>OW204009.1:0-630000 GCA_934047225.1 Ypsolopha sequella | reverse complement strand
TCATAACGGGGACGTAAAACGTAAAACTCCACGCCAAAATTTGCGACACGGCCGAGTCTTTATGACCAAGTTTATCGGCATATCGTAGAATTCCGCAAATAATATTTTTTTTCTTGTTTTTGGCTTCTAATAATGTATCTTACTAACACATTCAATTCCGCCAATGTCACGTCCTAAGCCAAAGCACTTATTTATTGATGAAAATAATTTAGAGGAATTTGTTTGGTATTCCTTTCCTTGTGAAACTTGTAATCACAAATTATAAAGGGATACAATGAAATTTTTGGCAGAGGATATTTTCACCGCAGACAATTATCTTTGCATTTAAAATTAAAACTATATACTCTATATAGGTACATATACAATACACCCATGCACAAATAGAGGGATATTTGCACCTTCAGAATTGAGATTATATAGTACTTTTTATATAGTAGATTATATTATATAGATTATATATATTATACAGATTATTAGTAGATTATATAGTAATCATATTTTATAGTACTCTTTGGAATTGAGCTTGCAAAGACAATGTAAGTATCCAGAGCCGCAAAGCAAGACTCTGCTAAAAAAAAATGCTTCATAGGCATGGGTGGGTTGTGTAATTGTGTATGTATATAGTTTTAAACGCACACATTTGACATAGTTGTCTGTGGTGAAAATATCCTCTGCCGTTGTGTTGTGTTGTGTATTCTTTCGACATAACCTTATAAGAGCTTTTAAAAAAATCTTGAATTGTTCTGAAACAGCTAGTGCAAGTACATTATTGTGTGGTCCTATAATGAAGGACTCAAAGCAAGCACAAACCCCAATTGAGGATTTACAAGAATTAAAAAACTATTTCAGCACTCATAATATTACTCGTGAATACATAGCGCATAGTTCTAAAGTACATTCAGTTGGATGGTCCTGTGATGGTAGAAAATTGGCCTCAGGGTCATTCGATAAGAGCGTCGCTATATTTACATTGGAAAGGAACAGGCTGGTGAGTTTTGTTTTCTTTTGAGGTTATTTTATCTAGCATTTACTCCTGCTCATAAGCCGTACAAAAGTTTGTATTATATTTACAAAGCGTGTTGCAAATCTTTGTTCAAGGCTAGACAGCAGCACAATGGTTGACCTCTGGACAACATAATATTTAAAAAATCATTTTCCAATTCAGAATTTTTTAGTTGTGAAGACTTGCCAAGTTTTACATATTCAGTAATAAGGACCCTAACAAACAAGTGAGAGTTTTGCAACATGTGAAGATTATTGTACATTATTGCAGTAAGGACTGAAGGAACGCCCGCTCAGCACCCAATTTTTTCGCAATTCTTTTTTTACTGCACTTTCAATGTGCACTGCCTTTGGCTGAACTCAGCCCTTTCTTAACATGAATGTTTTTGGTGACAAACAATAGTTATCCTCCAGGTACAAGACTTCATATTCCGAGGACACACGGGGTCTGTGGACCAGCTCTGCTGGCATGCCTCACATCCTGACCTTCTCAGTACAGCCAGTGGAGACAAGTCTGTCATGATATGGGACACCAGGTCAGTACATGCAGTTCTCTCTACCTACCATTTGTAATTGTATTATTGTCCAACAGGTAGGTACATGCAGTAGTCTCTACCTACCATTTGTAATTGTATTATTGTCCAACAGGTACGTACATACAGTAGTCTCTACCTACCATTTGTAATTCCCATAGCTTAATTTTTAAAAGATTTTATTTTTAATTTTTTTCGGAGAATTTACGTCATTTTAGGACATGGTTTTCATTATTTTGCTATATACAAGGTGACTTTTTGATCATCGTCCAAATTCATACTGGAGGCTTGATAAGTGATCAGTATCTTGGATCAGTAAAAATTTTTGTGAAATTCGTATAATGAAATTTCGGCTTCCCATATAAATTCAGTTCCAGTCCCGAGTGGATCACTAGGGGGAGTCGAAATTTCATTTTACGAATTTCACCAAAATTGTTACTGATGCATGATACTGATCACTTACCAAGCCACCAGTATGAATTTGGACGATGATCAAAAAGTCACCTTGTATATTGACCATTATTTTTATTATGATTTTTTAAAGAATTGTCCGATGACCTTGTCACTTGAGAATTTTAGACATTATACTGATTGTGATGTGTGATTGCTTATAAAAAAAGTGGTCTGTCTCTGTCTGTCTACTCATCTGTCATCTAGCTGTCAAATTAGTCTGAAGCAAATTACTATAAATTTATCTTGATAGCAAAGGACACATTTCTAAACAGCCATTAATCAAGTGACGTCACACAAGGGCAAATGTAAGTTGCAGCCTTTTCGTAAAAATATTCATCATCTTGAGGTTTTTTTAACCAAAACTTCGAAAATACGGCTTATTAAACCTAAATCTCGAAATGGTTTTCGAATTAACACATCTTAAAATAATTTAATCTATGCCAATTGTATAATTGTCCACTAAGGACATATTTCAAAATAAAAGTGAATTTTATTGCATATTCAAATTAAAATGGTATGATTTGGATCTTGTAAAATTAGGTTGTCTTTAATAGTATCTTTATAACTAAAACTAAACTAAAACTAAAACTAAAATAAGATCATTATATTGTGTCCTATATGTCCCCAGATCACACAAGTGTGTGGCTACAATACCAACAAAGGGTGAGAACATCAACATTGCCTGGTCTCCCAACGGCAGCACCATAGCGGTTGGTAACAAAGAGGATCTCGTCTCCTTCATAGACACCAGGACTTATAAAGTTGTAAGTACTATTCAATACATATGTACCAGTGATGTCATGCTTCTAAAAACAAAAGTAAATTGAAGTAATGCAAACGTACATCCAGTTATGTAAAAGTGAAACATATAATGCATGTACGAGTGTTATAGGATATCACCCAGTACTCATGAAATGGTTCTCAAACTGTGCCAGGTAGTAGAAGAGCGGTTCAACTTCGAGGTAAACGAGATATCCTGGAACAACACTTCGGATCTGTTCTTCCTCACCAATGGGCTCGGCTGCGTGCATATTCTGACGTGAGTACAATCATTATAATGGTGGCCCACCGAAGATTTGGTTTCGGTGATAAAAGTATCAGACAAAGTAGAATTTTTTTAAAACTTTATTTAGAAAACATACAGTCGTCCATTCATCCATCAGCCTGTCTTCGTCCACTGCATAAGCTTTTCCAAGATTTCGCCACTGCTGGTGGTCCTCCTGTAAGAAACTGGTGAGCGCAGTGCCGAAACCCTCGTACCAGTGTCGCCGCTGCCGCTCACCAGTCTGTTTTATAAAAGAGCCGGCAATTGGGCAAATATACCGCCATCAATCCATCCCAGGCACGATGGGCCACTTTTTTGTGACTGAAAGCTGTCCTCTTACTCTCCCCCGTCTTACATACATCCATCCATCAGCCTGTGTCCGTCCACTGCTGGACATAGGCCTCTCCAATATTTGGCCACTCTTGGCGGTCCTGCGTCATCCTCATCCAGCCGCTACCCGCAGGTCGTCGATCCAGCGGGCACGAGATCGGCTTATACTACGCTTTGCTGTACATACAGTCATTTACTTATTATTAAAAACAAATAGTAAATACAAACAGACCTAAAGTCCCATAAAGGTGAAACACTTATTGAAAAGTTTCAAACACAGTTAAGAGTGGTTTCGCTGCCGGATCGTGAAAAACCCGCCTTTTTCTAATTAATCGAAACAGAAATTCACTTACCCTGCGGTCCGAAATAGAATCATATCGCTAAAATCGATTACGAAAGTATGAAGTGAATGGCTTGTGATCCGTTGTAATTCTATTTCGGACCGCAGGGTTAGTAGTTATTCAATAAAACCTTATTGCCTATGTATTATGTATGTTGCCATCGCAAAGTTTCCATTGGTTTATTAGAATCACAAAATTTTTTATTTCTTCATATATTTTTAATAACTTTATGTTTATACTTAGTTAAGGATAATGCAAAGATATCTATATCGCTTAGGTATGTATTATACATGCTAGAAAAACGTCGGAATTAGTTATTTGTTATGCAAGGCTGCAGTTGTTATTTGGCGCGAGTACTTGTATTGAAACTTGAGGAAGCGAAGAATTCTAGATGTTCAAAAATAGAATCCTGAGCGTAGTGAAGATTTCAAAGGTACGAGACGCAAAATAACTTTGCTGCCGAGCGAAACATACAATTTTTCACCTCACTACAGCGAGGAAAGGAAAATGCTAGTTGCAAGACACTGACGTGTAGTAATACAAGTACGTTGGACATGTGCCATACAAAACAAAATGACAGGTCCTCTTTGTACCGGGAGTGTACCGGGCACTAAAATTGACACTTATCATAATAGTCATTGTCTCATCTTTATCATTAGTTCCGAGTACGCTCACGTCACTCACTGCAGCGATCAGTGCCAAAATGGCGATAATCAAATTGCTTAATTATCAGGTCGACATTAGCCAGTCCAGTGTACTTGTATTGTATTATTAGAGGTCAGTGGTGCAAGAAAAACACAAAAGAGAAACAAACAAATCTTTTTCTTTTTTCTTACAATCGTCGTGCTGGCCAGTGCGATTGTTCTAGGCGCACTGACATAAAATAAGTATTAAGCAATTTAGTGGGCTGGCGGTATAGAATTCTTTTTTGAATAGAACGGTTGGCATTTTAAAAACTTTTTCCAGGCTAGCTGATAAAAAGCACTTTTGAACGTAGATTTTGAACGATGAATAAAACCTTTCCGAGATTGTGAGGCGAAAATAGTATTTTTCGTGCCGAGTTAAAAATACCGTTTTATTACCCGAGGGATGAAGCTAGTTTCGTCGTCATTGACGTACCATGCTCGTATGTAATAGATACATTTAATAATAATTTTGTACTTACTTTGGTTTATATTGTCTAAAATATCCGTAATGAAGCGTATGTTTCAAACAGACACCAAGTACTTAGTGGTGACCCCGTAACACTCCAGGTACCCCGGGCTCGAGCTGCAGACAGTAGTGAAGGCGCACCCCGGCACCTGCATCTGCATCGAGCACGACCCCACCGGCCGCTACTTCGCCACCGGCAGCGCCGACGCTCTCGTCTCGTTGTGGGACGTCGATGAGCTCGCCTGCTGCCGGGTCTTCTCCAGGTACCTAGCGTAGGGTGAACCCCACGCTTCTTTGACTAGTCTAAAAATCACTAGATAAATGTAGTCTAAAAATCACACGAGGATTTTTGGCGCTGTAATTTAGCCCATCGTGGTGTTTTTTTGTAGGTTTTGTTTAGTTTTTGGTATCTCTCTGAGCTCGCAAAGTCTCGGGACAAATCTACCTAAGCATAGGATAAATCTACCGGAAAAATCGAGGGAATTTCTGTAGCAGGTTCCACTTCGACCATCACTGAGCAAATCTGAGCGGACCAAGACGGACCTTTGTTTATCTTACAAAAAAAACACTACCTACGCACGGAATTCAGCGATAATATGGCGCGTTATATTACAACACATGCGTTACAGTGTTCCCTTTACGCGTCAACGTGGCAACTTCGCGGACGCACGGAATACGCGCGCGGTGACGGTTTGTTTGCCCAGGCGTGGTGCTTGTGGTCAAAGGAGACGGTCAGTTCCCCATAAGCAAAATGCCTTAAGAGAGTACACAAATATATTGTGGTCAATGATAAAAAACAAATTCAAAATAACACGGTTTGACTATCCATTTAAAACGGACACCATCTTTTAATAACTTTTTATGATAAATCGTTAATATTTTGAGGTTATTTTCATATGGCATTGCGAAAATAAACTTAAGCGCGTTTGAAACGTTCATAGTTGTAACAATGTTTCACGATCATTCTGATATATTTAAAAGGGTCATGCTCGAATGTCAGTCGTAATATAATCTCTATCAAAATCCAGAAGAAAAGCATGAATCGTGAAATAAAAAGCTGGGACTATTGCGTCACGCATGACTCTTATCAAAGCACGCTGGAAGCGTAGTTTGTGGACTACTTGGTAGATGGCGCGCGCTTTCGTTTCGTTCGGTGTTCGCTCTCATGACCGGCTGCGACATTAAGTACTTATTTATTTTAATATCTGTGTCCGTGTTATTATACAAGTGAAACTAGCTACGAATAAATCTAACAAAAATTATAGTATAAATTTATTTCATGTACGCGGTTAAGGCCGACTCTGGCCGTCTCCTTTGTTCCTAGTCTTAGATGTTCATACTAGCAGCAGAGCTACACAAAGTTATTCGTCAGCGCCAGCTTGATGTTGTCCTCCTCATCGTAGTCCGACGACGGCGACCTCATGATTTGATGGACTTCTACGGCGATGAGCGCGGATATGACTCGCGAAACCCAGCTTGGTTCTAACAGTCCGATTACAGCGACCGCAGTGTAGTTCACCGCGACCGTTGTACGTGTATGTGTATGTGGGCTTCGGACGAGTCTTGCGCTGCTGCCGGTTGGAGTCAAGGGTCTCGAGTCTGGTTTCCTCGAACTCTTTACACGATTATGGATGACCGAGCGCCACCCAATGTGCTCGCGAGTAGCTTCCTCCCAACTGCCAGGCGGAATGCCACAGGCGGTTAGATGCCTTCTTCTTCTTGGTGGGCTCGGTTTCCGCACCTAGTCTCTTACTTGGACCTTTGTGCGTGGAAAGTGTGGAGCCGGCTATTCCAGCCAGCCCAGCTCTCGCCAGAATCCCAAGAGGCGGCCTAGGTCGCCACAGGATTGGCGAAGCGTCCCCGGTTCACCGAGGATCTTAGCCCGTTGTGTGCTGACGCCTACGCAGTCTATCGTCACGTGGGTCGGCGTTTCTTCGGTCTCCATACAAGCTCTGCATAGAGGACTGTCCGTCAGACCTATATTATAGAAATGTCTGTTGAGGTTACTATGTCCCGTAATTAGCCCTACCATCATGCAAAGGTTCAGCCTATTGAGACGAAGTAGTTTCTTTGTCAGGCGACGGTCCACGGTTGGTAGAACCGCTTTCGTCTGTCTACAAGTTGTCATACTTGCCCATCGCTCAGCATGTTGAGAGCTGGTTCTCTCACGCAGCCAGGTTCGTATCTGGTTAAAGGGCAAGGGAACCAGTGGCTCAGCACCTACCGGTTCCATTTTTGCACCTTCCTTTGCCAGTTCATCTGCCGCGTCATTGCCCAGCGATCCGCTGTGTCCTTTTATCCACTGGAGGGTGACTTTATTGTGTCGACTTACCTCTTCCAGTTGATTTAGACACTGTAGTATTAGCCCAGAGTTAACAATAGTCTTGCTTAGGGCTCGTAGTACCGCCGTGTTGTCAGAAAGTATACGAATGTTGAGGCCTTTAACTTTCCTTCTGAGCACCGCGCTTGTGGCCAGGATAATTCCTACGCATTCCGCTTGGAAAATCGTGTTGCGCTTACCCAAGGCTGTTGACCTATGAATGTTAAGTTCAGCTGAGTACGCTCCGGCCCCAGTACCCACCTTTGTTTTGGATCCATCTGTATATATCCTTACCTCATGGATATTAGAGTGATCTGCTGTTTCCTCAAATAGTTGGACGTTGTACTGTCTATTAAAGACATGCTTTTTAGGTATTCTGTCACACGGTGCGTCCATCATGGGTTGGTGGGACACGGCCAACTCAAGAATGCGCGTGTGTGGTGCCCTGTCATCGCTTTTCCACTGTCCAGCCGCCCTGAGTCTGAACGCTGCAACCGCCGCCTCCTGTTGTATAAACAGGTGTAGCGGTGGGACGTCCAAGATGGTCTCAAGGGCCGCGGATGCCGTGGTTCGCATGCAGCTTGTGGTAAGCATGCAAGCATGCCTTTGAAATTTTTCCAGTTCTTTCTGTACATAGCCGGCGTCCGTCCTAGGCCACCAGACGACGGCACTCGCATTGGTGTTATCACTGCTTTGTATAGCCATAGCATTATGTTTGGGCGTAGTCCCCATTTTTTGCCCATCATGCGTTTGCACTGCCATAGTGCTATGGTTCCCTTTTTCAGTTTGTTGTTCATGTGTTTTGTCCAATTCAACTTGTTGTCAAGTATCATTCCTAGGTATTTGACTTCAGTTGATATGGTTAGTTCAGTGCCGAAAAGTTTCGGTAGTCTCATGTTCGCCAGTTTTCTCTTATTGGTGAACAGGACTAACTCGGTTTTTTTCGGGTTCACTGTTAGTTGGTACTCTTCGCACCATTTTTCAACGACTTTGAAAGCACTCTGCATTAACTCGCAGAGTGTTCCTTCGAATTTCCCATTGATGAGAATAGCAAGGTCGTCGGCATAGCCTATCGTGTGATAGCACCTCTCGTTGAGGCGTCGGATTAGATCGTCTGCCACGATGTTCCAGAGCAGCGGTGATAGGACGCCTCCTTGTGGGCAGCCTTTAGCAACCATGGTTAGATGCCTTTTCAGGACATCTTTATAACGAAGATGCTGTCCACCGGCTTTTCGCGCTCCGTATGACAGCTGAGAGTAAAAGACTTCTTTGGGAAGTCTCGCATCTTCCATGCGTACCACATGACCGCACCACCTAAGCTGAGATTTCATCAGCATTGCTTCCATGCCGTGCATTTGTGTCCGCCTCAGAACTTCCGTATTTGGAACACGGTCCTAATATGGTAGCGGCCTAGTATCGCCAAAGTAGCAACACGGAAAGGTTACCAACAAAAATGAAGTTTTCCTTCCAAGGTGCTAGTAACAAATTGTTCATGTTGAGCGTCTATTCCATTCGGAACCTATTGCAACCCTTAATCCTTCCGTAGAAAGCAGACAAGGATTTTATTGATACAAAGAGTTTCTTCCTACAGGGAGTTAATGTGCAGTTTTGCGCACGCTATTTGGTTAAAATATATCGTCATGACAAGGGGTATCAGAGGTGTTTGAATGAAATGCAACTCACAGTCCACATCCTATTTTTACCGACGATTCTTACGTCCCAATGTGTGCGAGTTGGTGAGCCATATCGCCATACTTCGTGTGCCAGAACACTAATATTTTCCCTATAAGTAATGAATGAACTTCCAGACTGGAATGGCCGGTGCGGACGCTGTCGTTCAGCTTCGACGGGCGGCTGCTCGCGTCCGCTAGTGAGGACCACGTCATCGACATCGGCGACACGGAAACTGGTCAGTGGCCGTTTACTGTTATACTATGGTGTTATATACATTGGCGTAACTTGGGGTCGGGCAAGGCCCACTATGGGGTACAATACATACATACATTATGGCTATAATCTCGGCCTGCTATAATCAAATCAAAGTTAACTTTGATGGATCTCTGGCTGGCAGTAAAACAAATAATACTCTCCGACTGCTGAGTGCGTTTTGATCACGCAACTAACAAATATTTTATAAGGTTCGTGGTTTTCACGGACTCCTGCTGCATTATGAAAACTTTAGGACTCTGATACTTGTGGCGAAATTCACAATTCACAATTCAAATCGCGAAATTGATTAGTTGAAATCTAAAAAGGCCGACTTGGGTGAATTATAAAATGATTTGAAAGTAGGATAGAGTAAGAGTTTTTTTACGCGTGCAAAAGAGACGGCATTAGAACAGAATCATAACATGATTCATCCAAAGCGGCCTTTTTAAAGGACCTGATCTGCTCAAAACTTGTATTATGTGTTGGGTCCGGATTAATATATTATATAAATACTTACATATTTATTACTTAAGTAATTTTCATTCGTTATTTGGTTTTCTACATAAATTATGATTTTTGGAGCCAGAAAATGCAGTTTCTATAAATTTGCCACATCTTTAGGTTTAGACCATATTTTTACAAGAAAATTGCTATAGTCCACCATATTTCCAATATTCGGTACAAAGTGAAACACCAGATGACAACCTATAGACATTTCCTATTCACTTGCTGAGTTATTCTAAGTTTATACAATCACATCCTGCGATGTTGAAAGATCTCTTTCAGAACAGAAGTTCTAATTTTGAAAAAAAAAAGAAAAGAAAACATTAATACTTGTTTTTTTTTTACTTTAAACCATTATATCAGAATAATGTTAATAAAGTTCTACTTGACCAATATTAGTTTTTTTTTTATATAATTTTTTTCCATATTTTAGTTTTTTAGGTCCATGTTATATTTTAATTTTAAATACATATTAATCCGGGCCCTAATTACACGTAAAGACTGCAGTTTTTGGTCCCTAGCAGCTGCAGCAGTAAAACAGAATTAGATAAGCGAAATGATAAATAACAGGAAAAAAAAGTTGTATTTGAGTCCTTAGGCAGGGCTATCTATGAGATTTTTTTTTCTTACCCTCGCATGTGGTGTGTCATTTTCTATCTAGAACTCGTTGAGTAAATGTTCTTTTTTTTATTTTTTTTTTATCTTTAAAAATAAAGATAAACGTACATTTTTGGAATGAGCGTTTTTCCTTGTGTCAAATTTAGTGTTAAATAAGATTCCTAGATGGCATTGTCGTATTTTTAGCAACAGAATCAAGGACAAAATTTGCACAGATTCCAAACAAACTTAAAACCACTTTGACATTGATAGCTACGAAACATATTTTATCTATGGTGACATGAACAGTGACATCTGGAGGAAAAATAAGAACTAAGAAAAAAAACAACGAGAAAAACGCTCATTGGCCGCGTTTACCAGTCTTTCGGTAGTCATAATTTAACAAACGAAACTATATCCAGGTGACAGGGTGGCCTCCATCCCGGTGTCGGCGGCCACGTTCACTGTGGCCTGGCATCCGTCGCGGTACCTGCTGGCGTTCGCGTGCGAGGACAAGGAGCCCCCGGAGCGCAAGCGGGACGCCGGGAACCTCAAGCTGTGGGGACTGCCCGCCAACGACCAACGAGATTGAACAATATATGAACAGTTCATATAACACTATATTCGTGGTTTCATTTTTTAACGTCAACTAATTCACCGAATGGTATATTTTAAGGTATCTTGCAACACTTTGCGGTTTTTACGCTTGTATTGTCGTCGTTGCCCTGGCAACATTTTTTATTTCATTAAAATCGTGTTGTAATTAAATTTAATTCGATATTCAAAATGCAAAAAATTAACACATCAGATTTGGCAGACGCAAAGGACGTACCTATACTAAATTTCGTAACACAAATATTTTAACGAAAAAAGGATTTTATATAAATGATTGAATTACAAATAAAGCATTACCATTTTACATATATTTTCTATTATTTAAAATTATCAACATGGCCATCAACATGTATCAACACATAAAGCTCAATGTATCAACACATAGAGTTCTATGTATCAACATGTCCTATCAACCCACGGAGCTCTATGTATCAACATGTCCTATCAACCCACGGAGCTCTATGTATCAACATGTCCTATCAACACATGGAGCTCTATGTATCAACATGTCCTATCAACACACGGAGCTCTATGTATCAACATGTCCTATCAACACATGGAGATCTATGTATCAACTTGTCCTATCAACACATGGAGCTCTATGTATAAACATGTCCTATCAACACATGGAGATCTATGTATCAACATGTCCTATCAACACATGGAGCTCTATGTATCAACATGTCCTATCAACACATGGATATCTATGTATCAACTTGTCCTATCAACACATGGAGCTCTATGTATAAACATGTCCTATCAACACATGGAGATCTATGTATCAACTTGTCCTATCAACACATGGAGCTCTATGTATAAACATGTCCTATCAACACATGGAGCTCTATGTATCAACATGTCCTATCAACACATGGAGATCTATGTATCAACTTGTCCTATCAACACATGGAGCTCTATGTATAAACATGTCCTATCAACACATGGAGATCTATGTATCAACATGTCCTATCAACACATGGAGCTCTATGTATCAACATGTCCTATCAACACATGGATATCTATGTATCAACTTGTCCTATCAACACATGGAGCTCTATGTATAAACATGTCCTATCAACACATGGAGATCTATGTATCAACTTGTCCTATCAACACATGGAGCTCTATGTATAAACATGTCCTATCAACACATGGAGCTCTATGTATCAACATGTCCTATCAACACATGGAGATCTATGTATCAACTTGTCCTATCAACACATGGAGCTCTATGTAGGAACATTTCGGAACGCGACCTGAGCAGCTGTCAAAAACAGCAGCTCCTGTTGTTATTTATAATATTAGTTTAAATCCCCCTAATTTCATCAATTATTAGTGTTTTATTGTTAATTAGTGTATAAAATACCTAGGGGGTATATTTATTTATTAGTGAAAACGCCAAAAACTGATAAAATTTTTGCTAAAATTTGTTAGTAACGGTCACGGAGAACAAAGAAATCTAAAGGCGAGTATATCGTGTTTTTATGTTTTAATGTAATTCACATTTTATTGTAGGACCTATTAGTTAGTAAAATATTGTACCTTGCATGTACCTGACAAATCTCTCGTCATATTTAGCACTGACTAATTTATTTTTAGATTTTTTCTTGTTTTATTGCTTATTTTCTCTATAATTTTCAGCCTTTCTTTCTCACTTACCTGTTAATTTATTTTCCACAGTCTTATTTTGTATTCTTAATTTTATTTAACTACTTATCACCTTTTATTCTACATACTTTACTCAACTTTCGTTTTTTTTTTTTTTTTTTATATGATTGTAACTGGGAGATTATTTGCAATTCCATTGATTATTTTGAGTCATTTTATACATTTAACATACACAACTCCTTAAAATACATATGTCACTCTGTGAGAAACGTCCAGTTTCACACACAAGTGTTAGTTTGGCTCGCTGTGCTTGACGAATAGTGGAAGCACAGTTGAACGCTTGACTAAATTACTTGTTTAATTCACATCACCTACAAAACTCAAGCACCAAACCTACACATTACAAGCATAACACAATCCTGTATACAGGGCTCTCATACTTCCTGGCTTTGTTTGTGGAAATACTACCGTTCTCCCCCATATCATTTCAGGTTCAGTCCGTCAAAATGATGACCCGGAGCCAACTGAGCAGGGCTCTAAATCAAGAATTGGAGCTGAAGTTGGCGACCACCCTTGAGGACCTCAAGACTGCCAGAGAGCTCAATGCTCAGCTTCTCCAAGAGCGGAAAGAGAGTGAACAAGAGATAGAAAATGTGAACACTCAAAACACTCTTTTAAAACGTGAGATGATTGTCATTGACAGGGAGCGTGCAACATTCCATACTCAACGAGATTCATTGCACAAGGAAATCACTTCTTACAATGAGTGCATCCGAACACATGAAGCATCACTACAAAAGATATGTGACCTTGAACAGCAGCTTGCAAAGGCCCATAATGAACTGCAACAAGTAACCATGGAACGAGAAAACCATGAAGCAGAGCAAGCCCTACAAAAATCTATGGTACTATATGATGAATTAGTTAGCTGCGCTGAATCTTGTTCAACATTTCATACTATCGACTCAACTGATTTGACTGTAACACACCAATCGAGCGAAATCACCGAATTAAGATTGGAGCTAGAGACCATGCGACAAAAATATCATACTGCAAGGGACGAGCTTATTGAGCAGGATGTAACGTTTGGAGAAATGTTGAAAATTGCTGAATCCATGGGTGAAATTATAGACAGCAATGATGAAAAACTACAGTTACTTGTAAAAGCGACACAGCCTTCAGAGGAACCTAGCTGCATACACAGTAGCTGCCTGCTGTGTGGATCATTTGCAACACCAGCTTCGCCAGATACTCCGCCTATACTGACCCCTCAGGATCTACATACGTCCGTGGGCCTCTCACCATCTCAGAGTCCACTTGGCATGACTATGACACCCCCCGCACAGGAGCACGCCTGTCACTGGTCTGAGAGTATCCCCAGGCTCTCCTGGAGTGTCAGTGCCTCCGTCCGAGTCCGTAAGTGAGGACCGTCAGCTTTACCAGGGTCCCAAAACACCAGTCTCCACACCTGAACCTAAGAGCAAGGTTACCCGTCGAAAGCAACGTCGCCGTTCTGCTCGCCTTCGTCGTGGCTCCGGTCATGGCGCAGAACCATCATCCACTCCTGCAGTGGAAACCGCGTCAGACCCTGCACCTACGTCTGACGCGCTGCCCACGCCGAGCTCTTCCCCTCAGCCTTCTGAGCCCTTGTCGGTTGCTGCGTCAGCGGCTGAATCCTCGGCGTCGCAAGGACATAATACTGTTGTGTTTACAGACTCTATTGGAAAAAACTTAGGGCCCTTATTAGGAAATAAACTTATGCAGAAAGTCACCAATATTTGTATGCCAGGTGCATCTTTCATACAAATTGTAGAGCGTTTACTCAAAATGGAATATCAATTAAATACTACAATTGTTCTGCTAATAGGAAATAGTACAGGTATCACACAAAGTGACCTTATAAAATATCTCGAGCTAATGTTACAACTTAGTGTTAAAAAAATCATCATTTGTGAATTCCCTTATTCAGAATTACTTACAGGGTCACAAAAAACTACTTTATATAATTTGAATATGTGCATGCACAACTTCTCAGCTGGTCACAGTGACAAGGTGCACTACTTATATACGAATATCTATATTCGTGATTTTTTTTTGACAGAAGGTACTTTGTACCTTGCAAATTATTATAAAAAACAATTAGCTACTAAGTTAGCATGCATTTTAGAAGGTGTAACAGAACTAGTTACAGAACTAGTTAGAACTAGTAACAGAACAGGTGTAACTCTTTACAAAGAGTGTAACAGAAAATTTTCCAATACCAGTTATAATTGATGGTATTTGTAATGTTAATTATTTACATAATTTTGTCCCTATTGACACGGTTAGTACAAGTACTAACAAAATTGTAAAAAATTCTTTTTAGAATTGAAGACAATGGGAAAGCCGCCTGTATTAAAGCTGGTACATCAAAACATACAAGGCGGCTTTCTCGGCAAAATACTTTCAATTGAGTTGTTCTTAGAGGAATCAAAAACAGATATTTTGTGTGTAACCGAACATCATCTACATGAACATAATATGCAGTTTAATGTTAATAATTTTAGTGTTCTTAGTTGCTACAATAGATTAAAAATACAAAAAGGTGGCTCCATGATTCTTGTAAAAAATAGTATAAAAGCAAAGGAAAGAAAAGACATTGTAAAACTTTCTGTAGAACATCAACTAGAATTAGCTTGCATAGAAATGAGTACATATATTATTCTCTGTGTTTACCGACCCTCAGGACAAGATTACAACATTTTTGAAAAAGCAATGGAAGAGGTTTTAAAATTATTATTTGATACAAAGAAAAAAGTTATTATATGTGGAGATTTTAACGTAGATTTACTAGAAAAATCGATTATGCGCTCAAAATTATTACATTTATTCAAATCATTTAATTTGTCTAATGTGTTCTTAGAACCTACTCGAATTACTCGGGATACTGCGTCATGCCTCGACAATATATTCTGTGATTGTGAGTATTCAGACAATAAAGTAATCAACCGCTTGCAGTCCGATCACAGTGGCCAAACTATAACCATTAAACAAAGCGTAAAACAACTGCCCAAAGAAGTCTTTTGCAGACCTATTACAACTCTCAAAGTAGATTGTTTCAAAGCAAATCTAGAAGTTAAATTAGCACATTTTAATCTTCTCCAAGACGATCCAAACGCTCTCTTTACAGACCTTTTCAACATAGTATCTAAAGAGTTCGAGAATACGTTTAAGATGCAAAAACTTTCTAACAAAAGTAAAATCACCTTCAGTGACTGGGCGACACCAGGTATTTATAAAAGCAGAAATCATTTATACGAATTATACGACATAAAGTCCTACAATAATAATGTTAAATTTACTGAATTCGTGAAAAATTACTCACGCATCTTTAAATTGGTGTGTTTAAAAGCAAAAAGTATCTACTTGAATAAAAAACTTAAAAAGTCCGATAACAAAGTAAAAACAGTATGGAACATCATAAATACTGAAACTGGGAAAAGTAAGAAACGAGATAACGAACTTAAGTTAAGTATTAACAATGAAGTCGTTACAGGAGATAAAGAAGTTGCGAATGCCTTTGAACAATTCTTTACTGAAATTCCTTCCTTAACAACTAAAGATTTAAATTCAAGCCCTGGGCTTGCGCAGGATCTTTTAATAGATCACGTACCTCAGTGTCTTTCTGTATTTGCTTTTAAACATATTAATTCATTAACTGTAATTAAAGCATTTAAATCGCTTAACTTGAAAAAAACCGAGGACTTATGGGGCCTATCCGTGAAAGTTATAAGTTCTGTTATTGATTTAATAGCTCCTTATTTGGCATTAATTTTTAATAAATGTGTAGATGATGGTATCTTTCCTGACTTAATGAAGTTTAGTAAATTGATCCCCCTTTTTAAATCAGGCGACAACGGGGACCCTTCAAACTATAGACCTGTGTCAGTTTTACCGGTATTGAGTAAGGTTTTTGAAAAAATTGTTTTTAATCAATTGTTATTTCATTTTAATTTAAATAAGTTACTTCACTGTGAACAATATGGATTCACTAGAGGGTTGTCAACCACAGATGCAGGAGTTGCACATAGTTAAGCACATTTTTGATGCTTGGGAAGAAAAGCAAAATGCATTTGGTGTATTTTGTGACCTCTCGAAAGCCTTTGATTGCGTTAATCATGAAACACTCTTATGTAAATTGGATCACTACGGAGTGAGGGGCAAATCTTTGGCGTTATTGAAGTCATATCTTAGTGATCGTATTCAAAAGGTAGACATTAACGGGGTAAAATCAAGTGGAGCATTAGTTAAAATGGGTGTCCCGCAGGGTTCCATATTAGGGCCCTTGCTGTTTTTAATTTACATAAATGACCTTCCATATTTAGTTAAAGACTTAACGAAGATAGTATTATTCGCAGACGACACGTCACTTATTTTTAAAGTTAATAGACGTAAAGATATCCTTGACGGCGCGAATACAACTTTATCACTGGTGCTTGATTGGTTTACTGTAAATAATTTAGTTTTAAACGCAAAAAAGACAAAGTGTATAAAATTTACGTTACCAAATGTAATTCAAGTGGATGGTAATTTGCTTTTGCAGGGGTCGAAGCTGGAGTTAGTTAACGAAACAAAGTTTTTAGGCATTACGGTAGACTCTCGTCTTCAGTGGGGTCCCCACATAGAAGCCCTATGTGGTAGACTTAGTTCGGCCGCATACGCTGTTAGACGCATAAGGCAAATTACTGATGTAGATACTGCTAGACTAGTCTATTTTAGTTACTTTCACAGCATTATGTCATACGGCATGCTGTTATGGGGTAGAGCCGCGGATACAGACGCAGTCTTTGTTTTGCAGAAGAGAGCAATTCGGGCTATTTATAATATGAAGCACCGGGATTCATTAAGAGAAAAGTTCAAAGAAATTAATATATTAACGGTTCCTTGTGAATATATTTACCAAGTCCTTAGATATGTCAGAAAAAATGTTGAGTCTTTCCCAAGGCTTGGTAAGCAACACTGTAAGGAGACCAGAAATAAGCATAAACTGGCTTTTCCAAAAATCAGACTCGCTAAGGTGAGTACCTCTTTTGTAGGACATGGTATAAGATTTTACAATAAACTTCCAAAGGAGGTCCTTACTTTGTCAGAGAATAAGTTTAAACTGTATATTAAGCAGGGCCTATTGAAAAAGGCATATTATAAAATAAATGAATATTTGGATGATGGTGAAGCATGGTGTTACAGTGATAATGATAGTAAGTTATAATTTAATTAAATAGTATAATTTCTTAACTTATGATTCCTCTAAGGTGTAAACATTAATTGATTACAGACTGTAAAAGGAAAAGGACTATATGAGACAGGTAGACAAAGATATATATGTTTTTCTTTTTTTCATTAACCTGAATTCCTGCTGTCTTGTATTTTCTTATCCCTTGGTTAAAGTAGATATAAGTCATATATTGTATAGTATAAGTTTTATGTTGAAAAAAAAGACATGATCTTGCTAAGTTTCTTGCCCTTCTTCTTAGCAAGACTAATCGAATGGGCGGAGGTAGGCATGTATTTATATATGTAACCTATTAGTATGTAGTATATAGGATGGGATTTGGTCGGCCGCCTGGATTCGTGCTGGGGGCTCGGTTGGTGATCATTGAACCTTGTTCATGGTCCCTGGCCGGGTCTCCGGTATGGGTTCGGGCGGCTGATTGGATTTTACCTTGTATAATATATATTTTACCTATCATTTTAATCGTAAATATATTGCTACATAAATTAAATAAACCTTTAATTTAGTTCATGTACATTTATTATTTTATTACATATATTTTCTTTATTAGATTAAATTTGACGTGTAAAAAGTGTATATATCTATACCTGCTTTGCAAAATAAACTATTTGAATTTGAATTTGAATTTGACATGTCCTATCAACACATGGAGCTCTATGTATCAACATGTCCTATCAACACATGGAGATCTATGTATCAACATGTCCTATCAACACATGGAGCTCTATGTATAAACATGTCCTATCAACACATGGAGATCTATGTATAAACATGTCCTATCAACACATGGAGATCTATGTATCAACATGTCCTATCAACACATGGAGATCTATGTATCAACATGTCCTATCAACACATGGAGATCAATGTATAAACATGTCCTATCAACACATGGAGATCTATGTATAAACATGTCCTATCAACACATGGAGATCTATGTATCAACATGTCCTATCAACACATGGAGATCTATGTATCAACATGTCCTATCAACACATGGAGATCTATGTATCAACATGTCCTATCAACACATGGAGATCTATGTATCAACATGTCCTATCAACACATGGAGATCTATGTATAAACATGTCCTATCAACACATGGAGATCTATGTATCAACATGTCCTATCAACACATGGAGATCTATGTACATCTACATGTATGTACATCTATGGAGATCTACATGTCTGGAGTCTAAGAAATAAGTTACACTTTAACCCTCAGAAATGCAGTGTCATATCTTTAACTCGTTCTCCTAAGCCAAAGCAAGCTCATCACACTAGGCGACGAAGCAATTGCACGGGTCTCTTTAGTTAAAGATCTTGGAGTGACTTTTGACTCGCGGCTCACATTTCATGAGCATCTGTTGGCACTAGCGACTAGTTGCTTTAAAAGGTTGGGTTTCGTTATCCGGAACAGTAGAGATCTACATGATACTCAAGCCATAAAGCTGCTCTACACATCACTTGTGAGGAGTAAACTTGAAACTAGTGCCATAGTATGGAACCCTCACGAAAGCACCTATACTTTAATGATAGAAAAAGTTCAAAAGGCCTTTCTACGATACCTTTATAAAAGGAAATTCGGATACTATCCCTTCATGTATCCAACCCTGTATTTACTCGGAACTCTGGGCTTTAATTCGTTAGAAGTAAGGCGCAATGCGAACCTCTTACTTTATGTAAGCCGTGTTCTGAGAGGCGAATCCGACTGCCCACAGCTGGTAAATGCTGTGACCTCTTTGTTCGCGCCCGACAAGTACAGACGTGCGCGCCGACATAAGCTACTGCATCAACCCTCCTTCAAAACTGTAGCTCGGCGTTATTCCCCACTCCCGCGCGCCATCGAGGGCCTAAACACACTACTGTCAGAAAAACCAAAGTGTGATATTTTTGCTGATAGGTTGATGGATGTTTATCGTGAATGCTTGGAGTTATATGAGAAAGATGCAAGAAAGAGTAGTATAACCTAATTGTATTTGTTATTGTGTAATTGTATTTTGAATTATTATTATGTTTTAATGTTAATAATTAAATGATAATTTAATATTTATTAAAATAATTGAAATGTATAGCGTAATAGATTTCTGTAAAGCTGTACTTTTATGTAAATAAATAAATGTATCAACATGTCCTATCAACACATGGAGATCTATGTATAAACATGTCCTATCAACACATGGAGATCTATGTATCAACATGTCCTATCAACACATGGAGCTCTATGTATCAACATGTCCTATCAACACACGGAGCTCTATGTATCAACATGTCCTATCAACACATGGAGCTCTATGTATCAACATATCCTATCAACACACGGAGCTCTATGTATCAACATGTCCTATCAACACATGGAGCTCTATGTATCAACATGTCCTGTTAACACACGGAGCTCTATGTATCAACATGTCCTATCAACACATGGAGCCCTATGTATCAACATGTCCTATCAACACACGGAGCTCTATGTATCAACATGTCCTATCAACACATGGAGCTCTATGTATCAACATGTCCTATCAACACACGGAGCTCTATGTATCAACATGTCCTATCAACACATGGAGCTCTATGTATCCACATGTCCTATCAACACATGGAGCTCTATGTATCAACATGTCCTATCAACACACGGAGCTCTATGTATCAACATGTCCTATCAACACATGGAGCTCTATGTATCAACATGTCCTATCAACACATGGAGCTCTATGTATCAACAGGTCTTGTTAAC
Source organism: Ypsolopha sequella (assembly GCA_934047225.1). Taxonomy (NCBI): domain Eukaryota; kingdom Metazoa; phylum Arthropoda; class Insecta; order Lepidoptera; family Ypsolophidae; genus Ypsolopha; species Ypsolopha sequella. The sequence goes on along the minus strand of OW204009.1, from coordinate 609,562 downwards.
ACATAGAGCTGTATGTATCAACATGTCCTATCCATAGACTTAGGATATACTGTTTATAGACAAACACATCGTGTGAGGGAGAAGAAAATCCCTAATGGCAATATAGCAAGAGTGAGAAGGAAATCGAATCTATTGGATCTGTAACCGTTTTTGAATGACAGGCCATCACAAACCGGCACGCAAGGAATGAGCTCTTTATATTTTTTGTGTTTATTCTTAGTTACTACAAGTGTTCAACAATGGTTACTTGTTCTTTGAGTAGCTGTGGGGTTAATCAAAGAAATAATCCTGATAATTGCACATTATTTCTTAGTTTAATTTCTGTTATATTCTGTTTAAAATAAGAAATAATATCAATCATATTGTGAATTTTTATATACTGCATGGAAAAAAGTCACGTTGTTCATAGTTTGCATGATTTTGGTTGAAGTATTTTTCACCAACATTATTTACATATATACATTAGGGCTTGAAGTTATCGATATCTATGTCGCAGGATAATTTTGCAAAAAGGTCCGGATAATTGCAAACTTTCTTTAAGAGCCCTCTAGCAGGCAGATTGTAAAAAACCCGCCTTTTTGTAATTAATGGAATACCAAGGTGGCGAAATCCCGGAAAGGCCTATGTTCAGCAGTAGACAAACTTGGCTGAGGGATAGAATTGCACAAACATAAACATATATATTTATATACTCACGCCGGTCTCCTAGAGAGGTAGGGAGAGACTACGGATTTCCATCTGTTCCGAAGCACCTGTTACCTACGGGATTCCCCAGGGAAGCATCCTTGGTCCGACTCTTTTCCTGATCTATATTAATAACCTTTGCGAGATCAGTCTACAGAATGCTAAAACCTATTGCTTTGCGGACAACACCGCTATTATATTTCATGGGAAGAGTTGTTCCGAGACGTTTTCTCTCGCGGAACAGGGTCTTAGTTTCAGACCGGCTTACGTCGAACTTATTAAAATTAAATTTGAACAAAACAAAGTATTTGGCTTTTTCTATTCTTTCTAACAAAGAGATTACAAACAAATTTACTCTTAAAGTGCACAATTGTGAAGATCAAACCAAATGCTTTTGCATACCCATTGAAAGGACCAAGTCAATAAAATATATTGGAGTCATAGTAGACGATCAATTGAGCTGGAAACCTCACATCGTCTTACTAGTTGGACGCGTAAGAAAACTTATTTGGATTTTTAAACAACTAAGACATGTATCATGTAGCTAACCGTAGAGTACTTACACTTGTTTATCATGCCTCGTGTAGATCAATCCTAGGCTATTGTTTAACAGCATGGGGTGGCACTTGCAAGTCATATATGATTCGCCTGGAACGCGCGCAAAGATCTGTCCTTAAGGTAATGACGTGCAAGCCTTATCGTTATCCTACCAGAGATCTCTACTCAACCTGTAATCTGCTCACAGTACAGCAGCTGTTTATTTTCTGTTTGGTATCAAACTACCACATGACTCTGCCTTTTGATCAGAATTTCTACTCTTCCACAAGAAGACATGATAACTATTCACGCCCGCACTGCCTTCTTGCAAAGACAACATATCTTCCTAGCTGACTATTTATATAATAAGCTGAATAAAAAACTTAATATATACCCTAAGATTATGCGTAGTTGTAAAATGGCAGTGCGTAGTTTTCTCTTGGAGCATGTCTATGAAACGACCGAAAATCTTTTATCAATTGATAAATAGGTAGGTGTTACCGTTTTCAGCGCTCATCTTCATACAATTTTTTTTTGTTTGTTTTTCATTTGTTATATTACCTTTACATATAATATACATATACATAGATATTAATATATACTTCTCCACACATCACTCCAAATACACTCTCTATGATAAGCTCAACCTATGTATTTTATCCTTGTATAACTAATAAAATAAATTCTTTTCTTTGATACTGTATATTAATTTATGTTTTTCGCTGTGTATTTGTAATTTGTTTTCTTAACAAACAGTTTAACAGTAATATTTTTATTGATAGGATCATAATTTTTTGCATTACTACATAGATTAGGTTTGACTTTGTTTCCTAAAATTGTTAAATAGTCATACAAATTATTAGTCTGTTTTTTGTCGAATTGCCCATACTTAATAAGCACTTAGTCCGATGGAAGGCGCTGGAAGCCAAATCACAAGTTAACCCTCGATTAGCTTAGCTTGGTTTCGTACGGTGACCAATACTTGTATTTACCTTAAGAAAGAAACTAATTAGGTATTTTTGTAAAGCTTGATTAAGATTATTATTATTATTATTGTATTGTATATGTTTATTATATCTCGGGACAGTAGTCCCGGACCTTTGGGAGGCGTGCATGGGGCCGAAGCCAACACGTAGAAGCCTTTTAAACAATTTTATCTAAATGTGATGTGACACTAACCACTTAGGTTCTCGCGGTACAGACCTAATCTAGTTTGGGGACCAATAGATATTGTGTTAAATAAGTTATAATTAGAATATTGTTATTTTGAAGTTTTAGTTATCTCTTTTGTATATCTTTTGGTAAAATAAACTATTCTTATTCTTATTCTTATTCTTATTCTTATTCTTATTCTTATTGTAAGGAAAGGAAACCAGACTATTGGACTGAGGTGCTAGTGGACGGGATATCTGGGATTATGGAAGGAACTAAAGCACCTGCCTGACCTATGTTAATAACACGGAAAATTGGGCAGCCGGAGACTCGCCAACTCAATTAAATGGGCCCCCAAACGGTCGCTCGCACGGAGAGACAAGGGGGCAACATTCGCTGAGCGGCTAAAGGGTGAAGACGTGTCATTGGACTTTAAACGACGATCACTTGACCCTGAGGGTCCAGCATCACGTGCCCACTCGCCACTTACGTTTCACATCCACCCTTCGAGCATATAGCTCTTGCTACTCCACTCTGACCGGCCTCCCACGGCAAGCCAGAGGTGGGGGATCTGTTCCTCATCATTGTTAACTCCAGCCAGCCAACAAAGGCAAACCGAAGATGAGGACTTCCCCCGGGAGCACGTTCGGGTCCGTGGGGTCGCTACTGCCCAACAGCTCGCCTCAAGCTGCCCTGCGTTATGCCATTGCCCTGTTTCTTCGAAGTCGTACCTGGTTTCTGTCTCGTGGTCAAGTTGATCTTCTGGTGTCTCCAATTCTATAGATTGCTGTATTTCTCGTAATTTCCGTAGTGTTTCCTGGAGTGTTTCGAGTCTTGTCTGAATTTCTTCATAGGATATTGTTTCTTGAGAGTTTACGTAGTTTTCTAGTTTGGTAAGATTGCCCCGTAAGGAGGCGTGGGTTTTTTTTTAGTTTTTTAATATCAATAGTCGACATCTCGTCGCCAATTTATTACGTATGCATTAAAAAAACACAAGTTGGTATTTTATTCTTTAATGGATTATGTAAATGTCGCGTCCGCGTGACAGCTTGGGTGAGCTGCCAGTATACAACAATGTATAAAGCTGTGATTGCTTGAAAATGTTGCCAAAAATTCAGTATGATGAGCAGAAATGCTTTGAGCATTAACATGGCAGATATTTATATTCTTTTTATGGGGAGAGAAAGAATTGTGAAGCAAATCACTTAGATGTACAGCAGACGTCACAGAATCATCCAGAGCGTCAACAAATGAGTCATCACAATCACATGAAGAAAACAGATCAGAATTATGAGGAAGGTCCATAAAATGAGGATAAAATAAATTGTTATATAAGGATAAAAATAAATAAATAATGGGGCCTATATTATATAAATTACAGATAATATTGTTACAGTTGCTTAATTAGGCCAAAACTAAACAGAACAATTACCACATCACCGCCAATTACTGTTATGATAAGATACATAAAATTTGCTTAATGTAAAGTTTACACTAAAACAAAATAATCGAATGCAAATTGAATCACAACACAATACATAAAGTTAAAGAAATGTTTTGTGTCTAAAGTTATATGATATGAAAACAGCCAACTGTCAAATATTTTTGGTTACACAACGTGCGAATCGGAACGTCTTATTTACGAAGTGTCACAATAATCAAAATTAACAAAAAAATATAAAACATATGCACATAAAGAGAAGGTAATTTCTACCCACATTATCAGATGGCAAAAAACAAGAAGGTAATTTTAGAAAAAAGAAAAAGCTGCAATATTTTTACGAATCTTACCTTCACTCAGACTGAAAATGTGCAAATGACATTATGTAGCCTGATAAACAAAATGTAAGTTATATTATTATAGCATTTACTAGCCTGAGAATCCTGACTTAGACATCAAGTTTATGAAAATCAAGCTTTGCTTTTTCCATTTGCAGCTCGACGCGCAGACCTGGTGGCCTGCTTCTTATTCCCAGCAGTGGACGCTGAAGCAGGAGGATTCTTCGCTGCTTTATCCAGCAGTTGCTGCATAAACCTCACCCGCTGCTTCACATCATCTTGAAGCTTAAGGGAGATGTTGCCATCGTGGGACCAGCACTGGTGAACACCAAACAGTCAGCGAGCTTCTTGGAAGACCTGTCTCCGCTGGGCTGTGAGGAACCTGCGATGAAGATGGCACAGTCTTTCAGACCGGTCTTGCTCTTCCAGACTGAGGATCGGATGCCGAAATTCCCAAATTTCACCAGAATGGGACGAGGATGACTGCCATCCTGGGGAGCCTTCCCCAGGCGATGAATCAACCGGATGCTGTCGTTTGAGAAGCCCTCAACTTCGGGCTTCGGGTTCGGGAAGTTTATCCCGAACCACTTCAGAAATTAATGTTGACAAATCTTCATCGGCCGCCTCAGGAACAACAAAACTTGCGTCTTCTGTTATTGTCCATATCATCCACTGTCTGAGACAGTGAGGCAATCTGTTGACGCAGGAGACTTGTTGCATCCTTCATGAAAGCTTTAAACAGTGTAAAGTCCTGCGAAAGACTCTCCACACTCGGGGACATGCTCTCTGTGGTGGCTGATGGTATCCGGGCCTCGAAAGCAGCCATACCCTCCAGGAATTTCCTCTCGAGATTTGGTATTGCTGTGAGGGGGTCGTGGGCAGCAGCATGGGATCCTTTATGTTTGCTTGTGGACATGTTGTCACATGTCTTGTGCAGTGAAGTGAGGTTATGTTGTTAATGCAGTGATGTTAATAATTGTCCTATTGCATAACAAAGAAGACTCTGTATTCCTTTAAATATACCTAAGTGGTACTGTGTATTTAAAGGTATGTATTTACTATTTTACTATTTATTCAATATTTGATAAAAATTTCGGAACTTTCTCTTTGTGGCTACCCTCCAAAAAAAAGCGGATGGGGAAGGGGATGGGGACCATCATTGGGGTCCTTTTTTTAAATAAGTAGGTTCCTAAAATATCGCTAGATCACGTCCAGATCACAGATTGTATTGTAAATGATTTTTTAATCTACTGGACAGTGTACGCCGGTAGTTGCAGGAGCTCTTTTTTCGGCCAATCTCCAGTGTGTGTACTAATATGTTTCTTCAAAATATTTCTAAGTGTACACCGGTTATCACATGCCTAACATTTATACCGCTTTCTCCCGGTATGTGTTCTCATGTGCATCTGTAATTATTTTCCTCTATTCACCGGTAATCACAAGCTTAACATTTGTACGGCTTTTCTCCAGTATGCGTTTTCATTTCCATCTTAAGGTTACCTGTGTTTAGAACGATAATCACAAGACTCTCATTTAAACGGCTTTTCTCCAGTATGCGTTTTCATATGCATATTTAATTTCACCGGAAATCAAAAGCCACACATTTATACGGCTTTTCTCCAGTATGTGTTCTCTGGTGTTCATTGAATTGACTGCGTTTTGTACATCGGTAATCACAAGTCTCACATTTATATGGCTTTTCTCCGGTATGTGTTCTCATGTGCCTCTTTAATTTATTTCCTTCTATGCACCGGTAATCACAAGCTTCACATTTATACGGCTTTTCTCCAGTATGTGTTTTCATGTGTATCTTTAAGCTACTGCGTTTTGTACACCGGTAATAACAAGCTTCACATTTATACGGCTCTTTTCCAGTATGTGTTTTCATGTGCATCTTTAAGCTACTGCGTTTTGTACACCGGTAATCACAAGCTTCACATTTATACGGCTTTTCTCCAGTATGTGTTTTCATGTGCCTCTTTAATTTATTTCTCTCTATGCACCGGTAATCACAAGCTTCACATTTATACGGCTTTACTCCAGTATGTGTTTTCATGTGTAAGTTCAAGCTACTGCTTGTTTTACACCGGTAATCACAAGCTTCACATTTATACGGCTTTTCTCCAGTATGTGTTCTCATGTGCCTCTTCAATTTATATCCCTCTGTGCACTGGTAATCACAAGCTTCACATTTATACGGCTTTTCTCCAGTATGTGTTCTCATGTGCCTCTTCAATTTATATCCCTCTATGCACCGGTAATCACAAGCTTCACATTTATACGGCTTTTCTCCGGTATGTGTTCTCATGTGCCTCTTTAATTTATTTCCATCTATGCACCGGTAATCACAAGCTTCACATTTATACGGCTTTTCTCCAGTATGTGTTTTCATGTGTATCTTTAAGCTACTGCTTGTTGTACACCGGTAATCACAAGCTTCGCATTTGAATTTCTTTTCTCCAGTATGTGTTCGTAGGTGTTCTTTGAAATACCTGGGGGATGTAAACCGACGGTCACAAATCTTACTTCCATATGGCTTTTGTCTTGATCTGTTTTTTCTTCCTTCTGTTTCACTTTTCTTGTCTGGAAGGAATAAAAAGGTAGTTGAAAAAACATTGTTGTATTAAAATAATAACGTTGGTACCTTTGATTTATCATTATCAATACATATAATAAAATAGTAGAACCCGCTGTGTCTGTACATTGGACAAAAGTAATAAAAATAGAAAGGGGGTGACTAAATAAAAGTAATAATACAAACAAGTGATTTTTAGAATTCTTTTCTGTCTGTCTGTTTGTTTGTTCGCGCACATCTCCGAAACTACTGAACGGATTTTGATGTAGTTTTCACAGGTGGACGAGTCTCAATTTGGAGCAGAATATAGGCTTTATTTCATTTAAATCTTAAAATTAAAAGCTTTGGTTTGGTACGTATCAAATTTTATTACGCAAACATTTTTATGTCACGTAGTCAATTTGCAAATTGACTTACCGTGGAAGGCTATGAGACACTTCCAGCTTTCTTAGAAATTTGAAATTCCGGTCACAAATAGATCTTATAGCATTGGAAAGTCGATTGCGCTGCAAGTAAATTACATCGCACAATTATTTGATTCGAGCATGAAATTTGTGCAATGGAACTCGACTGCTTTACAACGAAAAATTATTGAAGCTGAGATTCTTACAGGATGTGGCTCAGTGAAACTGTTTTTATACCGCCTATACCACTCATCCCCAATAACTTCCCGTTCTAATTCAAGCGCAGTTTCCAGTAGCCGTCTGCTTTGCGATGACTATAAACAAGTCCCAGGGTCAGACCCTTAAGGCTGCTGGTGTCGACTTAAGGTCTGATTGTTTTTCTCACGGCCAACTGTATATGTGGCTTGCTCGCGGGTCAATAATGCAAACAATATTTTCATGCTACCCCAAGATGGAAATACGGTAAATGTTGTGTTAAAAGGAATTCTTTTATGTGGCTTAAATATATTAAAATTGAAACTAGAGGCTTATTCGCCCAAAAGTTACGCAGTAACCTATATAGCAAAGCTTGAAATAGAAGGGAAGGTTATCATTTGTGACCATAAGATAACTACTACGATTACAATATTCACAATTCTCAAATTACAATTGTACATACCCGGAGTCTTTAGTGGATGGAACAAAATTACAATTGTACATACCCGGAGTCTTTAGTGGATGGAACAAAATTACAATTGTACATACCCGGAGTCTTTAGTGGATGGAACAAAATTACAATTGTACATACCCGGAGTCTTTAGTGGATGGAACAAAATTACAATTGTACATACCCGGAGTCTTTAGTGGATGGAACAAAATTACAATTGTACATACCCGGAGTCTTTAGTGGATGGAACAAAATTACAATTGTACATACCCGGAGTCTTTAGTGGATGGAACAAAATTACAATTGTACATACCCGGAGTCTTTAGTGGATGGAACAAAATTACAATTGTACATACCCGGAGTCTTTAGTGGATGGAACAAAATCCCTCGGTTTTGTGTGCACTAAATGTTTAATATTGCTGTATACATAGGTTACTGTTAATTTTATTTACTTTAATAGAAGCACTACACTGATATAGCTTAGGGTTTTTATTTAAATTAATTATGAATTTATTTAATATTGACAGATACGTTAGTACACGTTACTTGAAGCAAGCAGAACGGAAGACATTCGACGTAGGGTTCCGTCAGTAATGGCAACTTGAACAAAAGTTACACAAAATGTTGCTATACTAATGTATGTCGGTTCTGTTCCGAACAACAATTGTCAAATTACAATATTCAAAATTCTAATTGGTGCAAGATTCCACGCGGACGAAGTAGCGGGCAACAGTTATATATATATATTTTTTTACCACTATAATAACTGAAAATTGTAAAGTTAAGTATTTAGTAATAGAACCGTGTCTATGTGTCTGTACATAGATGATATTCCAAAAAAAAAACATTGCGGTGTAGGATACTTATACAAAATATTTTTTTTCAGTATTTTTGTCATTTTATTATTTTATTATTATAATGATCTGTTTTGAAGGGCGATGAGATGAGAAGGCTATGTTCAAAAATACCAAGTTATCAGACTAAGAACCACGTGGTTTACATGGTTTACAAGTCGCAAACAATTGCAAAAATAATATCATACCAAAATATAAATGTGAGGGATACAAGTAAGAGGATAATCTACTAAGTTAATCAATATATTTTTGGAAAAGTAACGAAACTTCACGAAGGGCATATATAAATTGTATATATTTTTCAACGTAATCACCTTCTACCCTTGAATAACATTTTGAAATTTGCTCAATTCCTTTTGAAAAAAAAGCTTGATCCTGGTTATCAAAATAGACTCTACATCACACATAACCTCATCATCTTCCATAGTGTGTTACATAATTAAAGAAAAAAGTTTTATTATTAAATAATTGTTATTATTTTATTATATTATTATCATTTTTATATTTAATATACCTGGAGACCACGATGAACTTGAAGATGGTGTATAGTTCACTGAACTATGCCAACAGAAAGTTTTTATATTTAATATACCTGGAGACCACGATGAACTTGAAGATGGTGTATAGTTCACTGAACTAAGCCAACGGAAAGTTTTTTTATATTTAATATACCTGGAGACCACGATGAACTTGAAGATGGTGTATAGTTCACTGAACTAAGGCAACAGCAAGTTTTTTATATTTAATATACCTGGAGACCACCATGAACTTGAAGATGGTGTATAGTTCACTGAACTAAGCCAACAGAAAGTTTTTTATATTTAATATACCTGGAGACCACGATGAACTTGAAGATGGTGTATAGTTCACTGAACTAAGCCAACGGAAAGTTTTTTTATATTTAATATACCTGGAGACCACGATGAACTTGAAGATGGTGTATAGTTCACTGAACTAAGGCAACAGAAAGTTTTTTATATTTAATATACCTGGCGACCACGATGAACTTGAAGATGGTGTATAGTTCACTGAACTAAGCCAACATAAAGTTTTTTTATATTTAATATACCTGGAGACCACGATGAACTTGAAGATGGTGTATAGTTCACTGAACTATGCCAACATAAAGTTTTTTATATTTAATATACCTGGAGACCACGATGAACTTGAAGATGGTGTATAGTTCACTGAACTAAGCCAACAGAAAGTTTTTTATATTTAATATACCTGGAGACCACGATGAACTTGAAGATGGTGTATAGTTCACTGAACTATGCCAACATAAAGTTTTTTATATTTAATATACCTGGAGACCACGATGAACTTGAAGATGGTGTATAGTTCACTGAACTATGCCAACATAAAGTTTTTTATATTTAATATACCTGGAGACCACGATGAACTTGAAGATGGTGAACTAAACTAAGTTTGATGGTGAACTTCACTGAACTAAGCCAACAGAAAGTTTTTCAAAAAAAAAAATGTGGCACTTCTACTATTATTAATGAAAATGTTTATAAGTATAAGAGCCTATCATTTGCAATTATAGTTTCTGCAAGTATATCTGGCGATGTCAAGTCCAATAATTTAACAATTAAATTCCAGAATTCCAAGGAAACAAACAAACAAACAAACAAAAAATACTTCAAATCTCAGATATAATTTTTAGGCGGGCTTTCTTTTTCTTTCTGTACACGCGAAGTGCTAACTTGACGGAAAATAGGTACGTTCCAAAACATGTCATAAAACTGTGACTCAAGCTACATGCGTGTGATAGAAGAAAGGATATTAAATAAAACAGCGTGCGACACTTTGGAGAGTCGTTAAACATTGTTCCTGATCACTAACCCAGTCTCCAGTATGAATTCGGGCGGTTGATTAAATTTCACCTTTATATGTATAATAGGAGATCTTTTGGAAAAACTTTTCGTTTCGAAGATCGTTTGGTAGTAGAAAATGGACGTTCGTACCCAGAATTATCCAATTTAAAATAATTACCTAATAGTACTTTTTGTTAATAAAGGCTTGGTAATTCGTGTTTCGGAATTATTATTGAGAATAATTATTTCTTCAAATAAAATTCTTTATTGCTCCAAATGTATATTATTACATTGTTAGCTGCTCGGTAGCAAATTTGTCGCTGACCACTTTAGTTATTGATATTGTTGAACACAAAAATTGTGACATACGATAGAACCACTGTGCACGCGTCAATGTGTGCGTTAGCGCGCCGCGCCGGCCGCTCTGTGTGTAGGCTATCGGAGCATCAAAATTGTGACATACGATAGAACCATTGTGCACGCGTCAATGTGTGCGTTAGCGCGCCGCGCCGGCCGCTCTGTGTGTAAGCTATCGGAGCATCAAAATTGTGACATACGAAAGAACCACTGTGCACGCGTCAATGTGTGCGTTAGCGCGCCGCGCCGGCCGCTCTGTGTGTAGGCTATCGGAGCATCAAAATTGTGACATACGATAGAACCACTGTGCACGCGTCAATGTGTGCGTTAGCGCGCCGCGCCGGCCGCTCTGTGTGTAGGCTATCGGAGCATCAAAATTGTGACATACGATAGAACCACTGTGCACGCGTCAATGTGTGCGTTAGCGCGCCGCGCCGGCCGCTCTGTGTGTAGGCTCACGGAGCATCAAAATTGTGACATACGATAGAACCACTGTGCACGCGTCAATGTGTGCGTTAGCGCGCCGCGCCGGCCGCTCTGTGTGTAGGCTCACGGAGCATCAAAATTGTGACATACGATAGAACCACTGTGCACGCGTCAATGTGTGCGTTAGCGCGCCGCGCCGGCCGCTCTGTGTGTAGGCTCACGGAGCATCAAAATTGTGACATACGATAGAACTACTGTGCACGCGTCAATGTGTGCGTTAGCGCGCCGCGCCGGCCGCTCTGTGTGTAGGCTCACGGAGCATCAAAATTGTGACATACGATAGAACCACTGTGCACGCGTCAATGTGTGCGTTAGCGCGCCGCGCCGGCCGCTCTGTGTGTAGGCTCACGGAGCATGAAAATTCCAACATCAACACCAGACGTTCGGAGAAAAGGTGCAAATATATTTTTAATTTATTTGTCATCTTAAAATGAATTATAATGAAAAAAAAGTTACTTCTTAATGTACAATGATTTGGCCATAAAGCGTGGGCGCTTTTGTTAAGGTTTTTTTAGAAGCATGCACTTACTTACTTGTAATTAATTTCGACAAAGCGCTTCACGCTATTTGGCAAAATCATTGAACATTAAGAAAATATATTATACTTTTTGTGCAGAAGCGTTTTTTTTGGTTACAGGGATTAGACGCGAGAATGTTATTAATGCATATGTTCCTTGGGAACGAAATATAGCCTATTTTTTGTGAATATTCTAAATTTACAACTTTGAAAGAATTTTCGGATTCGGTTCAGTAGTTATACCCAGGGAACAAACTACAGCCTATGTCCAAGTAAAGAGTCTAACAATTACAATAGTGAAAGAATTTACAAAATCGACTCAGTAGTATCTACGCGAGGGTAATTAATGTCTATCTCCCCAGGGAAGTGCCCGCCCCCAGGAACTAACTATAGCGTACGTCTAATTGAAGAGTTCAACCATTACAACAGTGAAACAAATTAATTTTTAATATCCCTGGGAAACAGCCCTTCCCTAGGGAACAAACCTAGCCTGTGTCCAAGTGAAGAGTCTTTACTTTTACAACAGTGAAATAATTTACGAAATTGGTTCAATAGTTATTAATAATAAAAATAAAACAAAATAAAAATGAAAACTTTCTTTATTAGGTAATAAAGACCCATTACAACCACACATGAAATAACATACATTAAAATACACAATTAAAAATACAAAAAGCATAGAACAAGATTTGATTTAAGTTATTTATTACTTTATGTTAAATTATTTATCTTTTTATGAAGTAAGCAAGGTTTGACAATCCAATGCTTCAGCAAATGTGTGAATAAGGTATTTAAATTGGCTAACTCTCTTAGACTACTCCGACTTAAGGAGATAAGAAGGACATAACTACGACTTTTAATGAAAACATTTTTTTGTAAGTTTGAAAATCCTATGCTGAATCATTGGATTGTCAAACTTTGCTTACCTAATAAAAATATTTGAATACCATGTAGCTACTTTTATTCCGCAATCCCTGGCAGTTCTCATAGTTGGTTAGTAGACGGCGCATCGCACATATTGAAGGACATATCATCGACATAGCTGATGTTATTGGTACAACTTCTTAAAATACTTCTTTAATCAACTGGACAGTGAACAACGGTAGATGCAGGCGGTATTTTATACGACTTAATTACCACCATTACACGACCTAATTATAATTACCTCCAGCATGTATTCTCATGTGTTTCTTTAAGCTACTTCTCTGTATACATCGGTAATCACAAGCGTTACATTTATACGGTTTTTCTCCAGTATGTGTTCTCATATGTTTCTTTAAGCTACTCCCCTCTGTACACCGGTACCCACAAGCCTTACATTTATACGACTTTTCTCCGGTATGTGTTGTCATGTGGCTCTTTAAGGTACAGCTTTGTGTACACCGGTAATTACAAACCTCACATTTAAAAGGATTTTCTCCGGTATGTGTTCTCATGTGGCTCTTTAAGGTACTGCCTTGTGTACACCGGTAATCACAAACCTCACATTCAAATGGCTTTTCTCTGGTATGTGTTCTCTTGTGCTTGTTTAAGTTGCTGCGTTTTGTACACCGGTACACACAAGCCTCACATTTATATGGCTTTTCTCCAGTATGCGTTCTCATGTGCATCTTTAAGCTACTGGCTACTGTAAACCGGTAACCACAAGCCTCACATTTATATGGCTTTTCTCTAGTATGTATTCTCATAAGCATCTTTAAGCTACTTCTCTCTGTGCATCGGTCATCAAAAGCGTTACATTTATACGGCTTTTCTCCAGCATGTGTTCTCATGTGGCTCTTCAAGTTACTACCTTGTGTACACCGGTAATCACAAACTCCACAATTATACGGCTTTTCTCCAGTATGTGTTCTCATGTGGCTCTTTAACCTACTCCCCTGTGTACACCGATACTCACAAGCCTTACATTTATACGGCTTTTCTCCTGTATGTGTTCTCATGTGGATCTTTAACCTACTCTCATGTGTACACCGGTAATCACAAACCTCACAATTATACGGCTTTTCTCCGGTATGTGTTCTCATGTGGCTCTTTAAGATACTGCCTTGTGTACACCAGTAATCACAAACCTCACATTTAAATGGCTTTTCTCTGGTATGTGTTCTCTTGTGCATGTTTAAGTTGCTGCGTTTTGTACACCGGTAATCACAAGCCTCACATTTATACGTCTTTTCTACAGTATGTGTTTTCATATGTATCTCCAAGCTACTGATTGTTGTAGACCGGTAATCACAAGCTTCACATTTATACGGCTTTTCTCCAGTATGTGTTCTCATGTGCCTCTTCAATTTATATCCCACTATGCACCGGTAATCACAAGCTTCACATTTATATGGCTTTTCTCCAGTATGTGTTTTCATGTGTATCTTTAAGCTACTGCCCTGTGTACACCGATACTCACAAGCCTTACATTTATACGGCTTTTCTCCGGTATGTGTTCTCATGTGGATCTTTAACCTACTCTCCTGTGTACACCGGTAATCACAAACCTCACAATTATACGGCTTTTCTCCGGTATGTGTTCTCATGTGGCTCTTTAAGATACTGCCTTGTGCACACCGGTAATCACAAACCTCACATTTAAATGGCTTTTCTCCGGTATGTGTTCTCTTGTGCATGTTTAAGTTGCTGCGTTTTGTACACCGGTAATCACAAGCCTCACATTTATACGTCTTTTCTACAGTATGTGTGCTCAAGTGTTCTCTTAAATACCTGGGGGATGTAAACCGACGGTCACAAATGTCACATCTATATGGATTTTGTCTTGATTTATTTTTTCTATCTTCAGTTCCACTTTTATTCTCTGGAAGGAATAAAAAGGCTGCTGAAAAAACTACGATGCGTAAATAATGGTCACACGACAATGGAATATAATAAATGTTCAAAAAACTAAATATATACACATTATAGCACAAAAAGCTAATGTGAAAGAGATACATTTTTTAATAATTGGCCAAACATGTGATTGTTTGCAGCAGAATTATATTAATTGTAACTGTTTAAATATTGATAAAGTAAATAAGTACTGGAAACATCACGTAAAATATTGATAAAGTAAATAAGTACTGGAAACATCACGTAAAATATTGATAAAGTAAATAAGTACTGGAAACATCACGTAAAATATTGATAAAGTAAATAAGTACTGGAAACATCACGTAAAATATTGATAAAGTAAATAAGTACTGGAAACATCACGTAAAATATTGATAAAGTAAATAAGTACTGGAAACATCACGTAAAATATTGATAAAGTAAATAAGTAATGGAAACATCACGTAAAATATTGATAAAGTAAATAAGTACTGGAAACATCACGTAAAATATTGATAAAGTAAATAAGTACTGGAAACATCACGTAAAATATTGATAAAGTAAATAAGTACTGGAAACATCACGTAAAATATTGATAAAGTAAATAAGTACTGGAAACATCACGTAAAATATTGATAAAGTAAATAAGTACTGGAAACATCACGTAAAATATTGATAAAGTAAATAAGTACTGGAAACATCACGTAAAATATTGATAAAGTAAATAAGTACTGGAAAAATCACGTAAAATATGTACGTGATAGATTACAAATATTATTAGTTAAATTGAACATTTAGTATTTTGTTAACCGAGGTGTGCTTCATCGTATTTATGACGCCATAGTAGTTTTGAGCTATGGATTAAGCAGTTATGGAACAACTTTTCCTACATATTGATATGAAATAAAAAAGTAAAAAACGAGATATTAAAAAAATTTAATGAAAAAAGAATAAGAAAAATTATTTATACGCCTGAAGATGTAAAAGTAAAATGTTTTATCGCAATGGAAACATTACAAAAATCACTTTTAAAGGTTAATAAAACTCGTTATTGTCCAGCTCGGGGCAAAACTAAATCAATACTAAAATATTTGTACCAAAGTACACAAAATATCACGGAACCAGAACTTGCTTATAAGTAAAACGAAACTTTCAATGGCAATAAGTAAAAATAAATTTCAAAACATTAAAAAAAAGTGTTTTCTCAGCTTTATATAGATTTTGAAAACCTGATTAATTTATTATCAATACATATAATAAAAGAGTAGAACCTGCTGTGTCTGTATATTGGAGAAAAGTAATAAAAATATAAATGGGGTGACTAAATAAGAGTAATAGAACACAAATCAGTGATTTTTAGAATACTTTTCTATCTGTCTGTTTGTTTGTTTGTTCACGCACATCTCCGAAGCTACTGAACGGATTTTGATGTAGTTTTCACAGGTGGACGGGGCTCAATTTGGAGCAGAATATACTATATGAGACAGGTAGGCAAAGCTTTTTTCCTTAACCTGAATTCCTGCTGTCTTGTATTTTCTTATCCCTTGGTTAAAGTAGATATAAGTAATTTGATGTATAGTATAAGTTTATGTTAAAAAAAAGACATGATCTTGCTAAGTTTCTTGCCCTTCTTCTTAGCAAGACTAATCGAATGGGCGGAGGTAGGCATGTATTTATATATGTAACCTATTACTATGTAGTATATAGGATGGGATTTGGTCGGCCGCCTGGATTCGTGCTGGGGGCTCGGTTGGTGATCATTGAACCTTGTTCCTGGTCCCTGGCCGGGTCTCCGGTATGGGTTCGGGCGGTTGATTGGATTTCACCTTGTATAATAATATTTTACCTATCATTTTAATCGTATATATATTGCTACATAAATTAAATAAACATTTAATCTAAGTAGTTCATGTACATTTATTATTTTATTACATATATTTTTATAAGATTAAAATTTGACTTGTGAAACGTGTATTATATATACCTACTTTGCAAAATAAACTTTTTGAATTTTGAATATAGGCCTTATTTCATTAAAATCGAACGACGGAAAAAAAAGTTATCGTCATTTATCGACTATCGTCATTTATCGACTCTAGGCATTTACTTTTTTACTGTCAGAAGTTACATAGCAAATGATAATTTCTAGCGTTAAAGGCCTATAGACGTCACGAATGAGTGTTAAAAGAAAACAAGAAAGCTTTGGTTAGAACGACATTCTATACCATTCACGGACGACGCTGTCTCAAAAACGCCCGTAACTCGTTGCGTTAGGGTTCACGCATTTTCTTTGAAAATCAGATATTTCCTAAACTAATGGTTCACGCGGTATGTTTTTTGGAATTAGTAGTTCAGTATGATCGGTAGTTTCAATTAAAGGTAGTCTATTTATATCCGGTATACATATGGGTGACTTTAAACTAAAACCCGATAATTTTAGAGGTCATTAAGATTCGTTAGTGTTAACACATTTTAAAAATAAAAAAGTTAAAAATTTAAGTGGAAAATAAGTAAAAAATAAAACTCAAAAATAAAATGTACGGTTATTCTAGCGCATAGATTTAGCGCAAAATCTTTCCTCTTCAGGTGACTATGATTTCTTTGGATTTTACGAAAATCCAAAATCCAGTAGCTCTAACTTTTTTTAAATTAATGTAAATAATTTTGGATGGTTATTATAAAACCAGTTTTTATTTTTCTACAATATATTAAATTATCGGAGTTACAATAAAAGTCACCCTGTACATGTATATTTCGAAAGAAGTGGGGGGGCAGGGGTCCGATGGCAGATGATCCGAGTAGTACGCCACGTGATCGTTTTCAGGTCGATCTTGTTAATAAAAGCACAGATGTTTCACAACAATGTCTATACTCGTTACTTTAATGTAACACACTTGAAATATAACCCGATGCTGGTAAGGCTTCACCCGCGTACAAGCATTTTTTTTGTACGTAATCCTAACAAAACGGCCAATATTTTTGGAACCATCAATATAAATCATATTGATGGTTCCATCTAGGAATCTAGGGAATATAGTTTACACGTAACCCGTAGAAAAACAAGAAAACAACAGCACTAAACTGAGCGAAGTTCTTACATTACAATAAGCAAGTTGTGTAAGCAACACGATCTCCATGCCAATATGAATATTTTTACGGCACTCAAGAACCTATTTTGCAATTTCTTCAGCTTTCAACCTTATTTGTTTTCTAATGTTGTCTGTTAATTCACTTATTACGTCATTTTCACCAGTACACAATATTACAATTTCTTCAGCTTCCAACCTTATTTGTTTTGTAATGTTGTCTTTTAATTCACTTATTACGTCATTTTCACCAGTACACAATATTACAATTTCTTCAGCTTCCAACCTTATTTGTTTTGTAATGTTGTCTTTTAATTCACTTATTACGTCATTTTCACCAGTACACAATATCACAATTTCTTCAGCTTCCAACCTTATTTGTTTTGTAATGTTGTCTTTTAATTCACTTATTACGTCATTTTCACCAGTACACAATATTACAATTTCTTCAGCTTCCAACCTTATTTGTTTTCTAATGTTGTCTTTTAATTCACTTGTTACGTCATTTTCACCAGTACACAATATCACAATTTCTTCAGCTTCCAACCTTATTTGTTTTGTAATGTTGTCTTTTAATTCACTTATTACGTCATTTTCACCAGTACACAATATTACAATTTCTTCAGCTTCCAACCTTATTTGTTTTCTAATGTTGTCTTTTAATTCACTTGTTACGTCATTTTCACCAGTACACAATATTACAATTTCTTCAGCTTCCAACCTTATTTGTTTTCTAATGTTGTCTTTTAATTCACTTGTTACGTCATTTTCACCAGTACACAATATTACAATTTCTTCAGCTTCCAACCTTATTTGTTTTCTAATGTTGTCTTTTAATTCACTTGTTACGTCATTTTCACCAGTACACAATATTACAAGTTTTTCAGCTTCCAACCTTATTTGTTTTCTAATGTTGTCTTTTAATTCACTTGTTACGTCATTTTCACCAGTACACAATATTACAATTTCTTCAGCTTCCAACCTTATTTGTTTTCTAATGTTGTCTTTTAATTCACTTGTTACGTCATTTTCACCAGTACACAATATTACAATTTCTTCAGCTTCCAACCTTATTTGTTTTCTAATGTTGTCTTTTAATTCACTTGTTACGTCATTTTCACCAGTACACAATATTACAAGTTTTTCAGCTTCCAACCTTATTTGTTTTCTAATGTTGTCTTTTAATTCACTTATTACGTCATTTTCACCAGTACACAATATTACAATTTCGAAGTTTTTTTATTTGTATCTGGATTTTGTTTGTGTATTGGTTTGGGGTTTTTTGGTTTACATGGTTTACATTATTTTTATTGTAACGGTTGGCGGCTTTTTGATACAACTCGCGGTTTTTGTCCGTGTAGCGTTTTACGGCTTTTCGATGAGCTTCAGGATGCTTGTCTGCGTAACGTTTCAGAGCATTTTTAACTACTTCTGTATGCGCTTGTTTATAACGTTTAGTAGCTTCACGGCATTGATCCGCTCGGGATTTGCTTCATGTTTAAGGTCGACCTTGTTTATAACGTTTAGTAGCTTCACGGCATTGATCCGCTCGGGATTTGCTTCATGTTTTAGGTCGACCTTGTTTATAACGTTTAGTAGCTTCACGGCATTGATCCGTTCGGGATTTGCTTCATGTTTTAGGTCGACCTTGTTTATAACGTTTAGTAGCTTCACGGCATTGATCCGCTCGGGATTTGCTTCATGTTTAAGGTCGACCTTGTTTACGCTTTGGTGGACGGCCCCTTTGGGATTTATTTTCTTTTTTCTTCAAGGACTTATTCTGTGCAAGCATATCAGGAGTATTTGACGCCTTTATATTGTCTTGTTCCACTGTAACACAAACGTCATAATGGCCTGACGAGAGATTGCCTGAAAAGAGCAAGCGCTTTGTAGGATGACTCTCTTCGCCGAACAAATCACGCAGAACGCCATCCTGATACACTTCGATCTTAATAGGATACAAATCCCAATAAATAAATAAATCTCCTTTAATTCAGAAACCGCTCTATAAGTTGTCGAACGAACCATTCTTGCTCGATCTAGACACGCTCCTGTCAAGCCAAGATAAGAGAACTGTCGAGCAGCACCCGTGTATAACATTACACGAACCATTCTTGCTCGATCTAGACACGCTCCTGTCAAGCCAAGATAAGAGAACTGTCGAGCAGCACCCGTGTATAACATTACACGAACCATTTGGAGCCACGTTTGAACGATTCATAACACAACAACTATTTACATTAACACACTAAATTTGGTTTATACGGCTGCTGCTCGCCAGTTCTCTTTTATTGGTTTGACACGCTTCCGTGTGTCTGGATATTGTTGTTGCTGCATTGGCTTAACTGTTAAGATAGTGTTATGTAATAAATAAATTAAAAAATATATAAATTAAAAATATCCAAAGAGAATATTATCCGAATTTTCTTTTGACATTGAAAAACCATTCACGTCATTTCTGTGAGCATGTTCTTGTTGTCGCTATAGCTGATTGTGGCAAAAAAGTCTACCTAGCATTTTGAATCATACCGAAATTAGAAACTAAAAAGAAAACCAAATTAGAATAGATTATTCGGACCTGCCTTACAAAGAATTGTGAAATATTTAGTTCAATTTGTGATATTCAAATTAAGCATTTAAAAAAATAGCGTATACAAACATGTTACCTCAAAAAGTCACAAATAAAAGCAGTAGAAACCATCAAAAACATCGAACGGTAATTTTTACTTGGATTTTTTAATAATATTAATTACCGCCAATATTTCATGACATGATTCTATGGTATCCTGTGTTGTATTTTTTTTGTGCGTCTGAACCTAAATCTACCCCATTATTTCTTGGTTTTTCTTTGTTTTGCGAAGCTATGCTAATGACAATCGATCTAGTCATGTCTCACTTAAGGCCCACTTGCAGCATGTTCTTAACTCGACTTTAACTCGGATTAAATCAAAAAATAGAGGGTTAAGAAAAAGCTCTCTTGCACCAATCAAAATCTCGGGTTAAACTAGGGTTAAACTAAGAGAAAGTCATTAGAAACTAACATGACTCTCACCTTGAGTTAAACTCGGGTTAGCGAAGTAATATTACCAGTTTGACTTAAATTGTGTTGTTTCTAATGACATTATATAGATACTATACCTCATTGGTTGCAATTAATTACTTTATGGTAACATTCTAAATAAATGTCAAATGTCAATTAACCCGCTTCGATATTATCATGGTGCAATAGAACTAATGAAATGTTGGGTTAGTTATCTCTTCCCTTGGGTTAGTTAACCCGAGGGTTAAGGATTTTTTCTCGATCATGCTGCAAGTGGGCCTTAGTGGTCATTTGAACAAATTCAATTTAGGTATCTCTATTTGGAAAGAGTTCAGAAATCATGACAACACAGTATAACTAACCTATTGAGGAGGTTCCCGGTCTTGCTCTGTCCTGCTCAGTAATCACTCTGTCCTGCTCACAGATCACCGTCTCACCGATGTCCAGGTAGTCTTGTGTGTTCTGTAACACAACATTATGTATCAATGATGAAGTAATTTTTGACAATGCCTATTGTGAACTTAAAAAAAACCACAAGTTACGGAACCCTCTCGGTGAGAGAGCTGAACCCGTACTTGCCTTTTTTCTCATCTTGTGTCATTTTGATTCTCGTCAAGGTAAGGCGAGGCGAGGTTCGACGAGGTTCAGCGACGCGAGACAACACGAGGTGACGCGAGTTTAGTTTCTCCTCGTGTCGTCGATTACGGATGTGTTCGAAGCGATAATGGGCAGAGGTAGGCATGTATTTATATATGTAACCTATTAGTATGTAGTATATAGGATGGGATTTGGTCGGCCGCCTGGATTCGTGCTGGGGGCTCGGTTGGTGATCATTGAACCTTGTTCCTGGTCCCTGGCCGGGTCTCCGGTATGGGTTCGGGCGGCTGATTGGATTTCACCTTGTATAATATTTATTTTACCTATCATTTTAATAAACCTTTAATTTAGTTCATGTAGATTTATTATTTTATTACATATATAATTTTTTTTTTATTAGATTACATTTGACGTGTAAAAAGTCCATTACATAAGGTATTTCAATTTAAACGGAAAGTAATTTAGGAGATGATTCAGTATCGTTAATACATCACATTACACTGCATAGTAATTTTTTTTGCGCGATCTTTTTCTTCACTTGTCCATACAAACTGAGTCAGCTGATCGGACCACTTCGTACTGAGAAGTGAAAAAAAAAGCTCGCGCAAAAAAAAGTGCTTTGCAGTGTTATGTGATGTATTAACGATACTGAATGAGCTCATAAATTACTTTCCATTTGAATTGAAATACCTTATATATACCTGCTTTGCAAAATAAACTATTTGAATTTAAAATTTTTGGGGCTAAACATCCGGCTATATATGAATCTGAGTCTGACTTTTTTTATTTGGGCCTGATAACCCTAGCTACAACCCCTCCCTCCACACTGGACTGTACTTTATAATTTCCGAGACACAAACTAATCGACACAAATTATGGCCTTTTATAAGCAAACTGAAATTTTGCCTTACGAGGCAAGCAGGTGCGGAACTACACTGGGATCGGAAAAAGCCTCTAAGACGTCACTTACAACATATTTGATGTCCTCCATCTCTTGTTGTTCACTTCCCTCGAGGATAGATTGTGTTGTGACGTCATCAGGATCTTTTTGATTTACATCCAAAGGTTCTTGCTTCAAATCTGGAAAACATGATATCGGCTGAAATTCAACTATATTTTTTTCCTACAAGTTTTGTGACACGCTTCTGGAGAGCTATATGTCTGATCCAAGGTCTGTCTGTCAGTTAAACGCTGATTGTTGGTTAAAAGGTTTTATTATTTCAGTTAAAATTACTATAGATGATATATTTCATATTTATTTATTTGCACAACATGTAAATTACGCAGATGTAGAACAAGTGTGTATACATTTTATATTTGTATTTCATAATTGTTTTTACATGTCAGGGCAAAGTTATTGCATTTGTATTATATATTATAAGTATATATGTTACAAGAAGTACTTTAATATTAAATTTTACATATCAGTATTAATATTATTAAAAATTTATTATTGATATTTTTAAAAAGGAACATGATTATAATTTAATCAATGTATCATGTTTTTATTTTGTATCATGCCATCTGTATCATAATTCTAACCATGCTTTCTTGTACAGTACGGTAAAAAAATATAGGATCAGCGAAATTGAGGAAACATTAATTGATTTCACGAAATTAGATGATTTTGTCCTTTAGGTAGTCATTTATAGAATAATAGCACTTATTTATATTTTACTAGCTTAGTTAATGAGCTTTTTTTACAACTTTACCCGTGCCCAATCAATTTGAGCTATGCCTTCTTTAATTCTAATCCACATTCCAAGTCTTCACTTGAATCGCCAGCAGACACAAACAGACACATATGTCTTATTTTATTTATCTCATCTCAAGCTTTTAAATGATTAGATTAACCTACCAGTGTGTGAGTAAGTAGGTAATTGTTGCCATGATCCTCCTTGTCTCGTCATCAGCTCTAAGTCAGCTGATGAATTCTGTTCTTGTTTGATGACACTATTAATCAGCAGGGGATTGTTGTCTTCTACAGCATTCTGGGAGACAATAAACACAATTTAATAGAACAGTCTAAAAATTAACTGTATGCTGCAGCCGAAACTATGGTTATTCACAAAGAGTTTTTAGAACCATTTTGAATAGATACAGTGAAAACAAAAACAGACAGACAAACACGTACAATAGGTATGAAAGTTATGAAGTTTATGAAAGTATAGGTGTGACAGTTGATTAATTGTTCTACTGGTAATATATCTAAAGTGGTAAAATATCCTGACTCGCTGTACAAGCACTAGACCTAGAAATAGTGTTATAAAATATGGTTATTATAATGGTCCCATATCACCTACAAAACAAGGTGGACGAAGTTTTATAATAACAAATGAAGCACCTATATTAAGTCGCTTTTAGGCACGAGCCATGCATGCACACATTCACATCATAGTAAGTCTACGATCCATAGTAAGTGCATTCACACACTTCTAAGCCGCCGCCATTTCATTGCTTCAATTGTTGCTTAGTGGCGACTCATCTGCCTTTTTTATATGTCCATTGTTATACTTAGCTCACTATTATTTTTATATGTCCATTTTTATACTTAGCTCACTATTATTTTTGGAGAAATAAACAGAAAACTAATATTTATATCTGCACAACTAATAATTAATTTCTGCAGTAGCTTGATTTGATATCACAACAATACTCCATAAAACTAATATTTATATCTGCACAACTAATAATTAATTTCTGCAGTAGCTTGATTTGATATGACAACAATACTCCATAAAACTAATATTTATATCTGCACAACTAATAATTAATTTCTGCAGTAGCTTGATTTGATATCACAACAATACTCCATAAAACTAATATTTATATCTGCACAACTAATAATTAATTTCTACAGTAGCTTGATTTGATATCACAACAATACTCCATAAAACTAATATTTATATCTGCACAACTAATAATTAATTTCTGCAGTAGCTTGATTTGATATCACAACAATACTCCATAAAACTAATATTTATATCTGCACAACTAATAATTAATTTCTACAGTAGCTTGATTTGATATCACAACAATACTCCATAAAACTAATATTTATATCTGCACAACTAATAATTAATTTCTGCAGTAGCTTGATTTGATATCACATCAATACTCCATAAAACTAATATTTATATCTGCACAACTAATAATTAATTTCTGCAGTAGCTTGATTTGATATCACAACAATACTCCATAAAACTAATATTTATATCTGCACAACTAATAATTAATTTCTGCAGTAGCTTGATTTGATATCACAACAATACTCCATAAAACTAATATTTATATCTGCACAACTAATAATTAATTTCTGCAGTAGCTTGATTTGATATCACAACAATACTCCATAAAACTAATATTTATATCTGCACAACTAATAATTAATTTCTGCAGCAGCTTGATTTGATATCACAACAATACTCCATAAAACTAATATTTATATCTGCACAACTAATAATTAATTTCTACAGTAGCTTGATTTGATATCACAACAATACTCCATAAAACTAATATTTATATCTGCACAACTAATAATTAATTTCTGCAGTAGCTTGATTTGATATCACAACAATACTCCATAAAACTAATATTTATATCTGCACAACTAATAATTAATTTCTGCAGTAGCTTGATTTGATATCACAACAATACTCCATAAAACTAATATTTATATCTGCACAACTAATAATTAATTTCTGCAGTAGCTTGATTTGATATCACAACAATACTCCATAAAACTAATATTTATATCTGCACAACTAATAATTAATTTCTACAGTAGCTTGATTTGATATCACAACAATACTCCATAAAACTAATATTTATATCTGCACAACTAATAATTAATTTCTGCAGTAGCTTGATTTGATATCACAACAATACTCCATAAAACTAATATTTATATCTGCACAACTAATAATTAATTTCTGCAGTAGCTTGATTTGATATCACAACAATACTCCATAAAACTAATATTTATATCTGCACAACTAATAATTAATTTCTGCAGTAGCTTGATTTGATATCACAACAAAACTCCATAAAACTAATATTTATATCTGCACAACTAATAATTAATTTCTACAGTAGCTTGATTTGATATCACAACAATACTCCATAAAACTAATATTTATATCTGCACAACTAATAATTAATTTCTGCAGTAGCTTGATTTGATATCACAACAATACTCCATAAAACTAATATTTATATCTGCACAACTAATAATTAATTTCTGCAGTAGCTTGATTTGATATCACAACAATACTCCATAAAACTAATATTTATATCTGCACAACTAATAATTAATTTCTGCAGTAGCTTGATTTGATATCACAACAATACTCCATAAAACTAATATTTATATCTGCACAACTAATAATTAATTTCTGCAGTAGCTTGATTTGATATCACAACAATACTCCATAAAACTAATATTTATATCTGCACAACTAATAATTAATTTCTGCAGTAGCTTGATTTGATATCACAACAATACTCCATAAAACTAATATTTATATCTGCACAACTAATAATTAATTTCTACAGTAGCTTGATTTGATATCACAACAATACTCCATAAAACTAATATTTATATCTGCACAACTAATAATTAATTTCTGCAGTAGCTTGATTTGATATCACAACAATACTCCATAAAACTAATATTTATATCTGCACAACTAATAATTAATTTCTGCAGTAGCTTGATTTGATATCACAACAATACTCCATAAAACTAATATTTATATCTGCACAACTAATAATTAATTTCTGCAGTAGCTTGATTTGATATCACAACAATACTCCATAAAACTAATATTTATATCTGCACAACTAATAATTAATTTCTACAGTAGCTTGATTTGATATCACAACAATACTCCATAAAACTAATATTTATATCTGCACAACTAATAATTAATTTCTGCAGTAGCTTGATTTGATATCACAACAATACTCCATAAAACTAATATTTATATCTGCACAACTAATAATTAATTTCTGCAGTAGCTTGATTTGATATCACAACAATACTCCATAAAACTAATATTTATATCTGCACAACTAATAATTAATTTCTGCAGTAGCTTGATTTGATATCACAACAATACTCCATAAAACTAATATTTATATCTGCACAACTAATAATTAATTTCTGCAGTAGCTTGATTTGATATCACAACAATACTCCATAAAACTAATATTTATATCTGCACAACTAATAATTAATTTCTGCAGTAGCTTGATTTGATATCACAACAAAACTCCATAAAACTAATATTTATATCTGCACAACTAATAATTAATTTCTACAGTAGCTTGATTTGATATCACAACAATACTCCATAAAACTAATATTTATATCTGCACAACTAATAATTAATTTCTGCAGTAGCTTGATTTGATATCACAACAATACTCCATAAAACTAATATTTATATCTGCACAACTAATAATTAATTTCTGCAGTAGCTTGATTTGATATCACAACAATACTCCATAAAACTAATATTTATATCTGCACAACTAATAATTAATTTCTGCAGTAGCTTGATTTGATATCACAACAATACTCCATAAAACTAATATTTATATCTGCACAACTAATAATTAATTTCTGCAGTAGCTTGATTTGATATCACAACAATACTCCATAAAACTAATATTTATATCTGCACAACTAATAATTAATTTCTGCAGTAGCTTGATTTGATATCACAACAATACTCCATAAAACTAATATTTATATCTGCACAACTAATAATTAATTTCTACAGTAGCTTGATTTGATATCACAACAATACTCCATAAAACTAATATTTATATCTGCACAACTAATAATTAATTTCTGCAGTAGCTTGATTTGATATCACAACAATACTCCATAAAACTAATATTTATATCTGCACAACTAATAATTAATTTCTGCAGTAGCTTGATTTGATATCACAACAATACTCCATAAAACTAATATTTATATCTGCACAACTAATAATTAATTTCTGCAGTAGCTTGATTTGATATCACAACAATACTCCATAAAACTAATATTTATATCTGCACAACTAATAATTAATTTCTACAGTAGCTTGATTTGATATCACAACAATACTCCATAAAACTAATATTTATATCTGCACAACTAATAATTAATTTCTGCAGTAGCTTGATTTGATATCACAACAATACTCCATAAAACTAATATTTATATCTGCACAACTAATAATTAATTTCTGCAGTAGCTTGATTTGATATCACAACAATACTCCATAAAACTAATATTTATATCTGCACAACTAATAATTAATTTCTGCAGTAGCTTGATTTGATATCACAACAATACTCCATAAAACTAATATTTATATCTGCACAACTAATAATTAATTTCTGCAGTAGCTTGATTTGATATCACAACAATACTCCATAAAACTAATATTTATATCTGCACAACTAATAATTAATTTCTGCAGTAGCTTGATTTGATATCACAACAAAACTCCATAAAACTAATATTTATATCTGCACAACTAATAATTAATTTCTACAGTAGCTTGATTTGATATCACAACAATACTCCATAAAACTAATATTTATATCTGCACAACTAATAATTAATTTCTGCAGTAGCTTGATTTGATATCACAACAATACTCCATAAAACTAATATTTATATCTGCACAACTAATAATTAATTTCTGCAGTAGCTTGATTTGATATCACAACAATACTCCATAAAACTAATATTTATATCTGCACAACTAATAATTAATTTCTGCAGTAGCTTGATTTGATATCACAACAATACTCCATAAAACTAATATTTATATCTGCACAACTAATAATTAATTTCTGCAGTAGCTTGATTTGATATCACAACAATACTCCATAAAACTAATATTTATATCTGCACAACTAATAATTAATTTCTGCAGTAGCTTGATTTGATATCACAACAATACTCCATAAAACTAATATTTATATCTGCACAACTAATAATTAATTTCTACAGTAGCTTGATTTGATATCACAACAATACTCCATAAAACTAATATTTATATCTGCACAACTAATAATTAATTTCTGCAGTAGCTTGATTTGATATCACAACAATACTCCATAAAACTAATATTTATATCTGCACAACTAATAATTAATTTCTGCAGTAGCTTGATTTGATATCACAACAATACTCCATAAAACTAATATTTATATCTGCACAACTAATAATTAATTTCTGCAGTAGCTTGATTTGATATCACAACAATACTCCATAAAACTAATATTTATATCTGCACAACTAATAATTAATTTCTACAGTAGCTTGATTTGATATCACAACAATACTCCATAAAACACATTTTTACTGACATTTTTAGGATACAGATGATACTCGTATTTATTGTGATCTGCTTGAAACTCTGCTTCATCAGACACCTCAGGAATACACATAACTTTTCCAAATATGTTAAAATGCGATGTCATCAATGAGTTTAAATTTTTGCTAGGATCTCAATTTAATATTTTATTATCGAATTGAATGAAACTTGAGGATAAAACATGATTATTGCAAAACGGCTCAACTGAATAACTATTTTTGATCGGGATTACTTAATATTTTATATCAGGCTTTTGCATATCACAGCCTAAATGCCCCAGCCACTATTGAGCATTGAAGCATTTCAAAGGATCCTACTTGTGACGAAACCCTAAAAGTTGCTATATAACAAATAAGTTACATCACTTACAAACATCGAAATAACTTACAAACAATTTGATTTCAGGTGCAGTAGGAACTTCCATCAGTTGAAAGTTATCTTCACCAATATCAGTTATTGATTCATCCATGGTATCTGTTGAACTATCTGGAGGCTCCGAGTCTAACAATTCTTGCTTGATATCTGAAAATATCACAAATGTTGTCACTTCACTAATACTCTAGTCAGTCTTTGTCTTTAGTTAAAAAAAGTTAGAGCTTAACAAATTTAGATGCAGTTTTCACCGTTACATTGAGTTCCTTGGGTTAGGTTAATGAAAGGTATGAGTAGACATCAAGTGGCAGGGGAAGATGAATGATCACTATTTGTAAAACATTCCATCTAACTGAGTCACTAGGTGCTGGTTCTTAAATGTCAATGGACAATTTAAAATATGGGTCAAGTTCCAACTACATACATAGCTCATTGATAGCTAGCACAGACTGGCATGTATCTTAAACCCCTAACGAAGACGAAAATATTTAAATTATGGATGAGATGATATCTACAGGTTTTATAATTATAGAGAAAGCTTGCTGATAATCAAGTTTCAAGACTTGTAGGAAATAACAAATTCGAATAAAAATGTCGTTCTAGGCGAGAAAATAGGAATAGTTCTCATCTGTGGATTGAGATGTGTTCAAACGTTTAACACTTTTCAGTTCATGTTATTATTGTTTGTTTGTTTATGGCTTCTGATAATCTGTGTGACTAACACATTTAATCCCGCCAATGTAACGTCATAAACCAAAGCACTGTATTAATGAAAAGTAATTTCGAGGGATTTGGTATCCTGTAAGTCCTTGTGATGATTGCTATTATCTACAACAAAATGCAGAAGGTGATCAAACTGTATATATACAATTTAACTAATTAACTATATCTTAAATGACTAATTACTAGTTGAACTTAAAATTACATAATGAAATTGCTAGTATTCGTATATATTTACAATTTAATCTTATTTACTGATATAAATTTCGACAAAATGTAAACGAAGGAAGTATCAACTCGACTCAACAAGAAACTCATGTAAACAGGAAGAGATATTGTATTAGGAAGAAAGTTATAGAGAGAGGACTGAAGTCTAGGACAATGAAAAAATATATGGTCTACAGAACCTTCTGCAAGACCACACTCACAGAGTGAGTGATCCCTCACTCTAATTTTACCTAACAAGACTGGTGAAGCCGAAGGTGACAAATAACGGTTGTAGGTAGTTTAAATACGCTTCACGAAATTTAAAAAACCAAGGACGACAAGGTTTGGTTGTATTCGACCATAGTACTTCCCAACTGATTTCTGGGAGTTAGACCAGGCAGCAGTCCAAGATTCCTCCAACCTTACTTTGGCCAAGGGAATTAAATCATGGTGGAATAATTTGAAGTGAGTAGAATCCCCCAATTCAATAGCATTTTTAGCTAATAAATCAGCTGATTCATTTCCTGACATGCCACTATGTCCCGGTATCCATGCTATAACAACTTTAATACTTTGTTGAAGGCATTGATAAAGGATTTCTCTAATTTTAAGAATAATAGGGAAACGAGATTTAGATTTCAAAGGGTTAGATCTAATAGAATATAAACAACTAAGAGAATCTGAGAAAATTATGAAGTTGTTTAAATTATGAGACTTAACATATAAGACTGCTTCTAGTATTGCAACTGCTTCCCCAGTGCAGACAGTCGCTAAAGGAGGGCACTTAAAGTTTAAAACAATTTTATATTTAGGAATCCAAACAGCAGATCCAACATTACCCTCTGGAGAAAGTTTAGACGCATCTGTGAAAATGGGTAGCCAACCTTTCCAGTCTTAGTTATTGGTTAAAACTTTTGTTTGCCAATGTATTTTTTTTTTTCAATACTGAAGCTAGACTTTACTGGTGGATCAAAAATTAAGGATTCATAAGATGAAGAGAACAAGGGGTAGTTTTGGAATTGTATAACTGAAAAGGGAAGATAAGCAAAATGAATAAAACTTCTAAGTTCACAAGGAAGGTCATATTCCGAGTCATAACCAGATTGATTAACCAAATCTTTAAGAGTTTTTAATTGGGACCTGAGAGGGTGATGAGACATTTGAGATACTCCATAGAAAAATCTATCAGCTAAATATTGTCTTCTCAAGTGAAGGGGAGGGTCACCACTTTCAACTTGAAGAGCATTTTTAGGAGAAGACTTCATGGCACCTAGAATAATTCTGAGGCATTTTGCCTGAATTTTATTAAGTTTTTTCATTTCTGACTTATTACATGGATCTAATACAAAACTACCATAGTCTAATTAACTTCTGACTATAGCGTTATATAAGATTTTTTGTGAGTAGGGATGAGATCCCCATCAAACTTCCGACAGAGCATGAAGAACATTAATACTTTTTTCACATTTTTGAGTGATATATGAAAAATGGGCAACTCCAGAGAGCCTAGAGTCCAGAATAACTCCTAGAAACTTGAATTTATTGATAACAGAGATAGGAACTTCTTCTAGCTTTATTTCAATGTCGGGGACATTTCTATTCCTAGTGAAAATTACAACACTGCTTTTTGAAGCCGATAGCGATAAATCATGATTAGTAAGCCAATCATTCAAGTAGGACAAAGCTGTGTTTAAATAACCAGTAGCCTCATCTATACAATCTACAGAAGAATATAAGGCTAAATCATCTGCATATTGTAAGACATTGCAAAAGCAATTAACAGACTGTTCTAAATCATCTGCATATTGTAAGACATTGCAAAAGCAATTAACAGACTGTTCTAAATCATCTGCATATTGTAAGACATTGCAAAAGCAATTAACAGACTGTTCTAAATCATCTGCATATTGTAAGACATTGCAAAAGCAATTAACAGACTGTTCTAAATCATCTGCATATTGTAAGACATTGCAAAAGCAATTAACAGACTGTTCTAAATCATTTGCATATTGTAAGACATTGCAAAAGCAATTAACAGACTGTTCTAAATCATAAGTGTATAAGCTATAGAACTAAGAGCTAAGAACGGAACCTTGAGGAAGACCTTTCCATACCTTTCTGGGCGGTAATAAAGAGTTTTTATTTCTTATTATAATATTTCTATCCATCAAAAGACTGCATAAGAGGCGAACAACATTTCTGGGATACCTAGGTGACCTAGTTTTTGTTTGAGGACAGGAATAAGAACGTTATCATATGCAGAAGTAATATCTAGGAATAAACCCACTAAGAATTCTTTCTTTTTGAAAGCAATATGAATATCAGTAGTTAAAATAGATAAACTATCCATAGTGCTCATACTTTTTCTAAATCCGAACTGAGACTTAGCAAGAAGACCGCGGTTCTCTACAATCCATTCAAGTCTATTTTTAATCAAATGTCCCAATGTTTTAGCCAAACAGGAAGAGAGAGCAATAGGTCTACGAGAAGTCGGATCTGAAGGATTCTTGCCAGGTTTTAATATAGGAATTATAATCTGAGTACTCCACTCTTTATTGGTGACTCCGTATTCAAAATAGTAGTTTATGCTACAAGGGCCCGTGTATCATACTACGTTTTTCAATGCATAGTGCGAGGAAATGAAAACAAATATAATCTTGTGAACTTTAAATTATGATTGGCTCAAAAGGATTGTATCCAGAGCCGTTAAACAGTGGAAAAAAAAGTATAACATCTATGGTACACAGGAAAGTCTGCAGGCAGCAGGTTAGCCAACCATTGTAAATAAAAAAAAAAAAATAATAATAAAGCCCTAGGGCAAAATAATCGACTTTTTGTTCGGTTTTGATGCATAAAAAGTGGGCCTTTACGAGCACATGCATTGAAAAAAATATTAATTAAATTAAGAAAATATAATTTGGATTGTTCACTAGACTTCGAAAGAAACGAGTAGGGAATGCTATCAATGCCTGGAGATGAATCGATGAGTTCATCAAGAGCACATTCTAGTTCTCTAATGGAGAAAAGAGCCTCCATAGAGTCCCTAGGACATAGTTGACAGCAAGGGGAAGGAAGACAGTCTACATATGGGACAAAAGGGGGAGCTAGTATATTAGAGAATTCATCAACCCATGATGATGGATTGTTACAAGTGATATTATCAATATTTAAAGCTCCTCTGAATTTTCTCAAGTTCTTCCACACTAAGGAAAGAGGCGTTTTAGGAGAAAGGGATTCGCAAAAGCGGATCCAACCTTGTTTCTTTTTTTTTGACAACAATCTTTTTGCTTGAGCTGCTGCAAGCTTGTAGGCTAAAAAATTTTCCATCAACATATTTATATTGTATTTTTTTTCAGCTACATTTCTGTTATGTACAGCTGCTGTACAGTCTTGGTCCCACCAAGGGGGTGATACTTTATGACCAGAACCTAAAGATTTTTTCCGGGGAATATGAGAATTTGCTGCAGAGATAAGTATCTCAACAAATTTGGAATAATTTGAAAGGAAATTTTCAGACGATAATTCTGGAAGGGAGCTTAGTTTATTATTTACAGAATTGTTGAATGCCGACCCATCAGCTTTATTTCTTCTATATTTCATTAGAGGTGAGGAGTCAGATGATATGTGAGGGTGGATAGAATAAGATATAACAATGGGAAAATGATCACTGCCATGAGACAGAGGAAGAACCCTCCAAGAAAGAAGGGAAGTTCCGCTGCAAGAACTGCAGTTCCGGGATGTTCAGTAGGACGAACTCTTCTTGTTGGAGTTCCATCATTAAGGAGACAACTATTTAAATCATCAAATAAATCTACTAGGTCACATCAAAATGAGTCCGTCTTGTGAGACCAAGAGATGTGATGACCATTGAAGTCACCTAATATGATAACGGGGGAGGAAGAGAGGAGATTAAATCTTGAAGAGTAGGAAGAACACAAGGATCTGGATTAGAAATATAAACAGAGAGATAAGAGTAATTCATAACCCTGACAGCAACAGCGTTGATGTCTTGGCTATGAGGGGGAAGAGCAATTAAATTAAAAGAAAGACAGCGCCTGACCAGCAGAGCACTGCCTGCATATCCATCATCTCTGTTATCCCTGAGGCATGAAAACCCTGAAACCCTGAAATGGGAGCCAGGAACTAACCATGTCTCTGAGATGGCAATGACATTGAGATTAAATTTATTAATAAGGTACTGAAGATCCGGTTTATTACGCCGGATGCTTCTAATGTTCCATTGAAGAATGTGAATTTGGGTTGGATTTTGTGAAGTCATGGCTAAAAAGTGCAAAAAGTTTGTTAAGTTGGGAGGCAACGTTGTCCGGCAAATCAGAATCACTAAACTTTGAAATAATATTCAAAAGGGAAGCGAGTAACAACTCTAAAATGTTGTCATTTTGGGAATCTATTGATTTAGTAAGAGCACAGCCATTGGGTGAGGAGGAGGGGACATTCTTTGTAATATTATGATGTGCAACCTTATCATAACTCTTACCCAAAGGAACCTTAGGACGAGGTTGGGAAATTAGTTTTTTTATATGAGACAGTAGGAGATGGATGTGAAGCTTTACTTGCTTGAGTAACAAAATGGGATATAGGTTCTTGTGTGAGTTCTGAATAAGACCTGCTAACAGCAGGGAAACGAGAAAATGCCTCTGAGTAGGCTTGATGGAACGTTGGTGATGATGTTCTGGGCAGTTTTTATCAGTGGCCAGATGAGTACCACGGCATAATAGACACGTTGAAAGTTGTGAATCAACAGCACAACCGATGCCAGAGTGGGGTTGGGCACATTTAAGTCATCTTGGATTTGATCTGCATTGAGCAGCCAAACCTACAACAGCTCAAACATTGGATGGTAGGGAGTTGATAAGGTTCTACTGGAAGGGAAGTGTGGAATAAGTACACTTTAGTGGGTAGAAATTGTCCTCTAAAGGTAATCACCACTGACTGAGTAGGTACTCAGACAGGGGAACCATCAGTGATATTTTTTCTGCTCAGAAATCAGAATTATTCCATATGCTTCAGGTAATTCCAATTCAGCAGCCAATTCTTCCATTAACCACTCAACTGGAACGCCTTTCACGAGGCCCATACGTGTAATATTATATGACGGAATTTGGGCTTTAAATTTGTTATTTGTTAGCAGACTGTTGTTTAAAAAGTTATTAGCAGAATCCGAAGTAGTGAATTCTACTGCAATTCGATTTCTGCCAACACTTTTCACACCATCTTTGCATATGTTACTAATTTTATTGTCTTTTAATAATTTCCCAAATTTAAGAAAGAAAAGAAAGAAAGAAAGAAAAGAAAGAAAGAAACACATTTATTTAATTGGATGAATCGATATGCCTGCTGCTGGGTACGGCTCTTCTCGAGAAACATGAACAATTTAAGGACCTAAATCTGAAGAAACATAGGTTTTATAACCTTCAGCCTTCAGTACATAGACGCGTTAGTAGAAGCTTGTGCGATCGTCTTATTTTTTGCATTAGCAAAATTTATTGTCTCCTCTGACCTTTTTCTGTTTTCCGTGGCGCCTGACGCGTCCGGGTTTAGAGAATCTTGCGAAAACAGGGCAGGAGAAGACGAAATAATCCCATTAACAGGACCTATAGTCCCCCCTCCGGGATCCGGAGGGGTCGAGTCCATATCGACTAATCAATAACTATTAAACTAATATTTACAGTACTTACCAATAAAAAAACTATCACTACACTCAAAATCTAACACAACATGAAAGAAAGAAAATATAGAAATGAAGCCAAAATCAGATTTTTCCGAAAATGACACGAGCGGAGCGTTAAGTTACAATCACGAAAGCGGAATCCCCAGCCCCACGGAACACTTTTACCAGGAGGAATCCCTGCGAATGCGACGAAAGTTCGGGAATTCGGGATTCAAAATTCAAGCTGACATTTCGTCAGGTTCTTCTAGTGTTGTACCCATTGCACACGCAGAGCACTAAACGTTAGAAAATTTTACCGGTTTTTAAATTGAAGTTTTGTCAGCAGCAAAAAATAAATAAAATTTAAATTTTTGGGGAAAACTTTTGCTCTGCAGATATGGGACGCCATGCAGCAAGAGGTTAAGTCTATGGCACAGTGCACAGACATAACTTGAGGAACTCAGAATAAGGAATATATTCTGAGTTGAGGAACATCATTGTTTGACAACTTGAAAAGCAAAATGTTGCCACTTTTCAGCCCATGCTGCTCAAATCGATATCATGAAATTGGCGGCTTTCGAGTTCATGATTTTTTAGTGAAAGATATGGTTACAAGAAGACATTCTGTGTAAGTCGCGTTTTGTGAATCAAATTAGTTTTTAAGATATGATTTTTCAAAATTTCGTAAATTCTATGCATTTTTTCGTAACGAAAGCAATTTTACACGAACATTCCGTTTCACAAAACAAAAGAAGTTGCCAAGTTTTAAAGCTGATATTTTGAAGTTTCTTGTAGCAAAAATTTGCATGGAACGAAACGCACCCCTCTGCGGTTGCTTATCATTGGTTAGGGGTTCGCTATCTTATTTTCATTCAGTCAGTGTTTGTACGTATGTTCTGTGGTTTGTACTCGCATTTGAGACCGTCTAACGTTATCCTGTTTGAGAGCATCATTGACTACTAGCGCGTTTTTGAAGCCATCATCATGTTTACTTCATCCAGTGAAGTTTACGACCAAACTTTGGACTCTGTTCAGCCATACAATTACGAATGCGATTTTTTATGCAAATTGATTAAGATTGTAAAGATAGGTATATCTGCAGCATAAAGATACCAAATTGCAGGTATTAAAAGCTGTTTGCGAATACATATGACTGTGAACAGAAAAAGTTATGTACCAGTTTGTCGATTCTTGTTTCTAACATGCAGTTTTTTCGAAATGTGTCTGTTGTGAAACAAAAAATTAGAAATATATAAGAAAAACTTAAGTGTATTTCTTGAATTCTTTGAAATGTAATGTTATTGCAAAATACATATTATATTTTTAACAAACTTATCTGACCCAGACTGCAATTAGCATCGATTCGAGGAATTTGACAGATATAATCGATAAATTACAAAAGATAATTTGCAATTTAATTTTACTAATTCAAATTCAAATTTTTCAAATTCAAATTTATTTATTTACAGTTTAAAAACAAAGATTGGCGTTCTCTAGTCCCCACAGTAGGATTCCCTGGGTGGTGGGTACTAGCTTCCTTTACTCGTCTCATAAATTTGGTGTTCCATGCTGCATTATACAAAATCAAAAACACAGATCTTAGCTATAATAAATTACTCAGTTACCATTAATTACATTAAATTTAAAATTATAATAAATTGATTAAAATATGAATTTACATCTAATATGAATTATGTTACTGAATTAAAATTAAATAAAAACTAAGTTAAAAATGTCAATCAAATTATAAATTAATCACAGAATTAAGAAGAGAATCACTAAGAAGAGTAACATTTTTTTTATAGAATTATTGAATCGATGTCGATTCAATGGCAAGATCATATTTTAACTTAGTATATACACTTCAAGCAAAAAAAAAATAATGCTATAATACAGGATGTTTGGAGCATGGATGTTAATTTTTTGAAGGATGATAAAGGAAGTGGTTTTTAACATTTTTGACTGTATTTACTTTTGAGCAAAATTTAATAGTTTTCGAGATATAGACATTTTTTTATTTTGTCTACTTAAAAATAGGTAACTGCAATGAAATGATAATAAAACAAGAATTATGGCTATAAATCAAATTTTCATTTTTAATTATTACATAATATAGATCAATTAAACAATAAATTAAGATAAATGTATTCAATAAAAAGTAAAATAAGACATAAAGCTCAACAGAGTACGATGGAACAGATTTTTTGTTTCGTACTCTATTTTGCCGTATGTTTATTTTCACATATTTGTGAACACAATTATGTTGTTTTATGTTAAACTGAAGTGTATTTAGGAAGAATCTAAAATAAAAATGTGTTTTTTTAATCATAATAGCGTTTTATTATCATTTGATTGCAGTAACCTATTTTTTAGTACCGAAAACTAAAAAATGTCTATATCTCGAAAACTATTAAATTTTGCAGAGAAGTAAATTCAGTCAAAAATGTTTAAAATCTCTTTCTTTATCATCCCTGAAAATATTTACATCAATGCCCCAAACAGCCTGTATAATGTTATATACGATATTAATATAAAGATTGTATGATTTATTTCGAAATCCGTTCAATCGGAAAATGTAATGATAAATTATGAATAAATGAGTATGAGTATGAGTAATCTAAATATTTTTGAATGCTTGAATGCTTATAAAAATATTTTTAAAAGATATGTACAGAAAATATCGACAAGTTTATAATCGATTTTTGTCTTTTGAAAAATCGATTATAGAGACACGAAGGCAACACTAGCGACTCGATACCACCTGAGCCATCGACTGCTAGTGGTATGTTGCCTCCAAAAAAAGAGACTCCGTTGGCATTAAGCACTAGTGAGAAAACCATGATAATGAATATTTACAAATTTGTGTGCGAGACGAAATATGACGAAGAAAGACGCATAAGGACCCATTAGACCCTGAAGTGATGAAAATAAACAAAAACGAATGTGCCTTAAAAATGCTGCACTTCTTGGCATATCGAGGACTTCTGTACATAGAGTACTGAGAGAGCACAAGGAAAACGATGTCTTAAGTTCCCCGCAAAAGACCGCAATTGGGCCAAAATTGGACTCTGCAGATAAAACAGACG
Source organism: Ypsolopha sequella (assembly GCA_934047225.1). Lineage (NCBI taxonomy): Eukaryota > Metazoa > Arthropoda > Insecta > Lepidoptera > Ypsolophidae > Ypsolopha > Ypsolopha sequella. The sequence continues at coordinate 570,773 of OW204009.1, read as the reverse complement.
AATTTATTTTTGTAGCTATACGTCGTATAGTGCACGTATTTTTTCGTAACAACCAAGCGCTGACTATTTGTTAAGTTATTAAACATTTAGTATTTTATTTCTACATATATTTTTCATCAAGACACAAAAGAGTATCTGACTGCTGAGAATTAATATACTTCTTTTACTTAGCCTGTATATCAAAAAATACATTTCTTTTCAATTTGACATGTAAAAGCTGGAAATGTTTTATTACTCGTATTAATATAAATTAATTAATGTTAAATAGCCGGGCCTTATATAGAACAGACTGGTGACGGGCAGTGGCGTCACTGGTGCGAGGGTTCCAGCACTGCGCCCACCAACCCGCCTGCCCAGCGTGTGTGAGTATGGGCAATTCTTCCAGGATGACCGCCGGGAGTGGCAAAGTCCTGGAAAGGCTCCAGCTGTGGACGAACTAGGCTGATGGATGAATGTAAATATCTTAATCACATCACTCTTGTTTAAGGTGTTTGACGCCGTTAACGAAGATGCTGACCTCCCCAACTACTCACGTAGCATAATGAGGAAAATCCTAAGGCATTTAAATTTTTAAATAAATGGCCAAAACACGTCGAAGCATTTTGATAGAAAGGCAGGATATTATTTCATGGTGAAGGAGCTACTCGCTACAATTACTTTACTACTACTTTATTACTTTTTTACAGTATATCCTTTACATACACTCAAAATACACTCATAGCTCCCCAATAGGAGCCCATGTATTGGGGACGTTATGGATTTAAACACTTTAAATTAAATTTTAAGCATTAGTATTTTTTAATTTATAGCCTAGCATTTTTCCATTCTAAATCAACTACATACAGCTACTGTTTAGGTGACCTACTCTGTTCAACTTTTAACCGTTCGAATTTCTAATTGCAGGATATACAAAAAAAAGTCATAGGTAGACCTAACTATCCAGACACCACGACAAGCATTTCTGGAAGGTCTATCTACTGGTCTCAAAGTGCTAACAGGAAAAGGACGCCGCTTGATCATCTCGCACATTGATGGCGATGACGGTTTTGTGAAACACGAACTTTTGGAAGAGGGTTTGGAAGGAAAACTACCACCGAGATATGAACAGCGAATGTTGCGAAAATTGGTTCGCGGGTATACCACCAAAACTGAAACCTAACACCGTTGTAGTGATTGACAATGCCCCGTACCACTCGAGAAAAATCGACACCTTCCCCAATATGAAAACTGGATAAAATCAAAAATACTCCAATTGATTCAAAATAAAAACTTAGGCTTTCCGGTATCTTCCATAAAGAGGGATTTAATTACCATCGCCCAACCACACAAACATCTAGCAGAAAAATATGTCATTGACGAGATGGCAAAAGAGTGTGGCGTGACAGTCTTGCAGCTGCCTCCATACCACTGCGAGCTCAATCCAATTGAGCTCCTGTGGGCACAGGCGATGGGGCACGTCGCAAGACAGAACAAGTCATTCAAACTAGAAGAGGTAGAGGGTTTGTTTTTGGAGGCACTGAACATGGTAATAGCCGACAGTTGGAAGATCTGCATCAAGCACGTCATTGAAAAAGTCGAAGACAAAATGTTGAAGTTAGATCACCTTATAAACAATGTAAAAGAGAGGTTTATGATAAATGTTTGTGATGATGATGATTAATGAAGAAATTGAGTATGATTTCTATTTATAATATATGTAAATACGTTTTTCATTTTGATCCATAATTTTCATCATACGAATATTCAAAGAACTGAAACAGAAGGTGCTACAGGCGATGGTTACAGCTAATTTGATGTATTCTAGTCCAGCATATAAATGGTTTATCGCTGTTATTTTGGTTAGTTCCTTCGATTAAATTGATTTCCATTTTTAGGGTCCCATAGTACCTAAAAGGTACAAAAAGAATCTTTATGGTGAGACTCCGTTGACCGTCCGTCCGTCCGTATGTCACAGCCTCATAATTTTAGCACTGTTAAAGATAAAGACATGAAATTTGGCACAAAACAGCATTAATTTGCCTACATTTTACGGTGTAAAAAATATATGAAAAATTTGAAATTGTTCAAAACATTTCCAAAACAAAAGTGAGTAAAATAAAAAATATTATCCTAAAAATACAACATGGGTATCAAATGGTAGATATTAAAAAGTTAAATGTAAAAACGTTATGCTTTTACTATATTTATTGGCACTGGTTTCGAGAAATCTTTACAAAACCACAAAAATATGTATGTATCTTGGAACAATCGAAAAATGTCTCGATTATTCAACAAAATGGACGTTTATCTCGATTGTAAATTTGATCGATTGCGATTATCTCGATTATTGAAATATTTCGTAATCGCGCATTACAACAGTAAATATCGATATCGACATATCGCCGTTATTATTCCCTATTTTTATTTTTCGAATAATGGCAACACTCTTTTGTACAGCTGTTTGTTCCCCATGGCCCCCAAAATAAAAACTGTGGCGCGTTCATAAACTAGGAGTCGTGACACGGGTTCTATTGCCATCTCTGTCGCACGCGTTGATATTTACGTACGCTATCTTTCTGTCAGTGTTGGAACCTGACGAAAGTTTTAATTAATGAACGCGGGGATCTGATAGTATCATTTATTTAGCCAGTCGCAAGACTCACAAGTCGCTTCTTCGGATTTTCTTGGTTCTAATAAATCGTGTTTTCCGTTTGTAATGGAGGATAAGCGTGAAGAAGAGAAGATGCTATTACCTCACCACGAACAACAAGAGCTATGCATTACTCGGTTGCCGTATAGACAAGGAAGACAGTTAACTGCAGTGAAGGTTTGTCACTTTCCTATTTACTTTATTCAGTGGATATATTGTACCTGTTTTCATTTTGAGCATCCTTGACTTGTGCTACAAAAGGTGTCTCGGCCCTGCTGACCTCCAGTAGTAATAATTATAAGGGCAGTGCTCTGCCCTTACAAATTTGTCTCGAGTGGCGCTGCCTCAACGCGCGACTTCCTGTAGTAGATACAATGCTTGAGATATGATGGCTAGATAGTAGAAAAAGGGAGCACTGAGCGAAAAAAGTGGCTTTGGTAACAATCTATACATTTACCTGTCCCAATTGTTGACATTGATGATTCTAATTTAGCCTGTAGAGTGTTAATATGGAACATGGTTGCACTTTGTGAAGTTAGACAAGTAAAGCTAAGTTCAACATGAGCTCCTGAACAAAAACCAATTTTTTTTAATGATATTATACATTTTTCAAAACTCACTAATTCCAATAGGTATTTTTAATTTAAAATGGTTAGGAAACTATTAACAATAGACTTTTTGGATTCTATTTTAGTTATCTATTTTATATTTTAGTTAAAGGGCATAGCACGAAAGTCTAGCGGTGACCGTTAATGAGAAGTATAAAATAAGGTGATGTGGTGGAACAACATTTGATATGATGCTCCACAAACGTCTGGTGTACAGTGATGTGGCGGAACAACATTTGATATGATGCTCCACAAACGTCTGGTGTACAGTGATGTGGCGGAACAACATTTGATATGATGCTCCACAAACGTCTGGTGTACAGTCCCGTTCAAAACTTAATACAATCAATTGTTCATTCATTGAATATTTACAGTTATTTATATCAAGTTCTTTCTCCAACTTCTTTGTCCTTTATTTGATCCAAGTTCTTTGAAAGATGTCAATTGCATTTTTCACAAGTTTTCGTTACAAAATGAATCAAAATTGTGACAAAAGTATCATCGTATCTATACAGAATAAAGAAATAGAAAGACAAAACACTTTTGAAATGATTTAAATGTTGTTTATAATATTTTATCAAATATTGAGATTGGATGAAGTCATCCTTTTTCTTTGATCAAATCCACATTGGACAAAGAACTTGGATGAGTAAAATACCACCCTAATTATAATTGCTTCAATCGTAATAGGTGGGGTAGAATTAGAGCAGCTCTCACCCCAATACTGTTTTCTACACAGTAATGCAGTATTGGGGTTAGAGCTGCTCTAATTCTACCCCACCTATGATTGAAACAGTATTGCCTAACTGAGCTATTGTGGATATACTCCAACGCTATGTCGTCAACTCGGCCCTCATGATGTCCTGTCCTTATTATAATTTGTTGAGATAATAATTACATTACTAAGTAATAAGTTACAAATAAAAATATTAATAAGTAAAAACTCCTTTATGTTTTAATATTTCAAATATAGCTTTATCTGGAATTCCTTTTGATACCCATCCCCTCCGCATTTGTTCACTGCTAGATTTTCATGCCGCTGCCTATATCTGTTTTATATTTTAGTTGAATATTTTATATTAAAAAAAAAAGGAGGCTTCTACCTTTGGGAGCAAACAAGCTGTCAAAGTTTATTAAAAAATAATCCTTAGTAAATGAATGTTTTGTGTTTCCTGTTTCTGCCCTTCCTCATTGTAATTGTGACTGGCTTACTGTCAGCTCACTTGAAAAAAATCTGAAATATTTCTTCTTTATTTTAGTGCATGTGTATGATTATTCATTACTCTTATTTAAATTTTTAATGTTTCCTCAATGGATTGCCGTAAGAAATTAGAGATAAGCTCACCAATATGTACACACCTTTTACTGTAACTGTTTGTGTTCGTGTTTCAAATTAAAAAAAAAATTCAAAGACCCAAACCCACCTTTATTTTATCTACATTCCAGGTATACACAATAAACAATGAGTCGAGACATCTACTTATATTCGGTGTTCCATCTCTCAACCTTCGACAAGAAGCCAAAGCCCAGTTCTTGAAGTTCGGTAAACTTTTGCAATACAACCTCAGCACCAATCATAGGAATGAACTATTTACAGAAACATACCACGCTCTGTATGAACGAATACAATCTGCAAGAATTGCAAAGAGAATGCTCGATACTAAGAACTTCTATGGTGGTTCGCTACATATCTGTTACGCACCAGAATTAGAATCTGTTGAGGAAACTAGAGAGAAGTTACTGCAAAGAAAGAAAGATGTTTTTTGGAGATTAAAGAATTTAGAAAGAGAAAAGGCTGCCAATACGGTGGAGAAACAAAAATCTGTTAACGAATCAGTGTCAGTGCCGCTACAAACTAACTTAAATTTGAGTAAAGAAAAAGTAAACATGGGTGAGCTAAATACAATAGGTGTTGGAAAACAAATCAGAGACGTTGTCAAATGTAATTTGAAAAGAAAATTATTGAACAGTGATAGAGTAATCATAGAGAAACAGTTTAAACCTTGTTTCATAGAGAAACCAGACAATATTAAAGGTAAAAAACCTGAAACAGAATTCAATGAACCTGTAGAAGTAATAGATTGTACATCAACTAACATAGAAACTATAACAAATGTAAATGTAAATGAAACTTTAAATTATAATAGCTTTGGAAATGAATTGATAAAGAAAATACCTGAGAAACCTATGAATAGTATTAGATTTTATTTGGGAAATAATAAAAAGACAACAGGTTAATAATATTATTGTTTTATTTGAAACAGGATATAATAAACTACAATAACATTTTTTATTGCCTAATAATGATGAGGCATTCGGATGATTTTTTCAAGGAACATGATTTGATAAATATTATTTATTTATTACTTATACAAGGTGACTTTTTTATCATCGTCCAAATTCATACTGGTGGCTTGGTAAGTGATCAGTATCATGCATCAATAACAATTTTGGTGAAATTCCTAAAATGAAATTTCGACTCCCCATAGTGATTCACTCGGGGCTGGAACTGAATTTATATGGGAAGCCGAAATTTCATTATACGAATTTCACAAAAATTGTTACTGATCCAAGATACTGATCACTTATCAAGCCACAAATTATATTTACAAATTATAGTCAGTGTAATATAAAATATCTGTGTATTTACAACGTACAGTCGATGTAATATGAAATGACGTGCTCTACTCTTCACAATAATCTTCAGCCGCCGTCTCTTCGTCCTGCTCATCGAACTCCGCTCCATCTTCGACGCCCACCTCCTGGGGACAGGTTTAGAAATAATTAAATTATACATTTTCTGACGTCAATAAATTAAACAACTATTTTACTTCGACAAGGATCCGCCCGCGCGACAACCTGACATCCACACCGTCCCACCAAAACGTATATTTGGAGAGATAATAATTACATTACTAAGTAATAAGTTACAAATAAAAATATTAATAAGTAAAAACTCCTTTATGTTTTAATATTTCAAATATAGCTTTATCTGGAATTCCTTTTGATACCCATCCCCTCCGCATTTGTTCACTGCTAGATTTTCATGCCGCTGCCTATATCTGTTTTATATTTTAGTTGAATATTTTATATTAAAAAAAAAAGGAGGCTTCTACCTTTGGGAGCAAACAAGCTGTCAAAGTTTATTAAAAAATAATCCTTAGTAAATGAATGTTTTGTGTTTCCTGTTTCTGCCCTTCCTCATTGTAATTGTGACTGGCTTACTGTCAGCTCACTTGAAAAAAATCTGAAATATTTCTTCTTTATTTTAGTGCATGTGTATGATTATTCATTACTCTTATTTAAATTTTTAATGTTTCCTCAATGGATTGCCGTAAGAAATTAGAGATAAGCTCACCAATATGTACACACCTTTTACTGTAACTGTTTGTGTTCGTGTTTCAAATTAAAAAAAAAATTCAAAGACCCAAACCCACCTTTATTTTATCTACATTCCAGGTATACACAATAAACAATGAGTCGAGACATCTACTTATATTCGGTGTTCCATCTCTCAACCTTCGACAAGAAGCCAAAGCCCAGTTCTTGAAGTTCGGTTGTTAAGAACTGGGCGTTTGTGAGGTGGAGACTCGGTCGTGGAATGCGGTGGTAAAGAAGAACTCCTTCGATGTTTACTAATTTATTGATATTACAAAATGATATTACAAAGGATTGTGTCGTGCGTGTGCACCAGGTACCGTATGCGAAGGTGAAGTGTGAACGAAGTGACAGCCGGCAATGGCGGCAGCGTCGCCGCCGAGCTGGGAACCCGTTATCTCGCCGTGTGCATGTGTGTAGGTCATGTACGCACACATGCAAGGCGTTAACAAGTTGCCGCCCCAGGAACGAAGTTCTGTTCTGTCACTGGCAGCGGACACAGTCGGTTGAAAGCTCGTCGCAGGGTTCCTGAAGTGGTCATCACATCGGCCACACGGGCCACACCATCAGAACCGGGATGTATGGCGGTCACTCGCCCCAGGAGCCACTGATTTGGAGGCAGCCGGTCGTCTTTTATCAGCACCATTTCTCCAAGCTTAAGCTGTTCTCCTTGCTTTTGCCATTTCTGTCTTTTCTGTAACTCTCCAACGTATTCCTTATAAAATCTATTCCAGAAATGGGCCTTTAATTGTTGCATTCTCATATACCGTGAGAGAGTATGCATGGCGACAGTATCTTCGACTTGTGGTGACGGTAGTGACGTTAACGTTCGTCCAATTAAGAAGTGGGATGGGGTGAGAGCTATAAGATCTGAAGGATCAGATGACATAGGAGTGAGAGGTCTTGAGTTCAAAATGGCCTCGATTTGTGTTAGAACTGTATTCATTTCCTCATACGTTAAATTCGCTAGAGAAACTATTCGCTTTAAGTGATGTTTCACGGACTTTACTGCACTCTCAATTAATCCATTGAAATGCGGACTATACACGGGCGAGAACCTAAAGTTAATGGCTATGTTTGATGCTTTCCCGGTTATATTATCTGAATTAAGTTTTAAAAATTTTGATAATTCATTGCAAGCGCCCACAAAAGCCGTCCCGTTGTCCGAGAAGATGTTGGCGGGCTTGCCTCTGCGAGCTATGAATCTATTTAAGGCGGCTAAATAGGTCTCACTACTCAGATCGGTAACAAGCTCAATGTGTACTGCCTTTGTTGCTAAGCATACAAATATGCATAAATATGATTTAATTAATTTACTACCTCTACCCTTTCGGTTCAAAATCATGACTGGTCCGCCATAATCTACCATTGTATTTGAGAATGGGAAATCGGCATGCAAACGTTGTTCATTGCCCATTATCGGCTGTCTAGCCTTACCTGAAAAACGACAGCATTTAACGCACGCATGTACTATTTTTCTGGTCAGATTTCTACCACGAACAATCCAAAACTTATGTCTGATGATTGCTAATAACAGTTGTGGACCAGAATGCATCAAAAATGTATGATAATGTCGAAAAATCAATGTAGCAATGTGATGTGACGAGTGAAGCAGGACAGGATGTTTTGCATCATAATCATAAAAAGAGTTGTATAACCTGCCCCCAACTCGCATCAAATTGTTGCTGGTGTCAAAAAACGGATTTAAGTTTATTAATTTGTTTTTAGCAGGTAAGTATTTACTATTTTTTAATAAGTTGTCCGTCAATATGATCATCATGTGATAATAAAGCATGATTGCAATGGACTGTATTAGAAGCTTGTTGTGTCTGTGCAATACCGGAAATCAACCAACCAAATTTGGTTTTACTCAAAACTGGTTTGTTTTTGCCTAATGAAATATTTCTAGAGCTAAGTACGCTCCAGAAAATGTCAGCTCCGAGAAGCATATCTACTTCAGATGGGCAGTAAAAAGTTGGATCAGCTAAAGTTACGTGTTTTGGTATGTTTAATGACTCATAATCCACTTGCACGGTAGGCAACATCTGTGTGATACGAGGAACAACAAAGCATTGAACATTTTCTTTGTATGAATTAAGAAGTGATGATATCATGACATCACAGTTTTTAGACAAACGAGAGGTTTGGGAATTCAATCCTTCAACTAATGATGATGTTGAAGAGGTTGGCAGTTTGAGCTTTGCACATAAGCTCTCTGAAATGAAGCTGGAAGTCGACCCATTATCTAGGAGGGTACGTATTGTATGATTTTTACCCTCAAGGTCCTTGACTTGTATTAAAGCTGTAGATAACAGAACACAGCTTTTATGTATAGCTGATAAAGCTATATTATTATTTGAAGCGTTACTAACAGTTTGAGTGGTTTGAGTTTCCGATTGTATCTGCGGTGACAACATCTGCAGCGACGACGGCGGCGGCGGTGATGCAGCACACAGGACTACATTGTTGGCAGGCTGCGTGGTAAGTATGGGTAAAGGTGAGTCATGATTATGTAACAAACTATTCATGTATTTATTGCATAACCGGCACGGCCCTATTCTGCAGTTACTAGCTGTATGTCCTTGGCGCAGACAGTTTAGGCATAATTTAAGGATTTTAGCCTTTTGAATTTTAGTTTCTAAGGTAAACGCTTTGAATTTTGAACAACGATATATCGCATGGTTATTTTTACATAATGGGCAAACAAATGATTTGTTTGCGGCAGAAGATTGAGAATGTGATTGGGAGGCAGAGCTTACGACTAACGACTTGTGACGATTATATGTGACGTCACTGTGTCTACGTTTCACGTGGGCTTCCTCCATGGTTTCCAATAAATCAGACCGGTTCTTTAAGAATTCGATAAGGTTGTCGAGTGTAGGTAGGTCTTTCAGGGTATTACGGTAAGTTTCCCACTCACGACTTGTAACGGAATCTAGCTTCGTTGAAATGATATGTATAATAAGTACATCCCAGTGCTCCGTGGGTAATTTAAGCGTCTTTAAAGCTCTAAGATTTCGATTTAAAGTATCGATAATATTTCTTAATGCAGTAGAACATTCTTTAGCTATTATTTCAATGTTAAAAATCGCATGAACATGATTGTTAACGAGTAGCCTTTTATTATTGTAGCGGTCGCAAAGAAGTTCCCAAGCTACATCGTAATTTTCAGCTGAAAAGTCAAGCGAGCGTATGATCAAAGCTGCACTATCTTTCAAAGCAGCACGCAAGTAATGAAATTTATTGATTTTAGGTATAGACGTGTCTAAGTGTATGAGCGAGTTAAATGTGTCACGGAATTCTAACCAGTCATGATATTGGCCCGAAAAGGAAGGCAAGTGTATGGTAGGAAGTTTAATATTTTTGGTACCTCCATGTGCAGTACAAGAACCTGTGACCGATCCGGAGCCGTCGTCGCTGGCAACGGATTGCTCGTGCCGCGCCAACAACTCTCGGGCGACGGCGACGGCCTTGAAGTACAGGGTCTCGAACGTTTCGCGCTCTGCGAACTGCTCATCTGGAATTTCACACAGATTTTCTATTTCAGACTGTACCGTATCATAATCGGTGTAAAGTTCATCGATTTTAGATAACCGAATAGTAAGTTCGTTGATTTGAAGTCCGTTTAACCTTTGACATGATTCTATTGGTTCTAAGTAACTTCTGAATTGAGTTACTTTACTTTTAAAGGAAGCTCGCTTTTTAATCAATGTTTTTATGTCCATTATGTTAGTACAGCCAGTAACAATAGGTACTCACTTATTGCGCGTCGTGTTACTGTAGTGTAAACTGCTATGTAATAGAATGACACGATTATACAGAAATAAAAACTTTTAAGAAGAAAAATAAGAAAGATACTTAAATTTTAAACAATGAAGCGAAGTGAGCGTGCAGTAATGTCGATAAAAGCCGTGCGCATTCAAAAGCGTTCCGCAAGCCGTGTATGCAAAACCGGTTTGAGGTAGATGGTCGCGGCGGCAAGCAGCGGCTGCGTGGCCTGCGGGCGCAGCGACACGCAGTAACAAAGCAGTTAGCTGGAATTTATGTAAAACAATTGCTACGATTAACACAACATAAACACAGTTCACACACAGACCGCTGAAACTATCACCCAAGAATCTCTGAAATTATAGATTTTGAAGATAAATACCCGAGTAGGTATGTAGCTATAATGAATTTAGCTTAACGGTAATTTGGCAATTCTAAGGCAATAAGCCTATAATGAAATAAATGGGTTTTAATGTTTTTTATTGTAACTTGCAAGTAGGTTACAAGAATTAGCAATAATGTTTGTATTTCGCTTATAAAGTGCGACTTATGTATGTTTTAACCACAAAGATAATGGCAATGTATAGGTAATCAGATTATTGCTGATTTTTACTCATGGATGAGTAATGAATAAATGATAGGTAATAAAGGTAAAATTGGAACGAACTCACAATAACGATACCCTCCAGGTCTTCTAGTAGAATACCCTTTGAAATATGTGTGATTCTCCAATAGCTCACTGCAATCCTTTATAATGTTATGAAGTAATGATTTCTTCAAGTTGCTTCACTATGTACGGTGTTTAATGTTTGAACACAAATTCGTAGAAAATAATCTTCTCGGCAATGTTCCACGTAATGGCGGCTCGATGTCACCACGTCGCGTTTCCTTTGTTCTTGTTTCGCCAGCTCTGGAGGCCAATGTTCGACTCGAAGGACCAATGTTAAGAACTGGGCGTTTGTGAGGTGGAGACTCGGTCGTGGAATGCGGTGGTAAAGAAGAACTCCTTCGATGTTTACTAATTTATTGATATTACAAAATGATATTACAAAGGATTGTGTCGTGCGTGTGCACCAGGTACCGTATGCGAAGGTGAAGTGTGAACGAAGTGACAGCCGGCAATGGCGGCAGCGTCGCCGCCGAGCTGGGAACCCGTTATCTCGCCGTGTGCATGTGTGTAGGTCATGTACGCACACATGCAAGGCGTTAACATCGGTAAACTTTTGCAATACAACCTCAGCACCAATCATAGGAATGAACTATTTACAGAAACATACCACGCTCTGTATGAACGAATACAATCTGCAAGAATTGCAAAGAGAATGCTCGATACTAAGAACTTCTATGGTGGTTCGCTACATATCTGTTACGCACCAGAATTAGAATCTGTTGAGGAAACTAGAGAGAAGTTACTGCAAAGAAAGAAAGATGTTTTTTGGAGATTAAAGAATTTAGAAAGAGAAAAGGCTGCCAATACGGTGGAGAAACAAAAATCTGTTAACGAATCAGTGTCAGTGCCGCTACAAACTAACTTAAATTTGAGTAAAGAAAAAGTAAACATGGGTGAGCTAAATACAATAGGTGTTGGAAAACAAATCAGAGACGTTGTCAAATGTAATTTGAAAAGAAAATTATTGAACAGTGATAGAGTAATCATAGAGAAACAGTTTAAACCTTGTTTCATAGAGAAACCAGACAATATTAAAGGTAAAAAACCTGAAACAGAATTCAATGAACCTGTAGAAGTAATAGATTGTACATCAACTAACATAGAAACTATAACAAATGTAAATGTAAATGAAACTTTAAATTATAATAGCTTTGGAAATGAATTGATAAAGAAAATACCTGAGAAACCTATGAATAGTATTAGATTTTATTTGGGAAATAATAAAAAGACAACAGGTTAATAATATTATTGTTTTATTTGAAACAGGATATAATAAACTACAATAACATTTTTTATTGCCTAATAATGATGAGGCATTCGGATGATTTTTTCAAGGAACATGATTTGATAAATATTATTTATTTATTACTTATACAAGGTGACTTTTTTATCATCGTCCAAATTCATACTGGTGGCTTGGTAAGTGATCAGTATCATGCATCAATAACAATTTTGGTGAAATTCCTAAAATGAAATTTCGACTCCCCATAGTGATTCACTCGGGGCTGGAACTGAATTTATATGGGAAGCCGAAATTTCATTATACGAATTTCACAAAAATTGTTACTGATCCAAGATACTGATCACTTATCAAGCCACAAATTATATTTACAAATTATAGTCAGTGTAATATAAAATATCTGTGTATTTACAACGTACAGTCGATGTAATATGAAATGACGTGCTCTACTCTTCACAATAATCTTCAGCCGCCGTCTCTTCGTCCTGCTCATCGAACTCCGCTCCATCTTCGACGCCCACCTCCTGGGGACAGGTTTAGAAATAATTAAATTATACATTTTCTGACGTCAATAAATTAAACAACTATTTTACTTCGACAAGGATCCGCCCGCGCGACAACCTGACATCCACACCGTCCCACCAAAACGTATATTTGGAGAGAGGGGGATAGGAAAATTGGCCGGCCACCAGAAACAGGCAGAAGGATCCCGTCAGACAATTATGAAAAATAAGAAAGAAAAAATATTCTGAGGGAAAAAATTGACATTTTATTGATAGAATTTGATATTTTCAATTCTGAGAATGAGTTTCTTGTAATTATTTTTTATTCTAACTGGTGGAAGAATTGGCCTACTATGGCAGGGGTCCCATATAATGTGGGACCCGGGTACCAATAGATATGGATATGTGTACCCGGTAGAATAACAAATGGTATGGACAAAAGAAATTGGTGCGCGATGCGCGACCGCCCCCCGCCTGGCGACGGACGTTGGCGGAGAAGAGATACTCTAGATGTTAGCGGGAGGCAGGTGGTGTAGGGGGAGGGGGAAACACGCATAACACAGAGCTGTCACATGGATGAAAATAAAATGAAAGTCCGAAATACAACGGAAAATGTACAAAAAATCGTTAATCAAATAGAACTTTCTCAATCGTGAGCGAGCCCGCGGACCGCGTACCGCTCGGACTATTTCGGGCTTAGTGCGTTGTGTTTAACGAGACGATTATGGATGGTTTTATGCAAGTATAGCATACAAAATTAATTAAAATAAATATATTTTTTATTATTACCTTTGTATGGCATCTAATTATTTATAGATATGGAGCATATAGGTAAATGATAAAAACAATTAATATACGATATATTTCGACTCCTACTGTGGAGTCGTCATCAGTTTATATGCTCCATATCTATAAATAATACAAAATGAATGTTATTCGACGGATGTGATATGGAATCTATTGAAGGAGTCGAAATATTAAATTGTAACACTGTATTTATTGCATAACTCTCTTGAAGTAATTTAAGGGACTTTTTCGGAGCAACTTGGACCGGACCGGCTTTTTACTGAGATCAGGCTAGTCCGCTCGGTCAGCTTAAGTTTAGAATTTATTTACCTTGAAAGTCCATCGAACTCACCGACTCTCGCAGCTACCTCATCCCCCCAACGTGTGTTACCCTGTGGGACGGTTGCGCCCAGTGTTATCTATCTACAGATGAAGGAGCCCATGTACCGGGTACCACTAAGTATGTCTCTGTACACAAGCCCGTACAATATCAGGGTCACTCACCTCGTACTGCTGGTACTCGGAGATGAGATCGTTCATGTTGCTCTCCGCCTCAGTGAACTCCAGCTCGTCCATCCCCTCGCCCGTGTACCAGTGGAGGAACGCCTCCGGGAACGGATACAAAAGTTTTATATCATGGATTTGGTACAAGTGACCGATAATATCATGGAAAATAAATCTTATTTCAATGACATAAAGCTTGTATTGCAACAACTTTTGAATTAAGAGATACGGTCCATTGGAGACTGAGTTTTAGGGAACGTTCTTCCTTTCGTACCAGCGGGTCTACCACGTAATTCTCATTTTCATCAACAACAACTTGGGATTGAAATTTGTCGTGCGTGCGACGACGCCCGCCTAACATGCCATCTCTTTTGTACGCGTTGAATCATGCATTTGCTTGAAGTTGATACAAATGAGAATTACGCGGTAGAGCCCCTGTTGTTATCCGTATGCCGCGGAGTATATTTATATATAGGTGTACATAATTTAGATTATTTTTGCCGTAATAGAAAGGGACAACATTCCCCAAAATCAAAAGTACACCTCCAAAGTAGAAGTTGCAAAATATTTTAAAATTTGACTCATTGAAGGTTTCGCAGACACCGACACTTCGATTTGGGTTTTCATTTTCGACGGAAGCCTTTACCTATGTGATTATTTTTTTTTTATAATTTTCTCCCATATGGATAGATAGAAACTTTTGCAGGGTTGCCAATGCGATTCCGCGGTTGGGTGCTAAATGACATTTCAAATTGCTAGATCTAGCACTGAAAATGCTAAGTTGGCAACACTGAACTTTTGTACGGGAGCCTAAAAGTAAAGTTTGTGAATTTTGAAACGGTTCAGCATTTTCCCGCCATAAAACATTCAGTTGCTAATTCTTGTAATGGAGTAGCAAAAAGTAAATTCACAAATTTAAAACTTGATGGATTAATTTTTTTTTTTTTAGAGAATATACGCCATTTTAGGACGTAGTTTTCATTATTTTCGGTATATAAATTAACCATTTTTTTATGATTTTTTAAAGAATTGTCCGATGACCTAGTCACTTGAGAATTTTAGATATACTGATTTATGTGTGATTGCTTGTAAAAAAAAGTGGTCTGTCTACTCATCTGTCATCTAGCTGTCAAATAAGTCTGAAGCAAATTATTATAAATTTATCTTGATAGCAAGGGACACATTTCTAAACAGCCATTACTCAAGTAACCTCACACGAGGGCAAATGGAAATTGCAGTCTTTTCGTAAAAGTATTCATCATCATGAGGTTTTTTAGACCACAAGTTCTAAAATACAGCTTATTAAACCTAAATCTCGAAATGGTTTTCGAATTAACACACCTTAACATAATTTAATCTATGCCAATTAGGTACCTATCATAGACTGAAGAGGAAATACAGCCAAAATCATGTGGCAAAGATTTTTCTCGTACAGCCAAGAAAATAAATAAATCGTTACCTTCCTTCGGAACATGACAACAAATTGTTCCGATATTCTCTTGAAGATCTCTTGAATAGCAGTCGTGTTGCCGACGAAAGTGGCAGACATCTTGAGACCGCGGGGCGGCACGTCGCAGACTGCCACCTTCACGTTATTGGGGATCCATTCCACGAAGTAACTGTGAAAGTAACATTTTTACAACTTCATCATTTTTTTATCATTTATTTTGCCGTTATATATTTGTGCGTATTCTGTGCAAATTTCAACTGCCTAGCAATTACAGCTGAAGCTGTAGAGACCAGACCCTTGTGACAGACAGACAGATAGACAGATGTACATACAGCGGAGGCTTAGTGATAGGGTCTCATTTCACCATTCGGGTTAGAAACTATAAAAATGTCTCTTCCACCTCTAGAACAGATGTAAACACGGAGCAATTAAGAAGAGGAGTTGCGTAGAATGGAGCCATGATAACAGCTAGTGCGCTATGTGCTCTGTGATTGGTGGAACGGCGGAGCCAACCTTCTCCGTACCTCTGCGTTCCACTTCGCGCAGTGTCACACAATTTTCTCTAGAGAAATAAACTATCGGCAACTCCCACAGGACATATTAACAACTCCTCTTCTCAATTGCTCCGTGGATGTAAAACATAAGAATAGCAACAATATAGTCAACATGAAACAAGTTGTCAATTCAGCCACCGACGTAAAGGTTGCATGTATGTAAACACTTG
Source organism: Ypsolopha sequella (assembly GCA_934047225.1). Classification (NCBI taxonomy): domain Eukaryota; kingdom Metazoa; phylum Arthropoda; class Insecta; order Lepidoptera; family Ypsolophidae; genus Ypsolopha; species Ypsolopha sequella. The sequence goes on along the minus strand of OW204009.1, from coordinate 554,513 downwards.
CTTGCTAATATCCCGGCCACAGTAATATGAAGTAGCGCCCGTGCTATTGATCGCACACCGAGGACGGATACAGGGAGGAAGGGGGCAGAGAGCATGGGGGCAAGCATTAGGGTGCGTCGATTTTCCACTTTTTTCGAAACTCATATTGTAATAGTGAAATTATTTTGAAAGGATCTATAAAAAGCTCAAATAAAAAAAAATAAAACGTATTGGACGACATCGTCTGCTCGCCCATTTGATTAAAAATTTTACAAAATGTATGGACGAAGAAAAAAAATTTTTCGTTTCTAAAATTGTTTGTATTTTTTTTTTTGTTATTTATATATATGTTGTATTTTATGTTAAATCGACACACCCTAGCAAGTCGGCATTATGTATTTTTTCTTGTTTTGCAGTCGAGTTTCGGTTTATATATTAGGTATGTAAACTCTTCTAAATACTCGTATCTTGAAACGAGACTATAGCCCCTCCCAACCAAATTGAAATCCTGGATCCGCTCGTGATGTTCACTGAACTGAACATCTGGTATATGTACCTGGAGTTGTGGTCCTGCACCGAGAGCATCTGCTCGTCGACCTCCTTCATGCTCATGCGTCCTCTGAATATAGCGGCCACGGTGAGGTAGCGCCCGTGCCGCGGGTCGCACGCAGCCATCATGTTCACTGGACTGAACATCTGGGAAATATTTATCGCTTTTACTTAAAACATGTACAGGTGTATCAGGTGACTTTCGTTTATTTATTTAGCCATATTGGTCATTCATAGTGAGTGGTCATGACCAAGGTTTATTGACCTTTTTTGCAGAATACGGAAAAATCCTTTTTTGCCCCCTTATTAATTTACGAACATTTCCGAGTCAATTAGTATAGGAAGCTTGCATGTTATTTTGCGACACAAAAAGTGTAATTGAACCGTGGCACCATAGATAAATAAATTTATTTATTTATTTATCTAATTATTTAATTTATTTATCTATGGATAAATAAATTTATTTATCTATGGTGGCACTGACCACTTAGGTACCCTGACCTCTTCTGGTTATACTTATAAACAAAAGTTAGGACTTGAATCACCGAGGGGTTATCCACTCTTGTATAACCACATTTTACCTACGATTATTACGTCGCAGCATGATTAAACTCACAGTACGAAGAAAATGAAGAACGCAGACTGAACACAGTTGAATCAATGGTCGGTACGTTGAAACATGGATGGTAGAGCCATTAGACCCAGATACGATACGACCCTTGGCTAAAACTAGCGTGTTTAATTAATTAATGTTCAATCCCCCGGCTACCTGTGTGAAAAGTTGGTATGGTCGTCTAGAGCTCGGCGACCAAAACTTAGTATTCCCCAACACACACTTGCCAGTACCAGGGGCTCCTTTAAGGCGATTACCATCGCCAAATTAGCAGCTCGGTATTTGTCACTACAAATATCAACGGAAACGACATTGAAATAACGTTCATATCAGCGCGCAATGCATAGTGGCTGTTACGACGCTCGCTGCGTCCTTGAGAGTGCGAAATAGGGGAAAATTATACTTTCCACTTGGACGTGATTACTCGATTCAATAATCTTATGTTATGTTTATAGCTATAAAGTTTATCTATTTATCAAAGCATAGATGAATTCAATCGGCCAAGCAACTCAGGAGCAGTAGGGAATTTGAGGTCAAAAAACACCATTCAGTAAAAAAAAAAAATCATGTAGAAGTTTTGGTGGTATGAAAAAGAAAACTGTTGCATATGTTGTCTAAGAGTTGATTATTCATAATAGATTTATTCATTATTTTTGGTTTGGCCATAAACGAGGAGTAGGCTTTAGAAAGTACCCATTTGGCAAAGGTAAGGGCCTTAAGATAGCGGCATACAAATGCTGGAATGTGTTACCGCCACCTGTTTGCGCGGCCAAAGTATAAGGAAATTATACCTACTGCGGCGCTGCTTTCTGTGCAGTCCTTGGCTAGTGGTAGGCCTATGGTGTAGCTATCGCATAATTATGTATGTTTACTTTCTGTGCAGTCCTTGGCTAGTGGTAGGCCTATGGTGTAGCTATCGCATAATTATGTATGTTTACTTTCTGTGCAGTCCTTGGCTAGTGGTAGGCCTATGGTGTAGCTATCGCATAATTATGTATGTTTACTTTCTTAATTTTTATCTTATTTAACGTTAGTTTGTGTTTTTATTTTTTACAACACAGTTATAATTTTAGTTTTAATTTGTCTATTGTATCTATAATTTTAGTTTTAATTTGTCTATTGTATCCATAATTTTAGATTTAATTTGTCTATTGTATCTATAATTTTAGTTTTAATTTGTCTATTGTATCTATAATTTTAGTTTTAATTTGTCTATTGTATTTATAATTTTAGTTTTAATTTGTCTTTTGTTTATATTTTTCTTTGTGTTTCTTTTTCATTACAGGCTAAGGCTGAAAATCGGCGGCGTTTTGTGTTTTACAAAAAGTCAAAGGCCGAGTTTTAGACCGATTTGTCTCTCCTCGTGTATTATATTATAATTTTGTATTGTGTATTTTTTTTATTTTGAGACAAATAAACAGCTTTTATCTATTATTATTATTATGTTCTTAGCTACTTGCTCAATTCTTACTGAAAGTTACAAACCGTGAGATCAAAGATCGAGCAATAACTGAGAATGATCATGGAGCCATCGCGGGACTCAAGATAGGGTCTAGCATTTTGATCGATTTTGTTTTTGTGTTTTATAAGCTAAGTTGATCAATGTTATTTAAGTATCTAGGAGACAGTCAGTTGAAATAATGTTACTAGACGAATGTTGAAACTGAGTGTACATAAAAACCTCAAAAGGTTTCCGATACACTCTTATGTATATATATTTTTTAATAAAAAAAAAAATTTTAAAAAAATTAGGTACGAGTAAAAGTCTAAACAAATCTACCAACAACAAGCCAATATATTACCTGTTGTGTTAACTCTGGAACTGTTAAGGCTCTGTACGCCTGGCTGTTACGTGCTGTCAACGGAGCGAAACCTGGAAAACACGCGAGTGTTAGTGTTTGTTGTATTATAGTAGGTATTTATTGTAACTTCGTTAACATAATACCCAAAATAACACAAGGCGAGTCAGGGGCGGCCCACCTAGAGTACACTCTAAGCGAGTGTTTCATTTTGCACAGGAATCATGAAGTATGAAATCGGAAGTTGTTCAATAAGAAGTCAAAGACAGGTGCAATGACGAGCAGAGCGAAGTGAACTGAGCGAGGCGACTGCGATCCCTGTAGTATTAATATAATTCAAAATAAGGCCTATGCAGTACATAATAAGGCCAATTCTACGAGATACCGAAAACATATCGACGGTATTGTATCTAAATTTAGTCATGAGAGGTTCCTGACAGACGAGAGAGAAAAGTAAAATGTGGATGTGTTTTGTCCATCTATTGTTATACAAGACATTGCTAATTTTTATCTCCTGGCAAATCTTGCGACGGATAAATCGCCAGCGGTGTTACTACAAAATGGTGTTTAACTTTAGACAGTGTTTAAATGTGTTGTTGTCGCCTTTTGTTTCATATTTTAAAAAGTGACAGCAACAGATTTAAACACTGTCTAAAGTTAAACATCGTTTAAACACCCTTTTGTAGTAACATAGCAGGTGTTTAAAATAATGTATTTTTATCATAGTTACATTAAAGTACCGCTTTTTCTTTAATATTTTTTTCCAAATAGTTACAATTTTATCGTCACTAGGCAATATTAGAGGAAAAATTTGTTTAGTGGACTATGTTCATCATTCCGGGGCTAGTGTTTGTCGGGCCGGACTCCATGGACTTTCATGTCTGCGTAGTGCCGGCCACCTGTCTCGCCACGCAGCCCTCAATGACGTCATCCGAAGGGCCCTCGTCACCGTAGGAGCTCCGGCTACTCTTGAACCTCCCGGTCTAGTTCGTGACGACGGAAAGAGACCCGACGGTATGACGTTAATACCGTGGAAGCACGGGAGGCCGCTCGCGTGTGGGATGCAACCTGCGTGGATACGCTGGCGCCCTCTCATGTTTCCCAAAGCAGTAGGGCTGCTGATTCGGCGGCGGCCGCTGCTGAGCTCTCCAAGAGGCGTACATATGTGGCAATAGGTTCAAGCTACATGTTTGCGCCTTTTGGGGTTGAGACAATGGGGACATGGGGTCCGGAGACGCGTCAGCTTGTCACGGACCTCTCTGTAAAGCTTGTGAACACTAGCGGCGACCGGCGAGCTGGCTCTTATCTAGGCCAGCGTATAAGTCTTGCCATACAGAGAGGTAATGTGGCAAGTATTTTGGGCACTCTCCCGCAAGTCAGTGATCTAGATGTCTAGATGCAATTTTCTTTTTATAATTATTTTTTTGGGATTATTTTTGTTCTGTTATTTTAAGATGTACATTATAAATAATTAATTACGAAACTACAAATGAAAGTCTATGTGATGTCAGTTATATTATATGCCACTGTGTCCAACTCACCAGGCATGAAGAAGTGTAACCGCGGGAAAGGCACCATGTTGACGGCTAGTTTCCTCAGATCCGCGTTCAGTTGACCTGGGAACCGTAGGCAGGTTGTCACACCGGACATCGTCAACTGAAACACATTTTGTCCCGTGGTTATGAGAGTTTGGACTACTGTCACTAGCACAGTCAATACTCGCACGCCCTCTATTTACTGACGATTTTTACGTTCCAACGTGATAGAGTCTGTCTAGCAAAAGAAAAAAGTTACTGAGATGGGTATGAAAAAATATATTTTTCATAATTTTCCACACCCGTGTCAGGTAACTGTTTTGTCAACTTTCTCTGGACAGACTCCAGGACCAGGTGCCTTATCGTAGTACTTGGTTACAAAAGTATCTTTAATTATCACAGTGATTTTCTTCAGCAAGCTTAGACAATGAAACAAGGGACTAGGCAAGCGCACGCATTCCCATTACCCTCTGCCGACATTTGTTCGTGTAAGTTTGCTTGTGTGCACGCTTTGTGTTTGTGCTTTTGATTTAGTGTGTCATTTCCATGTTTCGCAAGAATGTGTGCTGTGCGTGCGTACCTCACCTCCCGCGAAGAGTGACAGAATAATTTAGTACCAAGAGTCGCACTTTGCCACGTCCCGTGTGTAATGGTCCAAGTCACCAAAATAAGTTTAGATCATCAGTCTAGCGAGCTGGTGGGTGTCCTACACTGCGTCTCTCCACTCACCGAGACCAAATGGTTGAGATCGCCGTAAGTAGGTGAAGAGAGCCGCAACGTCCTGAAGCAGATGTCGTAGAGCGCTTCGTTGTCGATACAGAACGTTTCGTCAGTGTTCTCCACCAGCTGGTGCACGGAGAGCGTCGCGTTGTACGGCTCCACGACTGTGTCCGACACCTGCAACAACAGCAACAGAGATATCCGTATCTTTACTACTACGTAATTATAAAGTAGTAAAAGAGTCTCGAATCATCCATCAGCCTAGTTCGTCCACTGCTGGAAATAAGCCTTTACAGGAATTTGTCATTCCCGGCGGTCATCCTGGGAGAATTGCCCATACTCACACACGCTGGGCAGGCGGGTTGGTGAGCGCGGTGCCGGAACCCTCGCACCAGTGACGCCGCTGCCCGTCACCAGTCTGTTCCATATAAGGCCCGGCTATTAGGGATGGATATACCGCCATCCATCGGTCCCAGGCATGGTGGGCCTCCTGGTTTTTTGCCTGTGAGCTGTCCTCTTACTCTCCCCCGAATTACTTCGGGGTGGTCTCCAAGTAAGATGGTGGTACCTCCATAGTCGAGCCCGGCATCAGCTCTACCACCTAACTTGAATATTTTTCAAAATGCAACTTGAAATGGTTATAGCATTGCACTGAAGCTAAAACTGCCATTTTAACAATGTTTGTCTGTCTGTCTGTCTTTTGGTATGTGTGTAAGTATATTCCGGTTTAACTCGAGAACCACTCAACAGATTGGGATGCGGTTTTCTTTATATCGTCGTGACTTTAGTCATCATTATATGCTTTATATGATATGTGGCCAAAATAATGCTATTTTCGTGCAAAATTTCATGTATATCGGTGCTAAAGTTATTGGGCTGTGACATACGGACAGACGGACGGACAACGGAGTAACGGAGTCTCACCATAAAGGTTCCTTTTGTACCTTTTAGGTACTAAGGAATCCTAAATTAAAGCAAATGCACTCCAAAGAATATCAAAGTCCTGTAAGCCGTGCTTTCACCACCACCTTGCTTGTACTCCTCGCGCAGCTTGCTCAGCAGTAGAGCGTGCCAAGCCCCGAGCCCGTGCCGCCGAGCAGCGAGTGGCTCAGCTGGAAACTGTGCGTTAGGAGAAGCGAGACATACCTTCGGTGAGGGCATGACACTGAAGGTGTTGACGATGCGGTCGGGGTACTCCTCGCGCAGCTTGCTCAGCAGTAGAGCGTGCCAAGCCCCGAGCCCGTGCCGCCGAGCAGCGAGTGGCTCAGCTGGAAACTGTGCGTTAGGAGAAGCGAGACATACCTTCGGCGAGGGCATGACACTGAAGGTGTTGACGATGCGGTCGGGGTACTCCTCGCGCAGCTTGCTCAGCAGTAGCGTGCCGAGCCCCGAGCCCGTGCCGCCGCCCAGTGAGTGGGTCAGCTGGAAACCTGGAACACCATCAGGATTTATGCTCAATTCGTCCTAATAATTCATCCAGATATCGCTTATTGGACATCATACGAGTATACACTCGCTGGATTTCTAGTCGCTTAAATGCTAAAGACTTAGAGATAAATTGTTCATATGTACTCGTATGTTATAGGTATATACAGAGTGTTAAGATCGTAAAAGCCGTAAACTTACGAATTTTATTACGTTTCGTGAAAATTGAAAAATCGGAAAAAAAAAACATTTGTCTCATACATTTTGGTCTGGTAGCTTTCTAACTTTTTTATGGAACAGCTAATTTTCTTTTCGCGATACGAGGGTTGGCTCCAAAGTAAAAGATGTTCGTATGAACGATTACCATCAGTTTCCGGCTTCCGCAATATATGTTTGTAGGAGCCCGTAGTTTAGGCACCGTACATTTGAAAGAAGTTGTATAGTTGTGGAGCACGAAGAGAAAAAGAACTTAGAAACCTCAGTTAAGGTACTGTATTGATATGAAAGTAAACAGAGTTCAGTTTGGCGTCTCTTTCTCTATGTGTGTCGGTATCGACAGTTAGTTTCGTACTGCTTTAAAAACGGTAAAATATAAAATTAATTATTATAGCTAAGTAAATAAAGTAGGCTGCAACGCAAGCAAAACAATGTGCGGTTATGAAACCGTACAATGTTAGTACTATCTAAAGTGTTTGTATAGACGACACGTAGACGAGTACTGTGTGTTCGGCTTTTCGCTACTAAAATACCAGACTTTATATTAATTACAACAAGTATGTACATTATTGGCTGTCCATCCATCCATCCATCAGCCTAGTTCGTCCACTGCTGGACATAAGCCTTTACAGGACTTTGTCACTCCCGGCGGTCATCCTGGAAGAATTGCCCATACTCACACACGCTGGGCAGGCGGGTTGATGAGCGCGGTGCCGGAACCCTCGCACCAGTGACGCCGCTGCCCGTCACCAGTCTGTTCCATATAAGGCCCGGCTATTAGGGATGGATATACCGCCATCCATCGGTCCCAGGCATGGTGGGCCTCCTGGTTTTTTGCCTGTAAGCTGTCCTCTTACTCTCCCTCGAATTACTTCGAGGGGGCTCCAAGTAAGATGGTGGTACCTCCACAGTCGAGCACGGCGTCAGCTCTACCACCTGTTATTGGCTGTACCTTGAAGTTATTACTGCCTGTATCTTGAAGTTATTATTGCCTGTATCTTGAAGTAATTATCTTGAAGTAATTATTGCCTGTATCTTGAAGTAATTATTGGCTGTACCTTGAAGACAGTCGCACGCTTCAGACTCCTTCCTGACGACGTCCATGACAGACTCGATCAGTTCAGCTCCTTCCGTGTAGTGACCCTTAGCCCAATTGTTACCTGAAACGTTTATCAGAAGAACTAACTAACGGTGCACAAACTATTGGTTTTGGTACCTACGTTGGAGCTTTAGGGGCCAGTCAAGGAGTTGTTCAAATAATGGAATAATGAAGTTTGTTTTCCGAAGTAGTAATACTTTTGACGTCAAAAGATGTAAAATAACATTTTAGGAGGTGGTACTCACAACCAGACATCCACAATTCCACAACAACCAACACTCATTAAAATATTATATTGTAAATAAATATAATTAGTTTGACGACTTCTTGGTCTTTTATTGCTGATTTATATTATATATATAAAATACTTAATAAAAATAACATTTAATGATAAAATTATGTGAGATATATTAAGGGCCATATCCTGAGCCCGGCATCAGTCACAAAAAAGTGAACTTCAGCCGCCCGTGTTACAACACAGCCGCGTACTGAACGGCCTACAGCCACATACATGCCACAGACCCTTGGTATGTAGCAGGCCCAATATTCATCACAAAAAAAAACTGTAGCACTGTGCTCACTAACCCAAACACTCAGTATAGTCATCACCCATGAGCCTGGTTCGTCCACTGCTAGACATATCCAAAATTTCGCCACTCTTGGTGATCCTCCTGGAAGAATTGCCCATACTCACACACGCTGGGCAGGCGGGTTGGTGAGTGCGGTGCTGAAACACTCGCAACAGTGACGTCGCTGTCCATCACCAGTCTGTTTTTTATAAGGGCTGGCAACTGGAGATGGATATACCGTCATCAATTGGTCCCAGATATCTGTTCACCTGGTTGCGTCTGTTTGAGAGCTGTCTCCTCCCTACCGATTAATTTTGGGCAGGTTCGCGAGGTTTACTCAGTGTAGTGATCAAGGCAAAGCCTCCCATGGGAGAGATTATGGGGAAACAATACAGATCAATGTTGTAAAAGTCCAGCAAGTTAAGAATGTGTGCCACTCACCAGCGCCGCTCTGACCGAACACGAAGTTGTCTGGTCTGAAGAGTGCGCCGTACGGGGAGCCCCTGATCGCGTCCATCGTCCCTGGCTCCAAGTCCACCAGCACCGCTCGGGGCACGTAGCGTCTACCTGCGATGATCAAGAAACTATTCAAAGCTTACATTTTAATAATTGACATCAAGAGGAGGCCTTAATTCCTTCTACGCACAGCGGGTTTGTTATTAGAACCCAAAGAGTTGTAATCGCGTGCGCCAAAATGAACGAATCGGTCTAACTTCAAGATTAAAATTGATTAAATTAACTACAGTACATTTATTTAGGTTTATTTTCCCCATGCATCTGCATTTATTAAGATCTCTTAATAAACTATGTTTTCTTGCTGTGAGTATTTATTTATGGTATATGTTGTCCCTCCGTGATGGAACATTTGTAATGTGGTAATGATAGATAATTAAAAAGTACGTGTTAACAGAAAGTTAACAGACAATAATATGTGATTGTGACTGTTTTCTTATTGTTTTCGCCTGAAGATGTCGATGAAAGTGGAACACACAGTACACGTATTTTTCAATTTTCTATCATTATTTATTTTAGACGTAAAATTCTTCAAGCCGTTTCAGAGATAAAAATTAAAGTAATCTCATAACATTTTCAAAAATTGCGTTATATGCAAGTCACAGTGCATGAGTCTACACTCGTGCACCCACGTAGCACGGACGATTATCACGTCCCAGCGTGATGGTCGATGGGCCGTCGTCGCCGTACTCTACCTGCGGAGCACGCAGACTGCGGATTAGACCCCGCGACCTCCGGGTTAGTGGTCGAGTACTGAACCACAGGGGGGCGGTCAATAACTTACTGTCAATAATACACATACATACTCGTAGAACAGTAGAACCCGTGTCTGCACATTGAAGAAAAGTAATAAAAATAGAAAACGAGTGACTTCTTTTCTGTCTGTCTGTTTGTTCACGCACATCTCCGAAACCACTGAACGGATTTGGATGCAGTTTTTTTTATTATCATAGTATTGACCACGGATTTAGAACAAAGTAGTGACCCTGTTCAACATATAGGCTATAAGGAGTGTTAATAAAATAACGCCCAAGCAGAAAACGGGGCAGAGTTGAATAAACGCGGGTGGGTGCGGGCACGGCACATACACACCTACTATAATAGTTTACACACTAACATCTGAATCTATTCGCTGAGTCAGTTTAGTTTATAAAGTTCTTCACAGCGTCGCGGAAGCCGGGAGTATTTAGCGACTCGCTAGTAGCGAGGCCGAAAAACGAGCATGCGGACGGAGAACGCGCCCTCATGCCCGAAGGCCAAGTATTCCGAACATGCGAGATTTTCGGCCTCGCTAGCTTTGTTTGGGATATTGTCAGTTTGTATATTCAATTCAGAGGTAGAGAGAGCGCTTATAGTGTTCGTTTCTGATAAAAAAATGTCATTTGTCTCTCCAACTGTTGGTCGCTGTCTCCGCGGTAGTACCCAGTCGGGTCGATGCCGTGCTCCTAGGTTATTACCCGGTCGGGTCGATGCCGTGCTCGTCGGTAATTACCCGGTCGGGTCGATGCCGTGCTCCTAGGTTATTACCCGGTCGGGTCGATGCCGTGCTCGTCGGTTATTACCCGGTCGGGTCGATGCCGTGCTCGTCGGTTATTACCCGGTCGGGTCGATGCCGTGCTCGTCGGTTATTACCCGGTCGGGTCGATGCCGTGCTCGTCGGTTATTACCCGGTCGGGTCGATGCCGTGCTCGTCGGTTATTATCTACAGAAGTAGTACCGTCAGTGGCCTCATTGTAGTAGACCGTGATCCTCTCCAACTGTTGGTCGCTGTCTCCGCGGTAGTGCCCGGTCGGATCGATGCCGTGCTCGTCGGAGATTATCTCCCAGAACTGGAAACATGGCAACACTTGATTAGAATTTGTGCCAATTGCATTAAAATACGTTCAGTACCGTAGCACACAGAATGATGGATCGACAGTACAATAACCCTTATTTTTGGTAAAATTAAATTACAAAAAATATATTTCTTAAATAGTTCAATAAATTAAAAATACTGCAGGAACATGACTACTATTTTAACGGTAGCGGAGAGTTTGTTGCGAACCGCATTCAAATCTGTTTAGTGACGCCGAATGTTGACAATGTTGAGATAATATATATAAAAAAACCGGCCAAGTGCGAGTCAAACTCGCGTACCTAGGTTTCCGTATTGTGGATGATATATTTAGTTTTATAATCTTTACGTAAACACATATTAACATGGTTTTTGCTATTTTTCGGTCCACCAGTTTTGGAGATAGGGCGGGGACATAACTTCTTTTTTATGGTTTTTCAAGAATATAGCCAAACTATATTTTTTTACAATCAGCTTTTTAATACCTACAATTTGATACCCATATTATATTTTTATAATTTATATTTTATAATTTTACTTCTTTTTATATCTCTAATTTGTACTCAACTTTTTTCAATCGCTATAGCTTTCCTGTAATTGGCCAGCTATGATATGTAATCGTAATTTTTTTCATATTTTTCGGTCAACCAATTTCGGAGTTAATGGCGGGATATACATATTTTTGTTTTTTTTTTTAAGATTTCTCGAAACCAGTGCCTGTAAATAGAGTAAAAGTATTTTTTTTTACAATCACCTGTTTAATATCTACAATTTGATATCCATATTGTATTTTTAGGATAACATTTTTTATTTTTCTCACTTTTGCTTTGGAAATATTTTGAACAATTTCAGATTTTTCATATGTTTTTTTAGAACGTGATATAGAGTAGAATAAGTATAATAGAATGACACTTATATCGAACAACTTAAGGATCATAATTATAACATACACAATACACATAAGAACACAATAAAATTACAAAAAATATACATATAATAATTAAACACCAATAATATATGTGGGCAAATTGATGCAATTATTGTGCCAAATTTCAACTAAAGTTATGAGGCTGTGACTGTGACATACAGACGGACAACGAAGTCTCACCATAAAGGTTCCTTTTGTACCTTTTAGGTACGGAACCCTAAAAATTAACGAGCATAGAATTGTAAGTTATGAAATTAATTAAAAGTATCAAAGCTGCATTGCTATTAAAATTTTAAGATCGCACCATATGTATGTCCAAGTAAGTGTACGAATGTTTGTATAATAAAACTCAAACAAATGTACCAACTGTACAAATAATAAAATAATTGTACGCATACTTAACTAAACTAAAAATAAGATATGACTTTGAATAAAAACTGCGCTTGGGCATTTAGGCGAAATACAGGTTTTGGACGAAATTAGGTCCAAGCAAGATGTTCACTAACCTTGGATCCAATCTGATTGCCACATTGCCCCGCCTGCAAATGCACTATTTCACGCATTTTGCATTAGTTTCACCCAGAAAACACGATCAATGCGGTTGTTTTCGTAACTGAAAGAGTTTCTATTTTGGTCGCTTCTAGACGCGTGTGTGGGAGGAATTTTGGCAAATGCTTTTCATGACTAGAATCTTTGATTTTACAGTCTTGTAAGGTTTTAATAAAAAATACAAAATTAATTTGTATAAGTAAGTATTGTGTTTTTCCAAAACCTGAATTTTTTTATTACTTGAAAATTAACAAAATAAAATAAAATTATACTATTGCCATCTAGTGAGTAAAAATCGAACTCAATCAAAGAACTGGCATGGAAGAGTGTGTAGTGCGCCATCTGTTGGTGAATAGAAGACATATTTATGTTTCGTAATTCCCATGAGGCAGGCAATGGGTATTGATTGTTTTCTACCTATAATCACGTTCCGTTTATAATATTTTTATACAGTATTCGCAGTTTATCTAAGTGATTCCTGCGCATTTTCCTTTTATATTTTTACCATTGAAAGCCATCTAAGAAAATCAAGTTGAAAAAAACATGCGTATCAAATAAAATTATTTCATTGTGTTTTGTGGAATGACTTTCATTTTACCAAGACATTTTGTATGTACCTACTAAATATAAGTTAATTAGTAGGTAGGTACTGTAATAAGCAAAATTTTTGGAGAAAAGAAAGTTATTTTTACAAGCATGTATAAAGTTGTAATTAATTGTAAAATGTATAAAGCAGTGATACCTATTTTCAAAGTTGTTTGGTTACCGACTCTGGTAATAATAACGGAACGTTAAATGTCAAAGTGTCACTTCTTACGATCCGACTGCGTAAAAATCGTTCGAATTTCCTTTAATTTTCTTATCTTTCCACTTGTAAATGTGCTATATTAAAGTAACGTTTCGATTAGCCCATCTTTATACGTAAAATTATCTAAATATTTGGTCTAAAATGTGCCGCCATATTTAATAAAACTAATGATGCCTTGGGGGCAAGAATCTTCGATCCTCAACCATTTTATGGCTCTACGTTGAAATATTTCAGTCTTTGTGTGTAATTTACTCGAGTTTTATCTGTAATTAGTGCTAAATCCTGTGTACAACCGCCGGATCCATCAATATTGTAAGTATTTTTCGTGAGCTCATAACCAACTTAGCTGTAGGTACAAAGGATACATGCAATTTATCCTTGTGTGTGTTGGTTTAATCGTTTTATTACATTACGTGTACTATAGTATAGTAATGTATATGGTACAACTACTCATTTATATGCGATTCACGGAATAATGATATTAACATGGACAAATGTTCCATCATATTAATAACTTAACTTCAGTACTTTCCAGTAAACAAAATTTAATTTCCTACCTTCATAATATTGATGCCTGGAACTGGGTTGGCTTTTAATATCATGTACCGTAAGTTAGAGTTAACTTGGAGTGGAGTGAACTGGTAACAGTATGATACCCAAAGGGCAGCACTAGGAGCAGAGGTCGTAAAGCAATAAGATGGGAGGATGACCTAAAAATTACCTTAGGACCACTTTGGATGAGAGTAGCGGCAGACAGAAAACAACGGAGAGAGTTGGAGGAGGCCTATGACGGAAGGCAAACCAAATTAAGAGATATTTTATAATATAAGTGCAGTTTAAGTCTTAAGATGTTAAAATTTTTTTTTTTTAAATAATTTTATACAGTTTTATATTTTTTTTATCTACAAATCTCATTTAAGACACAAGATGTAAAAAATGGAAAATTCGGAAATAAAGGCTTTATTATTATTATTATTATAACTTGGAGTATATAACAATGTATATACATCCTGTGATCCACAGTTACATTTTTTATTGCCAGACACGCTTTATTAAATTTTAGGCGACTTCTGTACTGGTAGGTAAATAATATAAAAAAATTTACTCGGCACACCCCAACTCTATACAGTCTTGTGGTTACTACCCCTAGAGTGTATATAAAAAAACGGAGGCGCGAAGTGAGGGCAGCCCCCATCTGCGGTGATAAAGTGCAGGCAACCGTACGAGCCGTAGCACCTGAGGCTGGTCGCCTGAGCCGAAGCTGTGGAGGCTAGCACTGGTGCCTGCACTTTGTTATGCGAGGGCGAAGGGGCTGCACATCCCAAAGTGCCGGAGCCAATGCAGAAGTGAATTTGTATCAAAAAAAGAACTTCTGTACTAATAGTTTCAAATGGTCCAAAAATCCACTTTTGGTCAAATGGTTCAAAGATCGACTCTGTAAACCCAACTTAATTTATTGTGAAAACAAAATCAATGTCTGTGTCTTATATTTAAATGTTATTTTCATACGATTTTTAATTCAAAATAAAAACCAAGCGCCTCCAGCAATAGAAAGTGGCACAGGGGTTCCTCCCCCTCGCCCCGCTCCTTTCTCCCACTTCCCTCCCCCCATAAAACAGTAACAATCTTACATTTTGAGTTAGTCATTTGGTTATCTCTATATGATTTTTTTAAATTGGTAAAAAAAGAAATGCACACCTCCCGCTAGAAAAAATTACACAGGAGGGTTCCACCCGTCACCCTGCCCTCCACTCACCCCCCACCCTCTCTCCATAAATCAGGTAGATGATATCAAAAAATTAACCCTGGAACCTACTGTCGTAGGGTAGATATATGGTACGTATATTTCAGAGTAATATTTCATTGAAGTCTGTACCCTAATACTTTCCTGATTATATTGATAGCAATTTCTACACATTCATATCGTCAAGATATGAATCTTCCTGAGGTGTTCAGGAGTGAACTGTGAAATGCAAGTCACAATACATACTTTGTGCACCTGCTTTTCGTTGACAAATATTAGTGTTGATTTGGTCTAACATGACTTAAAGATAAACATCAAAGTAGAGTGAATGCAGTGGAAAGGAGTATGTTTGGTTTAACATTGTATGACAGAGTAAAAATATCGACATACATACAGATAGTCATAAACTGACACTGGGTTTGGTTTCCTACCCATCCAACGACTCCCGCACAGTGGGCTTAAATCTAATTTTCGTGGAATTAGTGATGAATGAAAGCCAACTTTACTTTTCAGATATTTTGTTGATACCAGCGTATTCTACTAATTACGACGATAATTTATTTCTAATGATTTTTCTTCCTAATACGTATACTTTAGCCAATAAACGCCTGTGTTTATTTTTCTTCCTAATACGTATACTTTAGCCAATAAACGCCTGTGTTTATTTTTCTTCCTAATACGTATACTTTAGCCAATAAACGCCTGTGTTTATTTTTCTTCCTAATACGTATACTTTAGCCAATAAACGCCTTTTTTTATTTTTTTGTGTGGAGAAAAATACATTTGGTCAGTTTATTCAAAAGTCTCAACATATGGGTTAAGGATTCTAATAGTATGTATGTTTAGCTATGATTATACATATAGGGGTGACCTCGCAAATGCTCGCAACCGTGCCAATTTACTGACCAACTTAATAGTGTAGTTGAGTCAATACATTTTTTTTGGATACATAAATTTGTTGTAGACATTTTTGGAGATACCTAGAAAATTTAATATGTACTCTATTCCACATCACCTAGGAGGTTGAATACTAGGAGCGTTTTTTTATTTAGGTGCATTTTAGCAACCTTTGAACCACAATTCTAGGAATCCCATGCAGCTGCAGTATTCAACCGCCTCGTCATTAGTGGGCGAAATTCGTCATCATTACTTTTCTGAATCTCGGAATCAAATTCTTAGAGACTATATAAGAAATTCTTGAAAATATAATTAACAAACGTATACATACGAATCAAATACATACGATACGAATCGTATCCAATAGCCTGACGATGTTATTATAACGAAACCGGTCGCTAGTGTAATATAGATATAAAGTGGAACAGTTACCAAGTATGTGTTTTATTGACAAGATGTTTCAAATGTTCCATCAAGAACCAACAACGACAAGTATCAAGTATACATATATGTTTCTAAACAAAATGTATGGACTTAGCTACACTATTAAGTCAGTAAATTGGCACGGTTGCGAGCATTTGCGAGGTCACCCCTATATGTATAATAATAGCTAGTCATACATACTATTAGAATCCTTAACCCATATGTTGAGACTTTTGAATAAACTGACCAAATGTATTTTTCTCCACACAAAAAAATAAACAAAGGCGTTTAATGGCTAAAGTATACGTATTAGGAAGAAAAATCATTAGAAATAAATCATCTTCGTAATTAGTAGATTACGCTGGTATCAACAAAATATCTGAAAAGTAAAGTTGGCTTTCATTCATCACTAATTCCACGAAAATTAGATTTAAGCCCACTGTGCGGCGTGTCACGACGTTATGCCGCGTCTAACCATTCCCCCCTATTCCCCCGGTACGTCTTGTCACGAAGTCATGCTGCGTCTAACCATTCCCCCGGTATGGTTTGTCACAACCTCATGCCGGAACACATCGAGTCGCTCGGCGGTGTTATTTCGTTATGACGGTAGGGACCACCACCAGTTGCTCCAGTCAATTGAACAGATTGTAAGTGTCAAGTTATAGGCCTCCAACTTGCACCGCGTTCCGAATGACGACATAATCGATTTTATCGCGTCAACGGCCATTCCGAGTCAGTGTTAGCGCGATAACGCTAGCCCTACAATGGCCGCTATGACGTCATAGATGACATCATGAACGACGCCATGTTGTGCTATCATCGTCCATGCTTTAGAGCGTTTGCACTGTGGGCGATCTATGAAAAGGGACAGCCAGCTGGCGGCAATTTTGAAAATAATTTATTCTGAGCATAAGAGTTTATTATAAAACCATGATTCAAAGATTGAAGTTAGAGGAAATCACTTCTTGGACCTAGTAAAGTAGTATACCCTGTGTATTCACGTAACGTAAAACAAATTCCTACAAATTCTGTCACTTTCAAGTGTCAACGTCCATGTCGCGTTCAAATGCGTTCCGAATGGATTATAAGTTTGAGCAGTGATGGACGCCATTGTCCATTCGGAATGATTTGATGGGCGTGAGAAATTTGATGGTAGTGTTGGCACTATTAGCGTCATGCGGAACGCGGTGTTGATTACACCCTTTAGATACAGAGAGTTGAACAGATTGTTAGTGTTCAGGTTAAGTTGGTCGGCTATAACTGCATTTACCATAATGTTTTAGGGTTCCGTACCCGTGTTGTGTGGTGATACGGAACACTTTGTGCCCGAGTCCGACTCGCACTTGGCTGGTTTTGTGTTGTATCTTTATCTAATCTCTAGTCTAATCTAACTAAATAGTGTAAAACAAAGTCACTATCTGTGTTTGTCTGCATATTCACTTATAACTTCCAAATGGATCTTATGTTATGCGGTTTTCACCTTCACTTAGAACATTTCGCAAGGAATATATGTATATAAATATTTTTTCAATGCAAGTGCTCGTAAAGGCCCACTTTTTATGCATCAAAACCGAACAGAAAGTCGATTATTTTGCCCTAGGGCTTTATTATTATTATTTTTAAATTTATTTAGGTACAATGTTTGGCTAACCTGCAACCTTTCCTGTGTACCATAAATGTAACTTTTTTTTCCATTGTTTAACGGCTCTGGATACAGTCCTTTTGAGCCAATCATAATTTAAAGTTCACAAGATTACATTTGTTTTATTTCCTCACACTATGCATTGAAAAACGTAGTATGATACACGGGCGTAAGAGCAATAAATTACTCCGCAATTTATTCCTTGTCGCCCTTGTAGCGTAAACTACTATTATGTATAGAATAAACAAATCTACTGATAATATCACAGATAATAATATTTAAACAAACATATTTAATAAGTCGCCAGTTAATGCCTTTTTATTTTTAGGTAATTGTATTTTATATACATTATGTGAGCAGATTGCGGAATAAAGTATGAAATCGAAAATCTTTCACCAAAAGTAGAAGTGACCACTCAAGTTTTTACAGATATATGATATGCCTGCGAAAGAGATGGCATGTTAGGCGGGCGACGTCGCACGCACGTCAAATTTCAATCTCAAGTTGATGTTGATGAAAATCAGAATTACGCGGCAGATCCGCTGGTCAGACCATGATATGCCCAGTTCTACAATTTGCTGACGACATACATAATTATAAATGAAAAAATAATAGTTGTAAGCTTTATTTCCACCCCTTTAGTAGGGTCGTCGTCAGGCGAATAGATATATTTGGTAGGCAAATTCATGCATCCTCAGTTTCTAAACGATTGCTGTTTTGTAATTTGCTGAAGGTTGATTGTGAAATGCTTCATATTAGAAGCAGGAAGGATATGATAGGGAGTACGATAAGAAGCGATAGCTCAGTAGTCAGTAGAAATGGGATTCTCAGTCTTGGGACCCGAGTTCGAATCTTGCCTGGTCAGTGAGTGACCCTATTTGTTACTGAATGGTTACGGACAACACTAAAGTAAACCTGCAAGTCTTACATAACTATGCGAGATGGCTCATCCCTATCACGTAAAATCGTCGGTGAAAAGAGAGGGTATGCATTCTGACTGATTCTAGTTACTTGAAAACACCGCTGACACCTCGGGAATATACAAAGTCAGAAGAGTCATAACATAATTCATCTCTAAATTCCAGACTAACATGATGGCGACACAGCCGGCCCCGCCGCCGGCGCAGCCCCTCCCCGCGCCATCGTCAGCGCCCCTCCCCGCCCCGACACTGCAGACACCACCGTTCCCCCTCTCCTCCCTCATCCCCACCTCTGAAGACAAGACCCAGTACATCAGCGTCAACAACCCCGCGCTCACCGACGAGCAGCGCGAGATGTACGAGTCCGTCCTCACCACCTGGAAGCCGAGGATGTTCCCCAAACAGCCGCGCCGGTTCATCTGCCAAAAGTGCTTCAAAGAATTCAAAAACTACCAGAACTTGTACCTGCACACCACCCGCGTCCACTCCACTGAGGAGTCTGCTGTGATCTGCAACCTGTGTGACAAGTCGTTCAAGAATAAACACTATCTGTACATGCACAGGATGAACAAGCACTACTCTGATGCTGACAGGCGTCTATGTCAGTTCTGTCTGCAAGAGTTTCGGACGGGAAGAGCTCTACACATGCACATCAAGCGGATACATCCGACCGCCTTACCCGAGCTCAAATGTCCTGAATGCGGCCGCGAGTTCAATGTCCCGTACAAGCTTCGCTATCACATCGAAAGAGTCCACCGAGCAGACAGATCCAAGTTCCAATGCCCGTACTGTCAGAAGCACTACAAAACCGGCCTAAACCTCACCCACCACATAAAGTTTCAGCATTCGGAAGTGCAGCGGCATCCCTGCGTATTCTGCACGCAGACCTTCAAAAGCAAGCACCACATGAAGCGGCACGTGCTGAACGTGCATCCTCCATTAGAGTCCAAGGTGTCGTGTCCGGAATGCATGAAGGAGTTCAAAAATGACCAGTACCTGAAGGAGCACATGCAGATCCACACGACCAGAGACGAGAAGGTGAAGTGCGATCTCTGCGACAAGATGTTCCATTCCAATCTCCGCTTGAAGAAGCACAAGAAAATCGTCCACCCGGCCGGTGACAAGAAATTCCGCTGTGATTTGTGCGACAAGGAATTCGCGCATCAGCATTACTTGAGACGACACAACAACGCAGTGCACCTAGATACTAACGAGAGCGAGTGGTCGCACGAGTGCCCTCAGTGCGGGAAGAAGTTCAAGATCCTAAAGTACCTGAAGAACCATCTGCAAAGGCATGAGCAGCAGCAGATGAAGCGGATATCGGAGATGGTGAAGACTGTGATGGGGGAGGATGGGGAGCCGAAGCCAGTGAAGCGACCGCAGCGGAAGCGGAAGCAGCCTCAGGAGATAGAGTTCATCAAATGCGAGCCAGTCACCAGCTCCGAGTCGGGCTCAGGGAGCGAGACGGAGTCTGACTCGGAGTAGAGGGTAGGTTGATTCGACTACTAGTTTAGTGGGGTTGCGTTAAACAATGGAAACTTTACAACCGTGGCGTATGACCAGGTATATAACTTTGAACTCTCGCGTTTCGTACACATTATAATATATATAATCGGGTCTACCGCGATCAATTTTTACCTTTTTTACGAAAAGGGGACATACTTGCCTCGCCATACTTGCCAGTTTCCCGTAGGCCACGAGACATGCAACTGTCTCGAAACGTCGGGTGTGGTAAAAATTGATCGCGGTAGACCCGATTATATACAAGATGACTTTTTGATCTTCGTCCAAATTTATACTGGAGGCTTGATAAGTGATCAGTATCTTGGATCAGTAACAATTTTTGAGAAATTCGTTAAATGAAATTTCGGCTTCCCATAGAAATTCAGTTCCAGTACCGAGTGAATCACTATGGGGAGTCGAAATTTCATTTTACGAATTTCACCAAAATTGTTATTGATCAATGATACTGATCACTTACCAAGCCACCAGTGTGAATTTGGACGATGATCAAAAAGTCACCTTGTATATGACCAGGTAGTTTGAAAATATAAAAAATTGGAATATATGTAATATACATAAATAACATGTATGTATAAAATTCTAAATGCTACTAAAGACCTTACATGTTTTTATGTCTGATATTTTGAAAACAAATACGATATTTATTTCAAAAGGTCAATTATCATCGGTTAAAATGTTTGGTAGATATCGACAAAATATTAAAATTAATTACAAGCTTTAATTGTTTGGTATTCATTAACTTTTGGTCCTGGACCTGAATATCCATCCATCCATCAGCCTGGTTCGTCCCCTGCTGGCCTTTTTGAGATGTCGCCACTGTTGGCTGTCCTCCTGTTAGAAATGCCCATACTCACACACGCTGGGCAGGCGTGTTGATTAGCACGGTCTAAATATGGTTTCTATTATTTAATGGAACCCTAAATCGAAGCACTAATTGCCACAGAATTAATTCTAAAACTAACTTAAAGTGTAGATAACTTAAAATGTAAAGCAGTTATTTATAAAGTGTAAATATTTAATTGTGACAGATTTATATTGCTTTAAGCAACTTAATAAAGCTGATTCTGAAGGCTTTAATTTTAGTTTTGGAGCTGTCAAAACTAAAATTTTTCCAAAGTAATTTAGCTTCTGTTCTTAACACTTATGAACTATTTTGAAAGGAAGAAAATTTAATTTTGACAGCACTAAAACTAAAATTAAAGCCTTCAGAATCGGCTTTACTATGCGTTTCAAATAATAATGGGATTGCACCCGCAGATAACTTCACTCGCTAGTCATATCTCTCTCTCTCTCTCTCTCGCTCTGATTAGCGACGGCGCGAGAGAGAGCAACAGCAAAATGGCGTCCTGACAGTCCTATTCTTATTTGAAATGCATAGTACATATAATATCTGATTATATGTGTGTTCAGCAGTTCCCAGCAGTTCAAACAGCAACCGTTCTTTTTAGACGAAAGTTTCAAGTTTTATAGTTAGGCTACGTTTCAAAACGTGTGATCTTCGTGCGAAATTTCACTCGTTTTTAAGAAAGAGACAAAGCTATATACTAGAAAGAGAAAGAAAGATCTGGTTTTGAAACGCTTGCGAGTGATTCCCGTGAGAAAAGCGTTTTGAAACGGTCTGGAGTGACACACGTCAAGTAAATATATAACCTCAAATCAAAATAAATAAATTAAGTAAAGTACCTAAATACCTATTGCTTTTAATATGGATTGCATTGCAACCTTTGCATTTGCAAGCCATAATCCTGTCGAAGCAGTTTCGAAACATTTTCCCGTATTCGTACGGAAATGTTGAATTCTATTTTCAAAAATTGTCCGAATCCCGAGAAAACTCCGAAATGACAACTGTCAGGCGAATTTTAACGGTACCCAAACAGAGTTAGAAATCGCACTTGTCAGTGCGATATTCACATTCCCCGAAAGCGTTTCTAAACACTTAGCGCAACTGTCAGGTAACAGTTCGTTTACCCTCGGTTTCACTCGGGTCGATTTTTGAACGATGCAGGGTAAAATTCGCATCGCTCCGAGTGATAATCACACGTTACGAAACGTACCCTTAATATATTCCGGGCACGTACAGAAATAATTAAATAATTAACTTTATTTTCAGAAGTAAGAATTTTACGTAGAAATTGTTCTGACGACAATAAATTAAACAACTATTAACTTTGTGAGTGGACCGTCAGTCTTTTAAATGTTGCAAGTAGTCCGTGCGTGACTACTAAAAGGTTAACAGAACCGTGTCCTAGGGTATTTAAAACCTATGAATTTTGATGGGCATATACATTTTTTTTTTTCCGTTGGCCTGGTGATTATTTTGTTGTGAAAATGGTTCAGTATGACCAGTAGTACGTGGTTTAATTTAAAGATAGCGACCCATGTACTCCCGGTATACTGTATGTAATGTTTTATGTAATAATTATGTGCAATGACAGTAGTATGATGTGCTCCACCTTCCCCTTCAATATAGCATTATGTTTTTGAAACAACATGATCTTGTATGAAACTTCTGGGTTGTAAAATAGTAGTTTATGCTACAAGGGCGCAAAGGAATAAATTACGAGGACGATTTAAAACACGAGCGTAGCGAGTGTTTTAAACGTAACCGAGTAATTTATTGCTTTTACGCCCGTGTATCATACTACATTTTTCAATGCATAGTGTGAGGAAATGAAAACAAATATAATCTTGTGAACTTTAAATTATAATTGGCTCAAAAGGACTGTATCCATAGCCGTTAAACGGTGTAAAAAAAGTATAACGTCTATGGTACACAGGAAAGGCTGCAGGTTAGCCAACCATTGTAAATAAATTAAAAAAAAATAATATTAAAGCCCTAGGGCAAAATAATCGACTTTCTGTTCGGTTTTGATGCATAAAAAGTGGGCCTTTACGAGCACATGCATTGAAAAGATATTAAAAGTAATTTCAAAACTATGTAATAAATATATGTTTCTGTAAATAAAATGTTGTAATTAGAATTAAAACCAAAAATCTTCTATTTTGATTATATCTTAGTTAAAATTTAACTTTTAAATTTTAACCTTTAAACAACTAAATAGTCTTTGTATTTTTCATAATGTAATTTAGGTTCCTAATGAGGAATAATAGGGTGGCTTAGTGAAATTACCGTTACCTGGGCGGAGACAAACATCAAATATCGGACAAAAAAAAATCTCATATTTTTCTCTTGGTTTTTTTTAAAGCTGTAATTGTTTGTTGTACTATTAATTTTCACTTACAGCTTTAAGAAAGAAAAAAAAATTAGAAGATAAAAATAAAAAAAAAATCGAGTGCTCGTAGCTTAACATTTATCGAACACCGTAAGGTACCTTCATACCTGGTCGTGCTATTATCGAACACCGTAAGGTACCTTCATACCTGGTCGTGCTATTATCGAACACCGTAAGGTACCTTCATACCTGGTCGTGCTATTATCGAACACCGTAAGGTACCTTCATACCTGGTCGTGCTATTATCGAACACCGTAAGGTACCTTCATACCTGGTCGTGCTATTATCGAACACCGTAAGGTACCTTCATACCTGGTCGTGCTATTATCGAACACCGTAAGGTACCTTCATACCTGGTCGTGCTATTATCGAACACCGTAAGGTACCTTCATACCTGGTCGTGCTATTATCGAACACCGTAAGGTACCTTCATACCTGGTCGTGCTATTATCGAACACCGTAAGGTACCTTCATACCTGGTCGTGCTATTATCGAACACCGTAAGGTACCTTCATACCTGGTCGTGCTATTATCGAACACCGTAAGGTACCTTCATACCTGGTCGTGCTATTATCGAACACCGTAAGGTACCTTCATACCTGGTCGTGCTATTATCGAACACCGTAAGGTACCTTCATACCTGGTCGTGCTATTATCCGTCCGGTAACGGTAACAATACAATACAGCTCTAAGCCATACTGAGCTGCGTTCATAAACTTGATGTTGCGACACAGGTCATATGGGTGCATTAAGGTCAGATTGACCACCTCATTTTGCATCAATTAAAACTGAACTCTGGCGTTTTCTTTCAGTTTAAAATAGCGCTCTTTGAGCCATGGCTGTTACGACCACCAAGGAACACATGCTCACAAGAAACGCGAGTTTATATTAACTATTCTAACAGCCAGTTTTTAAGTTTAATTAAACTTTAAAATGAATGCTGTCATAGAATTAAATGAGACTTGAGGATAATTCATGATTTATATAAAAACGGCTTTATAAAAGCGTAAACGTCTTTACTCGCCCAGATGAAGGCAGTCTAAATCTGCTGAAACTGGTCGGCTTTCCCGATCATAACACGTATTGAGGTGAGCCGTTTTTATATAAATCATGAATGCCGTCACTTTCTTTGTCAAGAACAATGTAAGGGATGGCATCAACTTTAAAGGTTCATTAAACTTAAAAACCCTTTCTGCAACTGGCTGTAAGACGAAAGAACGGGGTCATTGTGCACTTATTTTCAATACAAATTTCAGGGCCGTATGATTTAAGGAAGGCCCTTTAACACTCGAAAAACATGAAATTTAGAGGTAATTTCTTTTTTTTTCTATCGAACGAACTTGTAGTTTTTGCCTTTTTTCTAAGATGAATAGATCAGCCCTATAGTCTACTATCTATATTATTTTCATTAAACCGATTGACCAAGTTACACAATGTAAAATGGTCATTTGAAGTTGTGCATCTGTCCTTATACGAACACTTAATGCCGTCACGCGCGCTGAAAATTGTATACGCGTTCCATCTGTCAGTGTTAGAACCTGATGAAATTATTAGTTTATGAACGCCACTCAGAGAGCGTGGTTGTATATAATTTTATGAAATTTTGTGATTGTGATATTGTGTAGTTATACTATTGTGTATAATAATAATAATTGTACTCTATTAATACTACACTCAACCGGTTTCGAATTTTAATTCATTTTCAAGAGCTTTTTAAGTGTTAAAACGCAATTTACGTGCTATAAACGATGCATGTTGTTTATAGAGTGATAAAATATTGTGTATAAACCTATGTGATAGCTGGCTCGCATCTTAATTGTGTAAATACACTATGTTATTTGTAACAAAACAAATTTATTTAGTTTCAAGAACAGGTACATTTTATTATACAAGGTGTATAGGTGGCATTCTAGAATTTATTCGATATATGTTCATACTGAACAATCGTGCCCGAAAAATTTGCACGAAAAAATGTGCAAAAGCTTTCCACTTCAAGAACGGATGAAAGTTTACAGTACAGATGGAGAATTTTATTGGAATCCTAGGTTATTTTTCTTGACAAAACAGTTAATTTTGGACGGCGCCGCGCCCGCGTGCTCTTGACATATTTTTTGTATTCACGTTGCAATTTGTTTTTGGAAAAGTTTTTTTGTTGTGATCAGTAGAGTAAATAAATGTTAACTTTGTAAAGTTGTTCTTTAACGTTGAGTTCTATCTCCTTATGGAAAGAAGCGATTTATCTTTGACAGTTGGAATGTCTCGCCGCAGAGACAAAAATACGCATCTGTCAAATTATGGTTTACCGAGAGTGTTCTAGTTTGCTTATAGATGAAAATTAGGAACAAATTCTTGTAATGTTTGTACATTTTGAGGCACACTAAGCCGTGGGTCCATATTTGCCGCCACCTAACTTGTTGGGTCCTCGGTGAAATGTGGGTGTATATGTGCGATTTTTAGCTTGCAAAGATTGCACTTCACAGTTCATCCTTAGGAACACCTTAGGAATGGGACTTAGTCACGTACTTGGTCATGTCGTGACGTTGTACTTGGTCAAGCCGTGACGTTTTACTTGGTCATCTCGTGACGTTGTACTTGGTCATCGCGTGACGTTGTACTTTGTCATGTCGTGGCGTTGTACTTGGTCATGTCGTGACGTTGTACTTGGTCAAGTCGTGACGTTTTACTTGGTCATCTCGTGACGTTGTACTTTGTCATGTCGTGGCGTTGTACTTGGTCATGTCGTGACGTTGTACTTGGTCAAGTCGTGACGTTTTACTTGGTCATCTCGTGACGTTGTACTTTGTCATGTCGTGGCGTTGTACTTGGTCATGTCGTGACGTTGTACTTGGTCAAGTCGTGACGTTGTACTTGGTCAAGTCGTGACGTTTTACTTGGTCATCTCGTGACGTTGGACTTTGTCATCTCGTGACGTTGTGCTTGGTCATCTCGTGACGTTGTGCTTGGTCACCTCGTGACGTTGTACAAATTTACTTATGATAGTGTTTTTGTTTTATTCCGTCAAAGTTTAAGAATTACTTAGGTAAATAAGGAAACTATTATAACTTGGATGTAAATTATTTGTTAAAAATATAAATACATAATTCTGTAAGTAATTAACTTGGGTACCTATCTACATTTTGTGTGCAAATAAAGTTTATGATATACTTAAATACAATACGTATTCAATACTATACCCCTAAAATAACAATCCTTGGAGAAAACCTCGCGTACCTAGGATTCTGTAAAAAAATGACAAAATTAAATTTATCATCCACGAATTTAATTTTGTCGTTTTATTTTCGTGAATTTCTCAACTGCTTTATTTTTTCTGTAATATTTACGTAAACACATATTACCATGATTTTTTTCATATTTTTCGGTTTACCAGTTTTGGAGGTAAGGGGGGGGGGGGACATAAATTTTTTTGTGGTTTTTCGAGGATTTCTCGAAACCAGTGCCAGTAACTATAGTAAAAGCTTATATTTTTACCCATATTTTATTTTTAGGATAATATTTTTTATTTTCTCACTTTTGTTTGGGAAATATTTAAAAAAAAATGTTTACAGCGTGATATGTGGGCAAGTTAATGCTATGTTTTTGCCAAATTTCATGTCTTTATCTTTGACGGTGCTATAGTTATGAGGCTGTGACATACGGACAGATGGTTTGACAACGTAGTCTCACCACAAAGGTTCACCAAAAAAATGTATGTCCCTTCCTTAGCTCCAGAACTGGTAGACCGAAAAATATTAAAAAAATCATGGCAATATGTGTTTACGTAAAGAATACAGGAAAAATATAGTGGTTGAGAAATTCACAAAAAAAAACCGGCCAAGTGCAAATAAGACTCGCGTACCTTGGGTTCCGTATTGTGGATGATAAACTTAATTTTGTTAATTTTTTTTTCGAGAATTTCTCGACCGCTTTATTTTTCATGTAATCTTTACGTAAACACATATTACCATGATATTTTTCATATGTTTTGGTCCACCAGTTTTGGAGATAAGGGCCTCCTCTATATATTTTTGTGGTTTTTAAAAGATTTCTCGAAACGAGTGTCAGTAAGTATAGTAAAAGTATATATTTTTAGAATTAACTTTTCAATACCTACAATTTGATACCCATATTGTATTTTTATAAAATATTTATTTTACTTCTTTTTTTAAGTATACCTATTTCTCATTAGTGCTGATTTTTTTTTTAATCGCTTTAGTTTTCCTGTAATTGGCCAGTTATGATCTACAATTGACATTTTTTTCATATTATTCGGTTTACCAGTTTCGGAGATAAGGGGGCATACATATTTTTGGGGTTTTTAAAGATTTCTCGAAACCAGTGTCAGTTAATATATTAAAAGTAGGTACCTATATTATTATTATTATTATTATTATTATTTATTTAATTAAAATATATAACATTACAGCATAATACTAACACGTTATACATTTCACACAATATTTATATACATTTCACAAAAGAAAATAATTATACAGTGAATTAAAATAAATAAGTAATTAAACAAAATGACGCTCACAGAACTCCTGACATTTATTACTCACACTCGTAAATATATTATTACAATCAAAATTTTTAATACCGAAAATTTGATACCCATATTGTATTTTTATAAAATATTTTTTCTATTTATTTTACTTCTTTTTTTGTATTTCTCATTAGTTTAGCCAGTTATTTTCATATTTTTCGGTCTACCAGTTTCAGAGATAAGGGGGGGGGGGGACATACATATTTTTGAGGTTTTTTAAAGATTTCTCGAAACCAGTGTCGGTAAATATTTTAAAAGTATATTTTTAGAATCAACTTTTTAATACCTACAATTATCAAATTATATGGGTATCAACCCATATTGTATTTTTAGGCTATTTTTTATTTTTCTCACTTTTGTTTTGGAAATATTTTGAACAATTTCAAACGTAATAGGGTGTGTTTTTTTTTGTTTTCATAAGTAAATATGGAAGCAGCTAATAATTCCTTCAGCTGAGGTCATTATACTTTCCGATGTGCTGAAAAATGTGTTCCGTTAAAGTCTTCCTTCCATCAAAAGAACAAAATACAAATCACAATGGTCGGTTGGTACAGTGGAGACCACATCAAGCTATACACTTACAGTACGACATTAGCCCCTACAGAGAAGAATATAAGATAGTTACAAAGTCCAATGGGTCTTACTTGAGTCTCCACTGTACATGCTCTAAGGTGATCGGTCATGATGTTTACGTAAACGACCTTCCAACGATAGCTGAGCGTGGCGGACGTGTTGGTTTACATGACGCTCCCACCTGACAGTCAGTCAGTCTGACTGACAGTGACAGACAGAAGCTGGGATACCAGACGTAGGTATGATAATTATCGTACGTTGTACGATCATTTCGACTCCTGTACGATGTACGATACAATATTTATCGACGTTATCGTACCTGTAGGATAATTTCGACTCTGGTACGATGTACGATACAATATGACATGTGTTATTGTACGCAAAAGTACGATAATTTACCACCCTCCTTCGAAGTTGGGTAAAAAGATCATTCAGGTAGAGAAGACGAATATAACCATTAACTATTAAATTTAACGAATATTGAAAATTAACCATGATATTCAATAAACAAAATTAACATTATCGAATAGAAACATCATATAAACTTCTCCGGCAGATATTTATATTTGATATTTTCAACACATATTTCGATTGGTTATTGGTTGATTATTAGGATAGTTTTGTTGTGTTACTTGGAAAACAAAGACGCGTTGTCGTGTTGTTGTTATTTTCCGTTAAATGTGAATATTGTGAAGTTGTTTTGCAAAATAACCTACTTGGAACCATTTGGACAGATGTGTGGGAGTAAAAAAATTATAGAGTATTTGTTTATTGGTTGAAAATATTCGTTAATATTTTTATAGCACACCGTGCGTAAAATGATCGCTTTACGCACGCTGCGCGTGCGTAAAGTCGGCATTTTCCGCACTTGTGCTATGAAAAATTATACGAAACTCGTGCGAGAAACTTTTTCTCGACTCGTGTGATTGCAGCACTCGCCTTCGGCAAACTCACACTCGTCAGAAAACGTTTCATCGCTCTCGTATCGTAATGTACTATTATTCAATGGTCGCATTCAATAGAAATATTAACGAATATTTTCAACCAATAAAATTATCGATATTTTTTTTATCAATTAACTATTAACCAATAAACAATTTCAACCATTATTGACATCTCTGCATTCAGGGCCATTTACGTGCAGTACGGGCCAGACTTCGTTAGTCGCTTCTAGAGATGGTAATTGTGTATCAATGTACAAATTGATCGTCCAATTTTAGTTAGCAATTATTTTTTTCCGGGGTAGGTTCGAGCCATTGATGTAAATATTGTTCTGAGGTTCGAGCACTAAAAGTAGGTACGTACTATGTACGAATGTATGTACGTATTTGGGATTTCAGGTAAGGTAAATAAGACCTTCCTATGTCAAGCAAGTGACACCGATGACAACAGTGAGGTTTTGGGATATCAAACTCCAAAAAAAAGAAAAACTCAAAGCATCGTTTTCAAAAATATAGAAACGATTGGGAGAAAACATTTGGGACACCTACATAGTTGTAGGTACGATACTTTTTCATCAGATGCGATCATTTTAGAACATTGGTTCTTTTACGATAATTCATCCGCACTATTGTATAATGTAGGTACTGTACTCTACGCTCGTCTTCGTCTGGGTCTGGCATCCCCACGGAACACTTTTACCAGGAGGGCATCCCTGGGGCGCGTTCATAAACTAGGGGTCGCGACACGGGTTTTATTGCCATCTCTGTCGCACGCGTTGAAAATTTTATACGCTATCCTGCTGTCAGTGTTGGAACCTGACGAAAGTGTTAATTAATGAACGGGGCTCTGAGGGCGATTACGATTATTGAATTGTGAATTTGTGACTCGTAATTTAATTTTGAAACAAATAATAATTTAATCAAAAGAGTGAAACATTTTACAGGTACGTAAAGAATTTCAATGTAAAATTCAAGGGTTGGGGTCTAAATAAAGGGTCACCGAAGGAGAAACCTGCCCGTAGAACAATACACTGAGAGGAATCTGTCCCCTTAGTGACACGACACGATACTTGGTCAGGTTGTTAAAAAGGAGACAGAAATAAGTTTACATAGGAACCTTACATTAGGCCTCGCACCTATTTTCTCTCAGTGCGCCCATATCTACTCCTTTACCTCAGTGCTCCCTTATCTACTCTAGGGGAAAATACTGGAGCTTCCTGGCCTTCAGTGCCCCTACTCACAGCCCAATCGAGCTTCTATTTGGGACTGTCATTTCCAAGGTGTGAACCATGACTGTGGCCAGGAAGGTGGGGCTTAGACCTTCCTTGTTCAGGGTTCAACTCCTTCAAACTAAATTCCTGGCTCGTGTGGTGTGATCCTTCATATTTTTATCTTCAGATCTCATCCTTATCCATGCTTAAGAACACAGATACAAATTCCTCATTTCTTGTGAATTTCAGCATTTACAAATACATACTTTTTTCTACCCCGTCACATCACTATAAGCATTGCTAATGTCAGAGGCGTGCATTGAACTTTTTTCCGGAAAAGCAACTCAACTTGACAATAAAAAAAATATAAAAAGATTTAAATAATACTTTGAAAAAAAAAAGTTTGTATAAAAATGTTCACTCTAGGGTAGACAGTGCCTACCCTGATAGTCGTTCATAAATTCACACCGAGTTGGGTTTCCTACCCGGGTCGCAACACTAATCCATTCAAAAATTAACTCGCGTCTCAACACCAACCGTTCAAAAATGACAGTGTCGCTACATTGGTGTCGAATTTTTAACATCAACTCTGAGCAGGGTTCGCAAGGTTCGTATAGGCTCCAAACGACACCTGACATTCACGTAAATTTTCGTAAATGAAATGACGTTAATTTTCGTACTGAGGGGGTCTTCTCAACGTTATAGTTGATATATTTACGTTAAATTTCGTACAGAGGGGGTCCTCTCAACGTTATTATACTAAATATAATGCAAAAATGACAACTGACGTTTGGAGTGTCGCTACCCGACGAAACCCGTCTGGTATCATACAAACTTTTTTTTTCAAAATGTTATTTAATTTTTTCATATTATTATTTTTTTTATTGTCAAACTTGACCTTCTGATTGCTTTTCCGGAAAAAAGTTCAATGCACGCCACTGGCTAATGTGTGCCATGCTGCTCAGCTGGCAAATAAATGCTAAAGGTGTTTGTGACGTCCAGATTGTGTGGCTTTGCTCTCAATGAAACTTGCACAAATCTTTATATATATGTTTCCCTTACCCCACACTGCACTCCAACCTATCTATCATCAAGAGCTGCAAGATGGAGAGATATTAAAAAAGCATTGAAATTGTGAAATGGTTTCAGGTAAAAACTGTTTATAGAAAAGTGTTTAAACTTACATGAATGTCTTCTTTACATGAATAATGTCTGTATTTCTTTCTTTTTTTATATCCAGTATAGATAAAAATTATACAACTTGCTAAGCTTTGCGTAAAACAAGTCAATATTCATGATATCCTGACAGCTATTATGATGGTGGTTCATAAAATTTTTCTTTTTGGGGTGTATAAAGATATTGCTAGACAATACTAATAAAAAAAATATATGAAGAAAATGAGTTGTTTACTTCATAATCAGTTTTTACCTTTTGTATGAATTTTAAGAAAAATCCAGGCATATGGGACACACTGTGTTTGTACATTGTTTTCTACACATTCTATTTATTCATATGCATATGGCCTGTAGCTCTACCAGTAGTACCAGGAACATACGGCTGCTAAGTTAGAGTTAAAGAATGTATGAGTATAGCTGCTATGTTAGAGTTGAGGAATGTATGATTGCTATGATAAAGTTGTTGGTGAAAAGTATACATATTATACTACTAGACAAGCTGTATCGCACTGAGTTGTGGTCAATTGTCCACAACTCCTATGTAAGCAACTAAGACAATGTGAGAGCAAGCGAGATATAAGTACCTCTGCGTGAGCATAATTTTGGTTGCTAACAGCGTGTCTAGTAGAAGTGTTTGCCTTTAACTTAATAAATAATTTTCCTTTTTGGTTGCAGAAAAGCAATGAATCAAATTACTATAGAGGAGGTGATCATAAAATCTGAAATTGAAGAAACTAATAGTCAATCAACAGATCCATCAACTGATTTTAAAAATGAAACTGTAAAAAACGAGGATCCAAATGAAGATTTTAATTTTAGGCAAGAAGGTACTCAAGTGTTTTCAACTTTGGATGATGACCAAGATTTAACATTCCTAAATAAAGATAACTCCATAAAAATAACAGGGAAAGTTTATGAAAATGGTAAAATTAACAGAGTGTCGTGTCCCCAGTGCGACCATACTTTCAAGAACAGAGCCAACTTGAAAAATCATTTAAAGTTTGTTCATTCCACAGTAAACGACGTGGTAGAGTGTGAGCAATGTTTCAGGAGTTTCAAATCAATCGCCCATTTACGTTCCCACATCAACTCTGTCCACGCTGACACTGAAAGCGAACTCTCTTGCGAAATCTGTGATAAAAAATTTCCAAACAAGAAGAAATTGAAGAACCACATCTTTTACTCCCATCCGGAGCCACAGGAGAGTGTCAGCTGTGACAAATGCTCCAAAACATTCAAAAGTAAATACAACTTAAAAGTTCACCAAAGACTCGTACATCCCTCGGAAGACAGTTCCGTGGAATGTCCACAGTGCAACAAGAAGTTTAAAGTAGATATGCTTCTTCAGAGACATCTCAAATGGAGTCATCCAAACGATGGCATGACTTACAAATGTCAGGAATGCGGTCGAGTACTACCATCCATAGCTTGTTACAAGAAACACTTAGAAAATGTTCACAAAGGTATGGAGGAGCTTATCGTATGTGAGATATGCCAGAAACTATTTAAAACAGTAAATAATTTACGAATACACACAAAACGGGTCCACAGCGATGAGAAATTTGAAGTCAAAGAGTACAAACTTGGAGATCTAGCTTGCAGTGAATGTGATAAACGGTTTTCCACTAACACTGCTTTACAATGGCACATAGAACGAAACCATTCAGATAATAAACGGGATAATACTTGTACAATATGCTCCAAAGAGTTGACAGATTACGCATGTTTGAAGCGGCATATGATGAGTGTACATATTACAAAACAGGCAACTTGCTTTATCTGCCAAAAAGATTTTAAGTCTCCAATGGCACTACAAAGACATATCCGAGTGACTCACGCGCCGCCTGAAGCTGCACAAACTTGTGACATATGTCAAAAAACTTTCAAGTGCTCCATGCATTTGAGGATACACGTGAACACTGTGCACCCGAAACATGGTACCTGTGAATGTGACATATGTCATAAAGAGTTTGGTTCTCGAAAGTACATGTTGAAACACAGGAAAACTCATGTTTCTGAACGAGACTACCAGTGTCATATTTGCCAAAAGATGTACAGAAGTACTGAAGATGTGAAAAAGCATCAGAAAAGAGTCCACAATAAGCCAAATATTGATATTCCAATAAGCCAACCAATTTTTTCTACTGAAAATGCGTTATATCAAACTATTATACCCAATGAAATATGTGATGCAAGCATGCTAAGTTGTGTGAAATGTGGGCAGATGTTTGTAAGAGATTTAGATCTCCATGCTCACATACTGAATTGTGGCACAAGTGAAGAACAGAGGGAGCCACTTGACTTAGTGAAGGTTGAAATTTGTTTAGAAGCAGATGACAGTTAGTTGGACTCTCTATGAGAGAGACATACAAAAAAGGCGGGCGGAGACGCCGAGAAGCAACTATTGAAGCACAGCGGACTTACTATGAATCTTAGATTCATAGCTTACTATTATGTGAATGTGTGGCTTGTGGGTACAAGCGAGTAGACGCAAGGGTTTCATTTAAATTTTTGTTTTATGTTACTTTATCTTTTTTATTAATTTGGGTACTTCAGTTGATGGTTAACGAAAATCCGCTTTTTTGTACGTTAATAAGTCAGGCAATATAGCTGAACTAACATGCAACAACTTATTAAAGAAGGGTTAAGATAATAAAAGTTAATGGATATGTGACCTAGATATTATAGATAAACAAGTCTATCTACAACTACAAGTCTCGATGAGAACGAAAACCGCTTATAAGTTATAAACAGTATAACTGACACTAGAGTCAAATTTTGTGTGGCACAAGCTAGGGTTCAAATATTATCAAATTCTATCTATATATAAAATATTATTTTGCCTGTAATTCGTACTTTTAACTTATACTTAATTAAAGTGTTCGATCCTGCATTTAATATAATGTGATAGGGTAACTATAAGGTTTACAATAATTAAACAGTAGTTGTCACTCGACATTCTGAGATCTTGTTTACGAAAGCTTATTTTAAGGGGTAGTTTGCAATTTTTATATAAATCTTAGAGCCTATGCACACGGCGTATTTAATAAACGCAGACAATGCGCGTTTCAAAACGCAGATTGTTCCATTTGTATCGATACATACACGCGTTGGGAGCGTGTCTAAATAGCGTTGTACGCTTCGACCAAATTTCAATTTCGTATCAATGCAAACGCAGCAAAACAGCCAGCAGCAATGTTGTCTTGACCGACGCCATTGTAATACTGCGGGGAGGTATATACACAGCGCGTCTGTATAGTATAGACGTATCTGCGCGTCTGTATCTGTCGTCGGTACATCGTAGTGATCTGGCTGGGCAGATTTATTTACATGTAAACCTAACACATTCGTTCCACTACATATCGATACATACACGTGACGTGTAATCGCGCCGTCTGCGTGTGCAAAATACGCCGTGTGCTTTTAGGCTCTTACGTTACGATGTGAAAAAAATAGTTAAATTAATTGTGATATCGCCTGACACAAGACTGGTATCATGCTGTTTTTGTTCGGATCAAAGGTGACTTTATTTGATATAAATTGATATAGCGAAATTCATACTCAAGATTTTTCAAGTGATCAGTAAGAAGGTTTAGTTTCTGTGAAAAAAGCAAAATAAAATTAGGCTTTCTGTAAAAAATTTACTAGGCGTTGTTTTTAAACAAGTAGGTATACAGGCACAAATAATAATTTTAGTAATAATTTAACCTTGGTCCTGACCACTGACCATAACCAGAGGGTGGTTATATGAAATGAAAAGAAAAACTTTTATTACAAAATAATTAAAGTACTTAATGCTAATATAGTTGTTGGCTCCCAAGCTCTCCAACTGTCTGTGCAATGGCTATGGGATGGTTGTTACAATATATTATGTTTATAGGTGATGTAAAACACGGCACTGAGTTTCTGTAACAAACGGGACAGCTGTTGATGTCCCAAAGTTAGGCCATTTTGATTACATGCTATTATAAAAATATGCATCTGCATTTTTGTCATTTATTTTATTATATAAAACAACGATGTTTGCTCCTTTAGCCTGGATAATAAGTAAGGTAGGTATTTGTGTCGATTCAGTGTGACACGACTTAAGGCGCTATATGTTGCGGCCATGAAGCAACAAGCCAGTGGAGAGCGCAGAGATACATTCTCCTTCAAAACACAAGTCACCAATATACGGCGGGGGACGTGACAGCTTAGCGAGCTGTGATTGGTTGGACAGCTCAAGGTCAAAATTTGATGCGTAATTTGTGTAGGGATGTCATACAAGTGAAACGAAAAATTATCGATTTCGATAAAATCTAAAGAGTCTAATTAAGTTGGTATTAATAACTACCTTCATAACTAAATATTTGTAATTATTAGTATTTGTTGTTATAGCGGTAACAGGAACACATCATCTGTGTGATTTCAACTGTCTAGCTATCACGGTTCATGATATACAGCCTCAAGACAGACGGACGGACGGATGGACGGACAGCGGAGTGTTAGTAATAGGGTCCCGTTAGGCACCCTTTGGGTATGGAACCCTAAAAATGGTATCAGATGCACTGACAGACACTACTGATAAACATAGGCACTTCTGACGCTAAACAAACGCGTATAAAAATATCCCTACATTAAGTACTTACCTTACATACATTACATATACTTACATGCATACAATGTATGTAAGCAACAATACATAGTTCGATAAATTATTAAACACGCGGTAGGACAGCACTATCGAAAAAAAAAGAGACAACTGTTGTGCATTTCACCTTGCGACAGAAAAAGAGGACGTGAAGACATCAACGCAAAGCGCAAGTTCAATTGAAACATTTAATTGTTATATTTTGAAGATTAAAAGTATACGAAAAACACTTACCTATGAAATGTTACTCCATCTTTTGTGTTACTTGAAGTAGAAGTATTCTTTCCACACCATTTTATTGCACAAGTTCGGATTTTTTCTACAGAAACACGCTATGTTTTCACGGACACAGCCAAACTCTGACTAAAACCAATGGCTTCGCTTCAAGCGCTTATACGGTTTGGGAAGCGGATGTTTGGCGAGTCGCGTTACCCCCGCATGCGCTCTCCACTGGCTTGTTGCTTCATGGTTGCGGCACTTTAGAAAAAAAAACATTATTTACTTACTTACTAGAATAGTTATTGAAAATCTACTGAAGTAAATGCGTAGATATAGCAATGAACTATTTTTAAATAGCATAGTTAACTTTTGCTAAAAACGGCCGCTTTTGGCAAAAGTTAAAATTTTAGCTCATCAAAGACGTTGTCTATAAATCTATGCTATTTAAAAGTAGTGTATCGCTATATCTACGCATTTACTTGGGCAGATTTTCAATAATTATTATAGTAAGTAAATATTTTCTTTTTCTAAAGTGGCAGCACTTTCGCAGCATATAGCGCCTTAACTTAATTGACAGGACTAACCTTATATTAAGCGCTCTGTCTTTTCTTTCTTTATCGAAAAGACAAGGACAGAACGCTTAAATTAAGTTTTGTTCTGTCAAATAAGTTAAGTCGTGTTACACTGAATCGTCACCACTGTATACTATTAAAACAAGCAGCAAATATTTTGGATCATCTATTATATAATAATAAGTTATTTTTAGAACAGTCTTTAGTTATAGACAGGGACTATTTTTTCGTTTACCGGTTATAGATGACCTGGGGCTTTATTGTCTCACTTCAACATCTATCGCTATCGCTGTCAAAGGTACGCGTGATTGGCTACATATACCACAATAATGTTGAAAGGTACGCATGATTGGCTACATATACCACAATAATGTTGAAAGGTACGCGTGATTGGCTACATATACCACAATAATGTTGAAAGGTACGCATGATTGGCTACATATACCACAATAATGTTGAAAGGTACGCATGATTGGCTACATATACCACAATAATGTTGAAAGGTACGCGTGATTGGCTACATATACCACAATAATGTTGAAAGGTACGCATGATTGGCTACATATACCACAATAATGTTGAAAGGTACGCATGATTGGCTACATATACCACAATAATGTTGAAAGGTACGCATGATTGGCTACATATACCACAATAATGTTGAAAGGTACGCATGATTGGCTACATATACCACAATAATGTTGAAAGGTACGCGTGATCGACTATTTGAAAGTGATAGCGATGGATGTTGAAGTTAGACAATAAGGCTCTTGGGTCATTGAACCATGTTATGGTTGTTACCAGTTTATCAAATGTTTTATGTAAATTATATGTTTATTAATTAAATTGAATAAATCAACATTACAAAAAATACAACTTTTTATTTTGTATTGGCACTTTAATATCTAAGTACATAGGTAACAAAACATATTTAAAAATTTAAATTCTTTTCTTTATTCGTAAATTTTAAATTCCTTTCATAAAGTTTTTTAGGGTTCCGTAGTCAACAACAAGGAACAGTATAGTTTCACCATGTCCGTCTGTCTGTCCGCGGCTTAGCTTAGAGACTATTAGTACTAGAAAGCTGTAATTTAGCATGGATATACATATTTATCACGCCGATAAAGTGGTACAGTAAAATTTTGAAAAAGATTTTTTTTTAAGGGTACCTCCCCTACACGTAAAGTGGGGATGATTTTCTTTCTCGTCTATCCCCTAGTGTGGAGTGTCGTTGGATAGGTAATTTAAAAATATTGAGAGTGTGAAAAGACCATTTTTCAATCCAAGGTTGCGTTTGCGAAATATTAAGCTTAATAGTGTTAATTTTTGTTAGAGTCAAATGTCCCCCCCCCCCCCCTGCCAGCGAAACGGTTGTATTTGGAGACGTGAAAAAAATCACGGCAGTAGTATACATAACGAAATTAATTAAAAGAAACGCTATCACAGCTAAGTAAGCTTTTACAAGTTAACGAGTACAGATCGCGCCAAACTTTTAGTCCCCTCTAAACACGGGGCGATTCGCATCAGCAGGAACAAAATGTATGGGCCGTTCTTGGGAAGAGCAACTTCCGAGCGTACTAGAAGTATGGCGCGATCTGTATTAGTCGACAAACTTATAAAATGTACTTGGAGAAGAAGTCCGCATTTTGTGCAGGGCAACTACGGAACCCTACACTGCGCGTGGCCCGACATGCATTTGGCCGGTTTTTTCGTTCACTATGTGTTTTCGTTTGGCCTGATAGAAAGCTTCGATGAGAGCTAGGATGAAGAAAAAAGTGGGAGAGCGAATGAGGTATCTCAGTGTAAGACTTGTTAGTTGGTTCTCAGTCTAACTGTCCAGGGTGCGCCCCGGGTGTATTTAGGAATCAGTGGTTGTAAGTGTCTCAGTGTAAGATTTGTTAGTTGGTTCTCGGTCTAACTGTCCAGGGAGCGCCCCGGGTGTATTTAGGAATCAGTGGTTGTAAGTGTCTCAGTGTAAGATTTGTTAGTTGGTTCTCGGTCTAACTGTCCAGGGTGCGCCCGGGCGTATTTAGGAATCAGTGGTTGTAAGTGTCTCAGTGTAAGATTTGTTAGTTGGTTCTCGGTCTAACTGTCCAGGGAGCGCCCCGGGTGTATTTAGGAATCAGTGGTTGTAAGTGTCTCAGTGTAAGATTTGTTAGTTGGTTCTCAGTCTAACTGTCCAGGGTGCGCCCCGGGTGTATTTAGGAATCAGTGGTTGTAAGTGTCTCAGTGTAAGATTTGTTAGTTGGTTCTCGGTCTAACTGTCCAGGGTGCGCCCCGGGTGTATTTAGGAATCAGTGGTTGTAAGTGTCTCAGTGTAAGATTTGTTAGTTGGTTCTCAGTCTAACTGTCCAGGGTGCGCCCCGGGTGTATTTAGGAATCAGTGGTTGTAAGTGTCTCAGTGTAAGATTTGTTAGTTGGTTCTCGGTCTAACTGTCCAGGGTGCGCCCCGGGTGTATTTAGGAATCAGTGGTTGTAAGTGTCTCAGTGTAAGATTTGTTAGTTGGTTCTCAGTCTAACTGTCCAGGGTGCGCCCCGGGTGTATTTAGGAATCAGAATAAGAATAAGAATAAGAAACATTTATTGCCAAATACACACAAAAAACAAAAAAATGAGTACAATAAAATATTAAAACATAAAAAGTTAAAAACACAAACAGTTCGTACACAGAATATAAACATTTAAACAAAACATTTATTTGGACAAATGGGAATAACTCAGCATTTGCTGACGCTGTCATACAGTGTGCAGCGCTGGTTTTCAGTTATCCCCAGCTCTTAGGGTAGTGTTCAGAGCAGAAAGTAATAAGGGTAAGTACACAATAAGAGAAGGGCTGTACATAAGTGTGTAAGGTTTATGTTGTGTCTGATGTGTAGTGTAATGTATGATGATGAAATAGTAAATTTATTTTAAATCCAAAATATGATGAATGTAATGTAGTGAATGTTGAGTTTTAGATGAGGGCATTTTATCTATATATATATCTATAGGTTTATTATGTTTTTTGGTATAGAGATAAAAGGTTTTAATCAATAATATGAATTGAAAAGAAAATTAACCTTATCAGGATGCTTCAAATTTTCACCCTGTTTTTGCCGCTGCAGGAGTATTGCCTTAAATTTAGCTTTAAAAGTATTAGTACTAATCTTTACTCGTAACGGTGGCGGTAGATTGTTCCATATTTTTGATGCCGCATATTTGAAGCATCCTTCATATCCCTTTGTTTTATGCTGGGAAATCAAAAGCAAGTTCTGGATTTTCGATCTTGTATTAAACTTGTGGGCATCATTGCGCCATTTAAATTTCTCAAACAAATATTCTGGGTTTTTACTCCAGAGTATTTTTTGTGTTGTACAGGCAATATGTAATTCCCTGCGTGCCTTCATATTTAAAATTCCATTTTTATTGAGGAATGGAGTTATATGTGTTCGTTTTGGGATTTGAAAGCAAAACCGCGCGCAAGCATTTTGTATCCTTTGAATGGCCCGCTCAGTTTTTTTAAACAGTCGAGGTCCATAAACCGCACTGCAGTAGTTCAAGGGCGAAAGTATGATCAACTCTGTAAGGAGCACACGAATATCAATTGATAGGTAATTTCTTATATTGTACAAAACTTTTAGCTTATAAAATGCAAATTTAATCTTTTCGCTCACATGTTTAACAAAGCGCATTTCACTGTCTATAATTAAACCTAAGTTTTTTGCCTCAGTAACTATAGGTATTATTGTATTATCAATTAATAACTTTGGGTTTAATTCCTTTACTTTCTCAATTTGTCTTTTCGTCCCTATAATCATCATTTTAGATTTTAATGGATTTAATAGTAATGAATTACGCTTAGCCCATGTATTTATTCTATTTAAATCTTGATTAATTATTTCCATTGCTTGCACAGTGTCTTTGCTATCAAATGAGTGGTATATTTGAGTGTCATCCGCGTATAAGTGATATTTGGTGTTCTTAATACTGTCGACTATGTCCGCTGTAAATATCGAGAACAAAATAGGACTTAAGATTGAACCCTGTGGAACGCCTCGCGACAAACAGGCAGGTTTAGAATACATTCTGTCCCCATTAGGATTTTCGGTTACTACAACTTGTTTCCGGTCATTAAGGAAAGATATGAACCAATTACAAGTAGTTTCGGAAAAACCATAACAAGCTAATTTAGCTGTTAAAATCAAAGGATGCAGACAATCAAAGGCTCGCGAAAAATCCAACAAAACCAATACGCTGCCCTTGCCTACATCAGATTCTGATATGAGATCATCGGTTACCTGTAGTAAAGCAGTTTCAGTTCCATATGCCCTTCTAAAACCTGATTGCATTTTAGGTATAATATTTTCTTTGTCAAGGTATTCCAACATTTGTTTCAGGACAACTTTTTCTATTATTTTACTGAATGTAGGCAAAATGCTTACAGGACGAAGATCTTTTACACTCTCGACATTATTTGACTTTGGTAACGGATTCACTAGAGCCACTTTACAAGATTCTGGAAAGGTATTTGTTTCTATAGACTTATTTACTATGCTCGTAATGACTGGTAATGACTGAGGTAAAGTTAGTTTTAACATTTCAGCATTAATAGAGTCATGCCCAGTGGCGTTTGTTTGTATACTTAATATTATCTTGGCTACTTCCTCTTCGGATGTTGGTTTAAGCGCAAAAGAACTTGTCGTTTTCTTATTGTTAGCAAAATTTGAAATGAGGTCATAATCAACACCGGCATCAGTTGGCAAGTTGAGGAAATTGTCATTAATTACGTCTGGGTCATTCAGGTGGTCAGGTATAGGAGCCTTGTCAAACTTATTGGTTATAGCAGTCTTTTTGAGATATTTCCACATAAGTTGGGGTTTGTTTTTATTTTTATTAACGTAATGCTCAAAAAAAGCAGCTTTTTCTTTTTCAATTGTGGCAGTGACCAAGTTTTTAAGACTTTTATAGTACTCCTTAGCAGAATCTTTTTTTGTTTTATTAGCCTTAACTAGAGCCTTGTCTCGGAGAGACATCATTAGTTTTACAGTATCAGTTATCCATGGTTTCGGTGCTTCCTTGATTTCAGTTCTCCGTAATGGAGAGTGTTTATCAAATAAGATTAAGACATATTCATTGAATCGCTTGATCATGTCGTTCACATTTTCTAATTCCAAGATGCTATTCCATGTAATTGATTCTAAGTCAACTCTAAAATTATTTTCATCGATTTTATTCAATGAACGTGTCATAATAAATTTTTTTACAGGTTTAGGTTTCCGAATATTAAAATCAGCCAGCACTATGGCATGGTCACTTAACACTCTGTTATGGTAAACCGTGATTTTTTTACATCTAAGTGGTGTATCTGTAATAATCAAGTCGAGCAAGGTGCTTGATTTGTCATTTATTCTCGTAGGTTCATTAACCATTTGCTGAAGATTCTGTTGAGAGCAAAAGAGTAGCATTTGTTTTGCCTTGGAAGTCTCAGGTTCTAAAATATCAACATTGAAGTCAGTGAGAACGCAAGTATAATCATAACCTGAAAAGCAACTGATGGATTCACTGAGAGCATCTAACGCTTTCGGCACCTTTAGCGCTTCCGGTCTGTAAGCTGTTCCAATTGCCATTTTAGCCCCCGGCAGCTGCACATCGAGCCATAGCTCCTCGAGATCAGATGCGGGATGCGGTCTGACACGAGCTCTCAGACCCTGCCTAATGTAAAAACCCACTCCCCCTCCCCTCTTTGTTTTTCCTTTATTCTGTACTTTACGTGACCTGTGTACAAAGTTGTAACCCTGAATTGGCGGTGCAAACATTTCTTGGCCATCTTTTAGCCAGGTTTCGTTTAGGGCTAGAATATCTGGTTGGTGTTTACTTACAGTAACACAAAACTCGTCTTGTCCCGTATTAAGAGATCTTACATTTAATAAACCTAATCGCAAACTATGATTGGATTTATTGTTATCGTATTTTATTAATTGGTAAATACATTCGAAATTTAAAACATTTTACCTCATCTGTGTATTTGAAAGTGTGTGGGTGTATGTGTTGTGTAGGAAAAACAGCAGGTAACACTGTATAATAAACTAAATGTGAAATCGTATACACATGCATGAACAATGATAAATTATAATTTAGCTCGACACATGACATATTTACACAAACAAGAACAATATTATATGCTAACTTCAGGAGAAGCTGGTAACCTAAAAACCCTGACAAGGTCATCTTCAGAGCGTATACGATTGCAAGTCAATCCGTCGTCCTTTCTGACCAGTACTCTTCCTTCACGGGTCCAAGCATACTTCCAGTCGTGTTGCTTGATCAATATTCTAGCTTTACGAAAGAGAGCTCTGTTTTGTTTTGTTAGTCTCTCGTTTAGGTAGATCCGCTTAGCTGTTCCAGGAATATCGAGGTGGGACGTCTTGATATGGCGGCGGACCCGCGCTTCACGAAGGATCTGGTCACGCACGGACCGCCTAGTGACACGTACTAATATGTTGCGCGAGCGCGATCCTCGCTGTGACGTAACTTCGCTCATTTCGATAGCAGAGGGCGACGACAACGACTCGGTAGGTGCTGATTGAGATGATGCTCCTACTCGCCGAATTTCCACTATGTCTCTGTCATTCAAGGTGGCACCA
The DNA here is from genome assembly GCA_934047225.1 of Ypsolopha sequella. Classification (NCBI taxonomy): domain Eukaryota; kingdom Metazoa; phylum Arthropoda; class Insecta; order Lepidoptera; family Ypsolophidae; genus Ypsolopha; species Ypsolopha sequella. The sequence goes on along the minus strand of OW204009.1, from coordinate 510,506 downwards.
ATTTTTGTCATAAGAGAACAGACAATGTTGTTTACATTTTCCCCTCTCTGTTCCGGTATTCCTACAATCTCTATGTCGTTTTGTAGCCGTTCTTGTTCACTATCATTGAGCTCTAATTTCAGCTGATTAATTTGGCTTATTAAATCATTTGTACCTCCCTTGCCGGTCTCCAGTAAGGACAGTCTCTCGTCAAACTTGTCCATTCGCGCATCCATTCCGTCCATCCGTTCATTACACTTCGTGATGTCCTCACGCAGTCCTTGTATGTCCAATCTCAACTTACTCAAGGATTGTCGCATTTCGGCTTGAAACGTCAGGATAAGCGACTTTATGTCTTGGTCAGCCGCGGATGGGGACAGAAGGCTACCTTCCTTGCCTGCTGATGGTGAACTAGGGGTGCTGTTATTTTCGCCGCTCAACAGACATGTAGGACAAGTCCAGTTTCTAGGTATCGTAGTTGAGTTCAGATTGGAACATTGCTTTTGCTTATGGTACGAAACCTTGCAATTACCACAGGTAACGCCACCTGTCGCAAGCAGTCTATCGCACGTTCCACAAAGTACCATATTGATAATAACAATAACCGAGATGAGCTCCTTTGTGTCCTCCACCTTACAATCAGTGGTTGTAAGTGTCTCAGTGTAAGATTTGTTAGTTGGTTCTCGGTCTAACTGTCCAGGGAGCGCCCCGGGTGTATTTAGGAATCAGTGGTTGTAAGTGTCTCAGTGTAAGATTTGTTAGTTGGTTCTCGGTCTAACTGTCCAGGGTGCGCCCCGGGTGTATTTAGGAATCAGTGGTTGTAAGTGTCTCAGTGTAAGATTTGTTAGTTGGTTCTCAGTCTAACTGTCCAGGGTGCGCCCCGGGTGTATTTAGGAATCAGTGGTTGTAAGTGTCTCAGTGTAAGATTTGTTAGTTGGTTCTCGGTCTAACTGTCCAGGATGCGCCCCGGGTGTATTTAGGAATCAGTGGTTGTAAGTGTCTCAGTGTAAGATTTGTTAGTTGGTTCTCGGTCTAACTGTCCAGGATGCGCCCCGGGTGTATTTAGGAATCAGTGGTTGTAAGTGTCTCAGTGTAAGATTTGTTAGTTGGTTCTCGGTCTAACTGTCCAGGGTGCGCCCCGGGTGTATTTAGGAATCAGTGGTTGTAAGTGTCTCAGTGTAAGATTTGTTAGTTGGTTCTCAGTCTAACTGTCCAGGGTGCGCCCCGGGTGTATTTAGGAATCAGTGGTTGTAAGTGTCTCAGTGTAAGATTTGTTAGTTGATTCTCGGTCTAACTGTCCAGGGTGCGCCCCGGGTGTATTTAGGAATCAGTGGTTGTAAGTGTCTCAGTGTAAGATTTGTTAGTTGGTTCTCGGTCTAACTGTCCAGGGTGCGCCCCGGGTGTATTTAGGAATCAGTGGTTGTAAGTGTCTCAGTGTAAGATTTGTTAGTTGGTTCTCGGTCTAACTGTCCAGGATGCGCCCCGGGTGTATTTAGGAATCAGTGGTTGTAAGTGTCTCAGTGTAAGATTTGTTAGTTGGTTCTCGGTCTAACTGTCCAGGATGCGCCCCGGGTGTATTTAGGAATCAGTGGTTGTAAGTGTCTCAGTGTAAGATTTGTTAGTTGGTTCTCGGTCTAACTGTCCAAGGTGCGCCCCGGGTGTATTTAGGAATCAGTGGTTGTAAGTGTCTCAGTGTAAGATTTGTTAGTTGGTTCTCAGTCTAACTGTCCAGGGTGCACCCCGGGTGTATTTAGGAATCAGTGGTTGTAAGTGTCTCAGTGTAAGATTTGTTAGTTGGTTCTCGGTCTAACTGTCCAGGGTGCGCCCCGGGTGTATTTAGGAATCAGTGATTGTAAGCGTCTCAGTGTAAGATTTGTTAGTTGGTTCTCAGTCTTACTGTCCAGGGTGCGCCCCGGGTGTATTTAGGAATCAGTGGTTGTAAGTGTCTCAGTGTAAGATTTGTTAGTTGGTTCTCAGTCTAACTGTCCAGGGTGCGCCCCGGGTGTATTTAGGAATCAGTGGTTGTAAGTGTCTCAGTGTAAGATTTGTTAGTTGGTTCTCAGTCTAACTGTCCAAGGTGCGCCCCGGGTGTATTTAGGAATCAGTGGTTGTAAGTGTCTCAGTGTAAGATTTGTTAGTTGGTTCTCGGTCTAACTGTCCAGGGAGCGCCCCGGCTGTATTTAGGAATCAGTGGTTGTAAGTGTCTCAGTGTAAGATTTGTTAGCTGGTTCTCAGTCTAACTGTCCAGGGTGCGCCCCGGGTGTATTTAGGAATCAGTGGTTGTAAGTGTCTCAGTGTAAGATTTGTTAGTTGGTTCTCGGTCTAACTGTCCAGGGTGCGCCCCGGGTGTATTTAGGAATCAGTGGTTGTAAGTGTCTCAGTGTAAGATTTGTTAGTTGGTTCTCAGTCTAACTGTCCAGGGTGCGCCCCGGGTGTATTTAGGAATCAGTGGTTGTAAGTGTCTCAGTGTAAGATTTGTTAGTTGGTTCTCAGTCTAACTGTCCAGGGTGCGCCCCGGGTGTATTTAGGAATCAGTGGTTGTAAGTGTCTCAGTGTAAGATTTGTTAGTTGGTTCTCAGTCTAACTGTCCAGGGTGCGCCCCGGGTGTATTTAGGAATCAGTGGTTGTAAGTGTCTCAGTGTAAGATTTGTTAGTTGGTTCTCAGTCTAACTGTCCAGGGTGCGCCCCGGGTGTATTTAGGAATCAGTGGTTGTAAGTGTCTCAGTGTAAGATTTGTTAGTTGGTTCTCGGTCTAACTGTCCAGGATGCGCCCCGGGTGTATTTAGGAATCAGTGGTTGTAAGTGTCTCAGTGTAAGATTTGTTAGTTGGTTCTCGGTCTAACTGTCCAGGGCGCACCCTGGGCGTATTTAGGAATCAGTGGTTGTAAGTGTCTCAGTGTAAGATTTGTTAGTTGGTTCTCGGTCTAACTGTCCAGGATGCGCCCCGGGTGTATTTAGGAATCAGTGGTTGTAAGTGTCTCAGTGTAAGATTTGTTAGTTGGTTCTCCGTCTAACTGTCCAGGGTGCGCCCCGGGTGTATTTAGGAATCAGTGGTTGTAAGTGTCTCAGTGCAAGATTTGTTAGTTGGTTCTCGGTCTAACTGTCCAGGATGCGCCCCGGGTGTATTTAGGAATCAGTGGTTGTAAGTGTCTCAGTGTAAGATTTGTTAGTTGGTTCTCAGTCTAACTGTCCAGGGTGCGCCCCGGGTGTATTTAGGAATCAGTGGTTGTAAGTGTCTCAGTGTAAGATTTGTTAGTTGGTTCTCGGTCTAACTGTCCAGGATGCGCCCCGGGTGTATTTAGGAATCAGTGGTTGTAAGTGTCTCAGTGCAAGATTTGTTAGTTGGTTCTCGGTCTAACTGTCCAGGATGCGCCCCGGGTGTATTTAGGAATCAGTGGTTGTAAGTGTCTCAGTGTAAGATTTGTTAGTTGGTTCTCAGTCTAACTGTCCAGGGTGCGCCCCGGGTGTATTTAGGAATCAGTGGTTGTAAGTGTCTCAGTGTAAGATTTGTTAGTTGGTTCTCAGTCTAACTGTCCAGGGTGCGCCCCGGGTGTATTTAGGAATCAGTGGTTGTAAGTGTCTCAGTGTAAGATTTGTTAGTTGGTTCTCGGTCTAACTGTCCAGGGAGCGCCCCGGGTGTATTTAGGAATCAGTGGTTGTAAGTGTCTCAGTGTAAGATTTGTTAGTTGGTTCTCAGTCTAACTGTCCAGGGTGCGCCCCGGGTGTATTTAGGAATCAGTGGTTGTAAGTGTCTCAGTGTAAGATTTGTTAGTTGGTTCTCGGTCTAACTGTCCAGGGTGCGCCCCGGGTGTATTTAGGAATCAGTGGTTGTAAGTGTCTCAGTGTAAGATTTGTTAGTTGGTTCTCAGTCTAACTGTCCAGGGTGTGCCCCGGGTGTATTTAGGAATCAGTGGTTGTAAGTGTCTCAGTGTAAGATTTGTTAGTTGGTTCTCGGTCTAACTGTCCAGGGTGCGCCCCGGGTGTATTTAGGAATCAGTGGTTGTAAGTGTCTCAGTGTAAGATTTGTTAGTTGGTTCTCAGTCTAACTGTCCAGGGTGCGCTCCGGGTGTATTTAGGAATCAGTGGTTGTAAGTGTCTCAGTGTAAGATTTGTTAGTTGGTTCTCGGTCTAACTGTCCAGGGTGCGCCCCGGGTGTATTTAGGAATCAGTGGTTGTAAGTGTCTCAGTGTAAGATTTGTTAGTTGGTTCTCAGTCTAACTGTCCAGGGTGCGCCCCGGGTGTATTTAGGAATCAGTGGTTGTAAGTGTCTCAGTGTAAGATTTGTTAGTTGGTTCTCAGTCTAACTGTCCAGGGTGCGCCCCGGGTGTATTTAGGAATCAGTGGTTGTAAGTGTCTCAGTGTAAGATTTGTTAGTTGGTTCTCAGTCTAACTGTCCAGGGTGCGCCCCGGGTGTATTTAGGAATCAGTGGTTGTAAGTGTCTCAGTGTAAGATTTGTTAGTTGGTTCTCAGTCTAACTGTCCAGGGTGCGCCCCGGGTGTATTTAGGAATCAGTGGTTGTAAGTGTCTCAGTGTAAGATTTGTTAGTTGGTTCTCAGTCTAACTGTCCAGGGTGCGCCCCGGGTGTATTTAGGAATCAGTGGTTGTAAGTGTCTCAGTGTAAGATTTGTTAGTTGGTTCTCGGTCTAACTGTCCAGGGTGCGCCCCGGGTGTATTTAGGAATCAGTGGCTGTAAGTGTCTCAGTGTAAGATTTGTTAGTTGGTTCTCAGTCTAACTGTCCAGGGTGCGCCCCGGGTGTATTTAGGAATCAGTGGTTGTAAGTGTCTCAGTGTAAGATTTGTTAGTTGGTTCTCAGTCTAACTGTCCAGGGTGCGCCCCGGGTGTATTTAGAAATCAGTGGTTGTAAGTGTCTCAGTGTAAGATTTGTTAGTTGGTTCTCAGTCTAACTGTCCAGGGTGCGCCCCGGGTGTATTTAGGAATCAGTGGTTGTAAGTGTCTCAGTGTAAGATTTGTTAGTTGGTTCTCGGTCTAACTGTCCAGGATGCGCCCCGGGTGTATTTAGGAATCAGTGGTTGTAAGTGTCTCAGTGTAAGATTTGTTAGTTGGTTCTCGGTCTAACTGTCCAGGGCGCACCCTGGGCGTATTTAGGAATCAGTGGTTGTAAGTGTCTCAGTGTAAGATTTGTTAGTTGGTTCTCGGTCTAACTGTCAAGGATGCGCCCCGGGTGTATTTAGGAATCAGTGGTTGTAAGTGTCTCAGTGTAAGATTTGTTAGTTGGTTCTCAGTCTAACTGTCCAGGGTGCGCCTCGGGTGTATTTAGGAATCAGTGGTTGTAAGTGTCTCAGTGCAAGATTTGTTAGTTGGTTCTCGGTCTAACTGTCCAGGATGCGCCCCGGGTGTATTTAGGAATCAGTGGTTGTAAGTGTCTCAGTGTAAGATTTGTTAGTTGGTTCTCAGTCTAACTGTCCAGGGTGCGCCCCGGGTGTATTTAGGAATCAGTGGTTGTAAGTGTCTCAGTGTAAGATTTGTTAGTTGGTTCTCGGTCTAACTGTCCAGGATGCGCCCCGGGTGTATTTAGGAATCAGTGGTTGTAAGTGTCTCAGTGCAAGATTTGTTAGTTGGTTCTCGGTCTAACTGTCCAGGATGCGCCCCGGGTGTATTTAGGAATCAGTGGTTGTAAGTGTCTCAGTGTAAGATTTGTTAGTTGGTTCTCAGTCTAACTGTCCAGGGTGCGCCCCGGGTGTATTTAGGAATCAGTGGTTGTAAGTGTCTCAATGTAAGATTTGTTAGTTGGTTCTCAGTCTAACTGTCCAGGGTGCGCCCCGGGTGTATTTAGGAATCAGTGGTTGTAAGTGTCTCAGTGTAAGATTTGTTAGTTGGTTCTCGGTCTAACTGTCCAGGGAGCGCCCCGGGTGTATTTAGGAATCAGTGGTTGTAAGTGTCTCAGAGTAAGATTTGTTAGTTGGTTCTCAGTCTAACTGTCCAGGGTGCGCCCCGGGTGTATTTAGGAATCAGTGGTTGTAAGTGTCTCAGTGTAAGATTTGTTAGTTGGTTCTCGGTCTAACTGTCCAGGGTGCGCCCCGGGTGTATTTAGGAATCAGTGGTTGTAAGTGTCTCAGTGTAAGATTTGTTAGTTGGTTCTCAGTCTAACTGTCCAGGGTGCGCCCCGGGTGTATTTAGGAATCAGTGGTTGTAAGTGTCTCAGTGTAAGATTTGTTAGTTGGTTCTCGGTCTAACTGTCCAGGGTGCGCCCCGGGTGTATTTAGGAATCAGTGATTGTAAGTGTCTCAGTGTAAGATTTGTTAGTTGGTTCTCAGTCTAACTGTCCAGGGTGCGCCCCGGGTGTATTTAGGAATCAGTGGTTGTAAGTGTCTCAGTGTAAGATTTGTTAGTTGGTTCTCGGTCTAACTGTCCAGGGTGCGCTTCGGGTGTATTTAGGAATCAGTGGTTGTAAGTGTCTCAGTGTAAGATTTGTTAGTTGGTTCTCAGTCTAACTGTCCAGGGTGCGCCCCGGGTGTATTTAGGAATCAGTGGTTGTAAGTGTCTCAGTGTAAGATTTGTTAGTTGGTTCTCAGTCTAACTGTCCAGGGTGCGCCCCGGGTGTATTTAGGAATCAGTGGTTGTAAGTGTCTCAGTGTAAGATTTGTTAGTTGGTTCTCAGTCTAACTGTCCAGGGTGCGCCCCGGGTGTATTTAGGAATCAGTGGTTGTAAGTGTCTCAGTGTAAGATTTGTTAGTTGGTTCTCAGTCTAACTGTCCAGGGTGCGCCCCGGGTGTATTTAGGAATCAGTGGTTGTAAGTGTCTCAGTGTAAGATTTGTTAGTTGGTTCTCAGTCTAACTGTCCAGGGTGCGCCCCGGGTGTATTTAGGAATCAGTGGTTGTAAGTGTCTCAGTGTAAGATTTGTTAGTTGGTTCTCAGTCTAACTGTCCAGGGTGCGCCCCGGGTGTATTTAGGAATCAGTGGTTGTAAGTGTCTCAGTGTAAGATTTGTTAGTTGGTTCTCGGTCTAACTGTCCAGGGAGCGCCCCGGCTGTATTTAGGAATCAGTGGTTGTAAGTGTCTCAGTGTAAGATTTGTTAGCTGGTTCTCAGTCTAACTGTCCAGGGTGCGCCCCGGGTGTATTTAGGAATCAGTGGTTGTAAGTGTCTCAGTGTAAGATTTGTTAGTTGGTTCTCGGTCTAACTGTCCAGGGTGCGCCCCGGGTGTATTTAGGAATCAGTGGTTGTAAGTGTCTCAGTGTAAGATTTGTTAGTTGGTTCTCAGTCTAACTGTCCAGGGTGCGCCCCGGGTGTATTTAGGAATCAGTGGTTGTAAGTGTCTCAGTGTAAGATTTGTTAGTTGGTTCTCAGTCTAACTGTCCAGGGTGCGCCCCGGGTGTATTTAGGAATCAGTGGTTGTAAGTGTCTCAGTGTAAGATTTGTTAGTTGGTTCTCAGTCTAACTGTCCAGGGTGCGCCCCGGGTGTATTTAGGAATCAGTGGTTGTAAGTGTCTCAGTGTAAGATTTGTTAGTTGGTTCTCAGTCTAACTGTCCAGGGTGCGCCCCGGGTGTATTTAGGAATCAGTGGTTGTAAGTGTCTCAGTGTAAGATTTGTTAGTTGGTTCTCGGTCTAACTGTCCAGGGAGCGCCCCGGGTGTATTTAGGAATCAGTGGTTGTAAGTGTCTCAGTGTAAGATTTGTTAGTTGGTTCTCAGTCTAACTGTCCAGGGTGCGCCCCGGGTGTATTTAGGAATCAGTGGTTGTAAGTGTCTCAGTGTAAGATTTGTTAGTTGGTTCTCAGTCTAACTGTCCAGGGTGCGCCCCGGGTGTATTTAGGAATCAGTGGTTGTAAGTGTCTCAGTGTAAGATTTGTTAGTTGGTTCTCAGTCTAACTGTCCAGGGTGCGCCCCGGGTGTATTTAGGAATCAGTGGTTGTAAGTGTCTCAGTGTAAGATTTGTTAGTTGGTTCTCAGTCTAACTGTCCAGGGTGCGCCCCGGGTGTATTTAGGAATCAGTGGTTGTAAGTGTCTCAGTGTAAGATTTGTTAGTTGGTTCTCAGTCTAACTGTCCAGGGTGCGCCCCGGGTGTATTTAGGAATCAGTGGTTGTAAGTGTCTCAGTGTAAGATTTGTTAGTTGGTTCTCAGTCTAACTGTCCAGGGTGCGCCCCGGGTGTATTTAGGAATCAGTGGTTGTAAGTGTCTCAGTGTAAGATTTGTTAGTTGGTTCTCGGTCTAACTGTCCAGGGAGCGCCCCGGCTGTATTTAGGAATCAGTGGTTGTAAGTGTCTCAGTGTAAGATTTGTTAGCTGGTTCTCAGTCTAACTGTCCAGGGTGCGCCCCGGGTGTATTTAGGAATCAGTGGTTGTAAGTGTCTCAGTGTAAGATTTGTTAGTTGGTTCTCGGTCTAACTGTCCAGGGTGCGCCCCGGGTGTATTTAGGAATCAGTGGTTGTAAGTGTCTCAGTGTAAGATTTGTTAGTTGGTTCTCAGTCTAACTGTCCAGGGTGCGCCCCGGGTGTATTTAGGAATCAGTGGTTGTAAGTGTCTCAGTGTAAGATTTGTTAGTTGGTTCTCAGTCTAACTGTCCAGGGTGTGCCCCGGGTGTATTTAGGAATCAGTGGTTGTAAGTGTCTCAGTGTAAGATTTGTTAGTTGGTTCTCAGTCTAACTGTCCAGGGTGCGCCCCGGGTGTATTTAGGAATCAGTGGTTGTAAGTGTCTCAGTGTAAGATTTGTTAGTTGGTTCTCAGTCTAACTGTCCAGGGTGCGCCCCGGGTGTATTTAGGAATCAGTGGTTGTAAGTGTCTCAGTGTAAGATTTGTTAGTTGGTTCTCGGTCTAACTGTCCAGGGAGCGCCCCGGCTGTATTTAGGAATCAGTGGTTGTAAGTGTCTCAGTGTAAGATTTGTTAGTTGGTTCTCGGTCTAACTGTCCAGGGTGCACCCCGGGTGTATTTAGGAATCAGTGGATGTAAGTGTCTCAGTGTAAGATTTGTTAGTTGGTTCTCAGTCTAACTGTCCAGGGTGCGCCCCGGGTGTATTTAGGAATCAGTGGTTGTAAGTGTCTCAGTGTAAGATTTGTTAGTTGGTTCTCAGTCTAACTGTCCAGGGTGCGCCCCGGGTGTATTTAGGAATCAGTGGTTGTAAGTGTCTCAGTGTAAGATTTGTTAGTTGGTTCTCAGTCTAACTGTCCAGGGTGCGCCCCGGGTGTATTTAGGAATCAGTGGTTGTAAGTGTCTCAGTGTAAGATTTGTTAGTTGGTTCTCAGTCTAACTGTCCAGGGTGCGCCCCGGGTGTATTTAGGAATCAGTGGTTGTAAGTGTCTCAGTGTAAGATTTGTTAGTTGGTTCTCGGTCTAACTGTCCAGGGAGCGCCCCGGGTGTATTTAGGAATCAGTGGTTGTAAGTGTCTCAGTGTAAGATTTGTTAGTTGGTTCTCAGTCTAACTGTCCAGGGTGCGCCCCGGGTGTATTTAGGAATCAGTGGTTGTAAGTGTCTCAGTGTAAGATTTGTTAGTTGGTTCTCGGTCTAACTGTCCAGGGTGCGCCCCGGGTGTATTTAGGAATCAGTGGTTGTAAGTGTCTCAGTGTAAGATTTGTTAGTTGGTTCTCAGTCTAACTGTCCAGGGTGCGCCCCGGGTGTATTTAGGAATCAGTGGTTGTAAGTGTCTCAGTGTAAGATTTGTTAGTTGGTTCTCAGTCTAACTGTCCAGGGTGCGCCCCGGGTGTATTTAGGAATCAGTGGTTGTAAGTGTCTCAGTGTAAGATTTGTTAGTTGGTTCTCGGTCTAACTGTCCAGGGCGCACCCTGGGCGTATTTAGGAATCAGTGGTTGTAAGTGTCTCAGTGTAAGATTTGTTAGTTGGTTCTCAGTCTAACTGTCCAGGGTGCGCCCCGGGTGTATTTAGGAATCAGTGGTTGTAAGTGTCTCAGTGTAAGATTTGTTAGTTGGTTCTCGGTCTAACTGTCCAGGGTGCGCCCCGGGTGTATTTAGGAATCAGTGGTTGTAAGTGTCTCAGTGTAAGATTTGTTAGTTGGTTCTCAGTCTAACTGTCCAGGGTGCGCCCCGGGTGTATTTAGGAATCAGTGGTTGTAAGTGTCTCAGTGTAAGATTTGTTAGTTGGTTCTCAGTCTAACTGTCCAGGGTGCGCCCCGGGTGTATTTAGGAATCAGTGGTTGTAAGTGTCTCAGTGTAAGATTTGTTAGTTGGTTCTCAGTCTAACTGTCCAGGGTGCGCCCCGGGTGTATTTAGGAATCAGTGGTTGTAAGTGTCTCAGTGTAAGATTTGTTAGTTGGTTCTCGGTCTAACTGTCCAGGGCGCACCCTGGGCGTATTTAGGAATCAGTGGTTGTAAGTGTCTCAGTGTAAGATTTGTTAGTTGGTTCTCGGTCTAACTGTCCAGGGCGCACCCTGGGCGTATTTAGGAATCAGTGGTTGTAAGTGTCTCAGTGTAAGATTTGTTAGTTGGTTCTCGGTCTAACTGTCCAGGGTGCGCCCCGGGCGTATTTAGGAATCAGTGGTTGTAAGTGTCTCAGTGTAAGATTTGTTAGTTGGTTCTCGGTATAACTGTCCAGGGTGCGCCCCGGGTGTATTTAGGAATCAGTGGTTGTAAGTGTCTCAGTGTAAGATTTGTTAGTTGGTTCTCAGTCTAACTGTCCAGGGTGCGCCCCGGGTGTATTAAGGAATCAGTGGTTGTAAGTGTCTCAGTGTAAGATTTGTTAGTTGGTTCTCAGTCTAACTGTCCAGGGTGCGCCCCGGGTGTATTTAGGAATCAGTGGTTGTAAGTGTCTCAGTGTAAGATTTGTTAGTTGGTTCTCAGTCTAACTGTCCAGGGTGCGCCCCGGGTGTATTTAGGAATCAGTGGTTGTAAGTGTCTCAGTGTAAGATTTGTTAGTTGGTTCTCGGTATAACTGTCCAGGATGCGCCCCGGGTGTATTTAGGAATCAGTGGTTGTAAGTGTCTCAGTGTAAGATTTGTTAGTTGGTTCTCAGTCTAACTGTCCAGGGTGCGCCCCGGGTGTATTTAGGAATCAGTGGTTGTAAGTGTCTCAGTGTAAGATTTGTTAGTTGGTTCTCAGTCTAACTGTCCAGGGTGCGCCCCGGGTGTATTTAGGAATCAGTGGTTGTAAGTGTCTCAGTGTAAGATTTGTTAGTTGGTTCTCAGTCTAACTGTCCAGGGTGCGCCCCGGGTGTATTTAGGAATCAGTGGTTGTAAGTGTCTCAGTGTAAGATTTGTTAGTTGGTTCTCAGTCTAACTGTCCGGGGTGCGCCCCGGGTGTATTTAGGAATCAGTGGTTGTAAGTGTCTCAGTGTAAGATTTGTTAGTTGGTTCTCGGTCTAACTGTCCAGGGTGCGCGCCGGGTGTATTTAGGAATCAGTGGTTGTAAGTGTCTCAGTGTAAGATTTGTTAGTTGGTTCTCAGTCTAACTGTCCAGGGTGCGCCCCGGGTGTATTTAGGAATCAGTGGTTGTAAGTGTCTCAGTGTAAGATTTGTTAGTTGGTTCTCAGTCTAACTGTCCAGGGTGCGCCCCGGGTGTATTTAGGAATCAGTGGTTGTAAGTGTCTCAGTGTAAGATTTGTTAGTTGGTTCTCGGTCTAACTGTCCAGGGAGCGCCCCGGCTGTATTTAGGAATCAGTGGTTGTAAGTGTCTCAGTGTAAGATTTGTTAGTTGGTTCTCGGTCTAACTGTCCAGGGTGCACCCCGGGTGTATTTAGGAATCAGTGGATGTAAGTGTCTCAGTGTAAGATTTGTTAGTTGGTTCTCAGTCTAACTGTCCAGGGTGCGCCCCGGGTGTATTTAGGAATCAGTGGTTGTAAGTGTCTCAGTGTAAGATTTGTTAGTTGGTTCTCAGTCTAACTGTCCAGGGTGCGCCCCGGGTGTATTTAGGAATCAGTGGTTGTAAGTGTCTCAGTGTAAGATTTGTTAGTTGGTTCTCAGTCTAACTGTCCAGGGTGCGCCCCGGGTGTATTTAGGAATCAGTGGTTGTAAGTGTCTCAGTGTAAGATTTGTTAGTTGGTTCTCAGTCTAACTGTCCAGGGTGCGCCCCGGGTGTATTTAGGAATCAGTGGTTGTAAGTGTCTCAGTGTAAGATTTGTTAGTTGGTTCTCGGTCTAACTGTCCAGGGAGCGCCCCGGGTGTATTTAGGAATCAGTGGTTGTAAGTGTCTCAGTGTAAGATTTGTTAGTTGGTTCTCAGTCTAACTGTCCAGGGTGCGCCCCGGGTGTATTTAGGAATCAGTGGTTGTAAGTGTCTCAGTGTAAGATTTGTTAGTTGGTTCTCGGTCTAACTGTCCAGGGTGCGCCCCGGGTGTATTTAGGAATCAGTGGTTGTAAGTGTCTCAGTGTAAGATTTGTTAGTTGGTTCTCAGTCTAACTGTCCAGGGTGCGCCCCGGGTGTATTTAGGAATCAGTGGTTGTAAGTGTCTCAGTGTAAGATTTGTTAGTTGGTTCTCAGTCTAACTGTCCAGGGTGCGCCCCGGGTGTATTTAGGAATCAGTGGTTGTAAGTGTCTCAGTGTAAGATTTGTTAGTTGGTTCTCGGTCTAACTGTCCAGGGCGCACCCTGGGCGTATTTAGGAATCAGTGGTTGTAAGTGTCTCAGTGTAAGATTTGTTAGTTGGTTCTCAGTCTAACTGTCCAGGGTGCGCCCCGGGTGTATTTAGGAATCAGTGGTTGTAAGTGTCTCAGTGTAAGATTTGTTAGTTGGTTCTCGGTCTAACTGTCCAGGGTGCGCCCCGGGTGTATTTAGGAATCAGTGGTTGTAAGTGTCTCAGTGTAAGATTTGTTAGTTGGTTCTCAGTCTAACTGTCCAGGGTGCGCCCCGGGTGTATTTAGGAATCAGTGGTTGTAAGTGTCTCAGTGTAAGATTTGTTAGTTGGTTCTCAGTCTAACTGTCCAGGGTGCGCCCCGGGTGTATTTAGGAATCAGTGGTTGTAAGTGTCTCAGTGTAAGATTTGTTAGTTGGTTCTCAGTCTAACTGTCCAGGGTGCGCCCCGGGTGTATTTAGGAATCAGTGGTTGTAAGTGTCTCAGTGTAAGATTTGTTAGTTGGTTCTCGGTCTAACTGTCCAGGGCGCACCCTGGGCGTATTTAGGAATCAGTGGTTGTAAGTGTCTCAGTGTAAGATTTGTTAGTTGGTTCTCGGTCTAACTGTCCAGGGCGCACCCTGGGCGTATTTAGGAATCAGTGGTTGTAAGTGTCTCAGTGTAAGATTTGTTAGTTGGTTCTCGGTCTAACTGTCCAGGGTGCGCCCCGGGCGTATTTAGGAATCAGTGGTTGTAAGTGTCTCAGTGTAAGATTTGTTAGTTGGTTCTCGGTATAACTGTCCAGGGTGCGCCCCGGGTGTATTTAGGAATCAGTGGTTGTAAGTGTCTCAGTGTAAGATTTGTTAGTTGGTTCTCAGTCTAACTGTCCAGGGTGCGCCCCGGGTGTATTAAGGAATCAGTGGTTGTAAGTGTCTCAGTGTAAGATTTGTTAGTTGGTTCTCAGTCTAACTGTCCAGGGTGCGCCCCGGGTGTATTTAGGAATCAGTGGTTGTAAGTGTCTCAGTGTAAGATTTGTTAGTTGGTTCTCAGTCTAACTGTCCAGGGTGCGCCCCGGGTGTATTTAGGAATCAGTGGTTGTAAGTGTCTCAGTGTAAGATTTGTTAGTTGGTTCTCGGTATAACTGTCCAGGATGCGCCCCGGGTGTATTTAGGAATCAGTGGTTGTAAGTGTCTCAGTGTAAGATTTGTTAGTTGGTTCTCAGTCTAACTGTCCAGGGTGCGCCCCGGGTGTATTTAGGAATCAGTGGTTGTAAGTGTCTCAGTGTAAGATTTGTTAGTTGGTTCTCAGTCTAACTGTCCAGGGTGCGCCCCGGGTGTATTTAGGAATCAGTGGTTGTAAGTGTCTCAGTGTAAGATTTGTTAGTTGGTTCTCAGTCTAACTGTCCAGGGTGCGCCCCGGGTGTATTTAGGAATCAGTGGTTGTAAGTGTCTCAGTGTAAGATTTGTTAGTTGGTTCTCAGTCTAACTGTCCGGGGTGCGCCCCGGGTGTATTTAGGAATCAGTGGTTGTAAGTGTCTCAGTGTAAGATTTGTTAGTTGGTTCTCGGTCTAACTGTCCAGGGTGCGCGCCGGGTGTATTTAGGAATCAGTGGTTGTAAGTGTCTCAGTGTAAGATTTGTTAGTTGGTTCTCAGTCTAACTGTCCAGGGTGCGCCCCGGGTGTATTTAGGAATCAGTGGTTGTAAGTGTCTCAGTGTAAGATTTGTTAGTTGGTTCTCAGTCTAACTGTCCAGGGTGCGCGCCGGGTGTATTTAGGAATCAGTGGTTGTAAGTGTCTCAGTGTAAGATTTGTTAGTTGGTTCTCGGTCTAACTGTCCAGGGCGCACCCTGGGCGTATTTAGGAATCAGTGGTTGTAAGTGTCTCAGTGTAAGATTTGTTAGTTGGTTCTCGGTCTAACTGTCCAGGGTGCGCCCCGGGCGTATTTAGGAATCAGTGGTTGTAAGTGTCTCAGTGTAAGATTTGTTAGTTGGTTCTCAGTCTAACTGTCCAGGGTGCGCCCCGGGTGTATTTAGGAATCAGTGGTTGTAAGTGTCTCAGTGTAAGATTTGTTAGTTGGTTCTCGGTCTAACTGTCCAGGGCGCACCCTGGGCGTATTTAGGAATCAGTGGTTGTAAGTGTCTCAGTGTAAGATTTGTTAGTTGGTTCTCGGTCTAACTGTCCAGGGCGCACCCTGGGCGTATTTAGGAATCAGTGGTTGTAAGTGTCTCAGTGTAAGATTTGTTAGTTGGTTCTCGGTCTAACTGTCCAGGGTGCGCCCCGGGCGTATTTAGGAATCAGTGGTTGTAAGTGTCTCAGTGTAAGATTTGTTAGTTGGTTCTCGGTATAACTGTCCAGGGTGCGCCCCGGGTGTATTTAGGAATCAGTGGTTGTAAGTGTCTCAGTGTAAGATTTGTTAGTTGGTTCTCAGTCTAACTGTCCAGGGTGCGCCCCGGGTGTATTTAGGAATCAGTGGTTGTAAGTGTCTCAGTGTAAGATTTGTTAGTTGGTTCTCAGTCTAACTGTCCAGGGTGCGCCCCGGGTGTATTTAGGAATCAGTGGTTGTAAGTGTCTCAGTGTAAGATTTGTTAGTTGGTTCTCGGTCTAACTGTCCAGGGTGCGCCCCGGGTGTATTTAGGAATCAGTGGTTGTAAGTGTCTCAGTGTAAGATTTGTTAGTTGGTTCTCGGTCTAACTGTCCAGGGTGCGCCCCGGGTGTATTAAGGAATCAGTGGTTGTAAGTGTCTCAGTGTAAGATTTGTTAGTTGGTTCTCAGTCTAACTGTCCAGGGTGCGCCCCGGGTGTATTTAGGAATCAGTGGTTGTAAGTGTCTCAGTGTAAGATTTGTTAGTTGGTTCTCAGTCTAACTGTCCAGGGTGCGCCCCGGGTGTATTTAGGAATCAGTGGTTGTAAGTGTCTCAGTGTAAGATTTGTTAGTTGGTTCTCAGTCTAACTGTCCAGGGTGCGCCCCGGGTGTATTTAGGAATCAGTGGTTGTAAGTGTCTCAGTGTAAGATTTGTTAGTTGGTTCTCAGTCTAACTGTCCAGGGTGCGCCCCGGGTGTATTTAGGAATCAGTGGTTGTAAGTGTCTCAGTGTAAGATTTGTTAGTTGGTTCTCAGTCTAACTGTCCAGGGTGCGCCCCGGGTGTATTTAGGAATCAGTGGTTGTAAGTGTCTCAGTGTAAGATTTGTTAGTTGGTTCTCAGTCTAACTGTCCAGGGTGCGCCCCGGGTGTATTTAGGAATCAGTGGTTGTAAGTGTCTCAGTGTAAGATTTGTTAGTTGGTTCTCGGTCTAACTGTCCAGGGTGCGCCCCGGGTGTATTTAGGAATCAGTGGTTGTAAGTGTCTCAGTGTAAGATTTGTTAGTTGGTTCTCGGTCTAACTGTCCAGGGTGCGCCCCGGGTGTATTTAGGAATCAGTGGTTGTAAGTGTCTCAGTGTAAGATTTGTTAGTTGGTTCTCAGTCTAACTGTCCAGGGTGCGCCCCGGGTGTATTTAGGAATCAGTGGTTGTAAGTGTCTCAGTGTAAGATTTGTTAGTTGGTTCTCGGTCTAACTGTTCAAGGTGCGCCGCGGGCGTATTTAGGAATCAGTGGTTCTGTATCTCGGTTTAAAGTTGATGCAACGGATCGCGTTCCCAAACACAAAAATGTTATTTATGGCACTAGGCGACCATAGTTTAATATCAGTTAGGTTTTCTAGCAAAGTTGTGTTATTTTATGCATTACTTTATAAATGATCCTTCACAACAACTTTCAAGCGTGTACTTTTAATTGTTGTGTATGATCATTTAAAACTTAAAGCATAAAATTAGATAGATAGATAACTTCTTTATTCCATTTCCACAGCATTACACAACAAAGAAAAGAAAAAATACATATTTTATAATACAAAAAAAAAACACAACTAAAACTAATCAATAATGTAAATGCTGTGGTAGTGGAAAATGTCCTCAACTTAGCATAATGCAGAGGCAATTGAGGCCCGTTTCCAAAACCGACCTTATGCAATATACAAAATAAGGTGAACAATTGCTAAGAGCCGGTGGCAATATTAAAGTTAAAAACAAACAAAATTTTTACCATTAGGAAGTTACTAAAGTTATTAAAGGTTATTATACAACTTTATTAGCAAAGCCTAATTAACATTAAACTATGGTCGCAAAATTCCATAAATCACATTAAGTACCTATTTCATACATTTAAATAAAAAATATGAAAAACAAGTTTTTGGTTTGGGAACATGGTCCGTCACATCAATCTGAAGTCACTCGGGGAGGCTCCATACTACATTCATACATTCCAAAATGGGGAGCATCCTCGATTGATAAATTATGTTTCAATTACATTTTAACCCCACAGTATTTACAAAAGCAGAAACAAAATATTGTTATATATATTTATTGTTGTTATTATATATATTGTTGTTATATTATATTGTTATACAAAATATTCGACGAGAACTTTATTTCTCATTTGCTAGAATGAATACATAGGTACATAAATCATGTGGTAGAGGCAACGACATTTGTCGTTGGGTAGAGGGAATAGTTTCCATAATCTAGAGATGCAAGATCTCTTTACAAGTGTGCGTTTTAAGCAAATGTCGAGAAATTCCTTTTTTGCTGTCAGCTTGAAAACCGCACTTATCACAAGTGAATAAAACCGTTCCGTTTTTATGTATGAGCTGGTGATTATTCAGATTCTGCATATTTTGAAACTTCGCTGAACATTTCTGACATTTGTAACGCAATTTGCAACAATTCGTCAATGCATGCTTTTTCAGCTTATATTTTCTTCTAAATTTCTTCTTACAGATGCCACATTTAAACTTTTCCTTCGCATGAACGTCCATATGATCACGCAGTTTATCTTTCGTCTTAAAACTAAAACAACACACGTCGCACACATACGGTCTTTCATTCGAATGCGTTGTTTGGTGCTTTTTAAGAGCCGCATGAGACGGAAATCTTTTGTTACATTCACATACAAAAGGTCTCGAACACGTGATATTAGTTTTGAGATGCTCCTGGGCTGCCTTGCTGTGTCCAAATGTTTTTTTACACGTTCCACATGAGAATGAACCAGCCACTTCGTGTTTAATCATGAGATGTCGCTTCAAAGAGGACTTATTCGCGAACTTAGTCTGACATATATTACAAACGCGACGTCTGTCGGCATAAGTTTTGGCGTTTGATCGATACGTTTCAAGAATTAAGGAATTAAGAGTGCATTCGTGTTTTTTTAATTCGTATTCGGTTTCGGACTTGATGTTACATTTGTCGCAGTGCGCTCTCGTGTGCGAGGCGTAGTGTTTCTGAAAGGTGTTGTAGTCTTGGTATATAAAACCGCAGTATTCACAAATACAAATGAAAGGTTCTTTGGATTTTTTGATGACATTAACTTCGTGCTCAATGACGTGTTCTATGAACGGTATGGCGTGCACGAATAGAGTGTGACAATCGGTACATTGTAGCATGATGTCATCATTATCTAGCAATTTCACATTGTCGATGCCGATCTGAAGAGTTATTTCTGTGTTTTCGTCGTCCGATTCTGTTAAATCTGGAACATGGTTGAAAATATCAACGCAAATAAGTTATGATCTTACTAATACTTTATGACATTTTAATATAATTGTATTCTTGGTCGATACGTGTTGAACGATGAGAAGAGGGGGTACAAAGACTACAAAGATAAAAGACTTCGTGAGCAAGATAGAAAGTTAGACATCGTTTATAATTTAGTTCCAAGATTTGACCCAAACATCAAGTAAAGTTAAATACAATCTTTAAAAAAAAAACAGTCAAGTGCGAGTCAGACTCGCGTACCTAGGGTTTCGTATCGTGGATAATAGTAGTTTATGCTACAAGGGCGAAAAGGAATAAATTGCGAGGACGATTTAAAACACGAGCGTAGCGAGTGTTTTAAACGTAACCGAGTAATTTATTGCTCTTACACCCGTGTATCATACTACGTTTTTCAATGCATAGTGTGAGGAAATAAAACAAATATAATCTTGTGAACTTTAAATTATCATTGGCTCAAAAGGACTGTATCCAGAGCCGTTTTGATGTTGTCATTTTGTTTTCGTGAATTTCTCAAGAGCTAAAGCTCTTTTTCCTGTAATATTTACGTAACCACATATTACTGTTTTTTTTTTCATATTTTTCGGTCTACCAGTTTTGGAGCTAAACATTTGGGACATACATTTTTTTATGTTTTTCGAGGAATTCTCGAAATATGTGCAAGTAAATATATCCAAACTACATATTGTTACAATCAGCTTTTTAATACCTACAATTTGATACCCATATTGTACTCGTATTTTTATAAATTTTTCATTTATTTATTTTAGTTTTTTTTTATATGTCTCATTTGTGTTAAACTTATTTTGAATCGCTGTAGTTTTCCTGTAACTGGCCAGTTATGACCTATAATCGTCATTTTTTCATATTTTTCAGTCCACCTGCTTCTGAGATAATAGAGACATCAATTTTTTTTTATTTTTCAATCATTTCTCGAAATAAGTGCCAGTGAATACAGTCAAGGTATATATTTTTACAATCAGCTCTTTAATATCTACAATTTGATACCCATATTGTATTTTAAGGATTTTTCTTTTTTTTCTCCCTTTTCTATTGGAAATATTTTGAACAATTTCAAATTGTTTAAAATATTTTTACACCGTGTAATGTAGGCAAATTATTTCTATTTTTGTGCCAATTTCAAGTCTTTACCTAAGGTTATGAGGCTGTGACATACGGACGGACAGACGAACAACAGAGTCTCACCATATAGGTCCCTTTTGTACCTTTTAGGTACTAGTGAACCCTAATCAAGAAGAATTTTACATTGTATTTTTCTCACCTATTGGTTCTAATGGCGCACATTCTCCGATTTCAATATTAACTTCCACGACGTTTATTATATCCATCGTTTATGTCATTTTAATCTGAAGAAAATATTAAACAACATTAACAAATGAGTACCAGAATTGTGAAAAATAAAATTGACAGCAATGAGGCTGTGCAATGAGGTTAAGGCACTAAAAAGATGCTCTAATGAGGTTAGGTACGAAGAGAATATAATATAGGAAGTAGTATGTACGTAGTACCAGACGCAATATGTTTGTATGAGACACTGAAGCATGAAACTTTGTTTAGATGATGGTGGGGAGTCCTTTAAAAAGGTTTAATAATAAAACAATACTTACACCCTAAAATATTTTTATGTTACTTTCGCAAAATTTTCTGAGTATGTATCCCACGTAATTTACTTCGTTAGCTATTGCTCGTTTAGTTGAAGTTTTTTTTTTCGTTTTGAGAGGGGTTGTCTTAGAATAAGGTTCCTTATTCTGAGTAAAATCCTGATGTTATAAATACACATTTTCTTAATGTTCCAGGAGAAAATTTAGTTCCTATTTCTGATTTAATGTATTTCGAACTGCACAGATTCGGTCCCTCTTCCTTTAAATTAACCACAGTAAATGAAACAGTCGTAGCCAAAATTATACTTAATATGAGGTCAAATGCAAAAGGTGCTGATTGTCTTGCCATGGACATGATACTCATGACTTTGCCCACAACCCTTGGTGTAATAACTAGTATCATAAATAAATCTATTTCTACCAACACCTTTCCCAGGCTATGGAAGACTGCCCTTGTAAAGCCGATTCCGAAAACCAATAATCCAAGTAATGTGAAGGACCTACGTGCAATTAGTATCCTTCCATATTTATCAAAAATACTAGAAAAAGTCGTTCACATGCAAACAGTGGAGTACTTGGAACGTAATGGTATACTGCCAGAGTTGCAATCAGGTTTCCGAAAAGGCCGCAGTACAAATACGGCACTTTTGGACGTTATAGACAACATTCTTGCTGCTCGCGATATTGGTCAGGGTACTATCCTCGCATTACTTGATTTTTCCAGAGCATTTGATTGCATCAATGTTGATCTTATGCTTTCAAAGCTCTCATTCTATGGGTTTGACGTTGAGACTGTTAAATGGTTTAACAGCTATCTTGGTAACCGTCAACAGCAAGTGGTGTTGTCAAGAAGAGATGGTAACAATTTAAGTTCTCAAATAAGTACGGTAGATCGTGGTGTACCACAAGGTTCAATACTCGGACCTCTACTTTTTATTTTGTATAGTAGAGATATAATTCAGAACATCCAAAATTGCCAGTACCACTTATACGCGGACGACTTACAATTATACATACCCTGTAATCCCTCTGAAGCCAATATTGCTGCTGTTAAGCTTAGTGACGATCTTGATCGTATCTCTTTATGGTGTAAAAAAAATTCCTTAGTCCTTAATCCGTCCAAGTCCAAGTATATGATTCTAGGATCTAAACACCAGATTGCGAGAATAACTTCCACCAATTCTTCAGTTTGTATTATGAACCAACCGATAGAGTGTGTACGTGAAGCTAGGAATTTGGGGCTTCTAATTGACGGTGAGTTGCGCTTTGAAAGTCATGTAGCAGAGTTAACACGTAACTGCTTTTATCGACTTAAAGTATTATACCGCATTCGTGACTTTCTTAGTGAAGAACTCCGCATAAAGCTCTGTGAATCGCTTGTTCTCTCTAAATTAAATTATTGCATTTCTGTCTACGGGCCCTGCCTTTATGCAAAGACAATGCGACTTATCGTGCGCGTCCAAAATGCGTGTGCCCGGTATTGCTTCCGTATCCCTCCGCGCTCGCATGTCACTCCTTATCTTAATTCAGCCAATATTTTAAAGGTAGAAGGTCGTCGTCAGTTGCACTTGGCTACTTTACTGTTTGGAGTGGTGAAGACTGGTTCTCCCAAGTATTTACACGACAAATTTACGTGGTCATCTTCTCGTAGCAGATACAGCACTCGGATAAACAGTTTATTATGTCCAAAGCATAAAACTACTGCATTTAGGGGTAGTTTTAGGTACATGGCGTCAAAATGCTGGAACAATATTCCACCGCCACTACGTGACCTTAAGTCTAAGTATACTTTCAAAAGTAAATTGAAAAAGTATCTCCTTGACTTACAAAAATCCTCGCCTGCCTAAAACTGGAAACTAGATTGGCTATAATTTGTTCTATTTAATATTATTTATTTTCAGATATCTTTAAAGTTTATCCCACAAGGTGGTAAAATTCTAAATTAAGATATTTATTTATTTATATAGTATTTACTAATCACAAATATATATATACTATATAATATACTATGTTATATGGATATTTTGTTTAGTTATGCATGAATATGTAATATTGATACTCGCTCTGTTTTGTTTGTTCGTGCGTTATCTACGTGGGCCCGGACTGAAAATCAGCGCTGTCGGTCTTACTTTGTTAGACTACAGCATATGCTGAGTCCTTGGCCTTTTTGTCTGCTGCGATACATGACTTCTTCTACTTTAGTCACATTGTTTTTTCTTATTTTTATTTTGTTAAATGTCTCGTTTTAAGTTTTTATTATGTAATTGTATTGTGGCAGATAAATAAACAGATATTCTATTCTATTCTATTCTATTCTAAAATACAAACAAAATTTATTGCTTTGTAAAGTTGCATCCGTACTCCTATTGTAAATGCGTAAGTGTGTGTGACTAAAGTCGCACAATTACTTACTGTGTGTAAAGTATAATGAATGAAAGTATTATAGTAGGTATTTACCTTGCCCGTGTCCCCAATCGCGTTTATTTAACTCTGACCCGTTTTCGGCTTGGGCATTATTTCATTAACACCCCTTATAGCATTTGAATTAAACAGAGTCACTACGATGATAATAAAAAAACCGCATCCAAATCGTACGCGTTTATTCAACTCCACCCCTTTTTCGGCTCGGGCATTATTTCATTAACACCCCTTATAGCCTTTAAGTTGAACAGGGTCACTACGATGATAATAAAAAAACCGCATCCCAATTCGTTCAGTGGTTTCGGAAATGTGCGTGATCAAACAGACAGACAGACAGAAAAGAATGCTGATTTGTGTTCTTTAAAATATTAAAAAATTTACATGTGTTCTGACTTCTCCTTCTAAAGCCCCCTTTAGACGTTGCTATTGTAAATTAACAAACATTGAATAACAAAGCAATGCTAAATCAGCAATCAAAGCAACGTATAATGATTTTCAGACTCGTAATTCCTACAAGGATACAGTCCTACAAGGATATTTGGCGCGTGAATAACTGTGATATGGGGGCGCCTGTAAAAAAAGGAATTGGAAAGCAGTGTTAGTTTTTATTTTGAACACAACCAATCCAAGCGCCAAAAGTTATAAGGAAGTTGAGTGGCTTGATTCAGTGTTGCTAATTTAGCAACGTCTACAAAAAAAGGGGCCATTATGTCTGTGGTTTCCGGATATAAATAGGGGCGAAACTTTCTTTGCCAAAACAGAATTAATATTGCAACACCTGAGATCTTTTGTATGGGGTAATCAGGTGTTACCAGTAAAAACAATTTTAGTTCCATTTCATCACTTTTTAGACAAGCTTATACGATTGTACCTAACGATGAAAGAGCAAAACGCTTTCATTATAGCTTCATATAAAAAACATGGCTGCATGGGCTTAGATCCATTTGCCTTAAAAAAAGAAAACAATCACCGCCGCCATATTGTTTACATTTCTGATACTATTTTTTATCCAACGACATCATCAACCAAACCAATTTTATCATATCCGATATAAGTACATACCTATCTACCTATATTTATTCATTCATTCGATTCATCTTCATTTTCCACAAATTATCATGGAAATGTTTAGCTTAGGCTACACGGTAGAGCTGAAACCTGAACTAGAAGCAGTGAAAGTCATCTGTAGATGCTGCTTGTCGACAGACCAACGAATGTTGGATGCGTATCAGTTCTCATCACAGTTTCTGGACTTCGCTGGCATTACAGTGAGTAAATTTACGGTTTTGCTTCGTCTGAATGTCTGAAGTTTACATCGCAATCTGATGGCTTGGCTTATCGGCCCCGTACCTATTCTGGCTGCAACCTAACCCCCATCTGTTACGGTCAAGCTAGGAACTCAATCTGTCAAGGATACATCTATTTAGCAATGAAGTATTGAGACAACACTTCGTCATTCCCAAAGAGGAGGGGGCAAGGGGACAAGAACCAATACAATTGACAGTATAATGGAAAAAGCAGGAGATGTAGAAGTAGACTCCGTTAGATGTATTGCCATCATACCACTTGTATTTGATCATCACATCACTCGCTACCTTTACCTAATTGCCCTTGAATTTTGCAAAAATGGTTGGGGCGTAGACTAGGGGGCACTATGGGAAAAAAGAATTTTTGCTTGGGCGCCCCCTGCCCCCTTTTTGATACTCTGACTGTAAAATTTTAAATAAGACTGGTAATAGATATTTGTTTCAAGTAGGAGCGGACCCGGCTTTTATCGGTCTTTAAGCCATTGAAACGTACCAGAGCAGAAGTTGATTTTTGGACTAATAAATACTTTTATGACACAAATTCACATCTGCATCGGCTACTGTGCTGCGGAAAGTGCAGGCCCTTTGCCATTGCGTAACAAAGCGCACGCACCCATGCTCACCACAGCGTAGGCTTGTTGGTCACCAAAGGTGACCAGCCTCAGCCGCTACTGCTCACACGGGCCTGCTCTATGTTACTGTAGACAGGGGCTGCTCTCCGTCTGCGCCTTTGAATTTTTATATACACTCTAGGAATAGTAGCCACAAGACTGTATAGAGTCGGGGTATGCTGAGTCGGTTTTATATACACTCTAGGAATAGTAGCCACAAGACTGTATAGAGTCGGGGTATGCTGAGTCGGTTTGATATACACTCTAGGAATAGTAGCCACAAGACTGTATAGAGTCGGGGTATGCTGAGTCGGTTTTATATACACTCTAGGAATAGTAGCCACAAGACTGTATAGAGTCGGGGTATGCTGAGTCGGTTTTATATACACTCTAGGAATAGTAGCCACAAGACTGTATAGAGTCGGGGTATGCTGAGTCGGTTTTATATACACTCTAGGAATAGTAGCCACAAGACTGTATAGAGTCGGGGTATGCTGAGTCGGTTTTATATACACTCTAGGAATAGTAGCCACAAGACTGTATAGAGTCGGGGTATGCTGAGTCGGTTTTATATACACTCTAGGAATAGTAGCCACAAGACTGTATAGAGTCGGGGTATGCTGAGTCGGTTTTCAATACAGTTTTTTTTGCTTTCGACCTTTGGCACCACATAGGATTGACAGAATTGCATTTCATTAAATTAACATCTATATTGTACCCAATAAAACCATACTTGATGATGACGTTGAGGTGGGACGCTTGCTGGGCTCAGGCAGATGGTAGGCTCTCTATTTACAGCTATTCCATCCAATTCCCATTGCTTGAGCTTTGGTATCCTAATGTCCCAGAGGCGTTCTGTCCTCAAATCTTCCGCTTCTTTTAATAAATCTTAGTATATCTGAGTAATCAAGATACTTGAGATCTTCCTCCTTGATGTGGTCATCACCAAGTAACTCCCATCTTAGGCTATAATAATTAATATATGAAGCATTCCTCTAAGTAATGTTTAGTCATTTCCTCCTTACCGCAGTGCGGACACGAGGGATCCTCAAAACAAACAAACCATACTTATGTGTAGTTTTGTTCCAAACATATTTATCTGGAAGTATATTGTGAATCAATTGTTATTAAAAATCAATAATTCTACAGCTTAATTATGTACGTTTACTTCCAGATATCAGAATCAGATGGGTTGCCGCGCTGGCTCTGCACTGAATGCTCCATGATGCTGCACAAGTCTCTGCAGTTCAAGCGGAAGTTGCTCCGAGCTCACACTGTGCTGTACGAGTATCTGACGAGATGTGCGCCGGTATACCTGCTTGCTTCTTTCATTTGCTTCTTTCAGGGCCTCTGAGGCCCTGGACATTTTATCTCTCCACAGTAACATCTGCACACTAAATATTTATTAATTACTCGGAATAGTCTGAAAATTAAAATATTAATAACAATAATCCTCATACGATGGATTCATCCCAGGGACTCATGTACTGACAATGTGTTTTCAGTTTCCAATAGATGCACAAGACCCAGAGCTCAGCAAGTACACGTCCCCGGTGCTGAGTCGAGCTGCGACATTGACCTTCGACTCGCTTGGCAAGGGGCAGGCTGGGTTCCACGAGGTGTTGGAGGTAAGACACTGATGTATCTCATACTATAGGCACACCTTCGCCTGCACCGTTACATTACAGCGACACAGGGGAGCAGGCAGCAGCCTTGCGAAGAGACTATCACTCTCACAATGCAATGTAAGCTCGCCCCTATAACATTGCAGGCAAAGACTGACTTGACTGACGTATCCATTCAGTCTATAGAGTAAAAACTTGGAGATTCTGTGTCATAAAACTCTTTAGCTAGTGCCTGTGACATATAAAACTTGTAATGGGGTCACTTTATACCTAACTCTTCTAATTTTAGGGTGTATATTTAGTTTCAGATGGGAAAATAATCATTAGTTGTTGAAATATGGATTACAAAATGTTACTTGCCAGCAATCCCCAATAAAAAGAAAGCATACCATAGACAAGAGAAAATTGTGAACAGTTGATGATAATTTTAAACCCTTGCAAAGTAAGCAATATTTCATCTTTAAATAACCAGCTAAAACAGTTTCTAAAGCAAATTCAGCATCCTCCAACAAAAACTTGAAAAAGAAATAATTATTATATTGAATTTATTATTTAAATACTATAATTAAATATCTCAATATAGTGGAAAGTCGAAAAAAAAAATTAAAAGAAAGGAAAGATTTTTTTTTTTTTAATTTTATTCATTTTATAAGCCATACATCTTCAGATTAATTCGGCTTAAAAATAATTACAATGTTGGACGATGTGTAAAACAGTTGGAATTACTACTATGAGTGTTTTTATAATATTCAGATCTAAGGTTCAGTGAGTCTATTATGAAACTTACAAATCTATCAATTAACCTAAATAAAAAAAGGGCAGTTCACACTCAGAACACCTCTGACACCCCCTCGGGGATTCATATTGTGACGATTTATTTATTATTATTACACTTAATGCACATTTAAAAAAAAATATAGTACAAAGTATTTATTTTATTAAACACTAGAAAAGAATGCATTTTGTTACAATATAATGTAAAAAATAATTTAGATCTAAACTAAGTAAAAATAAATAAATAACAAACTAATAAGTACCTAAAACAAGTTAAATTAAATACAAAGTACAATATTTATATTTTTATATTAAAAAAGTTGATATTTCTGGTTTCTTTTTAAACTATAAATAATAGTAATCCTAACCTGTATAATGTCTGTACTCAGCACGACAAGCATCACATCCAGTCGTCGTTCGCTGACGTCATCGCGCTCGAGCCACGTCACAGCGCGCCTGACGTCATCACCCGCCATGTTGCCGTCAGCGCTAACGTGAAGGAAGAAGACTTTGATGACTACGAGGATAATATACCGCTGGAGGAGTACAAGTAAGGGCACGTTTTTGATAATATACCGCTGGAGGAGTACAAGTAAGGGCACGTTTTTGATAATATACCGCTGGAGGAGTACAAGTAAGGGCACGTTTTTGATAATATACCGCTGGAGGAGTACAAGTAAGGGCACGTTTTTGATAATATACCGCTGGAGGAGTACAAGTAAGGGCACGTTTTTGATAATATACCGCTGGAGGAGTACAAGTAAGGGCACGTTTTTGATAATATACCGCTCGAGGAGTACGAGTAAGGGCACGTTTTTGATAATATACCGCTGGAGGAGTACAAGTAAGGGCACGTTTTTGATAATATACCGCTCGAGGAGTACAAGTAAGGGCACGTTTTTGATAATATACCGCTGGAGGAGTACAAGTAAGGGCACGTTTTTGATAATATACCGCTCGAGGAGTACAAGTAAGGGCACGTTTTTGATAATATACCGCTGGAGGAGTACAAGTAAGGGCACGTTTTTGATAATATACAGCTCGAGGAGTACAAGTAAGGGCACGTTTTTGATAATATACCGCTCGAGGAGTACAAGTAAGGGCACGTTTTTGATAATAAACCGCTGGAGGAGTACAAGTAAGGGCACGTTTTTGATAATATACCGCTGGAGGAGTACAAGTAAGGGCACGTTTTTGATAATATACCGCTCGAGGAGTACAAGTAAGGGCACGTTTTTGATAATATAGCGCTGGAGGAGTACAAGTGAGGGCACGTTTTTGATAATATACAGCTCGAGGAGTACAAGTAAGGGCACGTTTTTGATAATATACCGCTGGAGAAGTACAAGTAAGGGCACGTTTTTGATAATATACCGCTCGAGGAGTACAAGTAAGGGCACGTTTTTGATAATATACCGCTCGAGGAGTACAAGTAAGGGCACGTTTTTGATAATATACCGCTGGAGGAGTACAAGTAAGGGCACGTTTTTGATAATATACAGCTCGAGGAGTACAAGTAAGGGCACGTTTTTGATAATATACCGCTCGAGGAGTACAAGTAAGGGCACGTTTTTGATAATATACCGCTCGAGGAGTACAAGTAAGGGCACGTTTTTGATAATATACCGCTGGAGGAGTACAAGTAAGGGCACGTTTTTGATAATATACCGCTGGAGGAGTACAAGTAAGGGCACGTTTTTGATAACAATCAGCTTTTAAACACCTACAATTTGATACCCATATTTAGCTTTTTTATATACCTTTTTTATATATATTTTTTTAAAGATTTCTCATTGTTTTAATCGCTTTAGTTAAATATTAACGTAATACTCAGTAATTGATAATTGTTTCATATTTTACGGTCCAACAGTTTCAGAGATAGCGACATACAATTTGTTTTCGGTATACCAATTAATTTCTCTAAAAACATGAAATAAATCCATTACTTATTTTTCCGAAGCCATGATCGATTTGATCTATCCAACACTAGAAAAAGTATTGCAGAGACTGAAAAACAATAAGTCAGGTACCTGTCAGTTATTTTGCACATTGCCATTATGAATAATAACTCTATTCCGACTTTGCCTACAACAAGCATTTTTACCGGATATATCACATAGCAAATATTTAAAATGCTTGTACTATTTATTACCATACAATTTTTTTTTCCGGACATGTCGCATAGCAAGTACTTACAAAACTTGTTTAACACACCACAAAAAGACAAGTTTACATAACCTTAAAACTGCTCATCAAGAATATAAAATATACTGTTTTTCTATTTATTAAATATTAAATTAACAGAAAATGACAAATAGAACGAATGAATGAATGAAAAAAACAATAACTCGTTCATCACCGTAGGTACATCACTATAACTGTCAAAAGGTGTCAAGTGTGAAAAAATCTTTTCTTTGTTTACCTGTCCACTCAATCCGACTTGATCGTAGTATAGAGGTAGGTACTTTTTTTAGACAAGTTATCTATAAAATATAGAACATCTGTCAATAATGAAGGTACAGGAGGACTCCTCTTGCCCGCACTGCGGCGAGGAGGAAACGAGTAAGCACTACTTAGGCGAATGCTTTATATATTCTAGCCTAAGATGGGAAGTATTTGGTAATGATCACATTAAAGAAGAAGACCTCAAGTACCTTGGGTACTCAGACATATTAAGATATATTAAGAGAAGTGGAAGATTTGAGGAGGGAATGCAACTGGGACAATAGGATACCAAAGCTACAAGCAATGGGAACTGGATGGAATAGCTCCAACTGGAGAGCCGACCATCCGCCTGTGCCCAGCAGGCGTCCCACCTCTAAATCATCATCATAAAATATAGAGCGTGCCGCGCGAAAAACCGCGCGACGAAATCAACGAGGGGGGTGAAGAGCGTCAAATTTGGTCGCGCACTCGAAGTGTCTCGTCTTAAGGTATGTGTGAGTGTAATGTTTGTGACTGTAGAACCCTGTTAATCCCTTCTGTTATATTTTTAATGGTGTAACATAATGAAGACAACTGTGACTTGTTCTTTCCAGATCCAACATCGACACTCTAACAGAAGAGGCAATCGCGAGGTTGATACAAGAGAGTGAGAAGTTAGAGCTGAAAGAAGAGTTGCTGGTAGAGAGAACCGGCAGGAAGAAGAAGAAGAAAAGGGAAGATAGAGTTAGAAAAAGAAAGAAAATTAGGTGAACATTACTAGTCATAGATGTACTCACGCCTGTCTTCCAGAGGGGTAGCCAGAGACTACAGATTTCCATCTGCTACGATCTTGACTCACCTCTTCAACATCCATCAATCTAGAATTCTAGACATACAAGACACTCTTAACTTTACCCTTTTTCAGTATGTTAGATGTAATATTAAAATGAAATGATGGAAACAGAATCTCCCAATTTAAAGACCCGGCTTTGATTCCTGTCCGTCAAGCATGCACCAATGAAATATTCGGAATTTATGCGCATAGTATACTGCAAAGGGAAACACTGAGGTAAACATGTATGCCATTAAAAGTGTGTATTTGTGCCCGAATGATGGCGATAGGAGTCACCACCCATCACGTTGGGACGTAATAATCATCGGTGAAACGCGGGTGTGCACTGTGACTTGCATTTCACAGTTCACACTCGGGAACACCTCTGACACCCTCCTCAGGGGTTCATGTCGTGACGATATTTCCAAAGAGTCCCGCCGTGATGGTGATGTTTTATTTAAGCATTTTTCAATCTTGGCTAAACTAAGGAGAGGTAGGTAGGTAGGATAGAACTGAAACTGCATGTGTAATGTGTAGATCTTATATTGTAGATATCTCTTCTACCTCTCTGTACAATAAGTTTGACGCCCAAATAGATTCACTGTGTAATTAAATTCAGCGCCATCTAGTGTACGTTTTGGGAACTTTCTCTTCTATTGACATAATTTAAACTTGTACAATGTTTGTTCCAGTAGCACCGCCGAGATCGCGCCGCCCCCGGCTCCCTCGATCCGCAGACCTGTCGAGATTGACCCCAGCAAGATCCGTATCATCACGCTCAACCCCGAGGAGCAGGTCAGTGGTATCACAACGGCAACGTAGGTGTGGCCTGCTCGGAAAAACGATCCTTATACCATACACTAATTTTTTAAGTGAAACTTCTTTAAGCTCTTTCAACGATTTTCAATAGGGGAAAATCTTATATTCACCTCTTTAAGGACGTTTCTCTATGATCTTTAGGTATGAGTATGATGGATGTGAAACTTTAAATTCATAATTTGATAGTTTTCGCTTCAGTCGGTAGTCCCCATGAGTACATATGTTTTGTTGTGACATAATGACGACACGTTTGGCCACAGTCGCGGCTGATGGAGAGCGTTAATAAGAGGTATGTGTAGAGTCCTCCGAAAAATCTACGGAAGTCGGTGATCAATCTACCGGTAGCATAATAAAGTCTTCCCACCGTGTTTTAAATGCGATCTCGGATTGCTGAAACTACGGGACTTTTTCATATGTTAGCTTAAATCGTCACTTCGAATATCGAATCGTTGGTGCAGTGGTTGCAGTGGTGGGCACCAGGTTTAGGTAAACACGTTTTTTGGTTCAAATCCACGTCAAAGGTTAGCGACGACGAGCGAAGCGACTCCCCTAGTTTTAATATAATTCATGATATAACAAAAATCCTTCTTGTTTTTCAACCGATCAGAGATCGCAATCAAAACTCGGTAGACTTTTGTATCATTGACTTGTAACAGTGTTGCCACCTTAGCTCTTTTCGGGCTAGATCTAGCACTTTTTAGTGTAGTTGAACTCGTTTTTTGATGATTTAGCCCGAAAAGAGCAATCTAGCCCTTTTCCTTATGTGTATATTTATAGTTCTGTGAACCCTATTAAAACTAAAACCAGAAACAAAATAGGGCTAAAAACAATGATATCCATACTACGTTTACGATGGGGTTTAAAACGACTGAGAGAGTCTTGCTGTTCACACAAGGCGTCAACTGAAATAATAAAAAACTGTAGGATTCATTTAAAATTTTCGTTCAAATCCGCTAAAAACGCAGATGTCAATCAGCCATCAACTTTTTCTGCTTCAGCAGGTATGATTTTTAACAATTCAATAACTTAGTTTTATTACTCTGTTGCATTTTCTGAAATTACTTACTACATTTCAAATATACAATTTTTAGCACTTTTGATGGCAAAATTTTCTAAATCTAGCCCTTTCTAGCTTGTCCAACTGCTCTTTTTCAAAAACCAAGGTGGCAACACTGACTTGTAAAGTGTTTTAAATGTTCCTATTTTACAAAATGAATAATTTGAATTTGATTATATGCGTTCCGGTACGGCATCTCATGTCGGAACACGCCGTGTCGCTCGGCGGCATGGTCCCGGTACGGCATCTCATGTCGGAACACGCCGTGTCGCTCGGCGGCATGGTCCCGGTACGGCATCTCATGTCGGAACACGCCGTGTCGCTCGGCGGCATGGTCCCGGTACGGCATCTCATGTCGGAACACGCCGTGTCGCTCGGCGGCATGGTCCCGGTACGGCATCTCATGTCGGAACACGCCGTGTCGCTCGGCGGCATGGTTTCGCCTTGAGAGCTAAACTTGCGTTACTTGTCATTGCAGGTGAAGCAGAGGGAACTAGAGAGTCAGGCTGAAGGACACCTCAAGTTGCCGTTCAAGTGCTCGCTCTGTTACAAGGGGTTCAACTTCGAGAACAAACTGCGGAACCATATGAACAAACACAGTCCGGTAAGTGACTCACATGACAAGTGTAAACGTACAATAAAATACATCGTAACAACGACCCACGAGTACCAGACCTCAGGAATTGTCCTGACATGATCTTGCTAAGTTTCTTGCCCTTCTTCTTAGCAAGACTAATCGAATGGGCGGAGGTAGGCATGTATTTATATATGTAACCTATTACTATGTAGTATATAGGATGGGATTTGGTCGGCCGCCTGGATTCGTGCTGGGGGCTCGGTTGGTGATCATTGAACCTGTTCCTGGTCCCTGGCCGGGTCTCCGGTATGGGTTCGGGCGGTTGATTGGATTTTACCTTGTATAATATATATTTTACCTATCATTTTAATCGTAAATTTATTGCTACATAACTTAAATAAACTTTTAATTTAGTTCATGTACATTTATTATTTTATTACATATATTTTCTTTATTAGATTAAATTTGACGTGTAAAAAGTGTATATATCTATACCTGCTTTGCAAAATAAACTATTTGAATTGAATTTGAATTTGAACATGTTGAAAAAACTGCAGGTGTTTAGGTGTTTCTAGATTTCGAAAAGGCTTACGATATAGTGGTGAGAGATGACTCGTGGACAACACTGTCCGCTAATGGACTGAATAGCCATATTTTGTGAGCTTTGGAATCGCTATACGTATATTGCAGTGCTTGCATCAGGATTAACGGGGCCATACACCGAATGGTTTAACATCTCTAGGGGAGTAAGACAAGGGTGCGTTGCGTCACCATTGCTGTCCAATAAATTTAAATACAGTTTAAAATACAGCAGTGGTGGCTCGATTGAACGCAGATCTCGCTATCTTGAGACTTGGATTTTCAATTCTGTCTTTGAAACATGCACCAATTTATGAGTTTTTCGGAATTGATGTGTTTAGTATTTGTACACTTACCACTCGCTGAGCAGTGAAGGAGAACATTACGTGAATCGCGGCGATAATACTCACACAATAACACGTTGGAACGTTAATATCAGCAATGAAAAGAGGGTGTCCACACACAGGATCACCTTGGGGTATATTATATATTGTTTTATATATATATTTTTTTCATGTACAGCTAAACAGTAAAATTGATATATTTTCTTGTTTTTATTTTGATCTCGTTCTGAGATGTATTCCCAGTTGACCGGTTATGTCGGGTTATGTTCCAGTCGCGCGGCAAGTTCGAGTGCACGCTGTGTCGCATGTACCTGCCCACCCCCTACTCGTACAACGTGCACATGTTGATACACACGCGCCGCTACGAGTGTCTCAAGTGAGTACACTCATCCACCATCCATCAGCCTAGTTCGTCCACTGCTGGACATAAGCCTTTACAGGACTTTGCCACTCCCGGCGGTCATCCTGGAAGAATTGCCCATACTCACACACGCTGGGCAGGCGGGTTGGTGAGCGCGGTGCCGGAACCCTCGCGCCAGTGACGCCGATGCCCGTCACCAGTCTGTTTCATATAAGGCCCGGCTATTAGGGATGGATATACCGCCATCCATCGGTCCCAGGCGTGGTGGGCCTCCTGGTTTTTTGCCTGTGAGCTGTCCTCTTACTCTCCCTCGAATCACTTCGAGGGGGTCTCCAACTAAGATGGTGGTACCTCCACAGTCGAGCCCGGCATCAGCTCTACCACCTGTTATATTTAAACAGGTGGTAGAGCTGATGCTGGGCTAACAGGTGAGTACACTACTAACAAGTAAATAATGCTCGTAGGATCTTTGGCATTATCCGTATAGTTATATGTCTGAAACTGTTTATTTATTCGGTGCATTTGTTTCTTTGTATTGGTGTAGCTTGCAAAATGAACGCCTTTTCTTTCTGTCTTTCTTGAAAGAAATAAATTTATTGGCGCGTTTAAAAAAAAAAAAGACTTAAAGCTAACACAGTAGAAAATATGATTTATACTTGCGATTGTCGGCACTTGATGAAACATAGAAAGCATCTTGATTTTGAACATAAACACTTGTACTAGTTGTTTCATAACATAATTATATTTGTTGCACACTTCCCAACCGGTTTCGGAAATCAATCCATCTTCAGGGGATACAGAATGTTTATTATTTTAATATACGAGCAATAAAACGACAAACGTATGTCAACAAATCTCACCAAACGTATGAAACAAGTAGTACATGGGTTTATGTTCAAAATCAAGATGCAGTAGAAAATATTTCTTAAGTAGGGAGTAATCTATAGATAAAAATAACAACACGACCAAAGGATGTAGCTCAGCTATATGCCATCCAAAACATGCTTTGGTTGGCGCTGGTTTTCAGCTACCTCCGTTGCCTTCCTACCTTGTTACCGCTGTATACGTTGTTATCGTTGTTCAGATGCGGTCGTCGCATGACGGACCGCGCGAGCATCGTGGAGCACTACCGCGTGCAGCACGAGGGTGTCATCACGCAGTACTCCTGCCAGCTCTGCGGAAAGATCTCCAGGTACTGCGGGGTGAGGGGGGCTGGATGTACAGTATATGGTATAGAGCAAGGCCGGCCGAACCAAGGCACGCGGACCGCCAAGGTATTTGAATTTATCCGCTAGCACTTCGGCCGGCCGGCTAGCCGACAAATTACTATCAGGAAAACAACTTCACAGCTCAGATTAAATAAAAAGAAATATCTTTTTTCATTTCATTTACAAATGAACTATAAATTAAAGCATTTTTTGTCTTTTTTGTGTATAAATTAACCTATGAATATGGTAGGAGTGGTGACCCGGCGCCGCTACATTCTAAGACATTTTGCTCACCTGGAAAATCTGTTGGCCAGCTTTGGTATAGAGTATCGTGGTAGGGCAAAATCTAGTAGTTTTATATTTTTCAATGCATGTGCTCGTAAAGGCCAACTTTTTATGCATCAAAACCGAACAGAAAGTCGATTATTTTGCCCTATTATTTGTTTTATTATATATATATTTTTAATTTATTTACAATGGTTGGCTAACCTACAGCCTTTCCTGTGTACCATAAATGTTATGCTTTTTTTTACACTGTTTAACGGCTCTGGGTACAGTCCTTTTGAGCCAATCATAATTTAAAGTTCACAAGATTATATTTGTTTTATTTACTCACACTATGCATTGAAAAACGTAGTATACTACGCTACGCTCGTGTTTTAAATCGTCCTCGTAATTTATTCCTTTTCGCCCTTGTAGCATAAACTACTATCTTGACTAGAGTCTTAAGTGAATTTTTGAGTAAATAAATTTTTCATAAGCAATTAAAATAAAATGTAATTTTTTGTAGTAATAACAAGACGCACCGCGGCCACATGCGCAACCACCACAGCGGCGCGCGGCCCGCCTGCGACGACTGCGGCAAGACGTTCGTGAACAAGGACTCGCTCGCAGAACATGTACTGTGAGTCGCTTGTGTCATCTGAGTGTGTTGCTGATATGAGACTATTTCGCGGTACTTGGACGACCAATCAGCCAATCACAGCGCTGCATTTTATAGATGAGCTGTGAAATCGGGAGTTACCGTACTGTTCCATCTAGATCTTTCTAACAGGTCGTGTTCCGTTTTGCGCTATTACTTTATCAGTTTACTGAAAACATTTTTATGCTAACTTGTGTTGCTATTTTTGAAGCAGAAAGTGACGGCTGACAATTTAATCTAGATGTACCGCTTTTATTTGTTTTGATGCCCACGATGCCTCGATGTGCACAAAACGGAACGCACCTTTTAGAGTACCGAGATGTAAGACAGTAGCGCACAGTGTATAAAAAGCCCTTTAAATCGGACATCCGCGTTTTATTAACACAATCAGTGGCGTTAGAGTAATACTACAAATCCTATCCAGATTTTAAGAAAAGAAAGTTCAACGTTGAGTAGTTAGAAGAACGATTTCTTTTTTAATGCCTTATATCTTTTAAGTTTCCCGTAGACCACGAGACATGCAACTGTCTCGAAACGTCGGGTGTCCCCTTTTCGTAAAAAAGGTAAAAATTTATCGCGGTAGACCCGATTATATATATTAAAGCAGATTCTGAAGGTTTTATTTTAGTTTTAGTGCTGTCAAAACTTGAAATTTTCCAAAGTAATTTAGCTTCTGTTCTTAACACCTAAGAACTATTTTGCAGGGAAAAAAATTTAGTTTTGACAGCAATAAAACTAAAATTAAAGCCTTCAGAATCAGCTACATTATAATCTTTTAAGTGGCTAAAAATCCGGTCTATATATAATTGGACAATAAAACAAAGTACCATATACACCAATTATAAACTGAATATACTCGTATTCTCTTTATTTTATTTTTTTATCGCCCCACAATTAGGTAGAATTAGCACTTGGGAGATTGTTTCCAATGTTTGAATTGTTAAACCGTATTAATTGCGTAGATAACACGCGGATGTACATACCATTAAAGTACTTTTTAAACTGTGTGCGCTGTACTGTCCTACATCTCTATACTCGTAAAAGGGGTGTTCCATTTTGGTCGCATCATTAAAATTCACCGTGTAGCACCATCTAGCGGTCAAGCGTTGAACTACGTTGACGTGTACCTTGTTGTCCGCAGCATCCACCTCGGAGTGAAGAACTACTCGTGCGGCCTGTGCGAGAAGCGGTTCCGCACTAAGACCCAGGTGAAGCATCATCAGCTGAAGCACAGCGACGCTAAGGAGTACTACTGCGTCGAGTGTGACGTCAGGTGGGTACAGTCGCTGCGAGAGTCGACTCTCGGTCGTCTACAGATTTGGAATCTTCCTCAAGGAACCCCGTGAGTAAGGAAAGTCGCGTCAAAGGTCGATTAACCCTCTAAACTTTCATTGTCGCTTTAACGATAGATAGTAGTCCAAAGGGAGCAATTTGTGCAACTCATCGTTTATCGAAATCGTTTGTCGAATGGCTGTGATTAGATACCAAATTGTCAACTCGACATTGCGCTGGGTCGATAAACGATATCAAATTGCAAATTGCCCCCTTTGGTCGAGGCTCGGAAACATCTCGCAAGTCAATAGTGAATACAGGAACCCTATCCTATAACAGGATCTCTTATTCCATATAAATTTTGATTTAATATACACAATTTATTACACAATTAATAATTTTCAAAATAAATTTGTCTTAAATCGTATTTGACACAATTGTCTAACAAATCTAGACCAAGATCGCTATCGCTTGGGAAAGTTAACAGGCTAAGCAACTGGTTTATAATGTTTATTTATATTTAAACAAAAGAAAATGCATTCCTCTTATTTTACGGACATCAAAGTGATTGACGAAGCTGTGGAAGCGACATGTCTCTCAAGAAATAGTTTGAATAGAATAATTGCAAAAGGAAACATCATGAAAGAACAAGTAGTTTTTCAATCGACTCAAAAGAAACAGGTGTAAATGAGACCTTCAAAGAGAAAGAGACTGTGATTCCCGAGAAAAAGAAGTACAGCAAAGCGCAAGCGAGACAGAGATATAAACAGGGGAAACTATAGCTTCCATTGTACATTTTATTTTGTAAATTTTTAAGACTCGAAGATAGGCATTAATTGGATGGGTAGTTTTATAAACGATGTGGTGGGAATATTTGTGTTATTTGGGAATCGCATTTTTAAAATGGTATATCATAGCTAGTCAGTTGATAAATA
The DNA here is from genome assembly GCA_934047225.1 of Ypsolopha sequella. Taxonomy (NCBI): domain Eukaryota; kingdom Metazoa; phylum Arthropoda; class Insecta; order Lepidoptera; family Ypsolophidae; genus Ypsolopha; species Ypsolopha sequella. The sequence continues at coordinate 472,806 of OW204009.1, read as the reverse complement.
AATCTTTTTACAATTAATATACGTAATTTGTATATTTTTAAATTAATATCTTTATTTATTGTCTTAAAATGTAATAACAAGTCTGTTGTGTTCCCAAGGAGTGTTACGCTACACACGTTACGTTCCTGGTCCCTGGTCGGGTCTCCGGTATGGGTTCGAGCTCTTGTGTAATATACGTCGGAGTCGAGGCACGTCGATCGTAGCGAACGGACCGGTTTGTCGGGCGGGCTCGGCTACGGTCGGATGTAATCGGCGCGCGACCGTCACTTGGACTGTGGGGCACGGAGCGAACGGATCGACGGGAGTGCACGCCGGGAACATCGCGTGTTCTCGACTCAAAATGGATACCGTTACCGACGACCCGGGGGATGTTCCTGACCCTCCCCCGTCATATATATGTAAATGAAGATAGTGACACTTCATTTAATTTGAACGCGCTTTCACGCGTTAATCTATGGTAAGGATGACAGGCATGTTTGAAATGTAATCTGTGAGCTGTTGTCAGACAAGTGTATAACAAACAAACATAAAAATGAATTTGTGAAATAATAGCTCTAAATGTTGTTTCTCTTTTCAGGTAAGATTTGCAATTACTTACATTAAATGTACATAGCCTAAAAGATAAAAATGTAAAGTACTTATTGGTTAATAAAATATTCTCTTTTCAGAGCAACTCAATTTGGTTTTTGTTTCACGGTTCTAAGAAGGTGGGGCCTGTGTATAAAGCTACATTATAAAACAACATTTCTACAGCTGTTTGTAACAACAATGGAAAAGTTAAAGTTTGAATTCATGGTGAAATCTGGTGAAGATCCAAAATCAAATATAATCTGCATAACCTCAATTACGGATGCCGATAAAAACATTTTTTACATCCCAGAACAGTTCCAACCGGCAAGATTACATGAGACGATTATAAAAACTCAAGCTTTTCAAAAAGTCAAAGCTACACTACAAAGGAGACATGAAAAAAGACAAGTATGGATTTCATTGACATCGGAGATAAGTGATGTGTACATAGATCAAGATGGAAATATGCAGTTTAAAGGATATTTACTGGAAGAAGCTTCACTGGGAACACAACAACAGGCTTCTACTTCAGGAGTCTCAGAAGAGATTTTAACAAGAATTCTGGAGAGTTTTGCTGAAATGAAGGATACATCTAAATCTCATAATAATATGAGAAATTTGTTAGAGAAATTTGCAATAGAAAAATTCAATAGTAAAACGTCAAATGTGTCCCAATGGATGAGTATTTTTGAAGCAGAATGTGTGCGTTTAGGAATTGATGAAGACGTTAAGAAAATTGAAAGTCTTAGGTTGTTTTTGCAGGAGTCGTGTCTAGACTGGTACAGCTCCATGCTTATAAAATATACGGTTAACTCTGAATGGTCAACATGGAAAAAAAACTTTTGTGAGACTTTTGCAGACAGAGGTTGGTCGCCAATCAGGTATGCAATTCTATTTAAATATAGACAGGGCCCATTACTAGAATATGCTTTAAAAAAAGAAAAACTATTATTGGAGATAAATAAATCAATGGATAAACCCACTCTTATTGATTTGATTGCTACGGGGCTACCAAATTTTATAGCCGATAAAATTGATAGAAAAAATTTGAAAGAAACTGAAGATTTATTTAATAACATCAGAGGTTTCGAATATTTGGTGAATAAAAAGAATTTTGAAAAAAAGATAGTCAGTTTTGAAAGTAAAATTAAGGAGAAACATGTTAAAGATATAGTCAGTCCATGTAAAATTTGTGAAAAAGAAAATAAAGGTACCCGCTATCATCCTGAATCCTTATGTTGGTTTAAAAACAAAAATGGTGATAAACCAAAAAGGGATCAAATAAGGAGCATTAACAATTCTGAATTAGAAACGGAATTAAATGAAATTGATCCAAAAAACTTGTAATTTCGCCATTAATCAAAATAAAATTATTAATAAATGACACCTTGGAAACTTCGGGAATCTATGATTCTGGCTCGAATGTGTCTTTAATAAATTCCACGTTATTGTCCTTAAAGAAAAACACGATTAATGATAACAAAATAAAAGCAAGTTTAAAAACGATTAATGGCGTAAAAAAATCTATTGGAATGGTAACTTTAAAGATAAAAATTTTTGATATTGAAAGAAAATATTAATGTTTTTGTCATAGATGAAGAAAATTTCGATTATGATTTCTTAATTGGGTTAGATTGCATAGAAAAATTTAAATTGATCCAAAATGAGAAATTAAAAATTACACAAAATATCCACAACCCCAAAGAAGAAGATAAAAAAAAAGAAATAAATCCTAAAAATACGAAAATAATTCCTGGCTTTACAGGTAACAACGTAGAGGAAACACAAAGTATAAATGATAAAAAAAAGGATGTGGATATAGTTCTGAAAACTAAAAATGAAAAAAATGATGAATGTAAAATAAATTTTAATGAAAACATAGAAGTTGACAACTTTTGCATATCAATAAACCATCTAGACCTGCAAAAACAGTCACAAATAGATAAATTGATATGCAAATATAATTCACTTTTTGCTAAAGACAAATATGATATAGGCACTGTAAAAGGTTATGAAGCTCATATTGATTTAATAATAGATAAATATTGTAGTAAAAGACCATATAGGTGTACTATTGATGATATGAAAGAAATAGAAGAACAAGTATCAAAATTATTAAAAAAAAAATTAATCGAGGAGTCATATAGTCCTTTTGCTGCTCCGGTAACATTAGCCTTTAAAAAAGAGGAAGGAAGAAGATCAAGATTATGTATAGATTTTCGTGATTTAAATAAGATTGTGGTTCCCCAATCACAACCCTTTCCATTAATCGAGGATTTAATGGTCAAGACAAGAAGATGTAAATTCTTTTCAACACTGGATATAAACTCAGCGTTCTGGTCAATTCCTTTGAAAATTGAAGACAAACAAAAGACAGCATTTGTTACTCAGGAAGGCCACTTTCAATGGACTTGTTTACCATTTGGTTTAAAGACTTCTCCTGCAATTTTTCAGAGAATATTATGTAGCATTATAAGGAAACATAAACTATCTGATTTCACAGTGAATTACATAGATGATATTTTGGTATTCTCTGAAACATTTGCAGAACACATTAAACACCTATCACTTTTATTAGAAGCGATATTAAGGGAGGGCTTTAAATTGAAATTTTCAAAATGTAGTTTTGCACAAGATTCCGTCAAGTATTTAGGCCACATAATTAAAAACAATACAATCACTCCTCTAAAAGATAATTTAATTGCTATAAAGGATTTTCCTATTCCGAAAACACAAAAAAATGTTAGACAGTTTCTGGGTAAAATAAATTTCTATGGAAAATATGTGCCAAATATATCAATTATATTAGATCCTTTACATAATTTGTTGAGAAAAGGACAAACATTTATTTGGTCACAAAAATGTGAAGAATCTTTTGAGACAGTAAAAAAACTACTTTGCTCAAAGCCCATTTTGGCAATTTATGATCCAGATCTACCAATTCATATTTATACGGATGCAAGTATACAGGGCATAGGCGCAATCTTAAAACAACCACAACTCAATGGAGAAGAAAAACCCTGTGCATATTTTTCAAAAAAATTAAACGATTCCCAAAAAAGTAAAAAAGCTATATATCTGGAGTGTTTAGCAATTAAAGAAGCGGTAAAATATTGGTACCACTGGCTTATAGGAAAAACGTTTACGGTTTTCTCGGATCATAAACCTCTAGAGAAAATGAATATTAAGTCTAGAACGGATGAAGAATTGGGAAATCTCACATACTATTTATCTCAGTTTAATTTTGAGGTAAAATATTCTCCAGGAAAATACAATTTAGAAGCTGATTGCTTGAGCAGAAACCCTGTATTAGAATCGTGCGAAAATCAAGATAAAGGTTTAAAAATTGTTAACTTTATTAAACTAGAAGACATACAAAATGATCAAGGAAAAAATGAAATAATAAAACAAAATACAAGTAAACTAATATTAAAAGATACAATATACTATAAGAAAATTGGAAATAAGGAAAAAATATTACTGACTGAAGAATTTAGTACAAAAATAATAGAAAAAATACATTATCTTTACTGTCATTTAGGTATACAACAGATGGAAAATAAAATTAAACCATTCTATATAGCAAAAAATTTAACCAATAATATTAGAAAAATTTGTAATAACTGTGAAATCTGCATAAAAAACAAATCAAGAGGAAAATATAAATTTGGACTAATGTCTCACTTAGGTCCCGCTACTTACCCTTTTCAAATAGTATCTATAGACACCATTGGTGGATTTGGTAGCTCACGTTCTACAAAAACATATTTACACCTACTAGTAGACCATTTCACCAGATATGCCTATGTTTTGACATCTAAAACTCAAAGTTCCAGTGATTTTATAAAGCTTGTTCAAAAGGTACCACAGGGAAATAATAAAATTGGTATGATTTTATGTGATCAATATCCGGGCATAAATTCAAAAGATTTTAAGAACTTTTTAGCTAAAGAAAATATACCCATTATCTTCACTGCGGTAAATTCACCATTCTCCAATGGTTTGAATGAAAGATTAAACCAAACGTTAGTTAATAAGATTAGGTGTAAGATAAACGAAAAGAAGGATAAATTGGCGTGGACGACTATTGCCCACGAATGTACCAAAAGATATAATGAAACTGAACATACCGTTACAGGGTTCTCCCCAAAATATTTATTAGAAGGAAAAAACATAGATATTGTACCAGAAGAATTGAAACAAAAAATAACACAAAATGATTTATTTCAAGATAGAAAAATTGCATTGGAAAATACTATAAAATCACACAATTATAATAAGCAACAATTCGATAAAATCAGAAAACAATGTGAATTAAAAATAGGAGATTTGGTATATGTGGAGAACGGAAATCCATTAAACAGAAAAAAACTAGATGAATTAAAAATTGGCCCTTATAAAATCTTAGAAAAATTGTCAAACTCAATTTATAGAATAAACACAGGGCATAGGAAGTCCGAATCTAATCTTTTCCATGTAACAAAACTTGTTCCGGTACCGGAAAATTGAAAAATGTAAGCAAACATATGTGTATAAAGTCTTGGGGAGGGGAGATGTAAATGAAGATAGTGACACTTCATTTAATTTGAACGCGCTTTCACGCGTTAATCTATGGTAAGGATGACAGGCATGTTTGAAATGTAATCTGTGAGCTGTTGTCAGACAAGTGTATAACAAACAAACATAAAAATGAATTTGTGAAATAATAGCTCTAAATGTTGTTTCTCTTTTCAGGTAAGATTTGCAATTACTTACATTAAATGTACATAGCCTAAAAGATAAAAATGTAAAGTACTTATTGGTTAATAAAATATTCTCTTTTCAGAGCAACTCAATTTGGTTTTTGTTTCACGGTTCTAAGAAGGTGGGGCCTGTGTATAAAGCTACATTATATATATTTATATCATTTTAATCGTATATATATATATTGCTACATAAATTAAATAAACCTTTAATTTAGTTCATGTACATTTATTATTTTATTACATGTATTTTTTATAAGATTAAATTTTGACGTGTAAAAAGTGTATTATATATACCTGTTTTGCAAAATAAACTATTTGAATTTGACACATGTGAATACTTGGTCAAGGTGTCAAAGCTATGTATAAACAAAACGATGGCTGCAATTTTTAGCCCGCCTAATTAGTTTTGATTGTTTTGCAGATTTAAATCGGCGCACAATCTGCGGCAACACTTGTCGAAGAGTTTGAAACATAAGGACAGTCACAGCTTCAAGTGAGTGTACATACAGGGTGTATACGTATTAATGACGTCAATTAAACTACATGCTTTACTGAACATTACCTCGAAATTACACTTATTTCGAATTTCATGTTAACAAATTTATTTAAAACCAGCCTTTCGCCCGCGGCTCCGCCCGCGTTTATTCAATATTTGCGACGTTTTCGGCTTGGTGGTTATTTTATCAACACCTCTTAAAGTTTTAAATAAGATAAGTGTAATCAGCAAAAACAAACCATTTCAAATAATTTTATTCAAGGTAAGGTAGGTATTTGTGTATATACAGTTTACAATTTTATTAATTTTTTGTTCATAATTTCGTGATGAAAATATCGATTAAACTTATCAAACATAATTATCAACCTATATATCTGGATAATTGTCAAAGATAATTATCAACGCTAATTACCACTTCGAACCTTACCTAAAAGGTACAAAAGGAACCTTTATGGTGAGACTCCGTTGTCCGTCCGTCCGTAATTTATGGCATAGCCTCATAACTTTAGCACCGTTAAAGATATAGACATGAATTATATACCGCCTTATCTTCAAAACTGGTAGAACAAAAAATATTCTATCATTCAAAAAATATGTAATTGTAGCTGTACGATCAGCCTTTTAATATCTACAATTTGATACCCATATTGTATGTTTAGGATAATATTTTTAATATCTACAATTTGGTACCCATATTGTATGTTTAGGATAATATTTTTAATATCTACAATTTGGTACCCATATTGTATGTTTAGGATAATATTTTTAATATCTACAATTTGGTACCCATATTGTATGTTTAGGATAATATTTTTAATATCTACAATTTGGTATCCATATTGTATGTTTAGGATAATATTTTTAATATCTACAATTTGGTACCCATATTGTATGTTTAGGATAATATTTTTAATATCTACAATTTGGTACCCATATTGTATGTTTAGGATAATATTTTTAATATCTACAATTTGGTACCCATATTGTATGTTTAGGATAATATTTTTAATATCTACAATTTGGTACCCATATTGTATGTTTAGGATAATATTTTTAATATCTACAATTTGGTACCCATATTGTATGTTTAGGATAATATTTTTAATATCTACAATTTGGTATCCATATTGTATGTTTAGGATAATATTTTTAATATCTACAATTTGGTACCCATATTGTATGTTTAGGATAATATTTTTAATATCTACAATTTGATACCCATATTGTATGTTTAGGATAATATTTTTAATATCTACAATTTGGTACCCATATTGTATGTTTAGGATAATATTTTTAATATCAACAATTTGATACCCATATTGTATGTTTAGGATAATATTTTTAATATCTACAATTTGGTACCCATATTGTATGTTTAGGATAATATTTTTAATATCTACAATTTGGTACCCATATTGTATGTTTAGGATAATATTTTTAATATCTACAATTTGATACCCATATTGTATGTTTAGGATAATATTTTTATTATCTACAATTTGGTACCCATATTGTATGTTTAGGATAATATTTTTAATATCTACAATTTGATACCCATATTGTATGTTTAGGATAATATTTTTAATATCTACAATTTGGTACCCATATTGTATGTTTAGGATAATATTTTTAATATCTACAATTTGGTACCCATATTGTATGTTTAGGATAATATTTTTAATATCTACAATTTGGTACCCATATTGTATGTTTAGGATAATATTTTTAATATCTACAATTTGATACCCATATTGTATGTTTAGGATAATATTTTTAATATCTACAATTTGGTACCCATATTGTATGTTTAGGATAATATTTTTAATATCTACAATTTGGTACCCATATTGTATGTTTAGGATAATATTTTTAATATCTACAATTTGGTACCCATATTGTATGTTTAGGATAATATTTTTAATATCTACAATTTGGTACCCATATTGTATGTTTAGGATAATATTTTTAATATCTACAATTTGATACCCATGTTGTATGTTTAGGATAATATTTTTAATATCTACAATTTGGTACCCATATTGTATGTTTAGGATAATATTTTTAATATCTACAATTTGGTACCCATATTGTATGTTTAGGATAATATTTTTAATATCTACAATTTGGTACCCATAGTGTATGTTTAGGATAATATTTTTAATATCTACAATTTGGTACCCATATTGTATGTTTAGGATAATATTTTTAATATCTACAATTTGGTACCCATATTGTATGTTTAGAATAATATTTTTAATATCTACAATTTGGTACCCATATTGTATGTTTAGGATAATATTTTTAATATCTACAATTTGGTACCCATATTGTATGTTTAGGATAATATTTTTAATATCTACAATTTGATACCCATATTGTACGAGTATGTTTAGGATAATATTTTTTATTTTTCTCACTTTTGTTTTGGAAATATTTTAAGCAATTTAAAATTTTTTATATTTTTTTTCACACCGTGATATTTGGGCAAATTAATGCTATTTTTGTGCCGAATTTCAAGTCTTTATCATTAACGGTGCTAAAGTTTCGAGGCTGTTACATACGGACAACGGAGTCTCACCATAAAGGTTCCTTTTGTATCTTTTAGGTGCTACGGAACCCTAAAAAGTTGATCATAGGTCATAATTGGCCATTTACAGGAAAACTATAGCAATTAAAATAAAGATACCTTAACTTAATACCTTAATTACCTTAACTTACCTTAACTTCATCTATCCCAAATGCCATATGGATCGCATTTAAGGGGAACGAAAATACAAACAGAAATAAAATGTCAGCTTTCGGATGATTTTGTTGGAATAATTAGGTTACGTATAGCCATAAAAAAAATACATGTTTTTGGTTGAACTTTAAGGTATTCATTTTCCACAAACCACGTTAATCGATTCATATTTGTTCTGTCAATGAATTTTTTTGTAACCCTCTATTGCACACTTCTTATCGATTTTGTTTCAGGTATCGCTTTCGCGATTTTGTTGGTATTTTTTTAATAAAATTAGTGTGAATGATATCTATTCATTTTCCAAATACCACGTTATTCGGGTCAAAAAAAGCACCCCCTTTTTCCAAAAATACGTAAATCCACTGATGCAGTCAGCGGCAGCAAGATATTGTCAGTCTACGCCTAGCGTTGGCGCCCGTAAGACGTGGAACCTGTGCCCTTTTTTGCAAGCTATGAATATCTCTCAAAACTACTTCAAAACACATTGAAATTAATTTTATAAAGTAATATTTCGAGGAGCATCATATTCCTGCCGTTAAAAACTCAACAAAATATGCGTATGAGTGATTTAGCTACATCGTGCCATAGTCATAACAACAAAACTGAATGAATTTGGAATGAATTCACACTTTTATGCGGGAAAATAATATATGTTACTCTAAAAGAATGATTTTGTGATCGTTATTGAAACCCAAATTAAGTTACTTATACTTACTGAGATCTGTAACAAAGGTCAATGATCTTTTCGTGAAATTACCCTCTAGTATTGGCTCACCATTTCAGGTCCAATAAGTGAAGTTTTTTGCAAATTATATAGGTACACTTACTTGGGATAAATCGCCAAGTATTTAAAATATAGAAATTTATTTTGAAATATTTACAGTGCATGGCAAAATTATTAGATCGTAGATAATCCTGTCGGTACATGTTCAGGTTCTGTTACGCAAAATGAAAACAATGAAACTCTTTTAGGATTAATTTGTTGTCCCTATGTTTGTCTGTCTGTCCGTTTGTCTAGACAATTTTTTCTGGGTAAAATTAATAAATACCAATATTAACGGCCCTCTATAGAGCTGTAAAAACATACTTTTTAAGTTTTTATTTATATTACGTTTTAGGTTTTTACGTTTTTTTTTTTACGTTTTTCATACAAATTTTCTCACTATGAAAATGTAGGGATGAACACTTGAGATAATATTTTGCATTTAAAAGTCAACAAAGAAAGGAATTGTTGAACAAATAATGTAAAAAATATGAAAACCATGTTGTTCTATTCTAAAGGGATTAATTATCTACTGTTCAATGTGGCCATAGCTTTGTTTATTTTTTTTCTTGAATTATTGTTTACTAAGATAACAAATAGTTTAATAAAAGGTTTTCCTTAAGAGGTCCCTTTACCCCTGTATTTTTCTTAAAATTCATACAATAGGTATAAACCGAATGTGAAGTCTACAGCTTATTTTATTGATATCTTTTTTCATGAGTATATTCTAGTGACATCTAACTACGTCTCTATACATCCCAAAAAGCAAAATTTGATAAAACACCATCATAATAGCTGTCAGGATATCGTCAATATTGCCTCGTTTTTACGCAAAGTTTAACAAGTTTGTATATTTTTATCTATACTGGAAATAAAAAAGAGAGAAATACAGGCGTCGTTCATGTTAAGATGACTAAGTTTACACACTTTGCTAAGCATAAACAGTTACCGTTTCATGGAAAACTGTTTTTACCTGAAATCATTTCACAAATTCAATTAACTTTTTTTGAATATCTTGTCATCTTGCACTTCTTGATGAGAAATACAATTTCAATAAGTAAAAATACAACTTTTAGTTAAGAAAACTTATAGTTAAAAGTCTGCTGTATGCATAAACATATTTTTAATTATATAACAATAGTAATAAAATAATTGGCTTATCCATCGTCGTGATACCAGCCGTAAATTCCTTAAATAATCTGATATCACGCTTATGGAAAACCCAATTATTTTGAAGATACCATAATATCATTAAAATATGTTTATGCATATAGCAAACTTTTAACAATAAATTGTCTTAGCTAAAAGTTGTACTTTACCGTTATAATTATTTCTTAATATTTTGTTACAAATTCGGAGAAATAGCCCTTAAGGAAAACCTTGTATGAAAATATTTGTTATCTTTGTAACAAAGAAAAAAATAATAATAAACAAAGCTATCGCCACATTGAACAAACAGTAAATTATTAATCTCTTTAGAATAGAACGATATGGTTTTTATATTTTTTACATTATTTGTTCTACAGTTCCTTTCTGTGCTTTCTTTCAAATGCAAAATATTATGTCAAGTGTTGATCTCTATATTTTCATAAGGAGAAAATTTGTATGAAAAAGTTAAACAAAAGGCCATAAAAACGTTATAATATATATGTTTTACAGGGCTGTAAATATTAGCATTTATTGATTTTACCCAGAAAAATTGCCTAGACAAACGGACAAACAGACAAACATAGGGACAACAAATTAATCCTAAAAGAGTTTTGTTTTTTCATTTTGCGTAAAGGGACCTGAACATTTCAAACTATGATACAAATAAATTTCTATATTTTGAACACTTGGCGATTTATCCCAAGGGTAAACAGGTGTCCCAAAAGTCAACGCTTTCCCTTGGAAGGCTGGTAGGCCAGCTCATGACTGACCAGAATATCAAATTATGACCTCAGCAAAAAGTAGATAGTCTTCGAGTTGATGGTACTTTTATAAATTCGAATAGATTTTTGAGAGTCAAAGCTAACCAGTTCTAAATTCTAAGAATAAAATTTTTGTTGCGCAACTCTATTGATAAAGTCAAAAATAAACCTTGAAATGCTGTAACATCAGGAAGAAAAAATAAAAACCCAATTTATGAGCCATTTTTTTAATTAGGTTAGTTCGACACCACACCCTGAAAAAAAATGTTCTATGTTAGTTTTGCAAATTGTCTTAAATAACGGCTCATCAAATATTATTTTTCAAATGATCTGGCAATTTCTGTGTATTACTTTTGAAAAAAAAGTTATTGCTATTTTACTACCAAAGGAGCTGCGTATTTTTTTAAATAATTAGAATTTAGAATGAAAGAGTGGCGGGCAGTAAAAATATTTGACGTTCATTAGAAATGCCATTTAACACGCGTTAGAGTGAGATAAATAGTGACGCTATTTAAAATGAGTTGGAATGAGATAGTAACGCAGTTAAACGTAGTTGAATGAGAGAGGCATAATTGATATAGGCTACAGTGAGATAGATAGTGACGTGGTGCATTCCTTCTGAGAATATTTGTTAGTTTCCACTTTTTGTAATAACAACTTTAGTAAAAATTTTTTGTAAATAACTTTTTGGTCCAATTTATTTTCCCGCAAGTGTAAAACCAGCTCAACGGGCGAAAAATATTTAAAGAATGGGTAATGGTGACAATTAACCGTCACGATATTATTATGTATCTCTAAAGGAGTGTCTGAAATGTTCCGAGGGTCAACTGATAAATCAAACACTCAAAAAACCACTTTTAGCCGACCATAATAAATTTACGTCCCGACGTGATAGCAAGTAGGATCAATGCCGTGTGATGATGATCGAAATACACTAATAAATTAGATAAAATAAAATACGTATTACTTTTGACCCTGCCTCGTCCACTCTATTCGTATTTTTGCTATGGTGACGCGAGCTTAGAGACCGGGACGAATTTCCCCCCGCGCGCAAACGTAACATGAATAAGCCACGCCCGGAACTGGTTTTTGTTTTGGCTATGTCATACTCTTAATTAACTATCACTCTGCAGGCCAGCGCAGGTGATAGTGATCACAACAATAATTTATTAGTGTTAATAGGATAGTAGGTATTATTAACCTCATATTAGTTAGTTATTTTATTTATATAGAACACTTACTACTATTGTTATATTTCCTATTAAATTCAAATGTATTTTTAAACCAAATAAATAATTTGTATTTGTATTTGTAATAAATGAAATTGAGAAATCCTCGAAAAACCTCAAAAAATGTATGTCGCTCCATTTATCTCCAAAACTGGGAGAATGAAAAATATAAAAAAAAAACATGGTAATATGTCCTTACGTAAAGATTACAGGAAACAAAACGACAAAATTAAATTTTGTGTTCCCAAAACTGTTGACTTACACAACCCTAGGTATACGAGTCTGACTCGTAGTGACCGGTTTGTTCAATATAAGTTTGGTTAACAGGTACGGGTGCGTCCGCTGCAACAAGCGGTTCGAGAGCGAGCCCGCCCTGGAGCGTCACGTGACCGTGCAGCACGAGGGCGTGCGCGCGCACATCTGTAACATCTGCGGCGCCGCACTCGCCAGCAGGTACAGTATGGTGGACCTGGTTAACCCAGGCGCGATAGATCTAAGTACAATTTTTTATCGATTTACAAAGCATTTTCTTAATTTGTATACAGGTTGGAAAAAATTTAAGGGCCCTGGAGGGGAACTACCTTAAATCCTTTAGTTATCTCATTTTACTGAAAGGAAATATTCCTTTATTTTTCAAAAGAAACAAAACTGCATTCAAAGATATTCTGAAATTCGCTTGTCTCACCCGGGAATCGAACCAACTAAAAATTAAAAAAATAAACCCTCGCTATTTTATCATACGAATCGGTAGGATGATTGTTCAGGATAAAATTTGTCTAATAAACATTTGGACTAACACTCATCTGTTGTACGAGATACTATTATATATTAATAGCTATTGTTAATAAAGAACTTGTAATAAATATTCAATTTCATGGGTATCTCGTACAACAGATGAGTGTTAAACTAAATATGTATTAGACAAATTTTATCCTGAACAATAATCCTACCGATTCGTATAATAAAATAGCGAGAGATTATTTTTTTAATTTTAGTAGGTTCAGTTCCCGGATGATGCAAGCAAATTTTAGAATATCTTTGAATGCAGTTTTGTTTCTTTTAAAAAATAAAGGAATGTTTCCTTTCAGTAAAATGAGCTAACTAAAGGATTTAAGGTAGTTCCCCTCCAGGGCCCTTGAATTTTTACCATCCTGTATAGTGTATGTATTTGAGTATAAACTATATACGACAAGAGCGTGACCGGCAAAATTTATTTAAGGAATGGTACGGTTTTTTGATAATGCTTCTATATTTGATCTTGATTTCTTCTTACCGTCTCGTGATAGTATCTAGGGACACATTGAGTCCCTTTTTCTTAAATATTTCCTGGGTAGAACGGAGAGGACAGCGTGCATTTTTAACAAAAAGTTGAACAATGAACTTGTCTTCTGTGGACGACGACGTCTTTTTCAATCAATCAATCAATCGTTTTTTGTTTAATAGTAGATTATTAACCAAGGGCTGTATGACATCAATTGCATACGAGGTTTTTGGCGCCTGAGCGAAGCGAAGGCGCTAATTAACCCGAGTATGCAATTGATGCTTACGCCCGAGATAAATACTCTGCTTTACATATCGATTGTGAGGTAAGTAAACAACAAGACAGCAGGTTTCAATGAACATTTATTAAGAAGAAAAAAATGTGTATTTAATTAAAATAAATAGTAAAATTATTACAATTTGTAAGAGATATGGTCACGTTCTTTTTAGGAATATTTATAGTTTGAGTATGAGTTTGTGATGATAAGACTTGAGTTTGAGTGACTTGAGGTTCTTGCATCGTAAATGGCGGCAGTTGACTGGTACTATTTTCTTCATTAAAAAATGGCTCAGATAATGTGCTTTGACGTGGTGATTTCAAGTTTATATTTTCTGTTATTTTAGAAGTAATTTTGCTTTTGTTTGCCACCGAATCTTCGATATAACCTTCGGCCACTTTGCTGGACTTCCAGCCGCCGTGCCTTTTTAACAGAGTGAGGTTGGCTCCCGAATCAGCCAATAGAGTCGCTGATGTTCTGCGAAAGCAATGCCCGGTGTATAACTCTACGTTACTCAGTTTTAAATATGTGGCTATTTGCTTTGGCATGCCTGTAAATTTTTTTTTCCTATTACTTGTCTGTGGCATTTTCCTTTATTGTAATTAAGAAAAAAACGATTTGTATCCACGTTTTCAGGCCGAAGAGCTTGATATTTTTCAACATAATTTGCAAATTCTTCATGCACAACAAATGACCGGTCAATTTTAGTTTTCGTGTTAGGCACATTATAATATATATAATCGGGTCTACCGCGATAAATTTTTACCTTTTTACGAAAAGGGGGACACCCGACGTTTCGAGACAGTTGCATGTCTCGTGGTCTACGGGAAACTGGCAAGTATGGCGAGGCGCAGTGATTTCGTGTTAGGCAGTTTTATGAGTAGTAATTTGTTATGTTTTTCTACATTTTCTATTTAGAAGTTTGTCAATTCCACGGTTCTGCAGGCTCCCGATATCCCAAAAATTAGAACAACCTGTAAAAAAGACATAAGTTGCATTAAAGGCACCAAATTCGCATAGTATTTTTGTTAAATATTTTGTTAACTTATTAAAAAGGGCAAGTAAATACGTAGGTACCTTTATTGCTAAATAAATTTCATCCGGAGCTTCGATTTCTTGCTTTTAAAGCCGTCAGACTGCCTTTTCAAGAAAGCAGTAAGTTTAGAAAAATCTTTCAAATTCACGTCATGTTTTGTCATCATTGTAGATTTTAGCATGGAATAAAAGCACCATAAACTGGAAGGTTGTAGCCTCTTAGATAATTCATCAAAATATGATATAAAAACACTTTCAGAAAGAGATTTCACTTTTTTTTCTGACCGCCATTTCATAAATTCGTCGTATGCCTTTACATATCTTTCTTTCGAGTTCGGCGGTAATATATTTTCGACAACTGTTTTTGCCCTTTCTTTAATAAAATCGGGCGTTAGATCTATGTCTTCGTCACTAGACATGTTTAAAACTTTTGAAAAAGAACTCAAACAAGAAAATTAATTACTTTCGCGATGCTTTCGCGCCTACTAGTAGACTGCCTTTTTTTTTTTTTCACGCACGCAAGCGCGTTAAATCTTGCTGGCCAGTTTGATTTTTAAATCGATTCCATCTAACATACGATGTGGAAACAAATAGTTCCATATTTAAAATAAAATCTTTATAAAATAAATGGTCTAGATTCCGATTCGAGTAATTAATCGATACCGAGAAAAAAAATATTAACTTTTTAAAAATATTCTTCGTGCAGTATGAGTATGACAGTTCTTTTTTCAAATTCCAAAACCTATGCTGTAATGATAGTCATACACCCCGGCATTCAGGGGTGTAAGGGTGTACTTACAGAGCAAGAGATATGTAAAAGCATGTTACATAATAAGTTCGGAAAAAAAACGAATACCGACAAGCAGGCTGTCAACCTTCATGAAGGAGGACTTATGTCCGAAGGGCGTGGTATACCGACGTTTTCGCGGTAGAGTACCATCTACACCACCGGACCGGCACAGTGACGTTGTGCCAAAGTGACACTTTAGTTAATTTAAAAATGTATCAATTCTTTTTATGGGCCTTGTTGCCTGAAATAAAGCAATTTATTATTAATATTTTTATTAATTCTAATACGCACAGTAAAAAAAGTTAAAAATATAAAATTCTAACTTTCATCAACGGTTTTAGTTGCTCCATATCGTGTGACCCATTTCATCGCGAATACCTTCGACATGGCGCCACATTTTAGGTCCTTTATGATGCGAGCACAGGAACACTGCATCGTACCGCAAAACGTACGCAGCACGCACTGAGTACTGAATATGTCGTCACTAAAGATATGTTTTAGGCAAAGAGTCCCTCTACTTGTTACAGTAACTTATTTTTCATTAATAATGTTAAAAATTATGCCGGTAACGCTCTTATCGAACAGATATGTCGATAAACTTTGAAATTATATAGTCTTACTTCGTTCATTGTTAAGGCTACACTTATTGTAGCGACGACAGCGCCATCTCTTTAGTTGCTATTATCTCTGCTAGTGGCCGGTAACACCCCCTCCCCCGCGCTCTGTTCCAGGAACTCGTTAGCGAAGCACGTGAGGACGCACGAGGGGCTCCGGCCGGCGCCGCTTCACGTGTGCCACACGTGCGGCCGAGCCTTCCGGGTGAGTGGGCACTGTTAGCAGCGCCATCTACCACAAACGTCTGGTATCTTTATCTATAAACCTAAACGAGCATCGCATGCGCTTCCTGCTAGTTTAATCCATCTCAGAACAGAACAGTTCATTACCAGATTAGCAAGTGGCACTGTCATCTCCTATATAGGTATATGTACAGGAACTTGGGTTTCTTTAGCCTCTTCTACCATTCAACTAAATTGTAAATACACCAAGCGAAGACATTGACTTTATTTTTCATTAAACATCACACGGTGCGCGCGCAGAGCGGTGCAGCGGTCGTTACAGGTATAGGTGTTATTTGTCACCGATTAGTACTTTGTTAGTTAAGTCCTCGCGTACACAATATAAAATTGCGTATACAATATAAAATGTAGTCTTCATGTTTCGTCATATACACAATATAATATACACAAAAAGTAATAGTTGAATCTTGTAAAAAACACCGTCATACTTCTATTGTTGGAAAACAAAGATAAGATCTTACCATTATTATCGTGGGCGTTGAGTTCATTCCAGTAACGCATCGCATTTCTTGCCCGTTCTTCTTAGCAAGACTAATCGAATGGGCGGAGGTAGGCATGTATTTATATATGTAACCTATTAGTATGTAGTACATAGGATGGGATTTGGTCGGCCGCCTGGATTCGTGCTGGGGGCTCGGTTGGTGATCATTGAACCTTGTCCCTGGTCCCTGGCCGGGTCTCCGGTATGGGTTCGGGCGGCTGATTGGATTTTACCTTGTATAATATATATTTTACCTATCATTTTAATCGTAAATATATTGCTACATAAATTAAATAAACCTTTAATTTAGTTCATGTACATTTATTATTTTATTACATATATTTTCTTTATTAGATTAAATTTGACGTGTAAAAAGTGTATATATCTATACCTGCTTTGCAAAATAAACTATTTGAATTTGAATTTGAATTTGCATTCGTATGACGTATAAATGACGTCATCAACGTAGCTGACATACCTGCCACAGATATAATGCGCATAGAAATGTATAACCGATCGACAGAATGTGCACTGTCTGTCATGGATTGTATAGATGCCTGAGAAATACGACCGTTGTCAAAGAGTGGCGAAGATTCCTACGCGCATTACTTAAACATCATTTGTACCTGTCGAATTATCGTATTTCAGTAATAAAAAATGTGTAGTTTTGACACATAGTCTTAAATAATTATTCCTTGAACGACTCACGAGAACTTAGACCGTGTAATGTAACTCTGAGTGACGCAACTTGCAGGGTAAGAGTGTCCTGATGAACCACGTGCGCACTCACACCGGAGAGAAGCCGTTCGAGTGCTCGACGTGCGGCCGACGGTTCACACAGCGCACCGCCATGCGCACGCACGTCAAACTTGTGCACTTGAAGCTCAAGAGGAACGCCAAGGTCAGACCAACTCACTATATATTGAATAGTAACGGTCCCAAGATTCAGCCTTGGGGTACCCCAACATTTATATTCTTAACACGCACAGTGCTAAGGCTATTTTTGCAAACTTCTTTAAGTGGTGGTATCTTAGGCGGTAGAATGTTGGCCTCTCAATATTGAGACCCAGGTTCGATCCTCGGTCAAGCATGCACCAATTAGTGTTTCGGAATTTATGTGCATAGTATTTGTATTACTTACTACTTGCTGGACGGTAAAGGAAAACATCGTGCAGAGAACTAAAAGCAGGGTTTCTGAACTCATTAAAATTTTAAATATAATTTTTTTTGCGACCGAACGACATATTCGAAGCGCAACAGTTGCGAGCCTCGTACCACAAGACTCAGTCCGTGCAGCAACAAGCGACGCGTGTCACACTTATTGCGATACTTATGTGACGGTCTCTATCGCGAGACGTTTTTATAATATTTATCGACTCTCCCCAAACCGACTATCCACTATCCATAGAGAAACTACCTCTAAAGAGGTGCAATGACACTTTGTTGGTTAAAAAAAAACCCGCCAACTTTCAATGCACTTTCACGCGCTCTGATTGGCTAATCCAACACCACGCAGAGATAGAAATATTGAGCCCCAATAAATGGAAGTGAGATGCACATAGTCAAGTCTATGCAAAAACACTGATTAGTTG
Organism: Ypsolopha sequella; assembly: GCA_934047225.1. NCBI lineage: Eukaryota > Metazoa > Arthropoda > Insecta > Lepidoptera > Ypsolophidae > Ypsolopha > Ypsolopha sequella. Next base: position 454,060 of record OW204009.1, on the reverse strand, counting down.
GCAAAATCGGATGGTACGGCATTTCGGTTCTCGTGGCTAGTTGTGCAATGGTACTATCTCTCTGGTTTTCACATTTTTGGCCACTAAAAATCCAGCCTGTATTAACCTGTTGACTCGACAAACGTTGTTCATGTTAGTGGCTCCTATAACAAACTGTTTGATCCACAGATAAAGCAAGCGACGGACATAATGCTGGAGGGCCCGGAAGTGAAGCCGTCTAACGGCAAGCTGCAGGTCGCTAAGGACGAGCCGGTGTTCGACTGGCGGATACCGAACCAGGAGATATACTTCACTGTGAACGTGCCCTGATGTAGCGGTGCATGTTACTGTGTGCACAGATATGTACTGCGTTCAGCACCTCAGACTGACACCTCGCCGAAAAGATAAGTTTCGTTTTAGAGAGATTCTTTTTTGACCTGTGCCTATTTTCCTTTATATTAAATGAAATAAAATCATCGGACAGGGGATCAGCGCTCACGCTGGGGGATAATAATCAATTATTGTGAAATATCAGTTGGACGATGTAATTAATTAAATATTATATTTTAATAGAACACTATAAATTGAAACGTGACCGTGTTTCTGTGATCTCATTAAAGTAACTGCCATGAGTTTGTTTTTAGGTTACGGTTTAGATATAAAGATTTAAAGACTGTCTGAGACTTCTATATGAGTCTGTTTTTTAATAAACTGGTGTTCAACAACAAGTTTATAACCAGTTGTTGAATTGTGTTAGAAAATTGTGTTCATTTTGACAGCTTTTAAACGTACAACGTTGTCAAACGAGCTAATTTGCTTAGTCGCTTTTAGCTGTCAAATTAATACGATTTTCCTACATAAATTGGAGCGCTAATCTCCATTGAAAGCTGCACGCCAAAATAAATGGTCGTTATGTGCCTCTGTCTCTACTACTCATGCGACATTTTTCTATTAAAATATATCGCTGTCTCTATTATTGTTGAAAGGTAAATAATTAATAAATCGACTCATCAATGATAAAACGAACTATGCTATACGAGAAAGCAGGATGAATGCATCTGGAATGGTGGTTGTCCACAACGAGTCTTGGTTTATCGCAATGGTGCAGTTTTCTTTGTTTTTGTGTATTAAACAATAAATAAGTTATTGAAAGCCGCAAAAATCTAATTGAAACATGTATAAATAAAAGTAGCAGGTTATGTCAGAGATACAGCCGTAAATTAATTAAGTGGATACTTCTAATGTTGCCTCTTTACGCCTGCATTTGTCCCGGGCCTCGGCAATAGCATTGCAAGTCGAAAAATAAATAAAGATACTTAATATTTGTATTATGTAAGTATCTTTAATTTATCAGGTCATTTATTTTAAAAAGAGGTAATATCTCTATAGGTTGTAAACTTCTTGGCATGATTCTTTTATAAACTTCTTGGTATTTTTTACTAAACTTCAAAATTTAAATTCTAAAGCTTAAAAGAACTAACAGTGTGTTATAGTGAAGAGACATGTACTCGATTCTGATAAACATCGATATCGATAATAGCTCACGAAATCCAGTACGTACATACCTTTTATATTGAGGTACTTTGTGATATTAGATGTAAATAAAATGTTATACATATACATGTTACTCTGTTCTGGTAAAGTTGCAAAATTTTTGCACGCGTTTTCATTTTTCACTTCAATATTTGTAAGTTCTCATCATGTTATCGATATTAAACAATCACATTCCTTACTTTAAGAATTTTGATTCTCCTCTTTTTATCAGGCATCATGGACATGGTCAATTATCGACACCAACACAAGGTCGCACTAAGGTGATGTCAAACATAGATAAAACCGTCAATGGCGGGCTGGCGACCAAGTATTAACTTACTGATGTCGGCGGCGCGCGCATTCCTTAACAAAGTATTAACTTACTGATGTCGGCGGCGCGCGCATTCCTTAACAAAGTATTAACTTACTGATGTCGGCGGCGCGTGCATTCCTTAACAAAGTATTAACTTACTGATGTCGGCGGCGCGTGCATTCCTTAACAAAGTATTAACTTACTGATGTCGGCGGCGCGTGCATTCCTTAACAAAGTATTAACTTACTGATGTCGGCGGCGCGTGCATTCCTTAACAAAGTATTAACTTACTGATGTCGGCGGCGCGTGCATTCCTTAACAAAGTATTAACTTACTGATGTCGGCGGCGCGTGCATTCCTTAACAAAGTATTAACTTACTGATGTCGGCGGCGCGTGCATTCCTTAACAAAGTATTAACTTACTGATGTCGGCGGCGCGCGCATTCCTTAACAAAGTCGTATAATTAGTTTAATAATTTTGAACAAAAAAATATAAATTTATTATGAATAAATAATAACACTAATATTATAAATGTGAACGTTTGTATGTGTGTATGTTTGTTTGTATGTGTGTATGTTTGTACGTTTGTATGTGTGTATGTTTGTACGTTTGTATGTGTGTATGTGTGTATGTTTGTATGTGTGTATGTTTGTACGTTTGTATGTGTGTATGTTTGTACGTTTGTATGTGTGTATGTTTGTACGTTTGGATGTGTGTATGTTTGTACGTTTGTATGTGTGTATGTTTGTACGTTTGTATGTGTGTATGTTTGTACGTTTGTATGTGTGTATGTTTGTACGTTTGTATGTGTGTATGTTTGTTACTCGTTTGTATGTGTGTATGTTTGTACGTTTGTATGTGTGTATGTTTGTTACTCGTTTGTATGTGTGTATGTTTGTACGTTTGTATGTGTGTATGTTTGTTACTCGTTTGTATGTGTGTATGTTTGTACGTTTGTATGTGTGTATGTTTGTTACTCGTTTGTATGTGTGTATGTTTGTTACTCTTTCACGCTGAAACTGCTGAACAAATTTGGATGAAATTTAGAACGGATATAGCTTATACCCGAAATTAACATATAAGCCACTTTTTATCCCGGGAAAATGCATGGTTCCAGTGGGATAGATCAGAACCAGGGATAAATCAGGTGTCGAATTATCGCGGTTTATTTTTTTATGCATATTAATAGTGAAATAAAATATTAAACGGCGGGCGGAGTCGCGGGAAAAAGCTATTAAACGAATAAAACACGTATTAAACTGTAATAAGAAAACAAATTATCCTTCATCAAATGAAATGAAATAAGTTTATCCAAAATTCTATTCAAGACAGAACTTCCCTGTCAAAACTTTTATTGTAAAGTACTAAATACGAAAATGCCTTGATCTGCTAAATTCTTTCGTGAAGTTGATCAGAGGTGACGTTCAAATGGACAGGGGCTCTACCGTGTAATTCTCATTTTCATCAACATCAACTTGAGATTGAAATTTGACGTGCGTGCGACGACGCCCGCCTAACATGCCATCTCTTTTGCACGCACGTCAAATTTCAATCTCAAGTTGATGTTGATGAAAATGATAATTACGCGGCAGACCCACTGGTCCCCATCCCAAACGAGGCGCGAATAAAGAAGTATCCACTTCAAAAATGATTTTTGTGAGCTATGATTATGTAATTTTTAAATACGCTAAGCTTGTAAGAAATTTAATTATTTTAATAAATGCCTAATTTTGTACATTACCGAGTTTTATTGCAAGTATTGCTATCTACTATGTACAGTGTGGTCCCTGACGGGAGTCGAATCTACGACCTGGACTGATAAATAAAAGGTATAAATAGTAGATAAGTTATTTATTATATTGACACATGCTTTCAAATAACAATACAATGAAAATGTCAAATTTGTGATAGACCTCACTCTTGAGTTACGTAGAGTGTTCACACTGAAGTAGGTAGATTGGTGGTGGAGACACTAGTAGAACTGGAGTTTCTGAAACAAGACAGTAAGTCAAAACGAATGAACTACTGTAGAGCCACTGAGTGATGGCACTTATGACAGCTGCATTTAGTGATGAGGTACATTTTAAATTTCGGTTAAAAATAAAAATCAAGTGTGAGTTTACTCAACATTAGACACGTCATTCAACATTCAACATAATGATACAAAAGGAAAATGTGCCAAAACCAGTGGCTTAGCTATGCGGTGTAGTGCCCCGGGGCCCCCAAGAGATGTTAAATATTGTAGGGATTTCTCTCTACAGTTTTATATATGATTGAATGAAGGGCGGCGTGTTTATGAAGAAAACAACCGCTAATGTCGAGTGCGTATATTTCACTGATTGTACGATGATTGTTTTGCAAAATAAGTAAACTATAAAATGCTTACGCTAAAGTATTACAAAATAATAATCTTTGGACAGTTGACTGTACATGCTGCCGAGAACCAAGAAGAATATAAATCTAGAAACTTAAATTATTTCATTTCTAATTTCTAAATATTGCAAATTAATTAAATAGTCTTAGGTACACCAAAGTTTACTAATTGCACTTCTGGTGAGGTACTGTTGTCTGCCGTAGTCCTGTGCAGTGTCCGCGGCTGCGGCACCGGTATGTTCTGGACAGCGGGCGTCTTCCGTAGTCTCCTCCTAATGCAGATGATTCCCACGATAAGTACCGCCAGTATAAACAATCCCCCAACGCTGTATGATACGATGTATAGGTGGACATCGTGTATAGTGAGAGATTGAGAGGATTGCTGCTTCAGTTCCTCAATCTGGGCCCGTAGTCTATTCCAACTGATTGAATGGTCTTCTTGAAAGACTGGTGGCGTAGCGTTGTCAAGCACGTTGGTCTTTAATATGCTGTTTAATATGGACATTTGTGGGATCTCCATCTTTTCAACTTCTGTGTTGATATGGTCGAAAAAGTTTTTATGTGAGAAGATGGTGAAGGTATTACCCTTCAAAGTGCAGCCTTGACCTAGACTCACAATGCCATTTCCCGACAGTGATTGTATTTCCGTATCAGCTGGACATAAAATGCGCACTGTGCATTCTTCGCAACAAGTGTATAGCCAGTCATTCTGCTTGTTTTGTAATTTGACCCATCTATCGGCGCAACTTAGTAGCTCGGAAGTACAGGTTGTTTCTTTATTTTGATCCATGTTTACTAATTTCAGATCACAAATAGATTGTCTTGTTCTCATATCGTAGATTGGTGTATCAATGGGACATAGTATGTTCTTTTGTGATGAATGAATGCATCTCTGCATGTCGTTTTGCGACAACAGAAGGGCTATGTCCTTTCTCAAGTTGAATGCCAAGTACGGGTATGCTGTTGTTAAACGATATGTGTGCAGTTCTTTCTTGTATGGTAGGCTTATGATCTTGTCCAATTCGTAAACTTCATTGGTGACTAGAGGAATTTTGATTTCCATAATGAGGTAGTTGTCGATAATTCTTGCATAGACCCGCAATATCTTGTACAAGTCTCGGATGTTCTCCATATTGGGTATGATGAGATCACCCTGTAGATGATGCGTGATGGTTTGGACTTGCGTTTCTAATTGCTCCGGGGATAACAGGTGAATATCGACGCGCCCGTGAGTGACGTCGGTTATAGCTGCGATCAAACTTTGTTGAATACTTCGCAAGTTTGATAAAATGATGTTTGCGGACAAAGTCGATGACGTAATGAATAGGCCATTCTGACTATCGAGCCGCGATTCATTGACTTCCATAGATACGTTCTTAAGAGATTGTGTCATGAAATGAAACTGAGTGTTAATTATGCCTTCATGCCGTCGCAGGATATTATATTCTGATTCCAAAATTAGTGTCTGGTTTCGGATGAGGTTTTGAAGATGATTTTCATTCAATGCAATTTTCTCAATATCCTTTTTGTACTGGTCAGCGAATCTATCGTCCAGTACTCCAAACAGGAAGCTTGCTACATTTCCAACTCCATTTATCAATCCTCGTTTGTATCGTTGTTTGTTTTGAAACTTGAGTATGTTATTGTAGTGAATGATTTCATTTAATTGGTGCTCCAACTGAAGTAACACGCCTTCATATTGATTATTTTTATGTTTATACATGGTGCGACAAACTTTCTTCAAATGAGTGATGTAAAGGCTTATATCTTCCACACCTTGCCAAAATGACGTCATATTATGGTAGACAACCAACTTCCACTCGTCTCTGATATGTTGAAGATCTGAGATCTTGTCAAAGTAAAAGGTTTGACTGCCATTCAGTGGCGATACCTTGTACGATGCTGACGTTTGCTGAATGCTCGGTGACAACAGAGACATAAATATTAATGCTGTAGCGAATAAACCCCTTAATGCATTTCCACGCACCTTTTGGCGTCCTTTGGATTTATTCTTTGTTGAGCTTAGCGTTGATGTTGGTTCCGCAGGTTGTGATGTGTCAACAGTTTGCTCAATTACGTTGTTGTTTACGGGCAACATATTTAACTTGTTTATTGGAAGTTTCAGAACATTGTTTTGCGTTTTTAACGTAACGACCCGGACATGTCCTTCCTTTCCGGGGTGAATCTCCTCGACGCGTCCCATTGCCCACTTGTCCGGTGGTACGTTGTCTTTCTTGATGATGACTAACTCAGTGAGACGACTCATAGACGTCAATATAACGCGATACTTTGCTGCGTAGCTGATGCTGGCATTCACAAGTCGTCCCCCGACTCGTAAGACTCTCTGTGTAAGCGATGAGAGTTTGCTGCTATTAATAACATTTCCATTTTTCTTCAATTGTTTAATTTCGTCATAGAAGTCGCATTCTTGCACATTCTTGATAATGAGGTTGTAGGCACTTTGTATTTCAGCCGGACTCAATGTACTGTTATGCGTCGAAACCTGAGTACTACGTACTCGCGCTATGAAACGTAATATCCATGCAGTAATATTTGCGCTTCTTGTTATGGAGCTATTTTTATTTAATAAATCCGTTATAAATGAATCTTGACTTTGTAGTAAGGCGCTGTTTACACTAGCTCTTTTAACTTCGAGTGTGGGGTCTGGAAATGTTTTCAACTGAATGTTATTGTGATTGAAAGTGAGTAGCCATTTTGGCCCTTCCCACCATAAATTGTGCTCTAGCAAATTAGCTGCGCTCATTCCCCGTGTGGCGCAGTCTGCGGCGTTGTCTCCAGATTTCACATGATGCCAAGCCGAAGACGGGATGACTTCCTTGATTTGGTTTACTCTGTTGGCTACAAATTGTTTCCATCTTGAAGTATTTCCATGTAGCCATCCTAAGACGACCATAGAGTCGGTCCAGGCATAAACCTGGAATAATTCTGCAGAGACGGTCTCCAGAAATTTTTTCATCAGCTGCGATAGCAAAACTGCACCTAGGAGCTCAAGCCTGGGCAGAGAGACTTCCTTGTTATGTGGCGCGACTTTTGATTTAGCGGCCACTAATTTTGATGTAGATTCTCCTTTATGATTGAGTGTTACTATGTATATTGCACATGCGTAACTCTTTTCCGAGGCGTCACAGAATCCATGTATTTGAAATGAGTGATCCATACAGCCCAAGTATCTTGGGATTGAGAAAGTTGGAATGTTTTTCAGGTCATCTCTTATTTGTAACCATTCTTTTGAGAAGCTCTCTGGCAGTTCGTCGTCCCATGAGATATTCAACGACCATGTTTTTTGAAATAGAATCTTCGCTTTGATTGTAAGTGGTTGGTACCAGCCCAAAGGATCGTATATTTTAGCTACGTCGGATAACAACTGTCGTTTAGTATATTGAGTCTTGTCTGTGTTACAATCGATGTTGTTTGAGAATGTAAAAGTGTCCGACGAAGCATTCCACTGTAGTCCCAGCGTTTTTCTTGATTCGGAGTCTCTAAATTCGAATGGGGCATTTAGTAGCTCTGATGGTAGATCCTTGATGAGTTTAGGTTCATTGCTGGACCATTTGCGAAGGTTCATACCGGCTTTTTTCAGAACAATTGATAGTTCATGTTGCAGTTTCTTTGCTTGATTGATTGAGTTACTTCCTGCCAACAGATCGTCCATATAAAAGGAATTCTCTAACGCAGAAGCTGCTAGTTTGAATGTGGCGGCATTATCTCGGCCTATTTGTTGTAACGTTCTCATTGCGAGGAACGGTGCGGCCTTTGTGCCGTAAGTGATTGTAGTGAGATGATATTCCCGAAGTAGGTCGTGAGGTGAGACTCTCCATACGATTGATTGAAGATGCTGGTCAGCCTCTCTGACGTGTATTTGACGAAACATTTTCTCAATGTCTGCTGTGATGACGTATTTGAACTGTCTCCACTTTAAGATGAGTGACAGTAAATCTTGTTGGAGATTGGGTCCGCTCTCCATCAGGTCGTTGAGACTTAGTCCTGATGATGTCCTTGAACTGGCATTGAATACAATACGCAGGGCAGATGTAGTTGAGTCCAACTTTAGTACGGCGTGGTGAGGTAAATAACAAGCTGCACCGGTGCTTTGTGAGTCAGCCGGCCGCATGTGACCCAATTGTTCGTATTCATCCATGAATTTTTTGTACCTCTCTGATAATAACGAACTTTTGGACATCCTCTTTTCTTGTTGAATAAATTGTGCAACAGCCCTAGGTTTTGAATGTCCTAGCTGCTCCTCAAAGCCTGGTTTCATGGGGATGGCTACTTCGTATGTACCATTCTCCAGTCTTTGGGTATTTGCTTGAAAGTGGTCCTCACAGTATTGTTCATTTACTGTTAAAGGACCGGATGATTGATTGATTTCTTCTACTTCCCAATACTTCTTGATGTCATCAAGATTTTTGATTACGACATTGCACGCAAATGTCTGAACTTGACCTGACAGGATCCAGCCCAGTTTAGTTTGTTGAGCTATAGGTGATTGATGTGCACCCTTGACGAGTCCGCTCATAATAATTTCGGAATAGACACTCGCGTCAAGTAAGATGTCTATAGGCTTAGACACATGGTACTGAGGATCTGCCAATCTTGTATGTTGAAGATGTTCCCATGACGTTCTTCTTAGTGTGGTACTGGGTAGGTTGTTGATAACTCTGGATACGACTAGAGCTTCGGTAGTGAACTCGTAGTCACCATAGATTGATTGACATTCCAGAGTTACTTTTCCTTTGCTCTGTTTTGAGCTTGTGCCGATGCCTGATATTGATGCTTGATAATGTTGACGCCTCAACCCTAACAACTGGGCGGCGTTTTCGGAAACCAAAGATATCTGGCTTCCTTGATCTAGAAGAGCTCTGAAGTTGATGAATGTACCATCGGAGGCCTTGATATTGAGTGACAACGTTGTAAGTAGAATTTCTTCATCTTCGTTCGCAACATAATTTACATTATATTGGTGGGACTGTGAGTTCGATGACGACGCCGTGGCTGTAGGTACGGACGGCGGTTTTGGGTTAGCAGACACGGAAACCGCTGCGTCATGAATAATTGTATTGTGGTTTCCGTTGCAAATCTGGCATTTTTTTTTCGATGGACATATTGTGTCATTATGCTTGTGAAGACAATTTTGACAAATATGAAGTTTTTCAATCGTCTTTATGATTGTGTCAGCAGGTTGATTGAGAAATCATTTGCACTGGAACAATTTGTGATCTAGGCCACAAAGTAGGCATTTATGCTTGTGTGATGTCGCAATTGCTTGATAGCTTTTTGTAACTGATTTTCGCAAGTTGATGTTGCTCCCTTTATACCACGATTGTTGTTGGTCAGGTTGTTTGACGGATGCTGCAGGTTCCTTGCCCTTCCTTTGATTAGGTTCGAGAGCCATAAATTTTCTCTCAATGAAAGCCATGAAATCGTCAAACACAGGTAAATCTCTCGGCGACGAGCGAGATATTTGAAAATCGGTGTAAGTGTCTGCATCCAGCTTCTTTGATACCAGATGCACCAGAATAGGATCCCATGTGGATGTGTCTATTCCCAGGTTATGAATGGCAAAAATACACTCCATTGTTGTGTCGTATAACTTCTTGAGTTCATATGACGTTTGCTTTTGAATGACTGGTTGGTTCAGAAAAACTTCAATATGATTGGTAAATAGAACCAAGGGATTGTTGAATCGATTTGTTAAAAGATTCCATGCCGTGTCATAGTTTTCTGCTGTAATGTTCAAGTGCTGTATGAGACGTTCGGCTTCTCCCTTAACTTTACTCTTGAGATGCTGCATCTTCTGAGTCTTGGTCAAGTACTTGCTCTTGTGAATACCTTCGTTGAACAGGTCATAGAACGTGGGCCACTGAGTGTACTTTCCAAAAAAGTCAGGAATATCAATTTGCGGAGTCGCAATACGAAGATGATCGGAAGAAGATAGTTTCCTGTTAAGCTTCTTCTTAATTTCCAGGTACCGACGCTCTGTAGATTCAAAATCGTGTTCGTAATCCTCATTGCTACCTTGCAAGATGTTATCTATGCGCAAATGAAGGTGATCAATGCTATTCCACAGACGTTGTAGGTTTTTCAACTCATCTTCTATCTCCCACTTCTCCTCCATGCGGCTGTCGTTGACCCTGTTTATGAGGCGCTCGAAGGCTCTGAAGTTTGTGCCTTGTTGACTGATTAGCTGTCCTACTTCATCTGTATCCGTGAAGATCGGTAGATGAAATTGTACCGTTGACTTTGGCTCAATCGGTTTATTGTATGACGAAATCATAATTTTCGTTTTTTCATAATAACTTTTCAACTCCTCATAGATGTTGCGGGAAAAGTAGTCGCAGGTTTTGTCTTCGTAAGATTGCAGTTTAGTGTTATTGAGGTCAAATTCTCTCCACAGAAGATCCAGTGTGTCCACACGCTTGATGAGGTATTCGGTGGTTTTTCTTGCCGCACTGTCCTTCTTGAAATTGGTGTTGACGCTCTCAATCTCTCGAAGAATTTCACCTTGACGATTGAATAATACATCTGCCATGATGATTGAGTGAATGTCTTGAGCTTGCCGCGAAGATGATGTTTTGATTGATGTATGCTGGATTGAAGTCCGGCTAAAGTAACGTAGCTTGCTTTGATTGAATGTTCAGGTAGGCTAGCTGAATGCTGCGGCTACCTGACGAATGCTTGAGTGAAGCCCGACTGACTGTACGTGGCTTGCTTTGATTGAATGTTCAGGTAGGCTAGCTGAATGCTGCGGCTACCTGATGAATGCTTGAGTGAATGATGCTATGGACTGTAGATGTCTATAGATGCTGGTGAACCACCTCTCGAACGCAGATCACTGTCACTCGCGATGGTCCGTACGACAGAGCGCTACCGCAGCCCTTTCGTGTGATTCAAGCACCTTCTCAATTAACTGGGGAGACCCGCTTGTGGGAGGCCAGCTAACCGATTGCTAACACACTAAGAGCAAACAGCAAACACCAAGTCGTAGTAGTTTCGAAGGACCATAATGTAGGGATTTCTCTCTACAGTTTTATATATGATTGAATGAAGGGCGGCGTGTTTATGAAGAAAACAACCGCTAATGTCGAGTGCGTATATTTCACTGATTGTACGATGATTGTTTTGCAAAATAAGTAAACTATAAAATGCTTACGCTAAAGTATTACAAAATAATAATCTTTGGACAGTTGACTGTACAAATATCTAAATCAAAAAAAGTATTTTACTATAATTTATTTTCGTTTAGTTTAACTTCGTCATTGTTTGTTTTTAATTAAATATTATTGCGTAACTTGGCGACATCAAACACGACCTATAAAAACTGAGAAACTTTTTTAAAAAAAATTCTTTGTTTCTATATGAATTCTATTGCACAATAAAGCAACATTCAAATCGAAAAATAATAACCGAAACAAGTAGTACATCACTATCAACAATGAAGTATTACATTTTTTAATCCACACTTGCTTATAAATAATTACGATACTTTGTAGGCATTTAAACGTCATAGGCGCCATCACTCAGTGGCTCTACTGTAATTGACTGTTGCATTAAATTACAAGGTAAATATATTGGCGGCCTAACTCTAGAGTTATGTAGACTTAACTCTCTAAAGTGGCGGACAAATAGAGTTTTATACTGTACATGTTGCTTGGCTAATATTGCCTACACTCGTACACTTCCAGTTACATTCAATTCAATATCCTTATTGCACACAAAAACAAAACGTACAGTAATCTTACAGTTCAAGCAAAAGGTGAGCTTGTCTCTGAAAGAGATTTCTATCAGCAAACCTTTGGTGGTAGAAGCGATTATATAAGAAGTGAAGGGTTGAATTGTAGATGTCCCTAAGTATACATTTTTAATCTGAAAATGACACCGTGTTTAGTGATTCACAGTATGATTCACAATTTTATTGGATTTTTTATTATATTTTTTATTTTTATTGCTATGGCCGTCATGGAGGATCGCCACTAGCACCATGGTCTTCAAAGACGACGACAAATAAACAACTCTGCTGCCTATAGAATAAGGTCAGATTTTTCAATAAATCTTGACACAGTGTCGGAGAAAAAAAGAATTTTATTATAGCCAAAAAAAAAAAAAAAACTGACCCCCGGTAGAAATTATTTGTAAATATTGGTCCGCGTAGGAAAATGTGTGCCCGTCTTTGCAATAGGGGTCTTACAACTGTTAGAATCATTCCCTTCATCAATAAATATGATGTAATAAAACAGTAGAACCCGGTGTGTCTGTACATTGAAGCAAACTAATAAAAATATAAAGGTGGTGACTAAAGAAGAGTAATAGAACACAAATCAGTGATTTTGAGAATTCCTTTCTGTCTGTCTGTTTGTTCACGCACATCTCCGAAACTACTGAACGGATTTGGATGCAGTTTATTATAACCGTAGTAACCTTGTTTAGCTCGACCAGGCCGCCCTAGAAGGACGTATGCTGACCAAATTGGTGACATACTGAAGAAGGGCCATGTCAAAAGTACCCGGAATAGAAGAGCTTGTATGACTAGATTGATGAATGTGGAAGAGGCGAAATAGGTGTGTCTGGATCGTAGCAGTTGGATATCTGAGGTCTCTGCCTACCCCTCTTGGAGACAGGCGTGAGTATATGTATGTATGACCTTGTTCAACATATACGCTATAAGGGGTGTTCCCGCAGGATCATAAAGTAAAGAACTGGTAACTAGCAAAGAAGTGGTTTAATAATAATATACAATAATGCGTGGTGTCAATTATTCAGTAATCTAGTTGAGTGTGTCGAGCTGGCTCGCTGATTCCCCCGACCCCCGCGTTAATATAATAACGCCCAAGCCGAAAACGGGGCAGAGCTGAATAAACGCGGGTGGGTGCGGGCACGGCACATACACACCTACTATAATAGTTTACACACTAACATCTGAATATATTCGTTCAGTAAGTATGTGTGTGACTTTAGTTTATAAAGTTCCTTGCAGCGTCGCGGAAGCCGGGAATATAGCTTTGTTTGGGATTTTCAGTTTTTATATAAAATTGAGAGGGAGTGAGAACGCTTATAATGTTTATTTCCGAAAAAAAAAATTGTCATTATTTCCTGTAGGCCACGCGGGTAGAAGCTAGTTTAATATATCTATCACGTTTATATTTCTGGCGAGTACAGAGGGGGGGCGTGGAGTTGGTCACTTGGCGTCACAGTCGCGCAGCTTCAACTAGGGAGGGGGCGTTACTTCTGTACTGTCACGAACTGTACTTACCGCAAGCGGAACTAGAGTTGTTATTCTTCAAGTCGTCCAACGATCCCGTGTGGTGGGTGCTGCTGTGGCTGTAAATACAACAATATTTTACTTCGTAGCCGAAAGTGGTGCTTCTGATTAGTTCGAGAACTTTAACTAGATGTCGCTAGCTACTTACTATTCTACACTAATATTAAAAAGAGGTAAAATTTGTTTGTATATCTGTATGTAGGGGCTAATCATTGGAACTTTGAACATTATTTCTTTGTTGCAGGTTATATTTTCGCTTGGACGTAATATTTATACGCATCTACTTGCAGCCCTTGTGTCTGTATGTTAATGTATAGCTAGAATTAAACAATCAAAATGCAAGTACTAAACATATTTTAATGCAGTTACACTCCTTAAGTGGTGGGTAAGTGATCATTCGAACTCTGATTTATTCGAGTTGCTGTGGACCTCCTTTCATAACCTGAGTTAGTATCGGCGGTACATTATATAGTTAGTGGCTGATGTCACTAGGTGATAGTTTTAGGGTACCATAATAATCACGCTGTTGTTAGTAACGGAAGCTAAGCGTGAGCTGTGGCCAGTAGTTATACGGGACGCAGTGGGTGTGCATACAGCACCATCTAGTTCATTCATAAACTAGTTAGAAATGAACTGTAAATATAATTGTATACGTTCCGCCATCTAGTGGTATAATGGGGGAACTATACTGGTATTTAATATTTTGGTATAGTATTTTTTCACCATTGAAACTTGTATAGCCCAATTTACTCCTAGAACATTTATCTATATAACAGTGAAAACCCCATCTAAATACGTTCAGTAGAACAGACAAACGTGTGTGACAATTTTTATATTGATTAGTAAGGCAAAAGCTCGTGGCGCGCGCGCACATAAAACGTGCGAACGGAGTGGCGTATTTGTATAGTTGAAGTAGCATATTACAACGTTCCCTTGCACTTACGGCGGGCGTTTTATGACCCCGCGTCTCACAAGCGTTAATTATGGCGGAGACTCACCAAGGCAGACCTAAACTGATATTGTTCAAAGACCTCGATAGAGCACAAGCTTGGATACCAGATTTCTCTAAATCTACCAACGAGCAAGCTGGCCGTAATCTGGTTACCAATTTATGTTGAATTAGTACATTCTGGCAATTTGTTGCGGAATGTTCTCGTATTTTGGTGCATTTTGAGGATTCAGCAGTCTGAATTTTTGGCACTTCCCGAGATATTAGTAACTTTTTGTGACAACAACATTCTGTTTTCCCGCTATTTTCACTGTCATTATTAGAGTTTCCTTTGCGGGAATTTTCTACTAAATTAGTAGAATTTGGTGGTAATGTTGGTAGATTTCTGGTTATAGACACTTCTTGCCGGTTTTGCGATGACGATGAATGTATATTAGGATCTGAAGCGTAATTTGGACTGAATTTTTCGTTGAATTGAACGGTTTTTCTTTTGTTCATCATCGATAAATGATAATTTCCTTTACGGCTAGTTGCAGGAGAAATGTTTGGTGATCTGTTCGGCGAAGAATATGCAGATGCCGTATGAGTCGGCTTTTTCATTGTTTCCTTTATCTCATATTCTAATGCGATTGCTTCAAAGACCTGAAAAAAATATATATATATCTTGAAATTTTTGGTTTTATGTTTTCATATTATTTGTATGGTATAGATATCGATGATTTCTATATTATTTTAATAGTTCCACAAAGTTACCTGTTCTGCTACCAGATTTCTGGCGTATGGTGAATCTTTGGCTGGTAGAACTTCTCTGCATAGGGCGCATCGTTCCAATCTAGTCCAGCAGGCTGCAATATAATTGGTTCATTTTATTAAAAAATGTCGTGACACTTTTAAATTGATAGCTCGTTAGCATATAACTTTAAATTCTAACAATGATATTGAAAAAAAATCACACAAACTTTTAAGATTCTTCGTAAGTTTTATATAAGAAAGTGTTTTTATTATTTATGCTTCCATGTTTCGTTGTGAAAGTTGTTCAGTATGATCAGTGGAGTGTGTGATTTAATTTACAAATATCAGTCTATTTAAAACCGGTTAAAATAATAATTAATTAAATTCTCATTACTTTATGTAAATGTTTACAGTTTTAACTTTTTAAAGCTAAAACTGAGCGATTTTTGTTAGGAAATGAAATGAAATATATGTATTTATGTAATGTAGGTAGCTTATTGTATAATCATTGTATAATTTTATAATATATGTCTAATAATTGTATATAATAAAATAATAATAAGAGGAAATACACCAAAAAATAATACAGGTTAGGTTTACTTAAATTTAATAAATATTATTTACAAATAGCTTTTGTAAATAAGAATAAAATGTACAATGCAACTTGTGTACTTTTATGATCATTTTGGTACAAACCCATGCGACATTTACCCATTTTCGAATATCTTTAGTAAGCTAATGAAACAAGAAAGTAATTTTTATAATTAGGTACGCTAAGTACTTACTATATTTTTTTTAAACAATCCTTTTAAACTTGAACGATATTTTCATCAAAAAAATTATGAGTTATGATTTAGTACCTTTAATTTTTGAGTTTATGAGAATTTTGGGCATGAATTTATTTTTACAACACTTACTTAGCGGTCATTTGAAAAATATCAGTTAAATTCCCAGAATTGAGAAGTTACAATTAGCTATTTTTAGTCAAAAGCCGAAAAATTTCCAAAAAAAAATTAAATACTTAAAAAACTTACAAACCACTGTTTTTAGACCACCAGTTTATGTGGTCATATCATTAAAAATTAACCCCTTTCCAAGAACTGTTCGAATTACTAATCAGCCTGTATATAATAAATACATTTCATTGGTTCGCGTCACCGACATGCTATGACGTGTTGCGCTTGGCCAGCAGTGAAAAAGTCTGTTTTTTCTTTTTACTTTCTTCTTGGGTAAAACAAATAAAAGCATACCTTCACAGTAAAGATGCGAGCGGGCACAAGTGAGAGCCCGGGTGGCAGTAGCGGCGCACACGCAGCAAGCTAGCGCCTTCACCACACCCGACAGAGCGCGCCGTGACCGCTCCCCGCGCGACCCGCCACCGCAGCTCCAGAGCAACTGGGACGAGAATATTATCACAAGGGGGTCGTTCACTAATTACGTAACGCATCATTCTCTAATTTCTGACAACATCCCGCACGTAACAGGACCGTAACGTAACAGGACCGTAACGCTTAGCTGGAACCCCCCCCCCCGTCCAATCTGTTACGTAACAGGAATTGGCTATTTTAAAATCGTGACTTAACGTAAATCTTGCTCCCCCTCCTTCCCCAACGTACCCGGACCGTAACGCCTGGTTGGACCTTCCCCAACGTACCCGGACCGTAACGCCTGGTTGGACCTTCCCCAACGTACCCGGACCGTAACGCCTGGTTGGACCTTCCCCAACGTACCCGGACCGTAACGCCTGGTTGGACCTTCCCCAACGTACCCGGACCGTAACGCCTGGTTGGACCTTCCCCAACGTACCCGGACCGTAACGCCTGGTTGGACCTTCCCCAACGTACCCGGACCGTAACGCCTGGTTGGACCTTCCCCAACGTACCCGGACCGTAACGCCTGGTTGGACCTTCCCCAACGTACCCGGACCGTAACGCCTGGTTGGACCTTTCCTCCTCCCCCAAATTGCGTTACGTCATTTGTGAACGACTGCAAATATGTATCAATGGATATACAACAAACTTGAGAATTCTTTGAGGATACTTGCCAACTGCTTTCTGTACTGTACAAAAAATGTATTTATCATCACGACATGAATCCCCGAGGGGATGTCAGAGGTGTTCCGAGTGCGAACTGAGAATTGCAAGTCACAGTCCACACTCGTTTCACCGACGATTATTACGTCCCAACGTGGTTATGGGTGGTTAGCCCTATCGCCGCACTTCGGTCACAAATACACGCTCTTGAGGTCATGCAGGTTTCCTCACGATGTTTTCCTTCACCGTTCAGCAAGTGGTAAGTAACAACAAATACTATGCACATAAATTACGAAAAACTCATTGGTACATGCCCGACCGGGGATCGAACCTGGATCTCAAGATCAGAGGCAAGAGACCAGCGTTCTACCCCTGAGCTACCACTGCTAATCTGTAGTATCAAATATATCGATTTCAGAAATAGAAAGCTTTGTTTATTGTATGAGTAAAACATTTCGTGACCAACATTTATATAACACAAGTACAGAACAAGTTAACAACGTCTGCTCGAGACAAAACATTTAAATGGCTAACGTGGTGAAAATCGATTTTCTTACGCTTCTTGCAATAACATAGCACAATCTTTGAGTTGACGTTCGTTGACGTAAGATATTAAAAATAAATACCTATTTAAAAAAAAGGTAGCGTCAGCAAAGTGTAACTTTTCATTTTGAATTTGGATAACATTAGTATTATATTATCTGTAACATCAGCAAAAGATGTAGGAAAATTAACACAAACATCCGTACCCGTAAAGTGTGTTTGTTGGTTTGTCCTTAATTAACACAAACATCCGTACCCGTAAAGTGTGTTTGTTGGTTTGTCCTTAATTAACACAAACATCCGTACCCGTAAAGTGTGTTTGTTGGTTTGTCCTTAATTAACACAAACATCCGTACCCGTAAAGTGTGTTTGTTGGTTTGTTCTTAATTAACACAAACATCCGTACCCGT
Source organism: Ypsolopha sequella (assembly GCA_934047225.1). Classification (NCBI taxonomy): domain Eukaryota; kingdom Metazoa; phylum Arthropoda; class Insecta; order Lepidoptera; family Ypsolophidae; genus Ypsolopha; species Ypsolopha sequella. The sequence goes on along the minus strand of OW204009.1, from coordinate 435,917 downwards.
AAAATGTGTTTGTTGGTTTGTCCTTAATTAACACAAACATCCGTACCCGTAAAGTGTGTTTGTTGGTTTGTCCTTAATTAACACAAACATCCGTACCCGTAAAGTGTGTTTGTTGGTTTGTTCTTAATTAACACAAACATCCGTACCCGTAAAGTGTGTTTGTTGGTTTGTCCTTAATTAACACAAACATCCGTACCCGTAAAGTGTGTTTGTTGGTTTGTTCTTAATTAACACAAACATCCGTACCCGTAAAGTGTGTTTGTTGGTTTGTCCTTAATTAACACAAACATCCGTACCCGTAAAGTGTGTTTGTTGGTTTGTCCTTAATTAACACAAACATCCGTACCCGTAAAGTGTGTTTGTTGGTTTGTCCTTAATTAACACAAACATCCGTACCCGTAAAGTGTGTTTGTTGGTTTGTCCTTAATTAACACAAACATCCGTACCCGTAAAGTGTGTTTGTTGGTTTGTCCTTAATTAACACAAACATCCGTACCCGTAAAGTGTGTTTGTTGGTTTGTCCTTAATTCTTTCACGCAGCAACGGATCGACATTATTTTTGCATAGACATATTTTATGGGCCTAAGGCTACTTTTTATTCCGGGAACACTAGCGAAGCCGCGGGCAAAAGCTAGTTCCCAATATAAGTATATTAAATAAAAATTAAAAGCAAAACGTTTCATAGACATAGAACAGGTTTTATACTTATTTTGTAGCCCAGACAATGAGTTCAAAAGGAACCTTTAAGTCAATGAGCCCAGAGCTCAACGTAAACATTTTGGTGAATTAGATTTAAGTTAGTATTCTCAAGTTGATATTTTTTTTCTTTTTTTCTTTTTAGGTACTAATCAATGAATTATGTTTTGTTTGTTTGTTATATGGTCTAAGTAACAGTATTTTTGGATTAAAACACTTACAACAATTTGTGATATTTATTTCAACCAAATAATTTTTGTATTTCGGCGCAATAAATAATTAAACAAGAGAATACATTAAATATTGAATGCGTTGAAATCAGTTGGTTTATTGTGTAGATGTTATGCCGTCGACATTTTGTACAAGTATGAAATCGAAAATCTTTCACCATAAAAGTCAAAAATAGGTGCGACAACGAACAAAGCGAGGAGTAGCGTCTTATATTAAGTTTACATGTAAATAAATTTAGGGAGCCGAGCGAAGCGGAGAGAAGCAAGGCGATCCCTGCTACTTTTTACAGAAATATAATATGCCTAGGCAGATTGCGATATGCCGACGACATATACATTGGTAGTATGTAATACACACCTCAGGGTCATCCTTCGGGTCGACTCCACAGCTCCACACCACGAGCGACACTCCGCGCCCCGCTCCATCTCCTCGGATCAGAGCAGCCACCTGACTGACCTGCACCATGTCAGAGAATATAAAGTATTATGTCATAGTTCATTGTTAGTTCAGTTTGAAGCTCTACAGATAAAGCCAAAGGGCTATTTGTTGGTTTTTTTGAACCACTGATTTTATTTGAGCTCTCTTACATACCCTTTTCTTCTTGTTTCAATGAATATTACAATTATTTGTAGGTCGCAGTACATAATACAGATACAGTAGTAGTAAAGAATGATTTGTAAATAATTATAGTACCTAGCAATATAAAAAATTATTTAATTATGTACAAATTTCTCAACCGCTTTATTTTTCCTGTAATCTTCACGTAAACACATACTACCATGACTTTTTTCATATTTCTCGGTTCACCAGTTTTGGAGATAACGGGGAGAACATACATTTTTTAATGGTTTTTCAAGAATTTCTTGAAATAGATGCAATTTTAAATAGCCAAACCATATATTTTTACAATCAACTTTTTCCCTCCTTAATACCTACAATTTGATACACATTTTGTATTTTTATAAAATCAAAAAATTAATATTGACTTTTTGTCCTTTTAAATGATTATAATTACATAAAACACAGTTAAAATAAAAAAAATTGTAAGATATATTTCGGCCCATTCGGTCCCGGCATCATCAACGTTTTATTTAATTTACTTCTTTTTTATATTTCTCATTTGTGCTCGACTTTTTTTAATCGCTATGGTTTTCCTGTAATAAGCCAGTTATGATATGTAATAGACATTTTTTTCATATTTTTCGGTCTACATTATATGTACTTGCAGTTTCTCTTTTAATATCTCGGATAGCCTCGGACCTAGATAAGGGTTAAAAATGCGTAGCAGTATTCCTCGACCTGGCTAAGGCCTTTGACACTGTGTCAATTCCTATACTTATAAAGAAGCTCGAATCGTTAGGAATCAGAGGTTTTGCCTTAAATTGGTTTCGGAGTTATTTGATGGATCGGAGACAGTGTGTAAGGATCGGCCAGCAAACTAGCGATCCTAAAAACGTTAGTTTTGGTGTCCCACAGGGAAGCATTCTTGGACCCACTTTGTTTATTCTATACATGAATGACATCCATGAAATAACAAATGGCAACATAGAAACTATATGCTATGCGGATGACACAGTCCTAGCATTTAATGGAAAGACTTGGGATGAGGCTTTAGCAAACGCTGAACGTGGAATGACACAAGTGGCTGTCTGGCTGCAAAAAAATCTTTTGACTCTAAATACCAAAAAGACAAAATATATGTGCTTTTATAAAACGCTTGCATCAGCACCCACTTTGCAGCCAAACTTAAAAATTCATGTTTGCGGAGATATAAGTAATTCGTTCTGTGCTTGTGACTGTATTTCCAAAACAGATGTCATTAAGTATCTTGGGGTTCTTATTGACTCAAAGCTTAATTTCAGTCCTCACATAGAGGCACTGTCCGGTAGGGTTAGAAAAATTATACATACTCGTATCATGAAGAACCTCCGAAACGCTGCAAATGTAGAAACTCTAAAAACCGTTTACTATGCTTTATGTCAATCTCTTTTGGTATACTGCATCTCCTGTTGGGGAAGCACTGCAAAATCCACACTTATTAAACTTGAGCGAGCTCAACGTTCTGTACTTAAAACTATGTTGCGGAAACCTTTTAAGTATCCAACTGAAAAACTCTACAATGAATGCAATCTCTTAAGTGTAAGAAGGTTGTTTATCCTTAAGACTACCCTCTCAATGCACAGAAAAGTACTAAAAAGCCCTAATTACAGTGATATGATAGGCAAGCGTGTATTTAAAATCAATGTACCAAGAACAAAGACCTACTTTGCAAATCGTTTTGGCTCCTATGTCACGGGTAATGTCTACAATCAAATCATTAAGTTTTGTAATTTAAAAAACAACTCAATAAAAGAGACTAAAAGTAAAGTCCTAACATGGTTAAAATCTAAAACCTATGATGAAATTGAAACGTTGCTTCTGCCAATAGAAAAACAAGTAAAATTAATTTCGGCTGTTTGAACCTTTATATCATATTTGTTTAATTTACTATTTATCAACATTATATTTATTTATTTATTTACTTATTTAATGCAAATATTATAAAGTAATTTTTATTATAGTTTTAAGTTCTTTGTTTATACTGTTTAAAGTATTTTGGATAGCAACTGAGCGAAATAAAATCTGTAAAATACTTAACCGGCCCTCGCGTTCCAGGCTTGCCTAGTTTGAGGACCATTGGAAATAATTAAATGTCAATACCTGCTATACAATGTAATATACACTTATAATAATGCCTGCTACTTTTAAGTTAATACTAAATTATATAAGTCTGTGTTTTTATTTATAGACAGTGTTAATATTTTGGATGTACCTACGAACATTGTAAGATAAATAAAACTTTTTCATTTTCATTTTCACTTATTTATAAATAAATAATGTATATAGGAGAACGGACGGACGGACGGATGGTCAATGGAGTCTCACCATAAATGTTCCACTTGTACCTTTTAGGTACTACGGAACCCTAAAAAAGCGTAGACTAAAAGGAATGGTCTCTACATCACAAAATCGAAGCTTGTACCGTAGTATCACACCTTGACATTCCTTTGTTCAATGTCATCCATCACTAACTTATAATTAAATAATTTAATTGTACATAATATTTGATCGCGTGTTGTTCAAAATGGTAATTTTAATTACGTATACGTTACATTAAAGCCGGTTCTGAAGGCTTTAATTTTAGTTTTAGTGCTGTCACAACAAAGTTTTGTTTACAGCAAAATAGTCCTTAACTGCTAAGAACAGAACCTAAATTACTTTGGAATAATTTTAGTTTTGATAACACTAAAACTAAAATTAAAGCGTCCAGAATCAGCTGCAATGTCGGTCCAAAAACTACGTATCGTTTATTTATTCAAAGACAAAATAAGCTTTTTCTGCCAAAAAAAAACACAATTGCAGAAAATCTATACACATTATATAAAAATAAATACACTGACACACTGACTGATCTGTCAATAATTTTTTTGTTTGCGTGTTTATGTTTCTTGTGGAAAGTTGTTTAGTAAGATCAGTAGATTACGTACTTTCATTTAAAGATGTCTATGTACATCCAGTATATATAAATATCTCAGGTCCTACCGGCAGCCCAAGCAAGTCCTTCCCGTCTGCCTGCAGCAAGCAGTCCCCGGTCCTGAGGCCGGCTGTGTCAGCTCGAGCTCCAGCGGTGACCTCGCGGACCCAGGGATACGGGTCCCACAGCGTCCTCGTGAGTCTGAACCCTAGCCCCTCGCCCTCGTCCTCTGGGAGGTTCAGCTGGAAATTTAAAATAACAATTTTGCAACTTCGTAGGTCCAATAGATTTCGAGTTACGGTGGTTATGCTTGAAATTTGCATTAGCTTGAAACGGTTCGTGTTACCACACGGTTGATGCACCGGCCATTTCTTGAAACGGTTCGTGTTACCACACGGTTGATGCACCGGCCATTTCTTGAAACGGTTCGTGTTACCACACGGTTGATGCACCGGCCATTTCTTGAAACGGTTCGTGTTACCACACGGTTGATGCACCGGCCATTTCTTGAAACGGTTCGTGTTACCACACGGTTGATGCACCGGCCATTTCTTGAAACGGTTCGTGTTACCACACGGTTGATGCACCGGCCATTTCTTGAAACGGTTCGTGTTACCACACGGTTGATGCACCGGCCATTTCTTGAAACGGTTCGTGTTACCACACGGTTGATGCACCGGCCATTTCTTGAAACGGTTCGTGTTACCACACGGTTGATGCACCGGCCATTTCTTGAAACGGTTCGTGTTACCACACGGTTGATGCACCGGCCATTTCTTGAAACGGTTCGTGTTACCACACGGTTGATGCACCGGCCATTTCTTGAAACGGTTCGTGTTACCACACGGTTGATGCACCGGCCATTTCTTGAAACGGTTCGTGTTACCACACGGTTGATGCACCGGCCATTTCTTGAAACGGTTCGTGTTACCACACGGTTGATGCACCGGCCATTTCTTGAAACGGTTCGTGTTACCACACGGTTGATGCACCGGCCATTTCTTGAAACGGTTCGTGTTACCACACGGTTGATGCACCGGCCATTTCTTTTCTGAACACACAATACAGTATTTGACTTTTGTATGAAATGCAGCAAATTATTTTAGCAAGTTTTGATCTCAGACCTTGATCACGTCTCTGTTGTATAGTACTCGACCACCAGCCAGACCAGAGGTCGCTGGTTAAAATCCAGGGTGCATTTGTGTTTCGTATGTGTACACCGGAAGGCACGTTAAGCTTTGGGTCCATATCTGTGCCCGAAGTACGACGACAGGACTCACCGCCCATCACGCTGGGATGTATCGTCGGTGAACGTGGGTGTGAGTGTGAAATCACTATCACTATCACTACATAGTATAAAACAAAGTCGCTTCCCGCTGTCTGTCTGTCCCTATGTATGCTTAGATCTTTAAAACTACGCAACGGATTTTGATGCAATTTTTTTATCAGATAGAGTGATTAAAGAGAAAGGTTTATATGTATAATAAAGCCGATTCCGAAGACTTTAATTTTAGTTTTAGTGCTCTTAAAACTAAATATTCTTCATTGCAAACTAGTCCTGAAGTGTTAGGATTAGAAGCTAAATTACTTTGGAAAATTTCAAGTTTTGACAGCACTAAAACTAGAATTAAAGCCTTCAGAATCGGCTTTAATACAAGCATAATATAGTAGAGAAACACTGATAATTTTAGAGGTTTCTAATGTGATGTCGTAAATAAACACATTTTTTGCGCTTACATTGCAAACGCTGGCTGAACTCTAAGAGATAGATCAAAATAATGTACTACAGTATTGTACACCTTAAGGCCCTTAATATCGCCAAATGGGTACTTTCTAAAGCCTACTCCTCTTTTATGGCCAAATCAAAAATATTGAAAAAATATATTATGGATTATCAACTCTAGGACAATATATGCAACATTTTTCTTTTTCGTACCACCAAAACTTCTATATGAAAAATTGTTTCAACTGAATGGTGTTTTTTTGGCTTGAATTTCCTACTGCTCCTAAGCGGCTTAGATGATTTAATTCATTTATGCTTTGATAAATAGATAAACTTGATAGCTATAAATATAACATAGAATTATTCAATGGAACAATGACGCCCATCTGAAAAGTATTATTTTCTCCTATTTTGCCCTTTCAAGGACGCAGCGAGCGTCGTAACAGCCACCACGCATTGTGCACTAATTTGAACGTTATTTCAATGTCGTTTCCGTCGATATTCATACAGACAAACATCGAGCTACTAATTTGGCAACGGTAATCGCCTTAAAAAGGTCTACAAAAAAATCCGCGATGGTATATGTCTATCTCTTAGGGATAACCCACAATAACAATTTTTTATCCTTTACGTTTTACGAGAAATAGCTTATTTACGAAGCGATTTTAAGCAATACAGCATTAATCCTTATCCAATTTAAGTACCTTAAATAGTGTAGTAGGTATATTTAGTATCATTGCACCCGTGCGAAACCGGGGCGGGTCGCTAGTGTCAGAGCCGCATTATAGGATGTGGAGGCCCCTGGGCAACAACGAAGTAGAGGCACTTTCTTTGATTTAAGATCGATTATATTATGTATATGCTGTTTCCATAAGTGCTCATATGTATTACTATAACAAAAAACAAAACTAAGAATACCCACAATAACATTATCTTATTGTTATAATTCGTGTTTTTTGGCAATTGTGTGATAAAACTTGTTGAATAACAAGCTTTCCAAATTTCTAAACAGATCACGCCAGTATAGTTCGCCATTTGGACGCTTCGCATACAGTTCACTAAAATCAAGATTTTTAATTTATTGGCGGAGCCACTATTGTGGGGGCCCCTCTCTTGTGGAGGCCCCGGGGCTGTAGCCCCGGTTGCCCTCCCCTAAATCCGGCCCTGGCTAGTGTAGTAATATTTCAAAATCGATACTCGAAAACACCGCCAACACCCCCTCGGAGATTCATGTCATGATGATGTATATTTTATTAGTTTTATAATTCCTAATGGCACATTACGTATAAAATAACTAGTGTGCAATGAAATTTCTTGGTAAACCCTTTTCAAAGTATTTATTTTTCATAGACGCAAAATAAAAGTCATATAAATATACGTACTACAACGAGCCTGACACCCGCTGTCACTTCTTGATCACTTCCACTGCCTGTACTTGTGATCGCAGTCCCAGACATTTTTTTAAAATCTAAATGCCACAAAGAAGAAAACTGTCACAAAAAAAGTTATAAAAAAAAACACAACATATAACTCAATTTCTCAAACAATAAATAAATATCATGTAATTAAGTAACCATTAAGTCGAGATAAACTTGAGCTTTTAGTTTCGCGGGCTTCATGGAACTGTCGATATTTTATTATGGTTCAGTTTTGCTAGTGTTGAGACAGTGATGGCAAATAATGTCGATGCTTTTCATTTCTGCGTCGAGATTCCTTTTTGTTTTTGATAACCATTTAAAAATTTAAACTGTTATTTAAAGAAAAGTTTTGTTTTATCTGTCCGTCGGTTTGTTCAATCCCAGCATTACACTAATACAGCCTTAGCCTAGGATCAGTGGCGTGCACAGAACTTTTTGCTGGAAAAGCATACAATTAGTCAAGAACAACAATAAAAAAAATATAAAAAAATTTAAATATCACTTTGAAAAAAAAAAGTTTGTATAGGAAATTTTCACTCTAGGGTAGACATTGTCTACCCTGGCGTCATACAAAATTATTTTTTTCAAAGTGATATTTAAATTTTTTCATATTTTTTTTATTGTTGTTCTTGACTAATTGTTTGCTTTTCCAGCAAAAAGTTCTGTGCACGCCACTGCCTAGGATAATCCCTCTACTTTTCTCAAACACACAACAGTATTTTTTTCATACACACTCCCCTCCTCTTTTTACCGTTTCATATTTCTTTTGAGTAATGTTGCAATGTTAATTCATTTTCTTTGTATCAAAATTAGTTTATTTTTTCAAGTCTTTGCTTGTATCATTTTCTCGTTTTTTTAAACATGTTAATTTTGTTTTCATTTAGTTGCGTTTTTGGCGTTATCAAAATTCTTAATTTTCAACATCTTTTTATTGCAAAATATGAGCTGTGAAACTAATAAAATAAACGATAATGAAAAATGGAAATATCACATATTAGAAATTTAATAGCATTATGTATATTCGACAATGTCACATTTTCATAATATTTGGAAACTCAAAACAGAGTCACCGATAATCATGGCAATTATTGTACATCAATAGAGTGCTAAAATTGTAACAACGATGACGTCATCATTTATCTTATTTTAGGTCACAAAAATAATTCAATACATTCGATAGAGTCTGACAAGCGAGTCCTGACAGAAATTTACCAGACATGACATTTTTTCATTTTTCCACACTCGTGTCAGGTTCTATCGACACAATACATCCCTACAAGAAACCAGTCGGCCTTCCACACGGCCGCGCCGCACGCTGTGACCTACACACGGCCGCGCCGCACGCTGTGACCTACAGTTCGATATTTAGGTTAATGCGTTTCATATATCAATACCTGTGCTCGTGAGTTGTGTAACCATTCACTTTCAAAGCTCTTACTAGTCGCTTGTTATCACTTAGTACCTTTGTTGGGAAATGTGTATGTTCAGTATATTATAGGTATTTTATAAATATAATACACACATGGTCACAAGATATATCACTGAATGGGTGTCAGAGGTGTCCTAGAGTGTTAACTGTCACTGGAACAGATTTTTACATCCCAACGTGATACAGGGCATGTTTCGGGCATAAATTCACGCTTTTATGGCTCGCAGGTTCCTGTGGTCGTATGGTCTGGGTATTTATAGATCAGTCAGTCAATCAGTTAGGAAATTCTTTTATATTATGTATAAATTAAAGTTTAATTTGTAACGTAGATTATATAAGGTGACATTTATGCAGTCAAATTCGTACCGGAGGCTTGGTAAGTGACCAGTACCACGGATCAATAACACTTGCTGCTAACTTGCAAGATAAAAAAAATGTCGACCTCCCATAGTAATAGACTCTGGGCTGGGCTTGCGTTTGTAGAGAATACAAAAAATATAATTTACGAATTTCACAAAAAGTGTTATCTAACTTTGATACTGAGCACTTACCGAGTGTTTGTGAATCTGGATATACCTATAAATGAGTGTCAGCCTGTATATATTTTTATTATTATTTTTTTTATTTATAATCCACAGACGGAGAGGTTATAACAGTATGTACTTATAAAACAAATATATAAAACTGACACATTATAGTCTCCATAAAAAGTGGATGCAGCATGTATTAACGAATTAAGCTATACGTATATACGGCCAAAAATTAAAAAATATAAAAGCCTGAGATTTTAAATTAAACAGTAGTAGTAGTAAAAAATAAATGAAAAAATTAACAGTAGGTAGTTAGTTTAGTTAGCTTTTTAATGTCACCAAAGATATCTAAATCTTTGTACTGGTTGCACAAGCTTTGAATACGTGTCATGGGGGAGTGTAAACCTATGTTGGTACGACTCGTAGGAGGTCAGAAGGTAACTCGATTAATGAACCTGCTGCATTGACGTGGAATTATAAAAGTGTAGAACTAACAATTTTATTTTTAATCAGTTTTGATAAGAAAATCAAATCAGCATGGTTTCTTCTTTGTTTTAGACTGTCTAGTTCGTAGCTTAGTAGTAAGACTTACGGTCAGCGTAACTAGGCAAAGAGCGACTTCTGTGATCTGCATATGCAAGATGATAGCAGAACCGTTTTTGAATTCTTTCAATTCTTTCAGAATGCACTGCGTATATAAGGTCTTTCAATTTAAATGGAAAGTAATTTAGGAGGTGATTCAGTATCGTTAATACATCACATTCCACTGCAAAGCACTTTTTTTTGCGCGAACTTTTTTTTCACTTGTCAGTACGAAGTGGTCTGATCAGCTGACTCAGTTTGTATGGATAACTGAAGAAAAAGTTCGCGCAAAAGAAATTAGGTACTTTGCAGTGGAATGTGATGTATTAACGATACTGAATCACCTCCTAAATTACTTTCCGTTTAAATTGAAAGACCTTATATAGGAATCCACACTGTGCTGTATATTCCAGTGTATTTCTGACGTAAGCGTTGTATAAAGGAATTAGTATGCTAGGAGAGTGGAACACTTTGGCCTTACGTATAACAAACCCTACGGCTTTACCAGCCTTCTTGACAGTGATATCAGTGTGAACATTAAACCTTGCCGCCTTATCCATATGCACGCCCAAGTCTCGATCACATCAACCTCCTTCAACCTTATATTTATTAATGCTATAATAAAACTGTCACATTATCTTTTATAACATGGCATTTAGAGCTGTTAAGAGACATGCCGTTGGTCTCACACCATGCGATAATCTTGTTGAGATCCTCTTGCAATTGATGAGAATCTTTCAGTTGGTTTGTAATTTCCTTATAAAGCTTTATGTCATCAGCATACAGTAATGCTTTGGAGTATGAGATTTGTCATTTATGAATACGACAAAGAAGAGGGGACCGAGATGTGAGCCTTGTGGTACTCCTAATGAAATAGTCATGACGTCAGACCTAATACCACTGCACACCACCAACTGGCTACGAATATTAACCATTATATACTTAACACTAAAAGTCAGTAAAAAGTAAACATAATTTTGTGTAAATTCAACTATTTGCCTGAAGATCTTATAAAACTAGCTGCAAAATCATCAATCAATAATCATCATCAATATCAATATTAATAAAGTAGAAGCCGGTGTGTCTGTACATTGAAGTAAAGTAATATAAATACACAAATCAGTGATTTTTAAAATTATTTGCTGTCTGTCTGTCTGTCTGTTTTTTTTTTTGTTCACGCACATCTCCGAAACTACAAAACGGATTTTTCTGTAGTTTTCACAGGTGGACAGAACTGAATTTGGATTAGAATATATGCTTTCTTTCATGAAAATCGGGTGTTGGAAAAAATGTAATCGTCATTCAACGTCTAAAGAATTTCGGAATTTACTTTTCTGCTGTTAGAAATAGAAGTTAATAATAATTGGGAGTTACATGGCAAATAATAATTCCTGGCGATGAAGGCATTTGTCACGATCGATTGTTTAAAGAAAAAAAAAACAAGAAAACTTTAGTTAGAATTACGTAGCGTATAAAATGTATGTACGTAAAAGAAACCGGCCAAGTGCAAGTCAGACTCGCGTTCCTAGGGTTCCGTGTTTTGGATGATAAATTTAATTTTATAATTTTTTTTCGTGAATTTCTCAACCGCTTTATTTTTCCTGTTATCTTTACGTAAACACATATTACATGATTTATAGGGTTCCGTAGTCAACAACAAGGAACCCTTATAGTTTCGCCATGTCTGTCTGTCTGTCCGCGGCTTAGCTTAGAGACTATTAGCTTAGTAAGAAAGCTGTAATTGCTGTGAAGCTGTAATCTAGTAAGAAAGCTGTAATTTGGCATGGTATACATATTTATCACGCCGATAAAGTGGTACAGTAAAATTTTGAGAAAGATTTTTTTTAATGGTACGTCCCCTACACGTAAAGTGGGGATGATTTTTTTTTCTCGTCTATCCCCTAGTGTGGAGTGTCGTTGGATAGATAATTTAAAAATATTGGGGGATTGAGAAGACCATTTTTCGGGCCGTTCATGGGAAGAGCAACGTCATTTTCTTTCCTTTATGGAAAAGGCTAAAGGCTTAAGCCCATACTGCCTAGTTTTATTTTAGTTTTTTCTTCTCTGTCTCTTGAGGATCATCTGAAGGAATTGTCCTGTCGTAATCGCTGTCCTGTCAGTTCGTGCTAAAGTGATAGACCCATAACACGAACAAAATGTAGGATTAGAAAAAAACACATGAAAAGGCACGGCCTGCGTTTTTGTTTCATTGAACAACACACTACACTGGTTACGGCGATTTTAATTCACAATATTCTATCACTATTGTTGATCAAAAAACACAAAATGCAATGTTTTTTCAATAAAACAAAAAAATGACGCCCTCCCATCTTCGCGCCTTTTTCCAACCCTTTTCTTTTCTGGTAACCCGTATTGGAAATTGAAAAAAAATCGATGACAGTAATAATGTCGTGTTTAACAGGAGAGCTTCGCTGTAGCGATGACGTTTGCAACGGGTTGCGGCAATGGATGTGTGTCAAACGACAAACTTTTTTAGTAGATAGTCAAAATTAGTCAATATGACAGGTTAATTATACGTTGCAGATATTTGGGATGTCCGATGCTTGCATTGATTTTTGTCAAAGTCAGCAAAAGGGTCGTTTATATTATAACTGCACAATAAACAACTCTGCAACCCATTGCACAGTTCATAGCTGCAGGCTGCAGCGCTGCATATCTGTTAAACGCGAAAAATCTGCTGACTGACTGATGCATGCACTGACCAGGGTTGCCAGATTGAGGGTTTTTTTCGCGATTTTGGGGAAAAATTTGGTACTTGGGGAAAGTTTGGGGAAATGATATCTTTGGGGAAATTTTTGGGGAAAAAAATTTGACGTTGGGGAAATTTGGGGTTAAATAAGAATGCAATATCTATCTTTACTTTTCTAATACCTAAGTTTACATATTTGAATGACTGAAAAATATGAAACGAAACGCATTAAAAAATTGAAGACGCGGTCTGAAAGAGTTTATTTCAGTGCCGTACGAACAAATAAAAAACAGTCAGTCGCTCGCTCACTTGCCCTGCGGTCCGAAATAGAATAACAATGGATCATAAGCCATTCACTTCATACTTTTGTAATCGATTTTAGCGATGTAATTCTATTTCGGACTGCAAGGTTGATCACTTCTCTTCACTTTGCCAATTCTACTGTTTTAACAATAGATTTACTGTTTTCTCCTTGACATCCCTGTTTTCTGTTTTAGTTCGTAGATCTACTGTGTTTATGTGATGTATCCGAATTTTGAACTGCGTAAAAAATAATCAATTCCAAATCGCAATAGTTTGAGCCGACTGATAAAACGATAAACCGGTTCAATTCCGAAAACGTCTACTCTGCGGGTAACGAAGATTTAAACTTATTAGATGTGTTTGGTCCGGTTAATTAAGATTGTTAAAGAAGTTGTTGCCTTTTAATAAATAATATAAAAATAGCGTTTATTGTGTATTTTTCAAGTTTGGGGGTTTTTTCTGGAAAACGTATCATTTTGGGGAATTTTTTTTATGAGTTTGGGGAAATTTGGGAAATCACATCTGGCAACCCTGGCACTGACGTTCATAAATTTGTAAAAAAAAAAGCGTGAAGCGATGATGTTAGCAATAGAACCATTTGTTTCGTATTTATGATTATAACAAGTTATTTTGTATGAAAATCTGTACACAAACATGGAGCAAGTACTCGCGTGTCGAGTATGTCTCGTGACGGACGTGAAGCTGTACAACATTCATCAATACGGGCTCGCTGAAGGCTTCCACAATGCCACCGGGTACATGGTACGAGTTTTGTACATTCTACTTGGAAATTAATGGTTTTTGAGACCGTAATCAGATGCTTCTAGTGTATCTATAGGAGTCTTAGGGTAATAATGGTAATTATTTACTATTAGGTGAGTACCTACCCCTCTAAGAGACAGGCGTGAGTATATGTATGCACGTATATGGGTAAGTACCCATTATAGCTTTTAAAAAATGTTCGTATAGTGGCCATACCTTTACATCTTTCAACCTAAAAGCAACAATAGCTAAATAGGTAGCATGCCTTCGCCTGTACTAGAATCCAGTTAGAATCCTGCCAGTTGAGCGTGCACTAATTAATTTTTTAGAATTTATGTGCATAGTATTTGTATACTTACCTGAACGGTGAATACTGAGGTAAACCTGCATGCTCTAAAAAGCGTGTATTTTTGCCTGAAGTAGGGTGATAAGGCTCACCTCATGAATCATGAGTGGAAGAGAATATTTTTCATCATTTTTTAATTTTTAACAATCTTCAAATCACAATTGACTCCAGAGGTTAAACTGGGTAAATGCTGAGTGTTTCTGGGTGTCTAGAGAACATGTGAAAAAATAAATATTTAATGACAGTTACTGTTTGGTGCATCAAACCCCCCTAACTTTCTCATTTTTGGAGGTAATGCAAATGTTAATTTGGATGAATGTTCCTGGGCAACTACAGAATATGTGAAAGAAAGAATTGTTCAAATTGGTGCTGTTCCACCACTTTTCCACATTTGACACTTTATCCTCTATTATTTACGTGACTACTCAACCAACTTTAGCAAATGTCCATTTCTTTAATCAATTTTTGTCTTGCAATAATCCTTGAGTTGAGGGTTTGGAACATAATGGTTTCTTCTATTATGGTTATATATTCCTGAATTTTCTTATTAGATTCATATTCCATTAAATCCTAAAGTTAGTTTGTTAATGGTACATTTTAAGACTTGATAATAAAATGTTTTCTTTATTTGATTGCTATAGTAAGTCCACTTACACACTTACAAACTGCCACCATTGCTATGTTGTAATAGTTCATTAGCTGCTACTTCGTCTGCATTTTTTTACGTCAATGGTCTGTGCAACACATACTGTCAGTTGATATATAGATAAGATGTTGTCTGTTGGCATGAAATATTTTTGCAAAATGTAATAAAATCAAATTTTTCAACTTTTAACCAAAACTACCGTTTTATAAATTTTTGTCTCTCTGTCTGTCTATACATATATGTTCTGTTTTAACTCTAGAACCACTCAACAGATTTGGATGCGGTTCCCTTTATTATCTTTTGATGATTTTCGACACCCCCCTCCTATCGTCATTATACAATGACCTCCCCGCCCTCGTACGAAATTGATTTAATTTTCTTTATCTTTGTTACGAAATAAATATTGTTGTTTAAACAATTAGTTTTTTCTTTCGACAAGGCCCTCCATTATAGCCATTTATTCTCACGATATTACCATCATCCGCAGATCAGACCCCCCCCCCCTAATTTCAAATGACGTAATAAATAGACGGCCCCCTACCCTAGCCGAAAACGCGGCCAAAAGGTTAGTACGTAATTCGTAATTACGTAATTTGTACGTAACCAATTCATTATATATTCCAGGTGTGTGTCTCGGACGGTCAGCCCCAACATCTGTGTTGCTACTGCGCTGCCTCGCTACAGAAGTGCACCTTGTTCCGACACAAGTCCATACAGACACAATGTTTGCTCAACGTCATGTTGGAGAATCACCTGGTGAGTATCTCGGACGGTCAGCCCCAACATCTGTGTTGCTACTGCGCTGCCTCGCTACAGAAGTGCACCTTGTTCCGACACAAGTCCATACAGACACAATGTTTGCTCAACGTCATGTTGGAGAATCACCTGATGAGTATCTCGGACGGTCAGCCCCAACATCTGTGTTGCTACTGCGCTGCCTCGCTACAGAAGTGCACCTTGTTCCGACACAAGTCCATACAGACACAATGTTTGCTCAACGTCATGTTGGAGAATCACCTGGTGTGTGTCTCGGACGGTCAGCCCCAACATCTGTGTTGCTACTGCGCTGCCTCGCTACAGAAGTGCACCTTGTTCCGACACAAGTCCATACAGACACAATGTTTGCTCAACGTCATGTTGGAGAATCACCTGGTGAGTATCTCGGACGGTCAGCCCCAACATCTGTGTTGCTACTGCGCTGCCTCGCTACAGAAGTGCACCTTGTTCCGACACAAGTCCATACAGACACAATGTTTGCTCAACGTCATGTTGGAGAATCACCTGGTGAGTATCTCGGACGGCAGCCCCAACATCTGTGTTGCTACTGCGCTGCCTCGCTACAGAAGTGCACCTTGTTCCGACACAAGTCCATACAGACACAATGTTTGCTCAACGTCATGTTGGAGAATCACCTGGTGAGTATCTCGGACGGTCAGCCCCAACATCTGTGTTGCTACTGCGCTGCCTCGCTACAGAAGTGCACCTTGTTCCGACACAAGTCCATACAGACACAATGTTTGCTCAACGTCATGTTGGAGAATCACCTGGTGAGTATCTCGGACGGTCAGCCCCAACATCTGTGCTGCTACTGCGCCGCCTCGCTAAAGAAGTGGTCTTGGTTCCGACACAAGTACATACATACACAATACTTGCTCAAGTAGAGAATCATCTGGTGAGAATATTCGCTTCATACTTTTGGAAGGCAAAACTCTACACTTAAACAAGCAATATTTGTATATATTTTGTAATCGGGTTATAGGAAACTGCTTTAAGTATTTAGATAAAATTTACAAATTTGTTTTTGGGAGCAAAAAATCGATGGAACAATTTTTACTGGTAACACCTGATTTCCCCATACAAAAGATCTCAGGTGTTGCCATATTAATACTGTTTTGGCAAAGAAAGTGGCGCCCCTATTTATTTCATGACTTGTAGGTTTCAGCTCTGTGAAAAGTCGATTTTGTAAGTTTTCACGGGCAAATCGTCCATCCTGTCTTGCTTCGTACAAGTTTGAAAATTGTATCATTATCTACTAACGATGTCTGTGTCAATGCGTGCCGTAGACGGGGAATGTGTGCATTCCGTTTTGCGCGTTAAATGTATTTTGACGTGATTTGATTACCGATTGACGCGTTTCTCGCAGAGAAACAAATCGGAACAAATATTGTGTGGAAAGATATTTTAAACAATAGCTAGACGTTTCACGTCTGTCCTGAGACGTCTGTCACGTTCGCCCAGGTACTTTTAGTTACGTACTGAAGAAACTAAATCAGAAAAGCTTGCATATCTTAATTGATGAATGTTGAATAGGTGTGTTAGCATTGTATCTGTAGTTCCTGTTTAGATAGGCGTGAATAGCATGTATGTTGTATGTGTTGTATACTTAATCAAATAAAGGTGCAAACCTAGACATCAATGTCCAATCAGCACCATCTCCAATAGTATAGTGTGGGGTAGCACCGCAGCACTCGTGGTAGCGACTGAGTCTACTTTTTGCATTATTTTTTACAACATTACCTATATTCACATAATATAAAATACAAACAGAAAAATTATTATATCATAAGATAATATTTGAGGATTTAAAGTTATCTTTGTTTACATTTGCAGGTCACACAACAATATATAAGAAAAATCGACAGAGAAGCAAAAAATCTATCCTTAACCCTCAGTGTCCACAACAATCACAGCACAATCAACTTTATATACAACGACGACACAATCAAAACAGAATCTGCCGAAGATGTCAGTTTCGAAGACTTCCAAATAAAACTTGCCTTAAAATCTGAAGAAGAAGACTTCCCATTCTTAGACAGTCCTGGATTCGTGCCTGAAGATAACGAACCGATAGCCAAACGTTTCAAAAAGGCAAAATCTGTTAAAACTCCAAAGGTCAAGCAAAAAAAGAAGAAAAAGAACATTCTAGAAGTTAAAGACATACAAAGGAAGTCGGAAGATGCAAATATAGAGCTACTTCTGTTAAGTAAGAAGGAGCAACTGGCAGAGATAGAAGGAAGGAAGGAGTCTACAAACTACATAAGTGCTTTGTTCAAATGTGACTTCTGTTTTAAGGGGTTCCTGCAAGAGAGCACTTTCAAAAACCACATGACTATGCATGACCCGGTGAGTTACTAATTTTTAAATATTTAGATTATCAGGAATTTGTAAAAATGGCTATCCTTGTAACCAAGCACGTGGTTATCCATACGTAATCTAACCGTTGTTAACGTTTGGATGTAATTGTTAATAATAATAATTGTTAACGTAACTTAACGTTTGTATGTATGGCAGAAAACTCAGTCGGCTTGACCGATTCATTTTTATTTATACATACCCACACCTACCTTTTAGAGGGTAAAACAGAAACTACAGAAGAGCTGCTTGCTGCGATCTTGACATACTCCTTTTCGGCAAGTTGGCATGTGGGCAGATATTTAGAGTCAGCTTTAAAATATATGTACAAATCATTTTAAATTATATTGAATTTGCAAATCATACATTAAAAAAAAACCAGGTGCACTTGTGGGTTGATCTACAAAATATATAAGAAAAACAGTTTACCTAAATAAACTTTATTATACGTAAACAATAATTAAAATTAATAATACAACGGTACAAATATTATTACCGCCTGAAATGGATCTACTTTTATTACAATGCAGTTAGATATCATGCCATCTTCCTCACACTCGGAAATGTGAGCGGGGCAACGTTTTTGACAACTATAATTAAGTTATATTAGATATTATATTATTAGTTTTGTTTTTTATTTATTTATTTTATTACCGAAAACATACATTTTTATAGCATAAAGGCGTATCGAAAACCTGTTAAAGTTAGCAAAAGCAGCACAATTTGACAATACATGACATAATTCGGTTTGTCTAATAACTTATCACCTTTATTACTAAAAAATGGTTTTTAATTGTTTCATACTCCTAAATACTTCATAAAAATTGGTCTTCTCTCAAATTAAACTATGTTTATATAAGATGACTTTCATTTATACAGCAAGAACCGATGTGCGGGGTAGCATTAACATTATGTGACTTTAAAACGTATATAAACGACATCTTAGGTATTGTCCCAATTAGGATATTTGGAGTTAATTAAAACAATAAAGTTAAAAGACAGCCGAATTAAAATTTTCTAAATTTTCAATTTGATTTTGACTTTCCACTTTGTGATCAACTTGAGAGATGTGTGGATAGATGTGGACAAGTAATTGGATTATATACATATTCATTTATAATTATCAAATATTATACGAGATGTAAATAAATTGTTGAAATTAAATTTTTCTACATTCATTTTCTTTGGGATTGTTGGTCAGTATTTCATTTAATGTTTTCTGTCTTTTTACACCCTGTATATACGACTCATATGTTTTATCACAAACATTATAACAGCTGTATAAATGAAAGTGTGCTTGTATCCCAGGCAATAAAGTAGTAATGTAATACGCTAAGCTAAGGTCTTGTCGATGACGTCACCTGCCCTCGTCCACTTGGAGCGGTGCTGCGCTTTAATCAGCAAACAGCGACTTGGGGCGGCTCAGTCGGCGTGACTGTAACAGATTTATGTTTTTTTTTATTCTTCAAATGCCTTATGAAAATAAATAAAAAGTTCTATCGTAAAGTTCTGGTGAAAATAAAAAGCTTTATTTATCTTATAATATTCTTAGGTAAATCTAAAATACTAACGGTATCAATAAATAAAACACAAAGACCTATACAATTGGGTGTTAACTTAAAATTAACATGTCGTTTTTTGGGTACCTAAATAATTTGTATAGCAAGGTCTTGACATTTTACGATTGCCAATGGTCTTCGAACCAGGCAACCCTGGATCGCAAATATTTTGTATTTTTTTATTTCGCTCAGCTGCTATCGAAAATTTAAATGTATATATTTAAAGGCAGTGTAAACAATATGTTAACAATATAAATAAACGTTCGGAAAATTCTGTATTAAAAACCAATTATATAATATTTACTTTCACATGCACATTGGTGTAAAAAAAAGGCGGACAGAGTCGCAGCGAAGCACCTACTGAAGCATAGCAATGGCGGCGGTTTGTAAGTGTGTGAGTGGACTTACTATGGGAATTGGCTTACTATGATGTGAAAGTGTGCGTGCCGGGCTCGTGCGTACAAGCGGATCGGCATACTATGCTTCAGTTGTTGGTTAGTGAAACTCCGTCCGCCTTTATTTTACGTCAATGCTCAATATGCTCATGCTTAATAAATAAAAAAATAAAATGTTGTCTCTGTATACGGCAGAACACGAGACCGGCTTGACCGATTGAGATGAGAATATGGGTCAAAATACGCAAAATTAATAATTTCTTCATAAAATTGAAAAGTAAATTTTCCGGAAGTTTTAGTGCTACAAATGAACGGTATGTATGAAAGGTTGGCCAGTTTTTGGTTGGTTGGTAGAGTTTGATAACTAGTATATTTTCTTTATTGTTACGACAATTCAGTAGAATGCTTTTAACCCGCCACTGGTGACGTGTATTTGACTTACATTGTTGGTGACCCCGGTCTCCAGCACCGCGGTTTTTGACTACGAGTTTTTATATAATTTACTGTTTATGCTTCTTTCATTCAGCGTTCTCTTTTTGTGCGGTAAAGTTTGTAGGTCAAATGGGCAACAACGTAAAAGTCACCAAAAAGGGCTCGTATTCTTAGTACTGTTAGAACTTGACTCGGTACTCCAAGCTGCCGTCTATGTTGGAGGCGGTGCGGTGTGTGGCAGCGCTACATATGTCAGATAACGTAGCAGCGAGCATGTACCTTGAACAAGGAGTGTGCAGGGAACAGCGACCGGAACTCGAGCGGCGTCGCGCTGTCCGTGTTGGAGGCGGTGCGCGTGTAGCTGACAGAGTTGCCGCTGCGGGAGATACATTCGAGGCCGCCGTTGGTCGAGGAGCACTGGGGCCCTTCGGCCGCCATGCCGGCTAGCGCTGAGGGCGAGAGGTACTGGTTATATAGAGGAGGCAATTCACTTATAAAATTAAAGAGGATGAACAAACGGCTGACCTCAATATACACTATGTTCGATATAACTGACCAGTTTCAGCTGATTCTCTTTCAGGCGAGTGAAGTCGTTAACACGAGGACGTCGCGCCTCACACTGCGGGCGGCAGCTCGCAATGTGACGTGCAACTTCACTTATGTGTGTAAAAATTGTATTTTCTACAACTGTGACATAATGACAGCCATTGGTACACGAGTGCTTGTTTACAAACAAAGCGAAGTTTGAACACAATACTTTATCTGCGACCATAAAAAATATTTATATATAATTATAATATTTTACATTATAAAATGTATGGAATAGGTAAACAGATCAATTTAGGTACAGTGCGCGCCAATCTTTTAGTCGCCTCTGAAGATTGACGCAAGAGGCGACGCAATAGCCGTTTAACGGTGTCAGGGGGACGTTACAGGGGCGAGGGCGCGGAGCACACCCGCCTGCGTGCCGCACCACACCCCCCGCTCGCCATTTAGCAGGTGTCAACACTATGCGTTAGTGTTAGTGCTACGTCCGTACACTACAAATGCGCGCGTTGCATGAAAAGTACGTTCGTGGAAAAAATTCTATGAAGTTAATCGTTGAATCTGTTTGTGTTGCCTTTATTTGTTGTTTTGTTGATTTAGTTTGTTAAAGTTTATTGTTGTTGTTATGCCTCGCGGTCCTTATAGCGTTTTTAGGCGACAATGTAGGAAATTGGTGTTTATATTAATTTGTTTTATTTAAACAGTTAAGATTGCACTAAAATAATAAATATATATTAAACAGGTGGGTACAACAAGTACACCTTCCCACTTATAGTAAACATTTAATAATCAACCGTTCATATTATTGTTTCCTTGACTGTACCTGCGCAAGCTTGCACTCGTAACTCATTCAGAGGCGACTAAAAGATTGGCGCGCCCTGTACTTATGTAATTTTAATAATACATTTTTTCGTGCTTGTAAGCCAATTATATGACTGTTTTAGTATTTACAGTAAGTGACTTAGGATGTGTTCAAAAAAGAAAATATGTCTATGGAAATGACGATAACGTCACTGAAAATATGTCTATGGAAATGACGATAACGTCACTGAAAATATGTCTATGGAAATGACGATAACGTCACTGAAAATATGTCTATGGAAATGACGATAACGTCACTGAAAATATGTCTATGGAAATGACGATAACGTCACTGAAAATATGTCTATGGAAATGACGATAACGTCACTGAAAATATGTCTATGGAAATGACGATAACGTCACTGAAAATATGTCTATGGAAATGACGATAACGTCACTGAAAATATGTCTATGGAAATGACGATAACGTCACTGAAAATATGTCTATGGAAATGACGATAACGTCACTGAAAATATGTCTATGGAAATGACGATAACGTCACTGAAAATATGTCTATGGAAATGACGATAACGTCACTGAAAATAAATTGCTTTTTTTCATTTAATGAAGCATATTTACGCTTATTTTAAAGCTAATCCTGAAAACGACATTAATTCCCAAGGGGGTGTCACAGATGTTCCGAGTGTGAACTGTAAAATGCAAGTCAAGTGCATTCACACTCGGAACACCTCTGCTCTGACATCCCCTCGGGGATTCATGTCGTGACGGTATATTTATTTTTGTTTTTATTATTCCTGAAAAGTTTTCGAATCGTAAATGTTGGGGTTAAAATAAAAGAGGCCAATTGAGACATTTTAGTTTCAAATAATTTTTTCCGTACTTGAAGGAACCCTTATAGTTTCGCCATGTTCGTCTGTCTGTCCGTCTGTCTGTCACGATCCTTTTGCTCGGCCCCCGTGTGAGAATCAAGTTGAAACTGATACCTCCTACAGAAGTGTTACCTCCTACGGTCCCATGGTGCTGTAAAAAAATTAAGCTTCTAACTCGGCGCGAAAAAAAATTGTTGCACTTTACATAGTCAATTTTATACAAATTTTTCTGACTCATAAGGGAATCTTTTGAAATTGAAATATATTTATTTATGTAATGTAGGTATATCAGATACACTTATTACAGGTTGGTTTTAATGTAATATAATTAAATAATATACGTGTATAGGTAATAGTTTTATATAATAAATAATAATATGAGAAAATACACAAGGAAATAATAAAGGTTAGGTTTACTTAAATTTAATTAAAAACCCACAGGACACTTCCAGTATGATTAGAAACTTAAAATGTCGTTTACAGGTAGGTCTTATACATAGTAAAAAAATCTGAAAATAACAAATATTTAATTATTTAGGAAGTTATAAATGACCAACTTAATTAGACCCTTTAGATACATAGAGTTTAATAGATCGTAAGTGTCAAGTTAAGTTGGTCGGTAATGAGTACAAGTGGATTTATTTGCCATAATGTTTTTAGGGTTCCGTACCAGTATTGTGTGGTGGTACGGAACTCTTTAAGCGCGAGGCTGACTCTAGTTTTTAAGGTTCTGTAACAGTATTGTGTGGTAGTACGGAACCCTTTGTGCGCGAGGCTGACTCTCAAAACATTTTAAGCGTATTTCCACACTAGTACAGAAGTCCTTTTTAAGAATATTCGGTCCTAATCCAATGCAAGGTGTACATCAATTTATTTTCAATGCAAGTGCTCGTAAAGGCCCACTTTTTATGCATCAAAACCGAACAGAAAGTCGATTATTTTGCCCTAGGGCTTTATTATTATTATTTTTGTTTATTTATTTACAATGGTTGGCTAACCTGCAGCCTCTCCTGTGTACCATAGATGTTATACTTTTTTTTCCACTGTTTAACGGCTCTGGATACAATCCTTTTGAGCCAATCATAATTTAAAGTTCACAAGATTATATTTGTTTTCATTTCCTCACACTATGCATTGAAAAATGTAATATGATACACGGGCGTAAAAGCAATAAATTACTCGGTTACGTTTAAAAAACTCGCTAGGCTCGTGTTTTAAATCGTCCTCGTAATTTATTCCTTTTCGCCCTTGTAGCATAAACTACTATTATGCAGACAAATTCATACTGGAGGCTTGGTAAGTGATCAGTTTCACGGATTAATAACACTTTGCAAATGTTAAGCTCCCATAGTAATAGATTCGTTGCTGGGCTTGTATTGCGTTTGTAGCGAACACGAAAAATAAATGTACGAATAACTGAGTATTTACTGAGTCCTCAGTGTGAACTTGGCTTTATAAATGAATATCACGTTGTATAAATAATGTATAAAACTCACCCAGGCACAGTACAGCTCCAACTAATTTCATCTCGTGTTATCCCGAGCGTTGTTGTGGTCTGAAAAGTATATAAAAGTATATACTATTTATAGTGTGGCAAACCTATAATATATAGGTGACACGAACCGATCCATTCGTCGCACTAGATCAACACATCCACGAGAGGTTACGGTTCTCTAAGAGATTGCTTAATCAAATGATTAAACTACTAGCCTTTGCCCGCAGTTTCACCCATCCATGTGTTCGTCCACTGCTGGACATAGGCCTCTCCAATATTTTGCTTGTCTATGTCCTTCAGGTCGTCGGTCCTGCAGGCACGAGCTCGGCCTTCGCTTTGCTGTACGTGGTTTCCATTCACCCTCAGCGCCAAATATGGCCAGCCCGCTGCCACTTCTACTTACAGATATGGCCAGCCCACTGCCACTTTAACTTACAAATATGACCAGCCCACTGCCACTTCAACTTACAAATATGACCAGCCCACTGCCACTTCAACTTACAAATATGACCAGCCCACTGCCACTTCAACTTACTAATTCGGTTATCTCGGTCAGTTTCGATCTCTGGCAGATCTCCTCGTTTCGGATGTTATCCATCAGAGATATCACAAACATAGCTCGCTCTATAGCTCGATTCATAGTTTCACTCGAGCCAATGTATTTAAAGGCCCCCTATCCGATTGACAAAAATCACGTTTTACACTAAAAAAACGTTTTTACTGTGAAATATTCACGGTTGTAATATTAAAGTATATTTTCTTCAATGTCATACAATTTTCATATAATTAGTTATGTAAATTTTATAAAGAATCTAACCATTACAGCAGCAAAATCATTTTCAAAATCGGTTCAGTAGTTTATTTATTATTTATTTAGGAAAATTTACATATAAGTTTAAACAGATATTACACAAATTGTAACAATACAGCCAAATGTGATTTTCACTATAACATATAACAGTATATTTCTAACGAGCCACAAATTACAAAGTTGTTAAAAGTTAAATTACAAGTTAAATTACACGGTACAAGCAAAATTAAAAATAGAGAATTTAAGGGGATATACCGACATCGGAGTGGGTTTTTCATTTCATTTTATGACACAACTACAATATATAAAGATCTGGTTTCAGACTATATGAATCTTGGGCATATTCTTCAAATTATGTGTTATGGAAAACGCAATTGGATAAAATTTTCTCGATAGAAAATAATTCCAAAGTAACGTCTTATATTTCCTTTTTTTTAATTTTACTCCTCAATGGTTCAACGTATCCTAACAACGATTTTTCTCTGAATGTGAAACGTTTTATTTTAAATTATCTGTTATCATTTTTCAGTTGGGTACTCTAGTTATTTTTTTACGATTTTTTACATGAATTGCGCGTCAAGTGACGGTAAGGTCGAGATTTGCGCGCACTATTGTTATCGCGTGTGCTACTGCTGCTCTGTACGTTCGGGCTATAGCGCTGTCACACTCGTTCACTTTCTTCAGTGCTCGCTGAGCTCTACCGTGAGAAGGACCTGTGCTGCGTTTGATCCTCTTTGTTTTTCCCCGTTTCCACAAATTTTAAGTTTGTTATCAATCATATTCTATTGCTAAGATAATATTCATTATTGCATTATAGTTTTTATCTCGTTAAGATTCGTTTTAGGGTTAAAACTGATTGTTGTTTACTGATATAAATCGTAGTCGTAAAACAATACCCCAAAATGGGGAATAAATAAAAACAGAACAATCATACGTAAAAAAAAATATAAGAAGTACATGCAAGCTAGAGGTCACGACATAGTCGCAAAAATCATGTAAGTACCTACATATGATTTTTATTTGTTACATGTCAACTTGCAAGGACGGACTTTTCTGGAATCTAGTGTAGTATCTGTAAAACGCTTTACTTATATATTATGTGATATTTTTCAGGGCTAAAAGATGTTTACATAACCATGAAAATAAGATAGATGATATAAACCCATCAGCACAGACGTTCAATGACAGTGCAAGTGGTTCGGGAGCAACAGAACAAAGCAAAGTCATGGAGTCGTCATTGATGATATTTAATTTAAACGAGCAGAGAATTTTAAACACCCAGTCGATTCCAAAAAGAGGGTAAGGGTTTCAAAATGTTATGAATATTATAATTTTAAGTAAAATATGATGTTAGAAATATTTAAGTGTAGTAATTTGTTATTTTTTCTTTCTTCTCAAAACAAATTTGGATAAAATAGCTACAAATATATATTACGTACCTAGTATAAAAAATTGAAATATGTCCAATATTTAATTTTTTTTAAATGAAGCATCATATATATTTCATTATACCAAATCTATTTTTTCACCATTATCATTGTCATATTTTCTTTATATTTTTATAGGTCTAATCGATCTTTATCAGTTGATGATGTATTAATATCAGACTCAGGGACAGATTATTCTTGTAAAATTATAGGACAGGAGTTACTACTACTATCTCCAGACAAAAATAGCTCGTCTGGCATGTTATGCATCTACCGACTTCGAGCAAAATCAAGAAAGGTGAGCATTTTGTAACCAGAAATTTGTTTCAAACAAAAAGTTTATTTGTTTACTTGAATTCGTCATTTATCCGACCGCCCGCCCGAGGGAGGGTTATGTTTTTCAGGGACCCGGTGATGGTATAAGACATGAGACATAAGATATGTTTAGGAAGGACTCTTATATAAGTATATGTACCTATGTATATGTTTAGAGGGGGAGGGGGGGGGGTACCGGAAATCAATAGTTTTTTTTAAATTTTTTTTTCAAATAAAAAATTTCTAGGTTATTTTAGGTAGAATAAAATAACTCGAATATTAAGTGTACGTATAGTGGGAGGGGGGGGGGGGGAAATGAAAATAGTTTAAAAAAAATAAATCAAAACAAAACCTCACTTTTTTGTCTCTTTAACTTTAAAGACCCAAAATTACTTTTGCAATTGCTTGGGCGTTGCGGAAAGTGCAGCCCCTTCGCCCTTCCGTAATAAAGCACAGTCACCCATGCTCACCTTCGGAGCTTCGGCTTGTTGGTCGCCTTCGGCGACCAGCCTCAGCCTCTACGGCTCGCACGGGTGCCTATGCTTTGTCACGGCAGGCGAGGGCTGTAGGTAGGTACTCTAGGGGTAGTACCCACACGACTGTATAGATTCAGGGTGCTCTGATTCTGTTTTGGAACAGATTCAACCTATTTTTTGCATAGCGTCAGGTGCTCTGATTCGGTTTTGCAACAGATTCAACGTATTTTTTCTATTAAATCACTAATCAGCATAAATACAACAAAAAGGCAACCTATTAGGTAAGCTAAATAAAAGACATGCATAAACTTTATAAACTTTGAATGAAATCACAAAGAAAAAAAAATGCCTGCATTGGTTTTATACTATAACAACAAAAAAATTAAATTACGTCAATTTTAATGCATAACTCACAGCAGTTTCGGAACACAACCAAAAAAAAAATATCAAGTCATAAAATCAATTAAAATTGCACCTTAAGACAATTTTTGAGGTTATTTTACGAAACTTGAACATTTTTTTTGAGGAAACTATCGATTTCCGGTAACTGAAATTTCGTGAGATTAATAACAATAACAAGAGCTATTCTGGAAAAAAAATGAAGGTACCTTTGTTCGTATACTCTTGTAAGAGACGAGCCTATATTTATTTATAACCGCCAGTTACACTTCTCAATGTAGTTAACACAAACAATTGCAATCTAAAACAATAAAAAGTAAAAGAGGATAAATAATTTAAAAAGTAAATAAATTCAATACAGATGTCAAAAAATTTAATCTAAACAATAATAATCTAGCATCACATGTATCAAAATGTCAAAGTAATATAATATCAAAGTAAAAAAGTAAAATATTCTGTTTATAAATAATTTTAATACTAAGTACTAATATATTTCTATTAAGGGGGTACTATCCCAAATTTGCCTCTTTTCAATATAATTTTAAACCTTGGAATTGGGGTAATGAAATAATATATATATATATATATATATATATATATATATATATATATATATATATATATATATATATACATATATATATATATATATATATATATATATATACATATATATATATACATATATGTATATGTCATTTTTTAGTCTTTTATCAACAATGTTGAAAATGTAACTGTGAATTGTGTGAAATGTGATAATCTTTTGTTTGAATAAACTCTGCATCCCAGCTACCCAGCAAACTCTGCCCATACGGCAAATACCGGTTGTGTCTGCTTACGTGTATTCCACTGTCACATTCGTATAATATTGTCTTTTTATTCTAGACCTAAGGATGTGACTAAGAAGCGCAGACATTAAGAAGATCATACTCATGATGATGAACAAGAACATCCATACGAAATAGGCATCGAAGATTGTGAGTTTCGTGAGTTTATGAATAAATAAAGACAAAATATTTAAAAGTAAATATATTTTTAGCTTTTTGTTTACAATATTCACTTTTGTTACAGAATGTATTCAAATGAATTCATAAAGATGCATTCTTGGCGTAAAAATAAGAAAACTGGACATATAGAAGTTAACCAAAAATCTGATTGGTTTATTCAAGCTCAAAGCCAATTATATATTTGTCAAAAAGGAAAATGTGCATTGGCCGTATGGTACGGAAATAATCAGATAAAAACCGAAATTATACTAAAGCATGACCAATTATTATTTTGGCATGAAAGAATGGAGCCACATTTGCTTTCGTTTTTCAATGATTGTCTTTTACCAGAAGTGGTTGATCCCAGACACAGACTAAATTTACAAATTCGTGATCCAGAATATGTGAAAGAACAGGATAAAGAAAACATGTGTCCGAAAGCCCCTCCAAGAAATAATTATCCAGAGACAAACTCGCGACCAAAGGCCGTAGTAGTAGAAAATAATGAGGAGATTGTAAACCACGTGGTTGATTTTGAATTCTTCTGATTAAAATATTTTAAAAGAACCATTGTCCTTTTCTTTTTACAATTTATCCTGAAAATGACGTGTAAAAAATTCTCTGGGCTCCTATACCAACGATTAGCTTATCATCACGAAAACTTTTTTTTTTGTGGTCAATATTTTTGAAAATAAAACCATAATAGCGACTCCACTGCTTCTGTTCTAAAATTTCAAAATACAGTGAAAACTCGATAACTGTATCTGTATGATAATTAAATTTATTTGTATTTAATAATATAATATTTATTTTTGAATTGATTAGTTATTTAGTATGTTATGTGGAAATTGTGGAATATTGCAACGGCAATACTCCTGCAGCTGCGGTTTGTCGCGCTGACTCGCTGTAATACTTTATATTCTCTGCTCGCGGCGAGCGCGAAACCACGCCCATCAAACACTGATTTCGCCACGGTATATCCTCTTAAACTAAAACAATTAGTACTATTTATAAAGTTGTTGCGCGCTTACACAAACAATCGAACTACATAATGAGAGGATGTTCGTTCGTAGTGTATGTGTGTAAGAGAGGGAGAGGGTGTGTATGCAATGGTGTGTAAATGACGAGAAGGAGGGGGGTGATGTAAAATAAATGCAATGTACTTTTCATACTTATGTCTCCGTATCTGATTTTAACAGAATCTGACTAATGTGATATTTGAAAGATGCTTCAGATAGGACAAAAGGGTCGACTTCTGAAAAGAGTTTATTATAGGAATAAGCTATTCTACAAATGACGGAGTGTTTGGCATAGTTTGATACGATAAAGGTGTAAAACTTAGCAGCTGTGTGCCTGGTTCGTTTTCTTGGTACATTAAATTTGAGCGCAGACAGCAATTCTGGGCAGTCAATTTGTCCCGAGCATATGTCATGTAGCAGTAACATGTGGAATCCGCAAGCTTCCTCATAGTCGAAACGAACACTTTGTCGTTAGTTCAGATGTTTTATGTATTTCCTCTGAATACGTTCGATTTCGTCAATGTAAACGGAATATTGCGGCGTCCAAATGCAAACTACAATATTCCAAAAGACTACGGACATATGCATAGTAGACGACCTTAATTGCAACAATACTGCTAAAAGGCTCACAAACTCTTATTACAAAAGCCAGGTTTTTAATTAATGAACAAAACTGGTGAAGTTTCGTCCCTGCGGACGTCAATTTGACACTTTTTTGTCCACACGAACTTGTACAGTGGAGACCACATCAAGCTATACACTTGCAGTACGAAATTAGCCCCTACGGAGAAGAATATACGATAGGTACAAAGTCCAATGTGTCTTACTTGATGCGGTCTCCACTGTACATCATGGCGTCACTGCGGGCTTTGCTTTCTCTAAATAAGAGTTTTTTCTCAGGAGTATGATGATCGCGAACAATAATTTTTGAAATATTACCCCCGATCAAGCCCGTTTCAGTTGATTTTTGACATTGTACGCCTTTGACATTCTGCGCTTTTGACATTCTGCGCTTTTGACTATGTGCGCTTTTGACATTCTGCTCTTTTGACAATTTGCGATCGTTTGTCATTTTGCGCTTTTGACCTTATGCTCCTAAACGGATTCCGATATCCGAAGTGTTGACGCCTCGCTTCTTACGAATGTGTCCTTAGTGATCCTATTGTTCAACTTCGCTATTATTGTTTTGGGTGTCCCTCAAGTGTTTACCAGTGGACCAACTCGAGTAGCAAAATCTGTTTCATTCGGAGTTAATTCAACGTCCGCATATTTAGCCAACTTGATAACAATATCCGTAATTGATTCGTTTGAGTTACATAGGTAACATAGGTAACCCGAGCGAATGAAATTAATGGGTACGTACCTAGGGAACTGATAGTCTATGTCCAAGTGAAGAGTGTCACCTTGAAGGAATTTTTAAAATCGGTTCAGTAGTTCAAGAGAGTGCCCCTACTACATACAAACAAACAAACAGACCTCTCTATCATATAAGTGTACAATACATGTTAGACACGCAGCGGTCGGTAACTGTTTCATTACCTCATTATTTTCGGTCCATTATGAATAATCATTGGAATTTCATTAGGGTGCATGCGAGGAGGCTCGTAAACTGGGAGGCTACTCCGAGTGACGTTAACTGGCAGGCTACTTCGAGTGACGTTAACTGGCAGGCTACTTCGAGTGACGTTAACTGGCAGGCTACTCCCAGTGGCGTAAACTGGCAGGCTACTCCGAGTGACGTAAATTGGCAGGCTACTCCGAGTGACGTAAATTGGCAGGCTACTCCGAGTGACGTAAACTGGCATTGACGTAAACTGGGAGGCTACTGCGAGTGACGTTAACTGGCAGGCTACTGCGAGTGACGTAAACTGGCAGGCTACTCTCCGAAGTGACAAAATTGTATCTAATACCGTTCGGTCGTATATCCATCTCTATCACACATCACAGGTGGACGTATGCTCGGACGATAAACGGTATAATATAATAGATATGGCACACAACATACATCGCTTTGGATAGTTTAAACACGGGTGTGAGTTTAAAAAACGAGCCGTAACTTGATTGTCAAATAGGTAGTATTACAAAATACAAAATATCTTTATTGGTAACACAAATTAAATTTACATGGTAATGTTTTTGGAATCACCTTTTAAGCATGCAATGCTTGTACCAGGTGACTCAGCTCTTTCTATAACTTTATATAATTAACTAAATGTAGAAAACAATAATCATTAAAACAAGTTTAATAAAGATATTTTAATATATTATATAGATATAATTATGTGTGTAAATGTATAATGTATAATTTTAATATTTATGTTATATTTGTGTAATATAAATATAAGGAATAGTTTAAAATTACAAATTAAATAAGATATTAGTGTTAGATTATATTATATCAATGATAAATTTAAAAATATATTATATAATTAATATATATTAATATATATAGTATTAGGTAGGTAGTATTCTAAAATGATTCATTTTCAAAGTTACGTGGGATAGTTTTAAATGTAGTGATGTGAGTAAGTCATTCCAAATGTTTGAAGCAGCGTACCTAATTGAATCTGGTACAACAACCGGCACTCTTATGGTATCGTCGTAATTGTATTTAGTGTTACAGATCTGTGCGTATTTTGACCTTTATGGTGACTTTCCTTCTTTGCCGACTTTTCAGGTTTCAGATATTCAGGTCTTTGGTTAAATTTGATCGAACTTATAGACGAAACTTGCTAAATGTAGCTGCCTCTTAAATTGCGTCTTTTTTCATTTAGAAGCGTTGTTATTGTTGTTCGTTTTAGTATGTGGTATGTTGTACCTTGCGCAAGCATTAGGTACACGCTGTATAGCCCTCGATGTTTTTTCTTAAAGTCTGGGGCCATACACAACGTCGCATTAGTTAAAGAGACACATAACCACATGCCATGTTACGGGGCCGTGTACACTTCTGTAGGAGGTATTAGTGTCAACTTGATATCTCTCACGGGGTCCGAGGAAAAAGGAAAAAGAAAAAGACGGAAAACAAACCGATCCTATAATAATATTAGCGTTACGTACATTACAATGCCTTCTTTAGGTTGAAACATGTTACTTATCAGTCCAAGTACTGACTGAATAAAGATATAATGCAAGTAAAGAACTGATGAAAAACAGGTCATTTGGAAACAATACCGGTATTTTAACAAAAAAATAAAAACATTGAGTACCGGTATTTTTACAACCAAAACGTTATGAGTTATCTATGACTGATACCGTTATCAACTGTGATATCGGTATCAATCCAAGGCGTTTGATACCAGTATCATGCCCTGGTATCAAAAGTCCTCTGATTGCCAAAAATCAAATTATTAAAAAAATAACAACACGAAATAGCTCCGTTGCGACGGCAAATGGAGATAGGCGCCTTGATGATCATTGCTCTAGATAAAAATACCTTGGTGATCATTGCTCTAGATAAAAATACCTTGGTGATCATTGCTGTAGATAAAAATACCTTGGTGATCATTGCTGTAGATAAAAATACATTGGTGATCATTGCTGTAGATAAAAATACCTTGGTGATCATTGCTCTAGATAAAAATACCTTGGTGATCATTGCTGTAGATAAAAATACCTTGGTGATCATTGCTGTAGATAAAAATACCTTGGTGATCATTGCTGTAGATAAAAATACCTTGGTGATCATTGCTCTAGATAAAAATACCTTGGTGATCATTGCTCTAGATAAAAATACCTTGGTGATCATTGCTGTAGATAAAAATACCTTGGTGATCATTGCTGTAGATAAAAATACCTTGGTGATCATTGCTCTAGATAAAAATACCTTGGTGATCATTGCTGTAGATAAAAATACCTCGGTGATCATTGCTGTAGATAAAAATACCTTGGTGATCATTGCTCTAGATAAAAATACCTTGGTGATCATTGCTGTAGATAAAAATACCTTGGTGATCATTGCTCTAGATAAAAATACCTTGGTGATCATTGCTCTAGATAAAAATACCTTGGTGATCAGTGCTCTAGATAAAAATACCTTGGTGATCATTGCTGTAGATTAAAATACCTTGGTGATCATTGCTGTAGATAAAAATACCTTGGTGATCATTGCTCTAGATAAAAATACCTTGGTGATCAGTGCTCTAGATAAAAATACCTTGGTGATCATTGCTGTAGATAAAAATACCTTGGTGATCATTGCTGTAGATAAAAATACCTTGGTGATCATTGCTGTAGATAAAAATACCTTGGTGATCATTGCTGTAGATAAAAATACCTTGGTGATCATTGCTCTAGATAAAAATACCTTGGTGATCATTGCTGTAGATAAAAATACCTCGGTGATCATTGCTGTAGATAAAAATACCTTGGTGATCATTGCTCTAGATAAAAATACCTTGGTGATCATTGCTGTAGATAAAAATACCTTGGTGATCATTGCTCTAGATAAAAATACCTTGGTGATCATTGCTGTAGATAAAAATACCTTGGTGATCATTGCTCTAGATAAAAATACCTTGGTGATCAGTGCTCTAGATAAAAATACCTTGGTGATCATTGCTGTAGATTAAAATACCTTGGTGATCATTGCTGTAGATAAAAATACCTTGGTGATCATTGCTCTAAATAAAAATACCTTGGTGATCAGTGCTCTAGATAAAAATACCTTGGTGATCATTGCTCTAGATAAAAATACCTTGGTGATCATTGCTGTAGATAAAAATACCTTGGTGATCATTGCTGTAGATAAAAATACCTTGGTGATCATTGCTGTAGATAAAAATACCTTGGTGATCATTGCTCTAGATAAAAATACCTTGGTGATCATTGCTGTAGATAAAAATACCTCGGTGATCATTGCTGTAGATAAAAATACCTTGGTGATCATTGCTCTAGATAAAAATACCTTGGTGATCATTGCTGTAGATAAAAATACCTTGGTGATCATTGCTCTAGATAAAAATACCTTGGTGATCATTGCTCTAGATAAAAATACCTTGGTGATCAGTGCTCTAGATAAAAATACCTTGGTGATCATTGCTGTAGATTAAAATACCTTGGTGATCATTGCTGTAGATAAAAATACCTTGGTGATCATTGCTCTAGATAAAAATACCTTGGTGATCATTGCTCTAGATAAAAATACCTTGGTGATCATTGCTCTAGATAAAAATACCTTGGTGATCATTGCTGTAGATAAAAATACCTTGGTGATCATTGCTCTAGATAAAAATACCTTGGTGATCATTGCTGTAGATAAAAATACCTTGGTGATCATTGCTGTAGATAAAAATACCTTGGTGATCATTGCTGTAGATAAAAATACCTTGGTGATCATTGCTCTAGATAAAAATACCTTGGTGATCATTGCTGTAGATAAAAATACCTTGGTGATCATTGCTGTAGATAAAAATACCTTGGTGATCATTGCTGTAGATAAAAATACCTTGGTGATCATTGCTCTAGATAAAAATACCTTGGTGATCATTGCTGTAGATAAAAATACCTTGGTGATCATTGCTGTAGATAAAAATATATTTCCAATGATATATAAATTATACCTGTTGGGTACACCACGCTTCGTACATTTTTGCCCATCCTCCCAAGTCTTTATCTTTAACGGTGCTACAGTTATGAGGCTGTGGCGGATAACGGAGTCTCACCATAAAGGTTCCTTTTGTACCTCTTATTTCCTACGGAACCCTAAAAAATGTAACGTGCCTATACGTGCCAACTTAATAACTCAATCAGAACGAAAGCGATTGGTAACATATAATTAAATTAAATTAATTATTATAATTTAATTGTAACGTAAATACTCGGTTGACTTCAATAATTGCTAAAGTCAGGACAGTCGAACAGTTACAGCAGATTCAGACTGCCTTCTCCTGGCGGCGTAGCATAGTCTTTAATCGAGCGCGACGCCACTAGTTGAATCACAAGTGCAAGGAGCGTGACGTACTGTTTAATCGCAAAAACATCGTATCACACTCCTCGCACTTGTGATTCAACTAAGTCGCATCGCGCGATTAAACACTGTGCTACGCCGCCTGTGCGAGTGAAGATACTGACGTGACGAGGACGTTAGTTCACGGTCTGAATCTGATGAAACTTGTTGACTATCTCGATCTTATTACTTATTGAGATGTATCAAAATGTTACTGGACACTCTTCACGATCAACTGAGTAGATATGTGCGAGTGAAGATACTGACGTGACGAGGACGTTAGTTCACGGTCTGAATCTGATGAAACTTGTTGACTATCTCGATCTTATTACTTATTGTGATGCATCAAAATGTTACTGGACACTCTTCGGGATCAACTGAGTAGATATGCAGGTTATTGAGTGACCGTCTGCGGGGCGACAGACGCTGGCGGGGACGAGGTAATCTAGACTAGATATTTGCGGGGGGAGGAGAGGTAGGTATCGTTCAGGAAATGTAATTTGCACTGATTCGGTTTGTCTCATTAACTTTGGATAAAAATAGAACAATAAAGGCACGTGCTCGGTAACTCACGACTCACGGTCAGCTAGTGTTGATACTATCCACACAAGGTTATCTACGAAATAGCAAAATAATATTAAATTTTAAAAACATGGGTCCAGGTGTGATGAACAGTAACACATCACTCATAGAATGTATAAAGAGCTTGATCCTATTTTTACACAATAAATAAGCTGTCTAATTCGTTGGTGCAAATTATATTTCCTAAACTATAAGCGCGTGCGACTGCGTGTCACTCACCGACACTCGCAGCTACCTCGCCCCCGCCAACATCTGTCGCCCCGCGGGACGCTCGTGTCTCGTCTATTACCCACCACTCAGTAACCACAATGTCCGCAGTCGGTCGGTCCACACAAGTGCGACGTGTGCGCGGTGTACTGCGCCAACGAGCGGCGGCTGCGCGCACACAAGAAGGTCTCGCACGAGAGACGTTACATCTGCAAGCTGTGCAACAATGTCGCTACCACCAGGTGAGATGTACGTGTGTCCGCAGTCCGTCTTGTCTGTTCAGGTGACCTGGAGAAGTTGGTTAACACTCGACCGCAGAGAAAACAAGCCGCTAAAATGGTAGCGCCCGGCAGACAATTCGGCACTCTATGATCGCGGAACCTTAATATCTTAACTGTTACACAATCACCTATTACCATGATTTTTTTCAAATTTTTTGGTCACCTTGTTTCGGAGATAGTGGGGGACATGATAACTTTAAAAATTGCGACCTTTTCGTTTTTTTTTGTATGGGGCCCTCGGGTTTTTTTGTTTTTAAATGTAATTTGCCGTGGTAAAACGTATTCTATGAAAATTTCAACTGGCTGAAGCTGAAGACCCATGTGACAGACGGACGGACGGATGGACAGACAGACAGCGGAAGCTCAGTAATAGGGTCAAGTTAGGTACCCTTCGGTATGATTAGTTGGTACTGTATGTCATGCGACACTGAGCCAGTCTTGATTGGCTGACTCATGATGACAGTGAACGCCATAGGAGCTGACGTCACACTAAACATGTGCCCGGCACAGTTTCGTGGGTTCATTTTTCAGCGCTTATCAGACTTGTATCGTTCGCAGTGTCGATGTCGTGGTAATGAACTTTGATAATGGTAATATTGCAAGTCCCCCCGTGTGTTGCAGCCACTACGCCCGGGAGCACCAGCGCTGGCACAACGGCGTCACGTACGACTGTAACAAGTGCGGCATGTCCTTCAGGTGAGCTCTACTCACTAGTGACAGCTGTCAAAACTGACAGATGTCATAAGTGACAAATTTCAAAAGTGACATCAAGTCAAAAGTTTCCAGGTCCCTTAGGAACTAACCGGACAAAAGGTGTTCAATGTTCAAATTCGCTCTTTACTTTAGCCGTATGCTAAATTTCAGTTAATTCGGCGTAGTTTTAGCGTAAAAGAGTAATAAAATTTACAAACTCACTTTTGCATTTATAATAATGATGATAATTTCGATAAAGTAGGATTTAGAAATTTTGTTAGAAAACGACGTGAAAAGTCTGACCATAACAACATTATGAACTCATTCAACATTTAGGAATCATGTTATCGGAGGCTTATATTTTATTATGTTTGAAAAAGGTCTATTGAGCGTATTTTCTTAAAAGACTCCTAAAGTTTAAGCTCTCTATTTATAAAATATTTTATATTTATATGAAATGAACTGCCAATAGATAGCCAGTCATGTTGTCGTCCGTACTGTAGTCTCCCCTCATGTCGGCAGGAAGTCGACGTCGTACCTGACCCACGTGCGGCTGCAGCACCCGAGCTCACACGTGTGTGACGTGTGCGGAGACAGTTTCATTTATATGAAATGAACTGCCAATAGATAGCCAGTCATGTTGTCGTCCGTACTGTAGTCTCCCCTCATGTCGGCAGGAAGTCGACCTCGTACCTGACCCACGTGCGGCTGCAGCACCCGAGCTCACACGTGTGTGACGTGTGCGGAGACAGTTTCATCGGCGCCAGTGGACTCAACACGCACAAGCTCAAGGCGCACAAACATGACGACGTGGTCTGTAGCACTCTCACCTACTAACTTCTCTTTGTCTTCTTTATCAAGATTGTCTTGAGTGGTGACAAGTGTGATACACCCGCTGATACCAAGTACGCCTGCTACATGGACAGCTAGATCAAGATCTGACTAACTGACAAGTCCTTATACTTCAACTGGTGGTAGACTTTGACCGTGTCTTGTGACTAATGACGGAACAATGCCGCCTAGCGACACGTCGTGCTTCGAATCTTGAGAAGCAGATGTGTGTATCGATAAACTGTTATTTGAAAAAAATTTGTCCTTAAATATCTGATATAAAACCTAAATATAAATTTAGGTAAATTTGTGGATATATTAATAATTTGCAATATTCCGCTAAACAACATTTATGATGGACTTCCGCAAAGTAACGCCTTTTTCAATAAATTTTATAAATTTAGGTTTTATATCAATTGCAATAAAACCCAAATTGAAATGTTTGCATATCCGACGCTCACGTTGGCAGCGGGGGCAATTCCGAATTCGATATCGTTGCGAAATCGTTTGTCGAATGAGCATAAGAACTACAAACTGTCACAACTTCGACAAACGTAATCGAGTTGCGAAATAGCCCCGCAGTTCGACGTACATAATTTGGATTCGCAAAAGTTCATGTTCATATATTTACACATATTTACATTGCAGGAGCAAGATGGCCGCCCCGACAGCTACTGCGCGACGTGCGCGGTGCGGTTCCGCAGCGAGGTGGCACTGAGTCGACACCGTGACACCGCCACCGCTCACACCCGCGCCGGAGCACTCAGGTTTGTCACACACCAAACCAATACGCAAATCGTCACAATATATATCCACGAGTCACTAGAATAGTTTACACTCGTAATATCCTTTTTTCACGGACGATTTTTACGTGTAAGGCAATGCAGGTTTACTTCACAGTGTTTTCCTTGACCGTTCAGCAAGTGGTAACTATGATACTTTATTGACACATATACTGACACATATACTGACACATATACTGACACATATACTGACACATATACTTATACATACATTACGGAAAAAAAATCATTGGTGTTCGTCTAGCAGCATTCAAACCAGGGTCTCACCATTAAGAAGCCGACGTCCGCTCCCCTAGTGGTGGTGAGACATGTTTTGATCGAAAAGAGTAACGGAGACAAGATGCCACCTTGCGGTACACCAGGTTACATTGAGTTATTGGATTGTTAAAATGTTTTATATAAGTGACCCAATTGGTTAATCCTAATACATAGGTAAACAATTAAGTTTAAATCCTGTTTTTGGGTTCGTTCAAATAACGTAAACCGTTAAAGTGACGCGGTGCCCCTCTGTCAGCTGCATAACTCTAGAATAGCTTGAAGGATTGAGCTGAAATTTCACATGAATTTTAGAGTTATTATATGATGTATTTTTATAATAATTCACTATTTCATGTCGGGAACAGTATTTCTATTCTATATATGCGATGTGCAGCTAATAGCATGATTTTTTTCTCAGTTATTACATGAGTTATTATTCACAAATATCTTAGATCATTTTGTGTATTGCTGGTAGCTGGGTGATTTTCATAGCGTTTTCCTCCCAAAATATATGTTTTAATAAGAGTATGACGGTGCGGATGTCTGGTTGTCTGTGTGCGACTTAAACACCAGTAGGTACTTCATGTTTTGGTGTCATAATAACTGTAACGTGGTGTTGTTAGTTAATGATTGTTTAACAACTTGCAGCAAGTACTGCGTCACGTGCGGCGACAGCTTCACGGACGAGGACACGCTGTTCCTACACAAGAAGAAGCACAAGCAGCAAGTGGACAAGGTCAAGTGTAAGGAGGTCAGTGTCGCGGGACGGGCTCACTGTGATCAATACAATATGCTGGATGTCTTCCGTGTGTACATTGTTAGTTTGAAACAGAAATTACAAGAGGAAATTGTTCTTTCGGCTCCCATCTCACGTGTGGACAATTATCAATTGTCCAATTATAGTTCAATATAGTCAAGCTGAGTAAGTTTAAATGTAAGGATACATTTGCTTAAATTTCCAAAGTTTTTTTTTATCAGTGATCATAGCAGAGCTAAACCTCGAGCCAATATTTAAGATGTGTAAAATTGTATGATCGCTGATAGACAATACTTTGGAAATTTGATCATTGTAAATTTTGACCCAAAACCGAATACCGTAGTTATTACCCTTACATTCAAAGTTACTAAGAATAAGAAACATTTATTGCCAAATACACACAAAAAAGAAAAAAATGAGTACAATAAAATATTAAAACATAAAAAGTTAAAAACACAAACAGTTCGTACACAGAATATAAACATTTAAACAAAACATTTATTTGGACAAATGGGAATAACTCAGCATTTGCTGACGCTGTCATACAGTGTGCAGCGCTGGTTTTCAGTTATCCCCAGCTCTTAGGGTAGTGTTCAGAGCAGAAAGTAATAAGGGTAAGTACACAATAAGAGAAGGGCTGTACATAAGTGTGTAAGGTTTATGTTGTGTCTGATGTGTAGTGTTATGTATGATGATGAAATAGTAAATTTATTTTAAATCCAAAATATGATGAATGTAATGTAGTGAATGTTGAGTTTTAGATGAGGGCATTTTATCCATATATAGGTTTATTATGTTTTTTGGTATAGAGATACTAAGTGTTACTGTATTCGGTTTTGGATCAAAATTTACACAAAATATCCAAATTATTGGTTTGTAACTCATTCAGTCTACGAGCCAATGACCTGTGACACACGGACGGACGGACAGACACACAGTTACATTAATGGGGTCCGTTTTGCCCTTAGAGTACGGAACGTTAATAATACGTCATCTTCTTATTTAATTGAAACAATAAAATTATGATATTCTAACAGAATATTCAAGTCCCCTTGTCTAGCCTAGATCTAGTTTCAATAAAATTACTCTAAATAATAATTTTTAAAATCAAACTAATACCAATATAATGTACTAACTTTTGCCCACCCCCGTGATTATTCATTTTATTTTAAAAGTGACAAATTGGACAATAATGACAGAT
This sequence comes from Ypsolopha sequella, assembly GCA_934047225.1. Lineage (NCBI taxonomy): Eukaryota > Metazoa > Arthropoda > Insecta > Lepidoptera > Ypsolophidae > Ypsolopha > Ypsolopha sequella. The sequence goes on along the minus strand of OW204009.1, from coordinate 394,786 downwards.
GTTACAAAGGACAGATGTTAAAGTGGTTGTTTCAAAAGAGACAGATGTCAAAAATGGGATATTTCAAAACTGAAACACGATAAAATTTCCCAGACCCCTAGGGATTTTTTTCCGGGATAAAAAGTATCCTATATGACCTATATGTATCTTTCTCCGTCCTTTACTTTAGTTCTATGCATCAGCGAAATCGGTTCAGTAGTTTCTGAGATTAGCCCGAGCAAACAAAAAATGTTTCTATTAGTGTAGATGTAGATAAAACTGCAATTCGATGCTTTGTTTTTTCTTTCTTTGGGTATTTTTTTTCATTTTGCCGTTGTTGCAAATCTGTAAATTGCAATCGAGTTCAGCGGTTAAGACCGCTATTCCTCGTGTAAACAATGAACCAGTGAACAATCTAATCCCCAGTGCGGCCTGGTGTGCGTGTTCACCAACTACTCGGCACACTACAAGAAGTTCCACGTGAAGGCGGGTCCGGGGGGCGACAAGCGAGTCATCGTCAAGAACTACGTGTGTGAGGTGTGCGGCAAGAAGTGCACTGTGAGTACATGTTGTGTTATACAGTTACTGGTGTGCGTGTTCACCAACTACTCGGCGCACTACAAGAAGTTCCACGTGAAGGCGGGTCCGGGGGGCGACAAGCGAGTCATCGTCAAGAACTACGTGTGTGAGGTGTGCGGCAAGAAGTGCACTGTGAGTACATGTTGTGTTATACAGTTACTGGTGTGCGTGTTCACCAACTACTCGGCGCACTACAAGAAGTTCCACGTGAAGGCGGGTCCGGGGGGCGACAAGCGAGTCATCGTCAAGAACTACGTGTGTGAGGTGTGCGGCAAGAAGTGCACTGTGAGTACATGTTGTGTTATACAGTTACTGGTGTGCGTGTTCACCAACTACTCGGCGCACTACAAGAAGTTCCACGTGAAGGCGGGTCCGGGGGGCGACAAGCGAGTCATCGTCAAGAACTACGTGTGTGAGGTGTGCGGCAAGAAGTGCACTGTGAGTACATGTTGTGTTATACAGTTACTGGTGTGCGTGTTCACCAACTACTCGGCGCACTACAAGAAGTTCCACGTGAAGGCGGGTCCGGGGGGCGACAAGCGAGTCATCGTCAAGAACTACGTGTGTGAGGTGTGCGGCAAGAAGTGCACTGTGAGTACATGTTGTGTTATACAGTTACTGGTGTGCGTGTTCACCAACTACTCGGCGCACTACAACAAGTTCCACGTGAAGGCGGGTCCGGGGGGCGACAAGCGAGTCATCGTCAAGAACTACGTGTGTGAGGTGTGCGGCAAGAAGTGCACTGTGAGTACATGTTGTGTTATACAGTTACTGGTGTGCGTGTTCACCAACTACTCGGCGCACTACAACAAGTTCCACGTGAAGGCGGGTCCGGGGGGCGACAAGCGAGTCATCGTCAAGAACTACGTGTGTGAGGTGTGCGGCAAGAAGTGCACTGTGAGTACATGTTGTGTTATACAGTTACTGGTGTGCGTGTTCACCAACTACTCGGCGCACTACAACAAGTTCCACGTGAAGGCGGGTCCGGGGGGCGACAAGCGAGTCATCGTCAAGAACTACGTGTGTGAGGTGTGCGGCAAGAAGTGCACTGTGAGTACATGTTGTGTTATACAGTTACTGGTGTGCGTGTTCACCAACTACTCGGCGCACTACAACAAGTTCCACGTGAAGGCGGGTCCGGGGGGCGACAAGCGAGTCATCGTCAAGAACTACGTGTGTGAGGTGTGCGGCAAGAAGTGCACTGTGAGTACATGTTGTGTTATACAGTTACTGGTGTGCGTGTTCACCAACTACTCGGCGCACTACAACAAGTTCCACGTGAAGGCGGGTCCGGGGGGCGACAAGCGAGTCATCGTCAAGAACTACGTGTGTGAGGTGTGCGGCAAGAAGTGCACTGTGAGTACATGTTGTGTTATACAGTTACTTGTAACTATTGGATTCTGACTGTAACACACACTTATACAAGGTGTAACCATATTTAAAGAGCTTATTTAGTCAATGGTATCGAACAACTTTTACTATGGAGCCAAACCTGAAACCTTAAAACAAAAAATCTGCCTTTCATACATTTCGGCCGAGCGGTATTGCATTTTCCTATGAAGCAAGTTATATATTTTTTTTCGATATACAGGATTTGTTCAATAGTAAAAGTTGTTCTTAACCATTGACTGAATAAGCTCTTCAAATTTGGTTACACCTTTCTGTTACACGTTGTACATCGGTTCAAGCAATATATATATATTTTTTTGGGCAGTCGTAGAAAAGTGCTGCTTGTCATGTAACTTACTACTTGCTGTACGGTGAAGGAAGACACTGGGACACACCTGAATTCCCTAAAAAGCGTGTATTTGTACCCGAAGTACGCCAATAATGGAAACCCTTATAGAGAAGCGCGTACTGGAGGTTGTTTGATATGTACAGTTTTAAAAATAATTTTATTGATAATTAAAAGATTATTCTTTAATGAAATTCGAAGCATGTCGCGTAACGTGAGATAAAGTTAATGTGAGTTAATCTGTCACATATTTTAATTACGAATTCAACCTACAGATTATTTTGAAGGTCTTTTACTTCAACTACGGTAAACATAATGAATATATTTTGGTATTGACAGTCAAACGCGACGCTCGCGTACCACCAGCGCACGCACACCGGAGAGAAGCCGTTCTCGTGTCCCGCGTGCCCCAAGAAGTTCAAGGTGCACCAGCTCATGAAGGTAACTGTCCACTGCGACACCTGGCGGCGGGTACTGTGTACCACCCGTTATCTCGGGGACACTATGCTGGGCAACAGCAGTACATTCCGAACATTGTAAGGGTAGGGACTAATATCGGACTAGCTCTCCCTTACAGAAGGTACTCGTGATCCGAACGCGACGACCGACCGATACCACGAGTCCAGTGTGCCTTGGCAGGATAATAGTGGAAATGAATTGTTAATTGTTATGTTAATAATGTTTAATTAATTAAATATAAATGTTACACTGTTATGTTATTGCAAGAGAAAAAGGAATATAAAATGTTATGTTATAAATTATGTTGATGTTCATGAGTGGCACTAAACCAACTGACGTTTTTACAATACTTTAGGCTTAACAATGTGTCGCTGGCAGTCATATCGTCATCCGGAAGGCACTAACTTGTCCTCAATACTTGCGGGCGCTGTGTTAGCAACCTTGACTTAAGTAAACTACATATGTCAATAGGACATAATTATTAAGAAATGTTAATAAATAATAGATAATCTAAATGTGTGGACAAAGTCAGATATCTGAACCGAAGAGATACGGTAAATGGGCGTGGCACTTGCGAACGCATGAGGCCAAAAATAAGCCTCATATGAGACCCAATATCAATAGAGATGTGATGTGTGGTGTTGTCTGTGGGTACAGGTTGACGCCCTGCCCTCTTTATGCATGTGTACTATTATTGTGTGTGAGAAATTTGAGTAAGTGTCCTGTACTTATAGTAAAAGCAATAGCAATAATCAACACCATCTGTTAAAAACCTATTTTTTATTTTATATTTGTTAATTTTCTAGAAAAAAGTTACTAAAATTGTCATTAAGTGTCACTTTTACTTTTTTAAACTTATCTGTCAATATATTTTTTTTGCATTCGACTGATGACGGCTTTATACCGAGGGTCGAAATATATCGAATTATATATATTTTCCATTGTTTTAATACTAATTAAAAACAAAAGAAATAAATAGTATTTATAGATTTGAATTTCTCTCGGTGAAATAAGTTTGAAGAAACGTGGAGACATCTGAACACGAACAATTAGAGTAATAAGACGAATCTCGTCAGATCTGAGAACAAATGTCGTGTTAACACGCGTACTGTACATATCGTACCTCAACCACGGTCGGAGGTTACATTCAGCGCCATCTAGTGTACGTTTTGGGAACTTTCTTTTAAAATAACAACAATTACAAGAATGTTTTCTTCTGAGTTCGTATTTATAAATGACAAATAGGTGGTTTGGGCATATAAAGAGGATGAATAAAAGTAGAGTTACGAAAAAAAATTATGGTAGAACTAGAATGTACCTATTGTAGTGTACGTAGAGCACACCAATGAATGTTCTAACATGTATGCATAGCCATATAATGATAGTGGAAGATCATATATAGGAACGATCACTGTAGATCACGGATTTATTATATTTCGGACAAAACACGTAAATTACTGAATTACTTTTGTCTTTCAATTCAGTACAGCTCGACCAGGCCACCCTAGAAGGACGTATGCTGACCAATTGGTGACATACTGAAGAAGGGCAATGTCAATAGTACCCGGAATAGAAGAGCTTGTATGACTAGATTGATGGATGTGGAAGAGAAGAAATAGGTGTGCCTGGATCGTAGCAGATGTAAATCTGTAATGTCTGCCTACCTCTCTGTGAGACAGACGTGAGTATACAACTTGTCTAAAAACTCATGAAATGGGACTAAAATTATTTTACTGGTAACACCTGATTTCCCTATACAAAACATCTCAGGCAGTGTGGCCAACCCTACAGTTCAACTGTAGTTTTACAGTTTTTTTGGAAATCTTCTCAGTTTTTATTTTAGGTCTCCAAATCTACAGAAATCTAAAGTTTGTTATTAAAGATGCTAGCGCTATCTATTTTATTCGCTGCATAGGTACTTTGCACATGAAATCAGAAATGATTATTTTTTTAGAAATCAATGCGACGAATACACATCAACAGAAATAAGCCAGATTCCAAAAAGAATGGTACTTACTTACTGAAAATTAAGAAGATTTACAAATTCAAAATGAGGTTTAAGCTGAAAATGTTGTGGAAGCGGAAATAGCACTAATAACTCGTAATCAATCAGAAACAGATTTTTACATAAAATATATTTTTGTTCTGTTTATAATCCTTCTCCATATGCTTTTGTTATTATTACTGTAAAAATACAAAATAAGTAAAGCTGTAGATTTCACGTTTTTTTTAATTCATCTTACAGTTTTTTTGAGCTTGTTTGCAGTTATTCTCTAGGATAGGGTTGGCAACACTGATCTCAGGTGTTGCCATATTAATTCAGTTTTGGCAAAGAGAGTGGCGCCCCTATTTATTTCACGACTTTCTGTATGTGTGTAGTGATCAATAACAATTAAATAATAATGAATGTTTAGTTCAGGCGCAGTGTCGTTCTTGTATGTGTATAACACAGTATGTAACGCAATGTCCATACTTACAGATCCACTACCGCACGCACACAGGTGAGACTCCATACATGTGCTCCGTGTGTCCTAAAGCGTTCAAACACAAGGCGGCGCTCAACAGACATGTGCGGGTACGTGCTACATACATACTTTGTTTTTTAACTTTATTTTGTTTCAGTTCTTATTTAAGCTCCACTTTGTTTTTGTATGTATGTATCGTGTTTTTGAGAAATAAATTCTATATCTATCTATTTAAACGTATCAAGGGGGTATCAGAGTTGTTTCAGAGGGTTTATTGTCACAGTCAACATTAGTACACCTTGTGTTCACCGACGATGTCAACGTACCAACGTCCTTTACGGAACCAGACGCCGCCGTGTCGATGTAGTAGCTGTCGCCCCCTTTGTGTCGACGTATTAAAGGGTGCTAACTATTTGAGTAAACAACTATAATGTGTTCCTCTAACTTACCCTGATGGGCGTTTTCAGGACAAATGGTCGATTTTTGTGTAATGAGCTATGACCTTCATACCAATAATGACATCGTTAAAACTGAAAAAAGCGGCGGTAGAACGTTTTAAAGTTGTAAATCTTGAGACACAGGTTCGATCCTCGGTCGAGCATGTACCAATGAGTTTTTCGGAATTTATGTGCATAGTATTTGTTCTTACTTACCACTTGCTGAACGGTGAAGGAAAACATCGTGAAAAAACCGGCATGCCATAAAAAGCGTGTATTTGAGCTCAAAGAACAGCGAAGGGCTCACCACCCGTCACGTTCGTACATAATAATCGCCAGTGAAATGTGGGTGTACCGAGTATGTTTTATATACCAGTTCAATCACACTCGGAACACCTCTGACCCCCTCATGTCGTGATGATGATATCTCAAAGCTAACTAGTGTATACGATGTATGTTCCAGGTGCACACGGGAGACAAGCCGTACACGTGTCCGTACTGCGGCAAGTGCTTCTCTCAGTCCAACTCGCTGAAGCTGCACGTGAACACGGTGCACCTGAAGCTGCCCGCGCCATACAAGCGACGCGCCAAGCTCGTCGAGTAGCGTGCCACAGGAACCGGCGCCGGTTCTTTAACGTGTGTGGAGTGCCGGCGCCGGCACTTTTAACAAAGGCTTGCGTTTTTCTACAAAAGGCGGCAAATTTTACTTTATTCGCATAATGTACTTTGCTGGTCTCAGTCGATTGTTTTTGTACGTCTACAACATATTGTGAAACTAGAATGAAGAGAGCAATATTCCCGTTAGTCGGTTAAAAAGAATCGGTGGCATATCGAATTAATTTCTAACATTTATTTGTCCGTGTGGGGCTTGTTGTTTTTGTGTAGCTTCTATGACAGATAGCAGCGCTAGCTTTTTATCGAAAGCCGTCCTTCTCATATTTATTGGTCCTTTGTGGAACAAATTTGAAACAAAGGCATTCGAGAGACAATAATCACCTAAACCGAGCTGATGGTTGACGGATGCGTCATGTGACTTTGATCATTTCGTACCCAAAGTGCGCGCCAGATAAGTCTGCGCGTGGCCAAATATTTTAGAACTATCCTATTTTATATTTATGTATTTTATACTAATTTTTTAGGTGTATTAATTATATTTTTCCTCATCTCCTATTTCATGTCTGTGATCGGAGAATGTTTCCCATAACTGGCACCGTTAGTCACGCCACCAGTCGCGCGCAGACTTATCTGGCGCGCACTCTAAGACGCTTATTCGCGTGCAATACACATATTATTATGTGACATACCTTTAGAGATATGTGCCTGATGTTTAACGAACGCTTGTTTACTCTATTTGTAACAGTAGCGTCAATAATTTATTCTTAAATATATGTTATTAATTTTACGCGATTAAGACACGTATTTTGTGTTAAATCTTCAGATGCGTTTCGTTTTGGTCGCATCAAAGCATCGCGTGCTTCTATTACAAATATAATAAGATCTGATGCGAGTAAATTGACAGCATACCATCATTTTTAAACAATAAATAAATAAATAGCAGAGATGGCGAGATGTTCACATCAAAACCGTTCCGTTTTGACAGCACAGATGCAATAGATGCGCAAAACAGAACACGACCGTGTCGTTTTCAAAACCATGTTGATCACAGTACATTAAGGGTACGTTTCGTAACGTGTGATTATCACTCGGAGCGATGCGAATTTTACCCTGCATCGTTCAAAAATCGACCCGAGTGAAACCGAGGGTAAACGAACTGTTACCTGACAGTTGCGCTAAGTGTTTAGAAACGCTTTCGGGGAATGTGAATATCGCACTGACAAGTGCGATTTCTAACTCTGTTTGGGTACCGTTAAAATTCGCCTGACAGTTGTCATTTCGGAGTTTTCGCGGGATTCGGACAATTTTTGAAAATAGAATTCAACATTTCCGTACGAATACGGGAAAATGTTTCGAAACTGCTTCTACAGGATTATGGCTTGCAAATGCAAAGGTTGCAATGCAATCCATATTAAAAGTAATAGGTATTTAGGTACTTTACTTAATTTATTTATTTTGATTTGAGGTTATATATTTACTTGACGTATGTCACTCCAGACCGTTTCAAAACGCTTTTCTCACGGGAATCACTCGCAAGCGTTTCAAAACCAGATCTTTCTTTCTCTTTCTAGTATATAGCTTTGTCTCTTTCTTAAAAACGAGTGAAATTTCGCACGAAGATCACACGTTCTGAAACGTAGCCTAAGTGTCACCGCAACATGTGCAAATTGAAACCTCGTAGATATAAAGGTCATTTATTGTAATAGAGGTTAATGAACAAGTCCCCTAGTGAGTGAGTGGCTTTAGTTGTTAAAACAATAATGTATATAAACCTTATATTAAGGTGAATATCGCTTCAATTGATTTAACGTTTAACTGTTAACGAAATGGTGATTTACAATACAATGTGTCCCTCGAACAAGTGCACATCCGAAAAGGGGTGAAATGAAACTAGAGCTTATTTTATCGACAAAAAATATGTTTTTTTTTTTTTAGAAAATCTGTTTTATAGATTTACGTTTTAAATTTTTTTTTGCCTGTCATGGAGACTATGTATAAAATATGTCATAACTTTTGATCTATAGCGAGTAATGCAATGAAATAAAACTGTTATAATTCTTAAGAATAGACGTTGTATATCAAATCAAAAACAAAACATAATCAACTACCATTACCATAAAAATAATATCCTAAAAGATTATTTCTTTAATTTTTCTGTATTTTTTTTCAGTAATAGTAATTTTTTTCAAAATAATGTCCCCGTTTCACTATACTTTTATTCCTATTTATCTTTGCCTATTACATTATCTTTCTAACAAAAAAAATACAACATTCTATCATAAATACAATATTTTCTACGAGCGGTTAATAAAAGGCACTGCGCTCGCGTCCCATACAAAGATACTCACGTGGAGTATTTTTTCAAGATAAAAATAAAATTCTTTGTTTTTGTCGATATATTTATATCTAGTTTCACCCACTTTTGGATGTGCACTTGTACGAGGGACACACTGTATATTATATATGTATTTCAAAGATCAAAGTAGAGTGAATGCAGTGCAGTGTTCCTTACGGCGTATGTGTGGTTTAACGTTGAATGACAGAGTGAAAGTATCTACATACGGGACTGAAAGAAGATGTAGTGACTACAATATAAAAAGGAATATTTATGTGGTTTGGACATGTGGAAGGTACAGCCGAACAAGCCGCCCTCTGTAGCTTATGCCTACCCCTCTGGGAGACAGGCGTGAGTATATGTATGAGTATTATGTATATATATTTACTTTATGTTAGTAGAAAACTTAGATATTTATTCCATAGAACAATAAATTATTATAATCAGCAAAATTAAACAAATAAGAATATAAAAATATTAATAATTATGTTCTGGATGTAATATATTATTATTTTATGAAATATAATTTTATCAGTATTTTATGTCGTAAATAGTTTTGGATGTAAATAAATAGATTATACATTTTGTTTGCGTCTTTTATTTCTAAAATAAAAATCGAATTTATATTAAACGCGGAATACAAATACAATGTAGCCGATTCTGGAGGCTTTAATTTAAGTTTTAGTGCTGTCAAAACTAAAACGTTTTCAAAGTAATTTAGCTTCTGTTCCTAACATATAAAGACTATTTTGTAATCAAGAAAATTTAGTTTTGACAGCACTAAAACTAAAATTAAAGCCTTCAGAATCGGCTTTAATGACACTGTAGTTGTAATAACACACACACCTGATACAATAACAGGAAAATACAATAATAAGTAATTCATTAAAATATTTATAACTTACATAATACTTACACAATTTTTCACACAAATTACAAAATATTCTTCAAACTTAACTAAGTTCTTGCGACCTAAACGCGCTTAAAAAAAAAAACAAAATCGCGCTTAAAACGACGTGATTTAAAACAATAAAAATTAACTTTAGCGCAACAATACCGACGATTCGGTAGTATCATGTTACGACAGACACCAGACAATACCTAACTTGTTGTATCACAAATATTATAACTGCACATCTAACTTGGTCAAGAGTGGCGATATGTACGATTTTTAATAACCACGAATTTGCTCCACTACGTTTTGCGACTCGCCATAACTAACCTCCTACCCTCAATTACCGGCTCGCTTCTTATGATGGAGCTGGTGAGTCCATTTGGTGGGTCTTCTGAGACATTTGATGTGCAGTTAAATATTAACGTTACATTTACTGAAATAACACACACTTAGAACATTCCGGGACAATTCGAAATAAGCAATAAACCTTCAATCAACTTTCGCCTCAAATGTACGTGACGTCACTAAACGGTTTAGTAACATTTTATATATTATAGTGAGAGTCTTCAAGGAGGGCTTGAGTTTTATTTAAATATTTGTGTCAATTCGGTGTTACACGACCTAACTTATTTGACAGGACTAACCTTATTTTAAGCGTCCTGTCTTTTTCTTTCTTTACCGAAAAGACAAAAACAGAACGCTTAAATTAAGTTAAGTCGTGTTACACTGAATCGACACCATTATGTATGATTGTTTGTGTTCTAAATAGACAAAAACAAATAACTTGTACCGACGCAATATCCGACGTCCTGCGCGTGCGCGTCTGGACAGATTTTTTCCAATGGAAACCTGGTATTGTACATAGCTTGCGTTTACGCGCGAATTCGCGATATACAACACTATATCGTATAGTCCGTGTTTTTATACTTGACGTAAGTGATAAACAACAATGGCGTACCAATAAAATTTGACATCGTAGGGATGGGTAGCGATGCACAATGACAGATATTTTTATCGATTGTCTCGACTAAATATCTCGCCGTCGACAAACGAATGTAAGTCGAACTTTCTCATTATAAACCTAACTGTATTTTGTTTTATGCAATATTTATAAAGTCATTGTTTTATATTTTATATACCAATTTATGTTTAATATAAGTACTAGGCATCCGCTAAAAATCAGCGCTATGGCCCAGTCATGACATTAAGCTGAGCGGAGACCTTTTTGGTACATTCTGTGCTAACTTTAAGTTTTAACTATAATTTAATGTACCAAATATATATTATGTTTCAAATAAACATGATTCTATTCTATTCTTTAATCGACAAAAACATTTCGTCATCTCGCATATCGATCTTTCATTCACGTTACGTTATCCCATCCCTAAAACGAAATGTCAAACTCTTCTGTGAATTTATTTTGTCTGTGTACAGGAATTCCGTAAAAGTACGATTTTACCTAAAAATGTTATTTAAAATGACAATATAAATCATTTTTCAATGCATGAGTGTGTAAACTAGTGTCTGTAACTTACTGTGGTAATCTACGTTGCGTGATTATTTCGGAATGTCGTGATATGTGATGGAGTGAGTATTGTTTACTACTTACGTCATGTATAAAAACACGAACTATATAGTGTAACATCACATTACGTCGTGTACTGTAACATAACACTAGGTTCCCTACTTGTAGTAGATTGCTATCGACCTGGTTACTATTACTTTCATACGCAGATACGGAAAAGCTGTTCAATATCAATTTAACTTTAGCTGGTATACAATTGTTAAAGTTCCAAGTTCCTAAACTAATTCATTGCATGTTGTTTTAAAAATTATATTAATTGATGCTAACATTAGTTTTGTTAATTAGTTCCTACTGATGATGTCGAAATGAATCTGTGTCGATTGTTATCTTTTATAAACATAGTTGCACGGTACGCAACTGAATATTATACTAAATGCTCGTTTTATTCAGCACAACGGTAGAAGCACTGGACGCACTGGTACCTGTATTACGGTTTTTACTATATTAGGCATCTCATTAGTGCTGAGTGACATTGTCATCGAAAAGTAACAAAGGCTTTTTTGTAAAGTTGTTTGTATTGTGTATGTTATACAGGGTGGAAAAAATTCAAGGGCCCTGGAGGGAAACTACCTTAAATCCTTTAGTTAGCTCATTTTACTGAAAGGAAACATTCCTTTATTTTTGAAAAGAAACAAAACTGCATTCAAAGATCTTCTAAAATTTGCTTGTCTCACCCGGGAACTGAACCAACTAAAAATTAAAAAAAATAAACCCTCGGTATTTTATTATACGAATCGGTAGGATTATTGTTCAGGATAAAATTTGTCTAATAAACATTTAGTCTTACACTCATCTGTTGTACGAGATACCCATGAAATTGAATATTTACTACAAGTTCTTTATTAACAATACCTAGTACTGTTCACTTGTAAAGTAAAAATGATACGCCATTATTACACAATGACAGCACGGAATGAAAGCAAAACAAAACAAAATTTGAAATTCGAACGAATACTTTTATCGATTTTAAAAATGTTGAAAGTTATTGTTTGAACTTCAAATTTGTTGCCCCGCGTTGCAAAAAAAATACGTTCCCTTTTTAAACTTTTCGTCAGTACGTCTAGTGCAAGAAGGAATTGTGCTGTGCATAGATTTATTATTACCATTTAACGATTTTATTATTGAAGTCTTCAACAAGGTACTTAAGATAGTAGATGCTAGTGATTGTTGGCACTTGGTGGAATTTATAAAACATTGTTTTATATGTGTGGATAAGTACAAGTGTTTTTTTAACCAACATTAGCAAGCTTGTACTTCATACGATGTCTTTGGATGTAAGAGAGATAAGAAAACTATAACGTGTCATTTACTTGTTACAAGTGAACAGTACTAGGTATTGTTGATAAAGAACTTGTAATAAATATTTAATTTCATGAGTATCTCGTACAACAGATGAGTGTAAGACCAAATGTTTATTAGACAAATTTTATCCTGAACAATAATCCTACCGACTCGTATAATAAAATTGCGAGGGTTTATTTTTTTAATTTTTAGTTGGTTCGATTCCCGGGTGAGACAAGCAAATTTCAGAATATCTTTGAATGCAGTTTTGTTTCTTTTAAAAAATAAAGAAATGTTTCCTTTCAGTAAAATGAGCTAACTAAAGGATTTAAGGTAGTTCCCCTCCAGGGCCCTTAAATTTTTTCCCCCCTGTATATATCATAATTGTATTGTTCATATTGATGGTATCAATCAATATTTTCATTTCCGTGTATCATACACGACACTAGGTCGTGAATTGCACATCGGCGGTGGAGATGTCGGTGCGGTTCTTGTCGGAGCGGTGCTTGCTGCGGTAGAACTTGCGTCGGTCGCGGTACGGGTCGGGCATCTTGAGGTGCACCGTCTTCACGTGGAGCTTCAGCGAGTTGCTCTGAGTGAACGCCTTGCCGCACAGGTCGCACACGTACGGCTTGTCGCCTGTGTGAACCTGCCAAGAGACACGGAGGTGTTTAATTCATTTACATTAGGTAACTGCGAGTTGGATTTGCTCGAACCCTAAAAATATATCCATAAATAGAAAGCGACAAAAATAAGCCGCTTAAAATAATAACGCCTGGCAAAAAATTCGCGGTTCCCACTGAGTACGCAAATCTAATATCTTAACCGATATATTTTTTCTGTAAGGGGGAGGGACATGATGACGTAAAATAAAGCTACTTTTTCGAGATTTTTATTATGGGAACCACCCTTCGGTTACAATTTTGTTTAAATGTTTATTTGCCGTGTTATAAGACATAGTAAAACATATTCTGTGAAAATTTCAACTCGCTACCTTTCACATATATTTTTTTCATTTAAATGTATTCATGTATGTATTTATTATATTTATATTATTTATTCCTATTATTGTTTTTTTATCCCAGTGTATTTTATTAAATTGAACCTAACCTTTATTATTTTTAATTTATTATATAAAACTATGAGATACATGTTCCATCCATCAGCCCGTATTAGTCCACTGCTGGACATAGCCCTCCCCCATATGACGCCACTCTTGGCGGTCCTCAGTCACCCTCATCCAGCCGCCACCCGCAACGTGCTTCAGATGTTATGTTAAGGTATATGTTATTTAGTTGTATTGTTTTGTACATAATATTGAACGTTATTATCTCTATCTCCGTTGTAATTACTGCAACTATTACTGATACTAGTATTAATGGACAAAAAAAAGACATGATCTTGCTAAGTTTGTTGCCCTTCTTCTTAGCAAGACTAATCGAATGGGTGGAGTTAGGCTTGTTATTATATATTCATGTAATAATTATAGATTTTACTTATGTTTTGTATCGTGTATACATACTGTATAAATTAAATTATATTAATTAATTATTAAGTTTGTTGGTTTATTAAATATAAGTAAGTTCAAACTATGTGTTGTAATTATATTAATTATTGATGACTTGCGATACGTGTCCATGTCACACAGGAGACACACGTAGGGACGCTCGCCCGTGTGCCTGCGATACGTGTCCAAGATGGACGTATATCTCCACATTACATATAAACGAACCTTGAAGTGTCGGTTCAGGTTCGCCTTGGCCAGGAAGCTCATGTCACACAGGTGACACACGTAGGGACGCTCGCCCGTGTGCGTGCGCACGTGGATCTGTCAACAACAACACTGGGGTTACTTTAGGGTTGCCATCTTCAAATTTCAAAAACCAGGATTTAAAGATGGAAATACTAGGGCATTTCGGTTAATAGATTACTATTAATTACGCAATGAAAATATGGTTAATGAAAGTCAACTACACGAATTGCATTTTTTGAAGTGGATACTTTTATGTTCCCATATCATATAGGGGGGCCTATTAATAACTTGTACGTCACTTCCGTGATCGACTTCAGGAAATCGAAGCACCTTCGTATTTAGTACTTGACAATAAAATTCTTGACGGGAGTTCTTTCATGAAGTTAATGTTGAGAGAGCTTATTGACTGACCTGCGCATGATTTAATTTAACATAGATTTTTATTCGTTCATTATTATTTATCCATCATATAAATATTATTATTAGGAATTCTAATTCGTAACTCTTACTACAAACCTGAACACGTGGACAACAACGTCACGGAATGCCATCCTTGTCTCACAACAGACAGATAGTCTCACAACAGACAGATTGTCTCACAACAGACAGATTGTCTCACAACAGACAGATTGTCTCACAACAGACAGATTGTCTCACAACAGACAGATTGTCACACAACAGACAGATTGTCTCACAACAGACAGATTGTCACACAACAGACAGATAGTCTCACAACAGACAGATTGTCTCACAACAGACAGATTGTCTCACAACAGACAGATTGTCTCACAACAGACAGATTGTCTCACAACAGACAGATTGTCACACAACAGACAGATAATCTCACAACAGACAGATTGTCTCACAACAGACAGATTGTCACACAACAGACATATAGTCTCACAACAGACAGATTGTCTCACAACAGACAGATTGTCTCACAACAGACAGATAGTCTCACAACAGACAGATTGTCTCACAACAGACAGATTGTCTCACAACAGACAGATTGTCTCACAACAGACAGATTGTCACACAACAGGCAGATTGTCACACAACAGACAGATTGTCTCACATTTTTGCTGTCGGGGACATAGCGTCTTGGTTGTTAACATACCATAGTTTTTTTTTTCAATTTGACATAATTTCCAATACCATTTTCCGATAGTTCCCGATGTATTTATCTTCACAGTAGTTAAAAGAAAATCAAGATGCTGTCTATGTTTCATCAAGTGCCGACAATCGCAAGTATAAGTCATGCAAATTATTGAACTCCTTTTTGGGGGACTGTCGCTTTCGCTCGACGGAATAATAAATCCAGGGTGAAAGGATATGTCAGTTAGTTGGATCAAGCGTAGCTTTGTGAATTATGAGTCGGTATATGGTGTATATCGACTACTACGTAACTCACAAATCACAGAATGACGCTCGTTATGTTTCACTGTAACTGTCTACTTGTGTACAGTGCGCCAGGTGTATGTAATTATGTATACAGTGGTTGTATCTCTGACCTGCAAGTACTGCGGGAACTTGAAGGGCTTCTGACAGAAGGGACACACGTAGGGCTTGTCGAGCATGTGCGTGCGTCGGTGGATCAGCAGCTTCAGCGAACTCTGACATGAAAACCGACACATTATACATCAAACCATTATATAATAAAACGGTCAAGTGCAAGTAGGACTCGCGCCCTGGGGGTTCCTTACCATAAATAATTTGAACCAAAATTACAAACTGATCATTACCTACAAATGTATGTAACAAAACTGCAAAATTAAGTTGGTTGAGTATTTGGAGACGTAACCCTTAAACTACATAAAACAATCGGCCTTTTAAATATTTTTGTTTTAAATACAGCATATGGTACATTATATACAGAAATTGCAAACCTGGTCTATAACGGACAACTTAAGGCGAATGGATGCGCCAACAGCAATTTGGACCTGTCTTTGAAGGCCTACTCCTCCCACACGGGTGGTCCAAAAACTTTCATAAAAATATATGATAGGCATTATAGAGTCAAAAATTAATTTTAAGTTTCATAAACTGTTTTTCTATTTTAAGTTTTGACAAAAAAAAATCGGAAGTCATCGAAAGTTTCACATGATTAATACAAGAATTTTCTTACTCCTTCCAAACGCCTAAAGCGATTTTAATTATTATTTTACCAAATTATAGGAAATTTTTAGATCCGATTTTTTTTTCCGTTTATGGCGTCCATGTGAAAAGTATTATTTTCTCCTATTTTGCGCTAGCCGGAGACGCAGTGGTTGTCGTAACAGCCACTTTTCAAGGCACGCTGAAATGAACATTATTCCAATATCGTTTCCGTTGATATTTGTACCGACACATATCGAGTTGCTTATTTAGCGTGGTCATACGCCTTAAAAGTAAACCGCCCCCCATTTCTTTATTTTCGTAGATAATAAATGAGCCCTAGACAATGATACCCCCCCCCCCCCACCCCGTAAAAAGGAGGGGAACAAATATTATAACATTTTTCATTCAATATTCGGTCAACATTTTACATAAAAATCAAAATATCAGGTCTCTATCTCATTCCGTATAACAGTTAGACCCGTCACTTACGGATGGACAGTTATTATTAGGGTTCCGTAGTACTAAAAAGGTACAGAAGGAGAGACTTATGGTGAGACTCCGTTGTCCGTCCGTCCGCATGTCACAGCCTCATAACTTTAGCACCGTTAAAGATAAAGACATGAATTTGGCACAAAATAGCATTAATTTGCCCAAGGTGTAAAAAAAATTTAAATAAATAAATAAATATTTTATAAAAATACAATATGGGTATCAAATTGTAGGTATTAAAAAGCTGATTATAAAAATATATAATTAAGATATATTTAATTGCATCTATTTCGAGAAATCTTTGAAAAACCCATACAAAATGTATGTCCCCCCTATCTCCAAAACTGGTGGACCGAAAAATATGAAAAAAATCATGGTAATATGTGTTCACGTAAAGATTTCATCCATCTATCCATCAGCCTAGTTCATCAACTGCTAGACATAAGCCTTTCCAGGACTTTGCCATTCCCGGCGGTCATCCTAGAAGGATTGCCCATACTCACACACGCTGGGCAGGCGGGTTGCTGAGCGCGGTGCCGGAACCCTCACACCAGTGACGCCGCTGCCCGTCACCAGTCTGTTCTATATAAGGGCCGGCTATTAGGGATGGATATACCGCCATCCATCGGTCCCAGGCATGGTGGGCCTCCTGGTCTTTTGCCTGTGAACTGTCCTCCTACTCTCCCCCGAACTACTTCGAGGGGGTCTCCAAGTAAAAATTTAACAAAATTAAATTTATCATCCACAATAAGGACGGAACCCTAGGTACGCGGGTCTGACTCGCACTTGGTCGGTTATTTTTAATGAATTAAATGAGACAAGTGAAAATCCTCACAGAGAGTCTCCGCCCGCAGATCTCGCACACGAACTGGTGGTCGACGTCCCCGGTACCCCCCTCGTGCTGCGCGCAGTGCACCGTCAGCTCCTCGTGGGTCGAGCACGTCACGTCACACTGCAACACGCACACACGTACCGGGTGATAATGGACACGTGTCTTGGAACCATATAATCTACTTATCATACCGAACAACTTTCCGAAATAAACACAACAGCGCAGATGAACAAAACTGTTCTCTCCGTATATGTGAGCAAGTGAACTACAGTTCAGTATGATCAGAAGATTAAAGATGTTTCATTTAAATTTTGTCCATTTACACAAGGTATATTAAAAAAATCAGTGGGTCCTCTAGGCTGGTCACTTAGATATAATAACATTAAAAATAGCTGAGGTCGCAGTATCGAGCCTTGAGGTACACGCATTTTAACTTTTGAGCCCAAAAGTTTAACAACACTTACATTTAATTTCTGGATACGATAAAAAAGAAATGGTTTTAGTAAAACCAGAAATTCACAACCAACTCTGTAATGATTCAATTTGCTTCAAAATGTTTCATCATCGACACAATCAAATGCTTTATTTCTTATCTACAATCGGCTTACGCTTGGCCATTAACGCGCCTGATGGAAAGTGATGATAAGACCTCGAACGAAGCGCGCTCGCTCAGAAACTAGGAGTGACAGCAGGAATCAGTCTTTTCAGGGACTTTCGCAAAAATCTACGTAAGTCGGTAACGGACGAATGACTGATACTACGCAGCTGCCTGTAACCACTTCCCCGGTATAGCTACTCATGACGTCATGTGACGTAATACTATGTAGAGATAAATATATACAGGGTGTACAATAGGGTGGTCCAAAAAATTTTTTTTTTAATTTTGCTTTCTCCACAAGCTTCCCTCTATTCAATTAGACGTTAAACCCCCCTCTGCAAAATTTGAGCGAAATTTAACAATATTTAGGGGTAGCTATGATTTGACGATTTTTTGGGTCTAAAGAAAAATCAGACATTTTTGTAGGAAGTAAGTTTTAATACAATATTAAAAATTAAACTATCCATGTAAGTAAAATTAAGATGAAATGACATGAAATTATTTATGGTTAATCACTGTCCTTCCCTTCCTTATCACCCGAATTTATTTTCAGGATATTTGATTTTGAGGCTACTGGATAATTTTTTTCTGTGAAGATCGACTACGCGGAGAAGATATTGTTTTTGTTCTTCGCTTTTTGTGATGCTGGAATTATATTTTTGAATTAAAGCAATACCTCGCTCTGCGCAGTCATTAACAACTTTCATTTGGCAGGCTGCTTTCTGCATTTCAACATAAATTTCATCAGTATGCCATTGTAAAGGATCTTTTACTAAAAATGCTTCCGATTTTTCTTGACCACCACTGATAAGCAAGTCAAAAAGCGCTTTGGTTCGTTGCGTGAAAAAAATATGTAACGGAAACAGGTCTTGTAATTGAAAGGTTTTGCCCTCTGGTCTTTTCAGAGCCTTTTTTGTTGGCGGTTTCTGAAGGTTTTGAACCATTATTCTTTTGCTGTCGGGAGTGATTCTCGGATCGAATAAAGAAAGACCAATCAAATGCTCGGAGAAGTACCAAAGATGGTGGCGAAATGCTTTCAGGGCATTGGTGCTGATAGTCTGATTTGGATAGTTTTTGATCTGTGTTAAGAAGTTAGCATCGTTCAAATGGGCTTTTTCAGCCAGCGGGGCTTCATTCCAATATCGTCCGTAAATAAGACTAACAAACAGTGATAATTCTGTAACAGATCGCTTTTCTGCTGCAGTCAGGTTAAATTGGTTTTGAAACAAATACATTGTCAAGCAGTAAATAGCCTTGGCCATCCAACGAGCTTGATGTAAGGCCCCGGGCGCACGAAACTTGGCTTCAGCAGTTGCTTCGGAACTTCCAAGGAAGATGCGACAAAAATGCAGCAATTCGAGGTAATCATCTCTGGGCTGTTGATTTTTTTTGCTTCCTTGTAATAATTTGTCATTTCTTGACAGAGTGAAATACGTTCCGTAGTTTTATACAAATTGTCACTACCAACTGTAATTTTCTGTTGATCTATTACTGACCATTTCTTTTGGAAGCGTTTTAACAGACTGATATCCGGTCCACTGCTTGATCCGAACAACGCTTTGAAGACATCGGACAGAATAACTTCGAAAACATGGTGTCGGCAAGCAATCCAAACCAGTTCCTTATCTAAAGCTTTTTCAATCAGAGAACAAGCCCCTAAATTCATACCAGTATTAGAAGAGGTCGTGTCAAAAAAGAGGCCACGCACCTGATCTCTTAGCTGCCACTCATCAATGATCTTTAAGCACGCGGTAGCTTTTTCCTTTCCTGTGCCTTTTTTGATTGCTGAAACTGCCAAGAGTTTTTCTACTCCACTTCCACTTACAATAACAGCTACACAATCTACTTTTTCTAAGCCACCGACAATATCGGGAAGCAATTTACCATCCTAGTGTAAAATGAGAGGATTTGATGGAGAAAATGACGCCTTTTACTTGGCTTTTTCTAAATAATATTTTACTTGCAAATCATAGCGACCTCTAAACGTGGTCACAGAAGGCTCAATTTTGGTATATAATCTTTCTGTTGATAACCGAACGAGAAAAGACTTGTGGAGCAAGTATAAAAAAGCAAAATTTTTTTTTCATACAAGCTTGGACCACCCTAGTGTACAAGACCTTTAAATAAAACCACATACTCTAATGATCATACTGAACAAGTCTTTCAACAAAAATACCGCGCAAATGTTACAAGAGGATATTCAACTGTAACTTGAAGACTTCATCTCGCAGGAGGTACGTCCGCGTGAACAGCTGTTTCACAAACGACGCTGGCTCAAAAACGCTCGTATCTCGGTGCGTTACGCCAGGGCCACAGGTTCAAGCTTCTGGCGGCGGTGCTTCTTGCTGCGCTTCCAGACGGTTTTTTCGACGGGCTTTGCCCTGCCACGACACCCGTCAGCGCCTTCATGTATAGCGCGCTCGCTCACTCAAAGCGCTCGACACTAGGTTCGTCCTGTGCGCTCGATCACTGGCGCGGCTCCCCGCTTCCCCACACACCGTCGTCGAGAGAGCGCAAGTCACTCGAAGCCGGACAAGACGCGCGAGCGGTGACTCATGGCAGGCTCTATACAACTTCATACATTTGTTCTCTCCGCCGGCGCCGTCGCAAGAAGAACCGCTTGGCGCGCCTCTCGAAGCCTGAAGCTGTGGCCGACCGGTTACGGTTCACATATTTTTGTTTGTAACTTAAATATTACCTGAACTAATGGTTCACGCGGTATGTTTGTTGGGAAAAGTGGTTCAGTATGATCAGTAGAATATGTGGTTTTGTTTGAAGGTCATTCATTTAGCCAAATTCATACTGGAGGTTTGGATCAGTATCGGTAATTGATATGATAACACTTATTGCTAATTGCGCAAAATAAAGTGTTGAGCTCCCATAGTAGGTAATCGACTCGGGGCTGTGCTTGCGTTTGTACGGAGCACTTACCGACTCATCAGTATGAGTTTAGCTACATAAATGAGTCACCTTGTAACGGGTGTTTTTTTTAGAGGTATAGAACTTTGAAATGGAATAAAACAAAGATGATTTTTTTTATTGATATGAAATTTATTTTATTCGAAAGACAATATTCTGGCATTATAATTAAAATATGACTTCTTGCATATGTCCGCCACGGCTGGCTCGGACGTAGTCTAATCTGGAGGTCCAATTTTCGATGACTTTTTCCAACATTTGTGGCCGTATATCGGCAATAACTCGCCGAATGTTGTCCTCCAAGTGGTCAATCGTTTAGGGCTTATCGGCATAGACTTGCGACTTCACATATCCCCACAGAAAATAGTCAAGTGGCGTTAAATCGCACGGTCTTGGAGGCCAATTCACGGGTCCGAAACGTGAAACTATGCGGTTACCAAACGTTTCCTTCAATAAATCAATTGTGGCACGAGCTGTGTGACATGTTGCGCCGTCTTGTTGAAACCACAACTCCTGCACAATTGATTTATTGAAGGAAACGTTTGGTAACCGCATAGTTTCACGTTTCGGACCCGTGAATTGGCCTCCAAGATCGTGCGATTTAACGCCACTTGACTATTTTCTGTGGGGATATGTGAAGTCGCAAGTCTATGCCGATAAGCCCTAAACGATTGACCACTTGGAGGACAACATTCGGCGAGTTATTGCCGATATACGGCCACAAATGTTGGAAAAAGTCATCGAAAATTGGACCTCCAGATTAGACTACGTCCGAGCCAGCCGTGGCGGACATATGCAAGAAGTCATATTTTAATTATAATGCCAGAATATTGTCTTTCGAATAAAATAAATTTCATATCAATAAAAAAAATCATCTTTGCTTTATTCCATTTCAAAATATATACCTCTAAAAAAACACCCGTTACAAACGAAGGTCCGGCGGGTACTAACCTGCGGACACTTGACTCTCTCCGCCTCGTGCACGACCTCGTGCTGCCGCAGCTCCTTGTCGTTGCGGAAACTGTCGCCGCACTGGTTGCAGAACTTACTGTGCAACATTCAACATCATTACGAGACAAGTACACTGGAGACCACATCAAACTATACACTTGCAGTACTACATTAGCACCTATACTGTACCTAGAATATAAGGTAGGTGTAAAGTCTAATGTGCATAGCTAGATGTGATCTCCACTGTACGACCTGTACGTTGAGCAATGATGGTTGCCTACGTTATATCGATAGGCAGCAAATCGATTGTCTGAATATTGAAAACAGTCTTAGACGGGTCTTTGGGGCAGGGAATGAAAACAGTGCCGATAATGTATGGAACATTAACTGAAATTAATAAGGGTTGCCCTTTTTGAACTCTACACCCTCATGTCACCGTTTTATTGTGTCGATACCGATATAAAGACGATTCAATGCGTGGCGGGTGTTAGAGGGGCAAGTGAGGGGGTAGACGAGAGTACGCGGCGCGTCATTTGAAACAAAATACATATTCTCAATTGGTTTTAAGTGGTTTGTCGTATCGTAAATTATGGGTTATTCAATTCTTGCTTTGTGGGGTCACGAAATCTCAGAAAAGATGCGAAATCCAGAAAGGAAAACAGAAAACTTAAATAACAACAAAAGCACTTTTAACTAGTTGTAAGTAATATTGAATAAAAGTGAGATTTTGTATTTCATGTGTGTGTAACTGAGGGTGTGTGTGTGTGTGTAGTGTAGATAGATGTACGTACTGCTTGTCGCCCCCGAGCCCGGCGTGGTTGGAGGCGGTGCTCATGTGCAAGTTGAACGCGTCGATGCCGCGGAACTCTGCGCTGCACACACCGCAGTACAGCCACGTCTTCTCGCGCTTCTTCTTCTGTCACCACACACACATGTGTACACTCGTTATAGACAAACTGGACTAGTTACAGGGGATGACGACCGAGGGAATCGCGCGGGGAGTATATACTGTACATAATACAAAGCAGAGACCGACCTTGGTATGTGGATGCCGCCGGTTGATGTGTATACTGAGCTGCCGCTTGGTGACGAAGGTGTCGGCGCACTCGGTGCACGCGTACTGCTGAGCATGCTCGGCGCGCACGTGCGTCATGCACGCCGCCGCCTTCCTGAAGGGGGGGAGAGAGATTACTACCGGGGGGATATGAGGGTTTAACTCAATATATTCGAATGATTGATATATCCTTTGTAAATTACGCTATACCAGCAGTGGACAAAGATTCTGGGGGTCAGGTAGATGTCGCCTATTTTGATTTCCGCAAAGCTTTTGACCTAGTCGATAATGACGTACTACTTACAAAGTTCGCGGTAATGGGTTTCTCTCCTGAGCTACTTAATTTCTTTTCAGAATATTTGCGCGACCGGAAACAATATGTTGAGTACGCAAACTACACATCTGACCCTTACGTGACCTACTCGGGGGTTAGCCAGGGGAGCAATCTGGGCCCACTGTGTTTTAACATAATGATTAACGATCTCCCAGACGTGATTGAGCATTCTAAGTGCCTTTTATTCGCCGACGACTTGAAATTGTGCCTGAAAGTTGTCAGTAGTGAGGACAGTACTCGTTTACAGTCGGACATTAATAATGTAGTCGAGTGGAGTAAAAAGAATTTATTGCTTTTCAATTATGCAAAATGTAATATTATGTCGTGTACAAGAGCTAGGAACCCTGTACAGCGTCACTACCTTATTGATGAAGACCGGATAGCTCAGGTGGATAAAGTAAGAGACCTGGGAGTTCACGTGGGGTCAGATCTGAGGTTTGACGACCATATTAATATAATTTGCAAAAAAGCATTTCGTAGCCTGGGATTTATTATTCGCCAAACAAAGGACTTTAGGGGCACCACAGCTGTAAGAGTACTCTACAATGCGCTAGTGAGAAGTAAGTTAGAGGGTGCATCAATGGTCTGGAATCCACATGAGGCTAAATATAGCCTCATGTTGGAGAAAATCCAGAACAAGTTTATGAGATACCTCTACTTACGACAATACGGTGTCTACCCGTTTTATCCGCTTATGTATCCAACCCTATTTGTGCTGGGTATGGTTGGATACTATAGGTTGGAAGTTCGAAGAAACCTTGCACTGGCCAAATACTTCTTCAAACTCATAAGGGGTAAAGTAGTTAACAGGGATGTACTAGCTTCATTATCTCTGGCAGTACCAAACCCCCGACTAAGAAAAGAAATTAGGCAAAAAAAGTTTACTGTGCCGACCGCTCGCACTAATTTACAGAAATATTCACCATTGGCCAGGGCTATACAGATTTTAAATGATGTGGCACGTATGACTGACATAATGAATTGTTCTATGGCAGAATTCACAAAAGTAGTCCTGAATGTATTGACTTTGACGAGAGATTAAGATTAGTTGATTATTAAAAATGTACTAGATATAATAATTACATGTATTTCTTATTATGTAATTATTTCTTCATTGCTTGCTGAATTGGTTATACACTGTAATGGTTTGCAATTTGTTACTTAAATAAATAAATAAATAAATAATACTTAATGTTATTATCATTGACCTACCACTCTTAGAAAATGTCACAAATCTTACATTCTTTCAATAAACTACCGGGAATCGATAATATAAAAAGCCCGCATAAAGAGATTGTCAAAGTTTTTTTTTCCACAACTGTCCTCTTTACTAATGACACTTGTCATTTAGTTTATTTAAAGTGCGCCATGTTGTCAGTTCACCTCAATTGTGTTTTGAGATTTTTGCAATGGATACAAATATCGAACAAAGAACAAATGGAATTTCTTGTGGCGAAGCGCTGAGAATGGATGTAACGGCTTTATAACAAACACGTGCGTATGAGTGGTACAGTGCATTTAAAAGTGGTCGAGTTGTTGTGGAAGAGTTGCCTCGCTCTGGTCGGCCATCAACGTCTTCAACTGAACTTAACATCGCTAAAGTAAAGGAAATAGTGATTGAAAACCGTCGCTTGCGTCTCAAACAGATATCCGCTGAAATTTCTGTTTCACGAATCACTTCATACCATTTTAAACGATTGGTTAGTCATGAAACACGTTGCCGCTCCTCTAATTGTTTGGTCATGAAACACGTTGCCGCTCCTCTAATTGTTTGGTCATGAAACACGTTGCCGCTCCTCTAATTGTTTGGTCATGAAACGCGTTGACATATTAAAAACAAAAACAATGAGACATTTCAATAAAAAGTGAGAAATGTTAATGAATAAATACTAATACTAACCTCTTTTGTCTTGAAAAACATTCACCATAATGAGCGTTTTTCTCGTTGTTTTTTTTTCTCAGTTCTTAGCTTTCCTCCAGATGTCACTGTTCATGTCACCATAGATAAAATTATGTTTCGTAGCAATCAATGTTAAAGTGGTTTTAAGTTTGTTTGGAATCTGTGCAAATTTTGTCTTTGATTCTGTTGCTAAAGCATACGACAGTGCCATCTAGGAATCTTATTTAACACTAAATTTGACAAAAGGAAAAACGCTCATTATACAGATTTGTCTTTTCTGTTTAATTACTTTTAAGAAGTTCATGGCATGGCCATAGAACACTTTTTACCAGGGCATGGCGATAGCGAACTCATCACTGACGTTATATTATTAGAAATAACTCTATGGTTATATGATATCTATGGTTGCAACATGGTCGCAACCAACAAGTTTAAAACTTATTGGTCTCAGCACCCTTCGTCAAGCAGTCTATGTCTAGCAGTGGAGTTCTACCTGCTGATGTATATACACTAACTTGATACGCACTCCTGTAACACCGGTCAACATATTTTAGGTAATAGTAGCATGTAGTGCGACAAGGTTCTATAACCGTCAGTACTCACTGGAAGCTCTCCCCGTAGTACTTGCAGTCGAACGTTGTGCCCTCGTGCCAGCGCTGGTGGTCCACAGTAATAGTAGCATGTAGTGCGACAAGGTTCTATAACCGTCAGTACTCACTGGAAGCTCTCCCTGCAGTACTTGCAGTCGAACGTTGTGCCCTCGTGCCAGCGCTGGTGGTCCACAGTAATAGTAGCATGTAGTGCGACAAGGTTCTATAACCGTCAGTACTCACTGGAAGCTCTCCCCGCAGTACTTGCAGTCGAACGTTGTGCCCTCGTGCCAGCGCTGGTGGTCCACAGTAATAGTAGCATGTAGTGCGACAAGGTTCTATAAACGTCAGTACTCACTGGAAGCTCTCCCCGCAGTACTTGCAGTCGAACGTTGTGCCCTCGTGCCAGCGCTGGTGGTCCAGAGCGCGGTGACTGGAACAGATACATGGATCATGTCTTTGAAATATATTTATATTTATATTTGGAAATAACAAGCTTTTCATTTAATTTGATACTTAAAAACACAAGAAAAATTACAATTTAAGTATTTTCGAGATATATTTTTACTACTTTGGGGTCGGCATCAGTCGAATAAGTCAAAAATTTGAATAGAGAATGACATGAAATAAAAATATATTAAGTATAACCATATGACTAATTAAATTAGCGTAACCTACTATTGAACAAAAATAATAAAAATAAAAAACATCAAAAAACATTTTGTGTCCTGGTCCTCGTCATTATATATTGTCTGGTGTTCAAGTCAGTGCTGTTTATTTAGTCCTGGTCCGTAGTGACCATATGTAGCAACATTCCCAAGTCCTCAATTTTATGTCTGTCAGTGGTAGGTAAAATTATTGAATGACTCTGACAGGGATGGGAACATTGGTATTAATTATGGATGGTTGATGTGTGTCTGTGATGATTAATGCGGATGTGTAGTTCGTTTCGTGTTTCACCTACGTAGAATGCCGAGCAGTGTCGACATTCTAGTAGGTAAATGCAGTTTTGTGTCTTGCAGTTGGTGTTGGGTTGAGTTTTGTATGTACTGGTGGTGTGGTGGGTGTTGATATGTATTAATGATTGCGCATGTCTTGCACCGTGGTCGTCCACATGGTGAGGTGCCAGGGGATGTAGTGATGTTCATTTTTAGGTTTCTGTAATACCTAAAAGGTACAAAAGGAACGTTTATGGCGAGACAGCCTTATAACTGTAGCACCGTTAAAAATAAAGACTTGATTGAAATTTGAAATTGTTCAAAATATTTCCAAAACAAGAGTGAGAAAAATAAAAAAATATCCTAAAAATAAAATTGATTAAAGATATTAAAGAGTTGATTGTAAAAATATATACTTTTAATATATTAACTGGCACTGGTTTCGAGAAATCTTTGAAAAAACACAAAATATGTATGTCTCCCCCCCCCCTCTCCCTATCTCCAGAACTGGTGGACGGAAAAATGTGAAAAAAATCATAGCAATATGTGTAAAGATCACAGGGAAAATATAGCGGTCGAGATATTCACGAAACCCTAGGTACGCGAGTCTGACTAGCACTTAGCCGGTTTTTTATTTTGGTGAAAACTTGATTTATTGATACATGTTTTCTTAAAAAGTGATCTGGGTATGTTCTCTTGAGGAGACGGTCGGTACCGTACAGAACACAGTTGGTTGATATGTTGACACGTAATAATAGTGTTGGGAGCATTCCTGTGGAGTATACTTGTGATCGGCTCATTTTGAGAGTGAATCCTGCAAGTGTTTCGTTATTGGGAGGATTCGCTGCATTTTGTTGACATTGTGAGAACGCGTAGTGGACAAATTTAGATGTTCCTGGAGTTAATTTGGGACTCGGGAACTGCGCACATAAGTAAAATATTGTTTTATGTAGTTTATTTATATACAATCCTCA
Organism: Ypsolopha sequella; assembly: GCA_934047225.1. Taxonomy (NCBI): domain Eukaryota; kingdom Metazoa; phylum Arthropoda; class Insecta; order Lepidoptera; family Ypsolophidae; genus Ypsolopha; species Ypsolopha sequella. The sequence continues at coordinate 366,992 of OW204009.1, read as the reverse complement.
TTAGCTAGAGACTTTCACACACAACACTTTTTCCGGCTCATTCCGGTTCCATTTTTTATTATTTTGATAAACCCGAAATGGTGATTTGACCCTTCACCGACGGAAGACAATTAAATAAACGTTAAGACAATTTCTTTTCTCGCGTTAATTCGGAAATTGTTAAGCCCTCACAGACTGCGTGGTCAGACCGAGTCAACTCGGTCTTGGTGCGGATTAAAGTTCCATTGGGGAATATTATCTTGGCGGACGTACGTCGGGAACCGCATCTCGCACACCTCGATGTGTGGTCGAGTGTACCTGGTATGTGAGATGTGGTCACATCGCCTGCAGCGGTACTTCTTCTCGTGCGCAGTGGCCTCGTGGAGCCGCAGCTTGGCGGACGTTGGGAACCGCATCTCGCACACCTCGCACTCTATGTCGCCGTTCGCCTGCAATTTATATTTTTAAAATATTTTGTTGATAAAAAAAAATAATTTTGGATATCTGGTAGTCATGGAGCCACGGAAAAAATGCTAGTGTTAATATTAAATATTAGCTTCATTATTAAATATGAACTCCAACTTGTGCTCCTCGCGGGAGAGACACCACCTATACACTGACCGGATTGTGCAGCACCATGTGGTTCCTATAGGTAGACACGTTGAGGAACCCCCGGCAGCACTGGTGACACTTGTGGAGCGCCGACAGATAGCTCGCGGACGTTCTCCGCGCCTCCAACTCCGCGAGCTGCTCCTCGCGGGAGAGAGTCACCACCTCGATGTCCGGGTGCTGGAGGACCGAGATCGCCTTCTTTGGTTGGGACGGCGCATCCGTTTTTGGAGCTGAAAAATGACACTTTGTTTGGGCACCGTCTTCTATCGAAGGGAAACAGTCCTAACCGGTCCAACTTTTTAGCTGGGTTAACCAAATGCTTTAATTTGTCTTGGAAAATTTGGGCCGTGGTGGTAGAAGGATAGACAGACGGATTCATTTTTTTCCAAGATGAATAAAGCATTTGAAGGGCTCAATGGAAAGAGTCCTTAAGTCGAATTTTTATCACTGGGCGCTTCGATTGTTAACGGGAAATCTTTAACAGAACCGATTAAAGAAACTATAGACTGCAAATTAGTAAGCAACAGTCGTGTTCCGACATGACGTCATGGGGAGCCGTACCGGGGCAGTGGTTGCAGGCATTACGTAGCATCAGTCATTCGTCCATTACCGACTTACGTAGATATTGCGGAAGTACCTGAACAGACTGATAAACGCCTCGCCTGCTGTCACATTATTACTTTGGTAAGTGAGCCGCGATGGTAGACAAGCGTAAACCGATTGTTTAAGTAAATAATTGTAAATATACATATAAAAGAGTGCTCCGACTGACCGTGACCCATTAATCTATCAAAAGCTGGACCTGGGAACGTGAAATAAGAAGGGATTTTAGGAAACTCTCACGGGATGAAGAAAAAAACGGTATCCGAGCGAGCAACACTGCCTGGCATCCACAAGTTAATAAATAAATAGACATACCTTCAACGACAACGTTACAAGAATCCAGTTCTAACAGCCCGTGATCCTGAGCTATATAGTTGTGTTCCAACGTGTACACTCCCTGCTTGTTGGACTCTGTCAGAGTGATCGGTCCATCATCCACCACTTGGTCATTATTCTGTTGGTGTTGGTATTGTGCATTCTGGCTCTCCTCTCTTGTATCGACGGTCTCCTCTTTAAATCTTATTATGATGTCGTCTTTTGTATCTATTTGTGTTATTTGTTCTTCTAAATACTCCCCCGCTGTGTCTTCTAGGTTATCTTGGTCGGACTGGAATAAGATTTCAGTAAAAAATATATTTATTTGAAGTGCAGCATGCAGTGTATATAATATATATCCTCAACCGCTTTTTGCCAACTTGTTAATAGTAACATAGTCATTTCTCAAGTGGTACTAATATCTTCCCTGACAACAAACCTTAGATATAGATGCAGACTACAATGACCACTACTTAGTGCTAGCTTTATGTTTAGTGAAATAATTATACAAATTACATAATAATACACTCAATTATTCCTGATATATGTGTGGTAACACATTGTAGCTGTTACTTTATACACAACACAAGTAATTTCGCTCAGTGGTTTTAAGCTTCACTAAAATGGTTACAGTTCAACTCCTTTTAGTAAATAAAAAAAAAAATAATTACCACAAAATTTACTCCAGTTAAATAAAAATCGGTTCAGACACTCAAGTGGATATAAATTTTTTTTTTTACCTATGTCTTAACTAAATTGACTCTGATTTTAAATAATTTAAAAAATATAGGTTTAAAAATAATTAAAGTTATAAAGTCAACTACAACTGTTAGTGTTGTTACCTCAACCTCGTTTTCAATAATTTCATAGTCGATGAAGCCGGTGTCCTGAACAGAGAGAGGCAGCGCCAGGTTCTCCGCTTCTCTATCGATGAGACGGAGGTACTCTGTCGTGACCTGAAATGTTTCATTATTCTTTATTGTAGCAACAGCACATACCGGGTTCAAACCTCCCTCCAAATAGGCTCTGCAAGTTTTGGAGGTACTGTATTTTATATATATATATTGTATTATTTGATTATAAATATATATACAAGGTGACTTTTTGATCATCGTCCAAATTCATACTGTAGGCTTGATAATTGATCAGTATCTTGGATTAGTAACAATTTTTGTGAAATTCGTAAAATGAAATTTCGGCTTCCCATATAAATTCAGTTCCAGTCCCGAGTGAATCACTATGGGGAGTCGAAATTTCATGTTACGAATTTTACCAAAATTGTTATTGATGCATGATACCGATCACTTACCAAGCCACCTGTATGAATTTGGACGATGATCAAAAAGTCACCTTGTATATATTTATTTTATCATATTATCTATATATATAAAAAGAGAAGTCCTGACTGACTGATTCATTCACTGACTCATTCACTGACTCATCAACGCACAGCCCAAACCCTTCGACCTAGAAAGCTGAAATTTTGCACAAAGCTTCCCTTTGTAATGTAAACAAGGAATAAGAAAGGGTTTTTCGAAATTCTACCCCTAAGGGGGTGAAACGGGGGTCCAAAGTTTGTATGGGGAAACAAGATTAGTTAGACTATTTTATTCGAGACTTCACAGGAGTACTCCTATTCATAAATGAGTAAACACGTGTTTCAGGTTTTTTCAGAATTCAACCCCTAAAAGGGGGAAATGGGGTGACAAAGTCTGAAAACCAACATGGGTATCGTTTATATGGTTTATCGGGTCGCTGATTAGGAAAACAACAACGATTTCTAAATCTAACGTAGTGAACGTGAAATAACATCATTTCCTGTTGGGGTACGATGGGGTTGAAATTTTGAAATGTGTAAATATCAATATGGGTGTCGTTTTTATGGTTTTTTTGGACGTTAATTACGAAAATGGCATCGATTTTGAAGTTTGAAAATTCTTGAAAGTATGTGTGCCAGAGCAAATCGGCTGTAACAGACGGACAGACAGACAGCCACACAAGTGATCCTATTAGGGTTCCATTTTTTCCTTTTGAGGTATCTATATATCAAACTATCTATCCAAAATCTATCTATCTATCTGTCTGTCTATCTATCTATCTATATCCCAGCAAAATATCTTTGGAACGGAAGGTGGTACATCCCTGTGGGTTGGACCACGGAGTGCCAAAAAAAAAGTTTTTTTTTTAAATTTCAAAACTTTGACTGCCTGTATATCCCGAACGGCTGGAGTTAAACCCATGTTGATGGGTGTCTAGGAAAATGTCTCGACGAGATCGGTCTGCCGAAAGTGTCAAAACTTTACAGGCCCGTATCTCCCATGTTCATGATACTCTAAGAAAAGGGTTCGGCGAGATCTAGACGACGACGCCGGTAAAAAAAAAACGAAAATAAAAAATTGACAAAATTTTGATCGGCCATATCTCCCGAACGGCTAAGCGTAGGGAGTTCGGGTTTTAACTATAGTGATCGGTCAAGCTGGGGCTACACCACCAAAAAAAAATTAATTTGTCAGGTTTTGACAGTTTTTTCACAGGTCCAAAAAAGTATTCCGATTTACATGAAACTCGGTATCAAGGGGCATTCGGGGTCGCTGATTACGCTGCCATATACAAATTTGACATTCTTTGACAACTGATAGGGATTTTGATACTTTTTCGGAAAAACTTTGATCGGTGAGTTCCTTTTTTTGGCACTCTGGCGAGGCAGAAGGCCGAGCTAAGCTCCACGAGGCCGAAGGCCGATTAGTGTGTTTCTAGCGAGGCCGAATAACGAGCATGTGAGTTTTTCGGCCGAGCACTACACCTTGACTCCCAGAGGGAGTGAGAGCACTTATAATGTTTGTTTCTGATCCTATTAGGGTTCCATTTTTTCCTTTTCGCAATGACGATTAGTAAGTCTCAGGGTCAGTCACTGAAAACAGCAGGAATTGATCTTAGGGGGGACTGCTTTTCGCACGGCCAGTTTTACGTAGCCTGCTCGAGAGTGAGCTCACCTAGCAGCCTGGTCGTGTTAACAGCTGAGGGCAGAATTTCTAATGTATAAAGAGGTACTTCATGTATGAATTTAAAAAAACCAACAGGTAATAGGCCCCGCCAAAGAGACTTTACCTGGAGATCAAATAATTGTACCAAAAACACTCCAAACCAGATTTAAATACGCTCTATAAAAATTAGTACACAAAAACTAAATCAACGCGGGCGAAGCCGCGGGCAAAAGCTAGTAATTTATAATATAAAGCCCAACCGCTCTTGAACACCTATACAACAGCATGACAATTAACCTAAATTGGATGCCTTTATTGTCAGTAGGAATATCACCATTCTTACACTCAAAGTACCAACAATATATATGTATACCACTGATATATTGTAATACTCACGCTCTGATTGAGCAGCGCCGCCGTATGCAGGATGGTCTGCGAGCGACTGCACTTGTCTGATATATTGTAATACTCACGCTCTGATTGAGCAGCGCCGCCGTATGCAGGATGGTCTGCGAGCGACTGCACTTGTCTCTGATATATTGTAATACTCACGCTCTGATTGAGCAGCGCCGCCGTATGCAGGATGGTCTGCGAGCGACTGCACTTGTCTGATATATTGTAATACTCACGCTCTGATTGAGCAGCGCCGCCGTATGCAGGATGGTCTGCGAGCGACTGCACTTGTCTCTGATATATTGTAATACTCACGCTCTGATTGAGCAGCGCCGCCGTATGCAGGATGGTCTGCGAGCGACTGCACTTGTCTGATATATTGTAATACTCACGCTCTGATTGAGCAGCGCCGCCGTATGCAGGATGGTCTGCGAGCGACTGCACTTGTCTGATATATTGTAATACTCACGCTCTGATTGAGCAGCGCCGCCGTATGTAGGATGGTCTGCGAGCGACTGCACTTGTCTGATATATTGTAATACTCACGCTCTGATTGAGCAGCGCCGCCGTATGCAGGATGGTCTGCGAGCGACTGCACTTGTCTGATATATTGTAATACTCACGCTCTGATTGAGCAGCGCCGCCGTATGCAGGATGGTCTGCGAGCGACTGCACTTGTCTCTGATATATTGTAATACTCACGCTCTGATTGAGCAGCGCCGCCGTATGCAGGATGGTCTGCGAGCGACTGCACTTGTCTGATATATTGTAATACTCACGCTCTGATTGAGCAGCGCCGCCGTATGCAGGATGGTCTGCGAGCGACTGCACTTGTCTGATATATTGTAATACTCACGCTCTGATTGAGCAGCACCGCCGTATGCAGGATGGTCTGCGAGCGACTGCACTTGTCTCTGATATATTGTAATACTCACGCTCTGATTGAGCAGCGCCGCCGTATGCAGGATGGTCTGCGAGCGACTGCACTTGTCTCTGATATATTGTAATACTCACGCTCTGATTGAGCAGCGCCGCCGTATGCAGGATGGTCTGCGAGCGACTGCACTTGTCTGATATATTGTAATACTCACGCTCTGATTGAGCAGCGCCGCCGTATGCAGGATGGTCTGCGAGCGACTGCACTTGTCTGATATATTGTAATACTCACGCTCTGATTGAGCAGCGCCGCCGTATGCAGGATGGTCTGCGAGCGACTGCACTTGTCTGATATATTGTAATACTCACGCTCTGATTGAGCAGCGCCGCCGTATGCAGGATGGTCTGCGAGCGACTGCACTTGTCTGATATATTGTAATACTCACGCTCTGATTGAGCAGCGCCGCCGTATGCAGGATGGTCTGCGAGCGACTGCACTTGTCTCTGATATATTGTAATACTCACGCTCTGATTGAGCAGCGCCGCCGTATGTAGGATGGTCTGCGAGCGACTGCACTTGTCTGATATATTGTAATACTCACGCTCTGATTGAGCAGCGCCGCCGTATGCAGGATGGTCTGCGAGCGACTGCACTTGTCTCTGATATATTGTAATACTCACGCTCTGATTGAGCAGCGCCGCCGTATGCAGGATGGTCTGCGAGCGACTGCACTTGTCTCTGATATATTGTAATACTCACGCTCTGATTGAGCAGCGCCGCCGTATGCAGGATGGTCTGCGAGCGACTGCACTTGTCTGATATATTGTAATACTCACGCTCTGATTGAGCAGCGCCGCCGTATGCAGGATGGTCTGCGAGCGACTGCACTTGTCTCTGATATATTGTAATACTCACGCTCTGATTGAGCAGCGCCGCCGTATGCAGGATGGTCTGCGAGCGACTGCACTTGTCTGATATATTGTAATACTCACGCTCTGATTGAGCAGCGCCGCCGTATGCAGGATGGTCTGCGAGCGACTGCACTTGTCTGATATATTGTAATACTCACGCTCTGATTGAGCAGCACCGCCGTATGCAGGATGGTCTGCGAGCGACTGCACTTGTCTCTGATATATTGTAATACTCACGCTCTGATTGAGCAGCGCCGCCGTATGCAGGATGGTCTGCGAGCGACTGCACTTGTCTCTGATATATTGTAATACTCACGCTCTGATTGAGCAGCGCCGCCGTATGCAGGATGGTCTGCGAGCGACTGCACTTGTCTGATATATTGTAATACTCACGCTCTGATTGAGCAGCGCCGCCGTATGCAGGATGGTCTGCGAGCGACTGCACTTGTCTGATATATTGTAATACTCACGCTCTGATTGAGCAGCGCCGCCGTATGCAGGATGGTCTGCGAGCGACTGCACTTGTCTGATATATTGTAATACTCACGCTCTGATTGAGCAGCGCCGCCGTATGCAGGATGGTCTGCGAGCGACTGCACTTGTCTGATATATTGTAATACTCACGCTCTGATTGAGCAGCGCCGCCGTATGCAGGATGGTCTGCGAGCGACTGCACTTGTCTGATATATTGTAATACTCACGCTCTGATTGAGCAGCGCCGCCGTATGCAGGATGGTCTGCGAGCGACTGCACTTGTCTCTGATATATTGTAATACTCACGCTCTGATTGAGCAGCGCCGCCGTATGCAGGATGGTCTGCGAGCGACTGCACTTGTCTGATATATTGTAATACTCACGCTCTGATTGAGCAGCGCCGCCGTATGCAGGATGGTCTGCGAGCGACTGCACTTGTCTGATATATTGTAATACTCACGCTCTGATTGAGCAGCACCGCCGTATGCAGGATGGTCTGCGAGCGACTGCACTTGTCTCTGATATATTGTAATACTCACGCTCTGATTGAGCAGCGCCGCCGTATGCAGGATGGTCTGCGAGCGACTGCACTTGTCTCTGATATATTGTAATACTCACGCTCTGATTGAGCAGCGCCGCCGTATGCAGGATGGTCTGCGAGCGACTGCACTTGTCTGATATATTGTAATACTCACGCTCTGATTGAGCAGCGCCGCCGTATGCAGGATGGTCTGCGAGCGACTGCACTTGTCTGATATATTGTAATACTCACGCTCTGATTGAGCAGCGCCGCCGTATGCAGGATGGTCTGCGAGCGACTGCACTTGTCTGATATATTGTAATACTCACGCTCTGATTGAGCAGCGCCGCCGTATGCAGGATGGTCTGCGAGCGACTGCACTTGTCTGATATATTGTAATACTCACGCTCTGATTGAGCAGCGCCGCCGTATGCAGGATGGTCTGCGAGCGACTGCACTTGTCTCTGATATATTGTAATACTCACGCTCTGATTGAGCAGCGCCGCCGTATGCAGGATGGTCTGCGAGCGACTGCACTTGTCTGATATATTGTAATACTCACGCTCTGATTGAGCAGCGCCGCCGTATGCAGGATGGTCTGCGAGCGACTGCACTTGTCTGATATATTGTAATACTCACGCTCTGATTGAGCAGCACCGCCGTATGCAGGATGGTCTGCGAGCGACTGCACTTGTCTCTGATATATTGTAATACTCACGCTCTGATTGAGCAGCGCCGCCGTATGCAGGATGGTCTGCGAGCGACTGCACTTGTCTCTGATATATTGTAATACTCACGCTCTGATTGAGCAGCGCCGCCGTATGCAGGATGGTCTGCGAGCGACTGCACTTGTCTGATATATTGTAATACTCACGCTCTGATTGAGCAGCGCCGCCGTATGCAGGATGGTCTGCGAGCGACTGCACTTGTCTGATATATTGTAATACTCACGCTCTGATTGAGCAGCGCCGCCGTATGCAGGATGGTCTGCGAGCGACTGCACTTGTCTGATATATTGTAATACTCACGCTCTGATTGAGCAGCGCCGCCGTATGCAGGATGGTCTGCGAGCGACTGCACTTGTCTGATATATTGTAATACTCACGCTCTGATTGAGCAGCGCCGCCGTATGCAGGATGGTCTGCGAGCGACTGCACTTGTCTGATATATTGTAATACTCACGCTCTGATTGAGCAGCGCCGCCGTATGCAGGATGGTCTGCGAGCGACTGCACTTGTCTCTGATATATTGTAATACTCACGCTCTGATTGAGCAGCGCCGCCGTATGCAGGATGGTCTGCGAGCGACTGCACTTGTCTCTGATATATTGTAATACTCACGCTCTCATTGAGCAGCGCCGCCGTATGCAGGATGGTCTGCGAGCGACTGCACTTGTCTGATATATTGTAATACTCACGCTCTGATTGAGCAGCGCCGCCGTATGTAGGATGGTCTGCGAGCGACTGCACTTGTCTGATATATTGTAATACTCACGCTCTGATTGAGCAGCGCCGCCGTATGCAGGATGGTCTGCGAGCGACTGCACTTGTCTGATATATTGTAATACTCACGCTCTGATTGAGCAGCGCCGCCGTATGCAGGATGGTCTGCGAGCGACTGCACTTGTCTCTGAAGCTGGAGTATTTCTGCAGCAGCATGAAGCAATAGTGGCAGAGGTGCTGCGGCAAGCCGTCGTCAGGAGGCACCTGGTGAAGGAAGTGGGAAGGAATGTTAAGCAACTGGTACAGCATGTTCTGACAGCTTGTAATATTTTTAAATACTTGTTATTATTATAACACAGATTGTTTTAAAAGTAACGTTTTATCACATTGATCTAACTAAAATTACAACTTTTTCACCCGGAATACGAAGGTGTAATATTACATATAGAATAATTTTTTTTGGTCAAAAGTTTTCTATGCCTTATCCAAGAAGCTTATAACCATATGGTTGACTATGTACAGCAAGGCCACATCACAAAAATTTATCTTGAAATAAATTTTAACCTTCATTAAGAACCATTTCTCTAGATTTGCGTCAAATGAGTCTTTGCATTACCACAATAAAGTAATCTAAAATACAATATATTTATGACATAAAATTAGGACAATAAGATAAAGAAGTGCTTCATAATAAATAAACTATTATTAGATTTAGTGAAAGTGTTACAGTCTTCTTCATAAAAAAACAGCTAAGTGCGAGTCAGACTCGCATACATAATAATAATAATAAATTGATTTATTTCAGGCAACAAGGCCCATAAAAAGAATTAATACATTTTATAGCACACCGTGCGTAAAATGACCACTTTACGCACGCGCAGCGCGTGCGTAAAGTCGGCATTTTCCGCACTTGTGCTATAAAAAATTATACGAAACTCGTGCGAGAAACTTTTTCTCGACTCGTGTGATTGCAGCACTCGCCTTCGGCTCGTGCCGCAAACTCACACTCGTCAGAAAACGTTTCATCGCTCTCGTATCGTAATGTACTATTTACTTAAGCGTCACTTTGGCACAACGTCACCGTCACATAGGGTTCTATTTTAATTTTGTCATTTTTTTCGTGAATTTCTCAACAATTTTATTTTTCCTGTAATCTTTAGGTAAACACATATTACCATGATTTTTTTCATATTTTTCGGTCCACCAGTTATGGAGATAAGGAGGGGAACAAACATCTTTCATGGTTTATCAAGGATTTCTCAAAATAGATGCAATTAAATATAGCCAAACTACTTAGCAATTGTTTTTGTTGGCCTGAGTCATGTGGAGCAGAATAGAGCATATTTTAGTACTGCAGTTTATTGTTGGCCTGAATGATGTGGAGCAGACTAGAGCATATTTTAGTACTGCAGTTTATTGTTGGCCTGAATGATGTGGAGCAGACTAGAGCATATTTTAGTACTGCAGTTTATTGTTGGCCTGAATGATGTGGAGCAGACTAGAGCATATTTTAGTACTGCAGTTTATTGTTGGCCTGAATGATGTGGAGCAGACTAGAGCATATTTTAGTACTGCAGTTTATTGTTGGCCTGAATGATGTGGAGCAGACTAGAGCATATTTTAGTATTGCAGTTTATTGTTGGCCTGAATGATGTGGAGCAGACTAGAGCATATTTTAGTACTGCAGTTTATTGTTGGCCTGAATGATGTGGAGCAGACTAGAGCATATTTTAGTACTGCAGTTTATTGCACAGACATTTGAATACACCACTGGGCCAAAATTGACCTAGTGTAGGAAATAGACATATTTGATCATGATTTGGCTGTTTTATTTGAGTTTGATTATAATACACTAAACTGACTGTTTTTATCAAGAAACTTACAGATAGAAAAACATAAAATAAATACACTTCGAATATTGCACAATCATCACAAATCTGCCATCTTGTAGCCACTGTCAATTTCCAACACGAATTGTGAGGAATGGTTGTCTGAATGAATGCTTGTTTATGGTTTCTTCATATTTTAGTCAGTCAATTCTATTACATTACAAAGCATTTTAAACTCTATTTGAATAGTATTATATTCCAAATTCAGCTGTAAAAAGTTACATCTTCTTCTTAGCACGGATCCGCGCTTACACCGATTGGGCGAGAAACACTGATCTGCTCTTACACAGTGAGGGGCTCACGAATTGACGCTGAACCGCACTTACACAGATTGGGCGAGAAACACTGATCTGCTCTTACACAGTGAGGGGCTCACGAATTGACGCTGAACCGCACTTACACAGATTGGGCGAGAAACACTGATCTGCTCTTACACAGTGAGGGGCTCACGAATTGACGCTGAACCGCACTTACACAGACCAGAGGAGAAACCTTCTTAGAAAATCGAAACTCATACCCCAAACGAATTATCCAGTTTAAAATAATTACCTAATTGTACTTTTTTTTAAATAAAACCTTGTAGCAAATTTTTGCTGACCACTTTAGTTTTTGATATTGTTGAACACTAAAACTGGGATATACAATAGAACCACTGTGCACGCATCAATGTGTGCATTAGCGCCCCAACCTCTATGTGTGTAGGCTCATGGAGCATCAAAATCCCAACTTCGACAGCAGCCGTTCAAATAATTGCCTCTGAATAATCATAATCATTTATTTCGTAATATTCATTACATGTCACTTTATAAATACTTAAATCTAAATTAAAATAATAATACAATGCATAATTGTACAAAACACATAATAATAATTTTAATAGTAAGCCTTACATTGCGCTTGTCATAAAAAAATCTGGTAGGTATACACCGCCACCTGAAAGATGACAACAGATGGGAGTGTCATTATTTTCAGGGACTTGAAATGTGGCTTCACTGTTTCTGTCCGTGATATTTGCATAATAGCTCTGATCGCGCGTTTCTGCATATGGAAGGCACGTTCGCAGTCTGCAGTCGGCGGCCCACAGCTGGGTGCCATACTGCAGCAGTGAGTGTACGGTTGCAGAAGTAGCAGGCGCGCGCGCCAGACGCCTTAACGCAAAGCACGCCCCGCCAAGTCGACCGCATAGCGCGTCAATGTGGCATTTCCATGTCAGGCCTCTGTCAAGTTTGAACCCGAGGAAGGTTGTGGACTCCAACTGTTCTATTTGAGTTCCATTCACTTGAACCGATAGAGGTCGGGGAGGTGTACCACGAAGCCAGAAATGAATGAAATATGTGTCTTTTTTGAGTTGAGTACGAGACCTTTTCCCCGAGACCATTGGGATAGCTGTAGCGCTGTGTTGTTTAATTGCACTTCAAGTTTCTTGATAGACAGTGCGCTTACAACCGCGGCGACGTCATCAGCGTACATGAGAATTTTACAGTCACAAACCGCACATGGTAAATAATAGAGACAGATGGTCACTCCAAGAGAATAATGTGACATGGGTCAGAGTGTTGATAGAGACACGATATGAGTAAAAGAGAAAATACTTGACCCACATGAGAACGAAAGCATCCCAGTTCGGTTATAATACAAACTTAGCCGGATCCCGCTAAACTCTGACCCCTCTAGTTCCAGAATACAAGCCAGCGAATCTGGTAAGTAATCCTAGACCTAACCCAGGTTTCTTAGGTGCAGAATTACACCAGGAATCCGCCATGCCGGACGGGTTTTGAAGCAGATCCAAGTTGTTTTGGAGGAACTACACAATACTTACGTGGAGGCCCATCACAGCTTCGAAGTTCTCAGCGAGGTCACATTCATGGATGTCGAACAACTTGATATCGGTCGCCAGACAGACGCGACAAGCGTATAAATCGCTTGTCGTAGCCAGATTATCAATAAAAATATTGAAGTTCATGATGAAAACATTGAAAACAAGTTCAAAGACCAAAATTAATCTGAATTTTTCGAGATCGCATAGCGAACGTCAAAATGGCGACCACAGATTACGATGTTGAAAAGAAAGATGGCTGCCACCGTAGACATGGCTGACGGCCAGGGTTGGATTCAGACCCTCGGAAAATTATTGTCTTTGGGAAATAAAAATATACTACTTGGCTAAAATTATAGTACGTTTCGTTTTTCGTCGATTTTTGTTTTGATATTAAATAAAATAGCCTATTTGGTTAGGGAAAATTTCAAAACATTTACTAAAAATATTCATAATTTAATAAAATTAAGGCAACTGGATCTCTATCTCAGCCAATTCGTCGATCTGAACTTCGTCCTTGGCATTGACTCTACGTAACATGTCGTCAGACGGCATAAATTCGATACAAACTCCCTATATTGTAGGGTAAATGTTAAAAAACAAAACGTCTCAACCAATAAAACAAGTCGGTCGGCCTGAAGATAAAATTATGGTATTTTTACGTTGTATAGTTCCATTACGATACTACAAACTACATGTCATGAAAATATGGTACAAATAGTATAATTATACTACAAAATCCAACCCTGCTGACGGCTGTAGTTGCTAGAATCATAGACACAGAATACCTTTTTTCTGGAAAGGCTAAGGAACTAAGCCGTACTGCCTTGTCTGTTGCATTCGAGCAGTCGGGTTTTTTGTTTTCAATTAATATACTTTTTTTATTTAAAATTTTTTGATTAAGCTGGAATCGCCGTTTTCATAAATGTTTTTTTTTCATCGAAGAATGAAATCCAATTTAAACAAAATAAAAAAGCGGACATAAAACCCATATTTTCGATTTGAATACTAGCCTTATCCGTTTCTTTGTCTGCGGGTGTTAAATTATGCGTGTGTACACACGAACACATACACATAACGTATATGTATGTGAAACGTGATTGTTCTACTAACTTCAGGCCGCTATATAAACCACTATGGTATGTACTATGCCATAGTAAATAAGCAGATTAAACCAAATACCATAGTAACTATGGTATAGGAAAAAAAAAAATTTAGAAAATAAGCTATGGGAATGAGCGGTTTTCCAGACTGAACTTGATCAAGCTTTCAGAAGTAAACACAGATGGCGTTACCCTGCTTTCAAGTGTCAAAAAGCAAAGATTATTTTTTAATCTGTGGGCAGCAAGATAAAAAGGGTTCATACTTGAGGACCCCAGTCCTCAAGACACCCGTCCTTTAGGACCCCGGTCCTTGAGAACCCCGATAAATTTGATTATCTTTTTTTTGTTTAATTTTGCTATTATCATGCTGGTGTACCATCGATACAAAAAGTGCTTCAAAGTACATTAATTAAATAATGTGTTAGTTTGGTTAATGCAACCTAGTTTAGAGTTAAGCTGATATAATTTTATGTTATTCCATATTTTACATCCCTAGAAGTACTAATGACGACCCAGAAAAGTGGAACGATTGTTAAAAATTCTACCTGGCCACTAACTAATCTGTGATTATATTATGTGTGTTACGCGTAATCTGTATTAATAGTATTTAAATATACGATTATTTTTCACTAAACCTATCATTTATACCAAAGATCCAACATCCGTTAAAAATCATTACAATGTACTTACTGTGTTTACAATTTTTTACACGTACAAATCTTTGCTGGAATTAAAAAAAGGGAAATGTAAAAGCACTAGTGCAGTTAAATAAAGTAAAAAGTACGCGTGATTTAAAAGCTGCATTATGGACCTAAAGGCGCTGAAATTAGAGCCACTTTATTAGCAACTGCTGATTATTCATTTTGTTAGTTTAACACTTTTGTTGGCGATTATACTTTAAGCAACATTGGCATTTTTTCAAATTTATCGGGGTTCTCAAGAATCGGGGTCCTGAAGGACGGGGGCCTAAAGGATCGGGGTCCTCGAGGAAAAACCCGATAAAAATTGTCAATTCAATTGTTAAATCCAACAATTTTGTTTTCTATCTATATTACTTACGTTAATAGCTTGGTATTTCATTCAACTTTCAACATGGTCAGCCCATGCGTTGTAGCTAATTGTAAAAATATAGGAACACACAGTTTAACTAATTGCGGAAAGAACAATGGATCTTAGCAATAATACATTCGAGGCATGGATTGACCATAAAAAAGAAAGAAGCAAAGAAGAAGTGTCAAAATCAAAAGAATCGAGTGTTGCCAGGATGACTTTTTTGACACTTTTAGTACAGGCTGCGCCATCTATTGTGTCGTTCGGTACTACTTTTTCTTTTTTAATTTGACTTTGAAAACCCCTCATTGTAAGCGAGGCGTGGGGTTAGTTAGGAGAACCTTAAAAAATGGAGTCTGGCCATTACAACGACATTATAGAGAATTAGACTGTGCACTAAGACATGAAAAACGAGCGGAGCGAGAGAAGCACTCGCCACACGTATGTCCTTGTTCAGAACAATAAAGACAATAAAATGGAGTCTGACCAACGACATTATAGAGAACTAGACTGTATTACGTCATGAAAAACGAGCGGAGCAAGAGAAGCAATCGCCACTCGTGTATCCTTGTTCATAACAATAAAGACAATAAAATGGTGTCTGGCCATTACGACATTATAGAGAACTAGACTGTACTACGACATGAAAAACGAGCGGAGCGAGAGAAGCACTCGCCACTCGTGTGTCCTTGTTCATAGCAATAAAATCTAATTTAATTGGACAGTGTTCCACTCTAGTTCTCTGTTTAATGTCTTTGAGCCATTATGAGTGTTGATTCTGTGTAACACGTTTTAACTTATTTGACAGGACTAAAGCTTAAAGTTAAGGGCCGAGTTCGAAAGCATAATTATCCGTGATAATTGTCTTGATACGTGTCATGATGAGTCTCTTGATAAAATTAGCTCGATAATTATCAATTAATATTAACAAAAATCGCCTTTTCTGACAAAGCCAAAAACTTAGGGGTAATACTCGACAGTAATTTGGCTTGGGTGCCACATGTTAATGAGACTAGCAGGAGAGTACATGGCGCATTTCACTCCCTAAAGCAACTCCAGAATTTTCTGCCCTTTAAAACAAAAATCTTACTTGCCCAGACCCTTCTTCTTCCCATCATTGATTATGGTGATGTTTGTCTCATCGATGCCACTGAGGTGTTATTAAATAAACTTGAACGTCTTCAGAATTTAGCTATCCGCTTCATCTATGGTCTTCGCAAATTTGATCGCGTTTCTCACTTTCGTAAGGAATTAAAGTGGTTACCTATTCGTCACCGCCGTAATGTGCGTATTTTGTCCCTTCTATTTAATATCATTAGGAATCCACTTTCTCCGCCTTATCTTCGCGAACGTTTTGAGTTCTTAATCTCTAGAGATAGACCCTTGCGTTCTGGGACTTCCTCCCTCCTTAAAACTCCTGCACATAATACTTGTGCTTATGGCAACTCTTTTAATGTTGAATCTATCAGACTGTGGAATGCTCTTCCACATAGCATTCGAGACTTGCGTACTATAATTTCCTTTAAGAAAAAGCTGAAAGAACATTACCTCTCGCTTCTTCTTCTTCTTGGTGGGCTCGGTTTCCGCAACTAGTCTCTTTTTTGGACCTTTGTGCGTGGAAAAGTGTGGGGCCGTCTATTCTAGCCAGCCCAGCTCACGCCAAAATCCCAAGAGGCGACCTAGGTCGCCACAGGACTGGCGGAGCGTCCTCGGTTCACCGAGGATCTTAGCCCGTTGTGTGCTGACTCCTACGCAATCTACTGTTGTCACGTGGGTCGGCGTTTCCTCGACCTCCATACAAGCTCTGCATAGAGGGCTGTCCGTTAGACCTATAATATAGAAGTGTCTGTTAAGGTTACTGTGTCCTGTGATTAGCCCTACCATCATGCGAAGGTTGGATCTATTTAGACGTAGTAGTTTCTTTGTCAGACGACGGTCCACGGTAGGGAAAACCGCTTTCGTCTGTCTGCAGGCTGTCATGCTTGCCCATTGCTCAGCATGTTGAGAGCTGGTTCTTTCACGCAGCCATGTTCGTATCTGGTTAAAGGGCAAGGGAACCAGGGGTTCAGCACCTACTGGTTTTAACCTTGCGCCTTTTTTCGCCAGTTCATCTGCTGCGTCGTTGCCCAGCGATCCACTGTGTCCTTTTATCCACTGGAGGGTTACATTATTATGACGACTTACCTCTTCCAGTTGATTAAGACATTGTAGTATTAGCCCAGAGTTTACCGTGGTCTTGCTAAGGGCTCGTAGTACCGCCGTGCTGTCAGAAAGTATCCTAATATTGAGGCCTCTAGCTTCCCTTCTGAGTACCGCGCTTGTCGCCAGGATAATTCCGATGCATTCCGCTTGGAAAATCGTATTGTGCTTACCCAAGGCTGTTGATTTGTAAATTTTAAGTTCGGCTGAGTACGCTCCGGCCCCAGTACCCTCCTCTGTTTTGGAGCCATCTGTATATTTCCTTACCTCGTGGATATTAGAGTGGTCTGCTGGTTCCTCAAATAATTGGACGTTGTAATGTCTATTAAATACATGTTTTCTAGGGATTCTGTCACAAGGCGCGTCCATTAGTGGCTGGTGGGACAAGGCCAGCCCAAGAATGCGCGTGTGTGGTGCCCTGTCGTCGCTTTTCCACTGTCCGGCTGCCCTGAGTCTGAACGTAGCAGCCGCCGCCTCCTGTTGTATAAACAGATGTAGCGGCGGGATGTCCAGAATTATCTCGAGGGCCGCGGATGCAGTGGTTCGCATGCAACTTGTGGTTAGCATACAGGCAAGCCTTTGGAACTTTAATAGTTCTTTCTGTACGTAACCGGCGTCCATCCTGGGCCACCAGACAACGGCAACGTACGAGACCATTGGTCTTATCACTGCTTTGTACAGCCAAAGCATTATGTTTGGGCGTAGTCCCCATTTCTTACCCAATAGGCGTTTGCACTGCCATAATGCTATGGTTCCCTTTTTCAGTTTGATGTTCATATGTTTTGTCCAATTCAACTTACTGTCAAGTGTCATACCCAGGTATTTGACTTCAGTTGATAGGGTTAAAGCAGTGCCGAAGAGTTTCGGTAGTCCCATGTTCGCCAATTTTCTCTTGTTGGTGAACAGGACTAGTTCCGTTTTTTTCGGGTTCACTGTTAATTGGTACTCCTCGCACCATTTTTCAACGACTTTGAATGCACCCTGCATCAGTTCACAGAGTGTGCCTTCGAATTTTCCATTAATAAGAATCGCAAGGTCGTCGGCATAGCCTATTGTGTGAAAGCACCTATCGTTGAGACGTCGGATTAGATCGTCTGCCACGATATTCCAGAGCAGCGGTGATAGGACGCCTCCTTGTGGGCAGCCCTTGGCAACCACAGCTCTGGTAGTGCCATTCACACTTAGTTGCACCGCTCTCAACTAAGGCATGTTGTCTATCCACCCACGTAGTGTTGGTTCGACGTCATATTTAATGAGAGCCTGGCTGATGTTTGTGAATTTAGTTTTGTCAAAGGCGCCCTCGATATCGATAAAGGCCCCTAAGGTTGATTCCTTCGTATTTAGAGCGCTCTCAATTTTCCTCACTACGCTATGCAGAGCCGACTCTGTTGATTTACCCGAACTGCAGGCATGTTGATTCGGGTGTAGCGGTTTCTTCTTTAGAGCTCCGTCTCTGATATGCCTATCGCATAGCCTTTCCAGGGTCTTAAGAAGGAAGGATGTGAGACTAATGGGTCTAAAGGATTTCGCATCAGTGTAGTCACTTCTACCCGGTTTAGGCAAAAATATAACTTTGACTTCCCTCCAGTCACACGGTATGTAGCCGTGTGCCAGACATGCTTTTAGGATGTCTGTCAGCGGTTCTGCTAGGTAGTCGATTCCCCATCTCAGAAGAGCGGGGAATATGCCATCCAGCCCCGCCGATTTAAACGGTAGGAAGCTGTTAACGGCCCAGGTGGTCTTGTCAATATCGACCACATTCTCGGCCGCTTCCAGTCCTGCTCAGTTGGAGTTCTGCTCGTTGTTTCTCCCCAGGTACATTCGTCTGAAATGCTGCAACCTGGGAAGTGTGTCTGGAGTAGTACTTCACAGGTCTCATTGTCTGTGTTATTATCCTGTTTCTTAAGCGAGCCTAGGTTGCGATTCTTAATAGGTAAATATATATTTTTTTGTATTTGTATTTTATAGTGTGTATTTATTAAGTATTTGAATACTATATTATTGCTATTTTTATGTTATATATATTTATATTTTTAATTTTCATCAATCTCCTTGTGCACTTGTATGATTACTCGTTTAAATTTTTTTTTTTTGTTTGTTATTTCCTGTTGGTTTTGCTGGAAGAAATCTCTTCTTAGAGATAAGCACGCCAATGTGCACATTGTTTAAATGTAATGTATCCCTGTTTCTGTATATGTGTGTACAATAAAGAATAAAGAATAAAAATCGCGTTTATGAAAGTGAACTGTATTCGAACGTGTATTTTCGCACTTTGCGTATAACCGAACGCACGAATTGTCAACGTGCCGCGCCCGCGCCCCGCTAGCCGTCTTGGGGATTCCCCGTACCAATCGTACCATAAAAATTCAGTTTGGATTTACCCCTCGGCCATAGCTTCAGGCTTCGAGAGGCGCGCCAAGCGGTTCTTCTTGCGACGGCGCCGGCGGAGAGAACAAATGTATGAAGTTGTATAGGGCCGGCCATGGGTCGCATCTCCTGCGTCTTGTCCGGCTTCAAGTGACTTGCGCTCTCTCGACGGCGGGGTGCGGGGGAGCCGCGCCAGTGATCGAGCGCATTGAAGAACATAGTGTCGAGCGCTTTGAGCGAGCGAGTGCGCTATACATCCGATGCGGTGGAAGGCGCCGACGGGTGTCGTGGCAGAGCAAAGCGCGTCGCAAAACCCGCCTGGAAGCGCCGCCAGAAGCCTGAAGCTATGGCCGACCGGTTAGAGTGCTTTCGCGCGTTTCTGCAGCGCTACTTTAAATAATTTTTGCATCAAATGCATCAAAACCGAACAGAAAGTCGATTATATTGCCCTATAAGACTTTATTGTAATTATTTTTTTTAATTTATTTATAATGGTTGGCTAACCTGCAGCCTTTCCTGTGTACCATAAATGTTATACTTTTTTTTCCCACTGTTTAACGGCTCTGGATAGTCTTTTTGAGCCAATCATAATTTAAAGTTCACAAGATTACATTTGTTTTATTTCCTCACTCTAGCATTGAAAAACGTAGTATGATAAACGGGCGTAAGAGCAATAAATTACTCGGTTAGGTAATTTATTCCTCTTCGCCCTTATAGCATAAACTACTATTAAATACTAATAATGATTTTTACTTTAATTAAGTAATGTTAAATTGTGTTGGATTTTAAATAAAAATCATAAATTTTTTTTTTGTTATGATTGCTCAAATTATAATGCATTTGTTATGAAACAATTAGTAACACATTAATTTCTTACACTGGTGATAAATATCTGATAATCATCATCAAGCAGCGCAATTATCTTGATACTTTCGAACCCTGGATAAGGGGTTCCCTAACTTATTTATGACGCGCCCCCCTTCTGCCTAAAAACAATTTGAAAAATTCTGTAACTTATTAAAGTTATACAAAAGCTATTTAATTTGGTAATACATTCTTATTGGAATGTGATGGATGAGCTCGCATGGTCTTTATGAGGTTTCTAATTTGGTAATACATTCTTATTGGAATGTGATGGATGAGCTCGCATGGTCTTTATGAGGTTTCTAATTTGGTAATACATTCTTATTGGAATGTGATGGATGAGCTCGCATGGTCTTTATGAGGTTTCTAATTTGGTAATACATTCTTATTGGAATGTGATGGATGAGCTCGCATGGTCTTTATGAGGTTTCTAATTTGGTAATACATTCTTATTGGAATGTGATGGATGAGCTCGCATGGTCTTTATGAGGTTTCTAATTTGGTAATACATTCTTATTGGAATGTGATGGATGAGCTCGCATGGTCTTTATGAGGTTTCTAATTTGGTAATACATTCTTATTGGAATGTGATGGATGAGCTCGCATGGTCTTTATGAGGTTTCTAATTCTCGAAATTCCAGCGTAAATAACAACCAATGTCATGTTTATTTCTGTAGGTAGGTACCTACTTGATTCTAACGCTACAACAGCAGAACATCCCCTTTCGCACAAATATACAGTGTGTCCCTCGTACAAGTGCACATCCGAAAGTGGGTGAAACTAGATCTAAATATATCGACAAAATCAAAGAATTTTTTTTTTTTAATCTTGGAAAAATACTCCATCGGGGTATCTTTGTATGGGACGCGAGCGCAGTGCCTTTGGTTAATCGCTCGTAGAAAATATTGTATTTATGATGGAACGTTGTATTTTTTTTTGTTAAAAAGATAATAGAATAGGCAATGATAAATAGGAATAAAAATATACTAAAACGGGGACATTATTTTGAAAAAATTGACTATTACTGAAAAAAAAAGACGGAAAAATTAAAGAAATAATCTTTTAGGATATTATTTTTGTGGTAATGGTAGTTGATTATGTTTTGTTTCTGATTTGGTATGCAACGTTTATTCTTAAGGATTATAACAGTTTTATTTCATTGCATTATTACTCGCGATATATCAAAAGTTATGACATATTTTATACATAGTCTCCATGGTAGGCAAAACATTTTTTAAAACGTAAATTATTAAAACAAAGATTTTCTAAAAAAAAAAACATATTTTTGTCGGTAAAATAAGGTCTAGTTTCACCCCTTTTCGGATGTGCACTTGTACGAGGGACACACTGTATTATGCGCTGAGTAGGCTCTTGGTACATACACTATACTTACCTTGTTGTTAAATTAATTAATTGTTAATCTATGAATAAAGTCCTAACTACACAGGTGGCCTGCGCCCCCCACTTTGAAAACCCTTGCTTCAAGCGTTGTCTTTTTGTAGCGAAAAGACAAAGACAGGATCTTATTCTGAGGACAGAACAGTCAAAATAATGTCTCCTGTCAAATAAGTTAAGTTGTGTTATCATTGACGTATAGGTCGATGTGTGTTACACACCGAATTGACACCAATGCCGAAATTGATTTACAGGACATAACTTTGAATTTGAGGAAGATAGCTAACTATAGAATTATAAAATAAATAAGTATTATTATTATTAGCCGTTTTATCTGGCTTCTTTAAACGTGTCTCCGCAAATTAGTTCCGCCAATATCTTGTTTTAAGCGAAAAGACTCATAGGAAGGAAGCTTACTTTTCAAGTAGGTACACTCATTTTGTAAAATAAATTGAAGTATATTTTTTACAGAAAATGTTGGCAACCCTAGCTCTTACTGTTTGACAAGTTGTGTGCACACCATGCTCTGTGGTGCATACATGTCAGGTGGTTGCTGGTATAAGGACACATACTATACTCTTTGGGTATATGTGTTCTATTGTTGCTGGGCACAGCACAGGGTTTAAGTAGTATTATTATTATCTATGGGCACTGGGTGGGCAGAAAAAAGACGAGAGTTCATTGTAAGGTTTCTTCAAATGTAATATAATGTACCGAGCTTCATTGCATTTTATTTTAAATGTATGTTCATCAACATAAATGTTCTCAAACTGACGTGGTAGCATACCACGGATACTTCATGTATAAAAAATAAATAAAAGTCATTTATTTCAGAACTTGGTTCCATAAATTTCAAATCAACATAATAAGAATACATAAAAAAAGTCAATTACACAGTCATAATGTCAATAAATTAAAATAAAAAAAAAGTTAGATTAGGCGAAAAAAAAAAAATGATTAACAAATTATTGAATGATACGTATGGTAGTGTCGTTTATGCTAATAGGACACCCACACCTACCACCCACTGCTTTCAGGATGGTATTATGTCTGCCGCACACTTTATGCATGAGAGAATCTACTTTTTTGCACATCAAAAATCAGTCGCCTCTAGTGTTGCCACCTTAGCCCTTTTCGGGCTAGATCTAGCACTTTTTACTGTAGTTGAACTCGTTTTTTGATGATTTAGCCCGAAAAGAGCAATCTAGCCCTTTTCTTTATGTGTATATTTATAGTTCTGTGAACCTAATTAAAACTAAAACCAGAAACAAAATGGGGCTAAAACAATGATATTCATACTACGTATACGATGGGGTTTAAAACGACTGAGAGAGTCTTGCTGTTCACACAAGGCGTCAACTGAAATAATAAAAAACTGTAGGATTAATTTAAAATTTTCGTTCAAATCCGCAAAAAACGCAGATGTCAATCAGCCATCAACTTTTTCTGCTTCAGCAGGTACGATTTTTAACAATTCAATAACTTAGTTTTAATTACTCTGTTGCATTTTCTGAAATTACTTACTACATTTCAAATAGACAATTTTTAGCACTTTTGATGGCAAAATTTGCTAAATCTAGCCCTTTCTAGCTTGTCCAACTACTCTTTTTCAAAAACTAAGGTGGCAACACTGCCGGCGCCTCAACAAACACACCGGACGCACTGCAGCGCCACGACAGTCCCAATAACATGCTGATAGCATTATGGTAGTGCACCCTCAACAAACACACCGGACGCACTGCAGCGCCACGACAGTCCCAATAACATGCTGATAGCATTATGGTAGTGCACCCTCAACAAACACACCGGACGCACTGCAGCGCCACGGCAGTCCCAATAACATGCTGATAGCATTATGGTAGTGCACCCTCAACAAACACACCGGACGCACTGCAGCGCCACGACAGTCCCAATAACATGCTGATAGCATTATGGTAGTGCACCCTCAACAAACACACCGGACGCACTGCAGCGCCACGACAGTCCCAATAACATGCTGATAGCATTATGGTAGTGCACCCTCAACAAACACACCGGACGCACTGCAGCGCCACGGCAGTCCCAATAACATGCTGATAGCATTATGGTAGTGCACCCTCAACAAACACACCGGACGCACTGCAGCGCCACGACAGTCCCAATAACATGCTGATAGCATTATGGTAGTGCACCCTCAGAGAGCTGTAGGTCTTCTGCGTGTATCTCACCCACAGTCCGCTCGTGTAAAAGATTGGCAGAACGGTTTAAATAGAGTAATCTCTACTTGTTCTGTACAACGAGCAAACCTACGGGCGAGCATATCGCTTCTGACCACCGTCCTTCAGGTCCACTGTCACAATGTGACACAGGTACTTGGACTGTTTGACTCTCGTCAATGCAGTCTCGTACAGCTCCACACAACACTGTCCCTTTACAGTCATAACAACATGTACAACTTCATACAAAAATAAACCACAAATTGATTTAAGTTAGATATGACCCGTGCCAATAAACAAGAGTTATATAATATTATTTATACTACACCTGCTCGGAAAGTACCTTCTTTCTTTGTTGAAAACGATGCAGAAAATACGTCATTACTGCCATACAAATATGCGGGCGGAAAAAGTGTATGAAAATTCATTGTTAACGTGCTTGAGCGGGCAGAAAAAGTATATGCAAATCCATTGTTAACGTGCTGTTTTTTTTTTAATATCATAAAGAATTAGCAAGTGGCGAAGTGGCCAGTATTATTTTGCGAACTCGTACATAAAACTCGAAAAATGATACTGGCCACTTGCTTTTCCTGTATATAATAAAAAATAAGAAGGAAATAAAAAGTGACAATCGCACGCGAGTCAGTCGGTTTCTTTTATTGTATCTTGATTAAAAGTAAAATTATACTATTTCCTCGCAGGTGTAGTATAAAGCACTATGTATCACTCGGGAGAAAGTGCGATTCCCAACTCGTGTGTATTGAGGCCCGAGGCGAATACACCCTCGTTGGTTATCTTCCCCTTTCTTCCCTCGGTGAACAATGTACTATTATGTAATGTAGGTATATCAGATATACTTATTACAGGTCGGTTTTATTGTAACAATTCTGAAGGCTTTAATTTTAGTTTTAGTGCTGTCAAAGCTCAAAATTTTCCAAAGAAATTTAGCTTCTAAACCTAACTCTTAAGGACTATTTTGTATCGAAGAAAATTTAGTTTTGACAGCACTGAAACTAAAGTTAAAGCCTTCAGAATCGGCTTTATTATAGAAATAAGAAATAAATAATATTATAAATATGTGCAATACATATGGCCCATTCTATTAGCAAGATCATGTCTTTTTATATTAATAATATTAGTTATTGGTTACAAATGTCGTGACACATCGTTTGTAGCCAATCACGTGTACTGTTAATAGCGATAGTGATAGATGTTCAAGTTATACAATAAGGCCCCAGGTTTGTAAGTTGGAGATCAAAAACAATACAAGTAGAGTATTATAAGTTTTATAGCGACCTCCATCGTTCGGACACTCAATATTATTAGAGCGCATTAAGAGATCAATTATAAACAAATTACTAGTAAGATAAATACTTTGAAACAATTCCTCAGGCCAGGATTTGACCCTGCGACCTCTTGTAACCTGAGGGATATCGCTTTCAAAGGTAAGTGTGATTGGGTACACTTGTTCATTATAGGCCCGAGGAATTTTGAAATTTGTGTCACATTGATCTTTTATAGTTGTTAATGCACATTAAGGTAGTGTTCCAATACGTCGGGTAAATGTAAAGTATACTTCGTAAAACTGAAAGAGATAACACCGAGACGGAATCTATTTACTAATAGTTTTTAGTAAATACATCTATTTACTGAATGTCATTTTGTAAAGGTATTTTTTTTGTGTATGTATCATTATTACCGTAATAAAATGTCTTTACAACAAATCGTTCAGGAACGCACACGTAATTAAATAATAATAATAATAAAAATAATAAAAAATAATGAATATAAATTTCTAAATAAATATTCGCTTTTGTATCAACACTCTAAACTGCTGCCGTTAATTCGAGAGAATGATGACAGATGGAGTGTGGCGATATCTCGAAAAAATACTACAAGTCAACAAGAGCTTCTTCACGACAAAAATAAATAAAGGCACGTTAAAAAAATATCAACGGTACAACAAATGGGACGAAATAAATCCAAATTATGATTATTTAAACTTTTTTTATAAATAAAATCCCTGGAATAGAATATATATACGATCTTATTATTTGGTAAGTTTTATAAAACGACAACACTGCCTTACACCGCAGATATTATAAACCTTTTTCTGAAATGTCGATTCAAAAAGTCGAGGATTCATACAACAGGCATTATGATTGCTGATTTGACAGAAATAACCTGACACATTTTATTGATTAAAAAATAACTTCATTCGGCTTCTATCTTTGTCCTCGAATGTTATAAATATGCGATCCGTGTTTGTGTATTAAATATATAAGGTATAATAATATTATATAAGGTTCTTAAATTCAAGTGAACACAGTATCGCTAATAGAAAACTTTTCGCCAAAAATAATATTTTTTGCGCTTTTTTTTCAACTTTTACGTAGAAATTGAGTCAGCTGATTCATTAAGTTTTGTACTAGGAAGTGGAAAATATATACGACCAAAATACTTTTTTTTAACAAATGGGACCTTTTAAAGATATACAATCTACCCTAAAATCATCATTATAAATATAAAATATTGAAATGCAAAACAGTAAAAAAAAGGTTTTATCCCCTGACATTTGCAAACGTCACCATTCTCTCGAATGAACGGCCGGAGTTTACACATAATATCCAGTTCAGTCTGTAATTGATTCCATGTACAGTACAGTCACCGGCACGGGTCATGATGCGGGAACAAAATACTGGAGGTATGTTTGCGCACGTACACTCGCGGACATAATTGATTAGCAGGATTTTATGAATAAACATACCTACTGATATTTTATTGTGTAAATGGAGTTGGCAAGTTGTTTGTGTATAGTGAAGACATAATGCTGATGGATAATAAATATGTACAATATGTAATATCAGTAAACTGCTTACCAAACGGTATACTAAAACTAAAACTTTACCTATAGTACAAAGTGACTTTTATTTTATATAGCCAAATTCATACTGTAGACACGGTAAATGGTCAGGACAAAGGTTCAATGACCGTTTATTTACAAACAACTCTGAGTCATTTAGTATAGGAAGTCTAAATTTAATATTGCATTTTTCACAAAATATGTCTGACATTTTTTGTAATTTTTTAATTAAATAGCACGCTTTACTCAAAATGTTAGTTTCCGTGACTGTACTCAAGCGTAGACATCTGTCAAAAATAGAACGTCTAACAAACCAATCACAGCCGCGCGGCGCGGCGCCTGACCCCCCGCCGTCCTCCAAACAGTCCCTATAAATGACTTCTGCGCATTCTCCCGCCAATTTAGCTCGTGACTGTTAACCCGTGCCGGTGCCTGTACGAGCTAGAGACCCGACATACGGACAGACGTGACACTAGCAGGTTTGCCCTTCGGGTCCGGAGTGCCCTACAAAGGGTTAATGTGGTATAGTTTGCTCAGAGTGCTCGTCACGTGTGTGGTAGGATCGTGGTGAACATCGAGCGGGGTCGGCGGCCACTCCACGTCGTCTCCTGTCAGCGACAGTTTCGTTAACTTCTTGCGTCGCATCGGACGTGGCCTGTCAATGATAATTATACATTTAGTTTACAATATAGTGTACGTACCGCAGACCCACTTTTCGCCCGTATTTTAGTGGTGATAAAGGCGAAAAGTAGGTCTGCAGCAATTTCTTTGATGGTACATCAGGTACACTTATCGCAAGTCATACATAATTAATTAATATAATTAAATGTAACGTTTTACAACAAATTCAAATAGTTTATTTGCAAAGCAGATATAGATATATACACTTTTTACACGTCAAATCTAATCTTATAAAAAAATATATGTAAGTAATAAAATAATAAATGTACATGAACTAAATTAAAGGTTTATTTAATTTATGTAGCAATATACAGGATGGAAAAAATGAAAGGGCCCTGGAGGGGAACTACCTTAAATCCTTTAGTTAGCTCATTTTACTGAAAGGAAACATTCCTTTATTTTTTTAAAGAAACAAAACTGCATTCAAAGATATTCTGAAATTTGCTTGTCTCACCCGGGAACTGAACCAACTAAAAATTAAAAAAATAAACCCTCGCTATGTTATTATACGAATCGGTAGGATTATTGTTCAGGATAAAATTTGTCTACTAAACTAAAGTCTTACACTCATCTGTTGTACGAGATACCCATGAAATTGAATATTTATTACAAGTTCTTTATTAACAAAACCTAGTACTGTTCACCATTATTACACAATGACAGCACGGAATGAAAGCAAAACAAAACAAAATTTTAATTTCGAACGAATGCTTTTATCGATTTTAAAAATGTTGAAAGTTATGGTTCGAACTTCAAATTTGTTGCTCCGCGTTGCAAAAAAAATACGTTCCTTTTTTAAACTTTTCGTCAGTACGCCTAGTGCAAGAAGTAATTGTGCTCTGCATTGATTTAATTTTATTATTACCATTTAACGATTTTCTTATTGAAGTATTCAACAAGGTACTTAAGATAAATAACATTAGCAAGGTTGTACTTCATACGATGTCTTTGGATGTAAGAGAGATACGAAAATTATAACGTGTCATTTACTTGTTACAAGTGAACAGTACTAGGTATTGTTAACAAAGAACTTGTAATAAATATTTAATTTCATGAGTATCTCGTACAACAGATGAGTGTAAGACCAAATGTTTCTTAGACAAATTTTATTCTGAACAATAATCCTACCGATTCGTATGATAAAATAGCGAGGGTTTTTTATTTTTATTTTGAGTTGGTTCGATTTCCGGGTGAGACAAGCGAATTTCAGAATATCTTTGAACGCAGTTTTGTTTCTTTTAAAAAATAAAGGAATGTTTCCTTTCAGTAAAATGAGCTAACTAAAGGATTTAAGGTAGTTCCCCTCCAGGGCCCTTAAATTTTTTCCACCCTGTATATACGATTAAAATGATAGGTAAAATATATATTATACAAGATGAAATCCAATCAGCCGCCCGAACCCATACCGAAGACCCGGCCAGGGACCAGGAACAAGGTTCAATGATCACCAACACATACAATGATATTATTATCTGTGTGTTATATACTATGAGTAGTATATTGTAGCCTGAAATAAATGGATTTATTTATTATTATATATAGATCTATTATCTTAGATTTGTTTAGTTGTTCTTTGACGGAGTTCGCAAAAACTGCTTTAAATACAAATTTGTTACCAATCGCATTAGATTGTGGTGAATAAAAAAATATATTTTGAGCTTACTCATATTTAACAAACTCACATGAACTAAATTAAATGTATATTTAATTTATACAGTAATGTATACACGATACAAATGATAGGTAAAATCTATAATTATTAATGTACATATTAATAGGTTACATATATAAATAAATATATGCCTAACTGTAAGTTCCACCAAGTGCCAACAACCACCACCATCACATAAACTTCATGGGCAAGAAACCTTGCAAGATAATGTCCTTTCTTTTTGTATTTTTTTTCGTATCATAATGTAAAAACTAAAAACATACAGCACAAGAGTAATTGTGACAATCAGACAGAAAGTTGTACAGACTCAATGATATTGCATTATAATAGGTGGGGGGGGGGGGGGGGGGGGAGTCGATGCGGCGAGTAATTTTCGGAAGCCTGCATACATGAAGTTGACCATTTCGGTGGTCTCAACGTAATGATTGTGGGTGGTATTATTTTACATTACACGGTGAAACTGAGCTTGATATTTCAAATGAGGCTTACGTAAATGCTCAGAGTTACTGTTACATTGAACAAGTCAGCTTCATGTGATCCCATTTGCGCTGGTCCTGGTGTATTCGTTGTATTCGTCCTGGTGTAACACAATGCTCGTGCACACACACAGCTCGAGCGACACAGTCCGTACTGGAAGATTGACGCTTTGAAAGGTGCCTGGGAGCATTCCAGCTGATGACGTGACGCGTTTGATTGAACATGCATTACAGGCTTCAGGAGTACATAGCTAAGGAGGGCTTACAGTACCCGTTATTAAAAAACATACAAATAAATAAATAGTAAACATTTTTTTTAATTTTCAGTTACTCTTCGTTGTTTACGTTTTTGTTCTAAATTGTAATTTGTTATCAAAAGTTAAATAAAAATGTTTAATGATAATTAATTTAAACAATTACTATACTCTATTTTAAAATGGCAAATAATGTTTGTAAACAACTTTGTAACCTAAAAATGATGAAATATGATGTAAGAAAGCATTATTATATCTACACATTTTGGTTTAAACTAATAAAAGTGAACTCACGTACATTAATATGTTTAATTGTGCAGCAAAAATTGCAGTTGAACATATATTTCATCACTTTTAGGTTATAAAATTGTTTACAAACATTATTTGCCATATTAAAATAGAGTATAGTCTAAAAGATAAACAATAATATATACTTACACGGTGTCCCTTATTTTGTTTTTACTAGTTTATTATTGCAGTGCGACGTCCGTCGTGCGTCGACGCTGACGCGACACTGAGTTCAGGTTTGTCAATTAGCCAAGTTTTAACGTGGCACACTTATAACCTATCCTCAAATGTCCCAGTACTCACTTGTACTTGTAGTCTGGGTACTCCAGCATGTGCACCTCTCTCAGTCTCTCCGCCTCCTTGATGAACGGCTGCCGCTCCTCGTTGTTCAGCATCTTCCACACTCTGCCGAGGTTCTTGGAGATCTCAGCGTTGTGCATCTGTGGCATCTGTCTGCACAGTTTCCTGCAATTATTACTTGTTGTTATTATAATCAAAAAAGTCAGAAGTACCTGGAATAGAACAGCTTGAATGACTAAGTTGGTGAACGTGGAAGAGGCGAAAATGGTGTGTCAGGATCGTAGCAGATGTAAATCTGTAGCTCTGCCTACCCCTCTGGAAGACAGACGTGAGTATATGTATGTTATATATGGACACCTGTATTAGACGATGTTATTAAATGGTGTGTCAGGATCGTAGCAGATGTAAATCTGTAGCTCTGCCTACCCCTCTGGAAGACAGACGTGAGTATATGTATGTTATATATGGACACCTGTATTAGACGATGTTATTAAATATATGAGATTATAGTTTAATATTTGATACACTGTGTGTGGCAAATTTGACAATTGTTTAGAGAAATTACCGTTTGACAATTTTATTTTATTCAATTAAATCTAGGTATTTTTTTGTGGCAGGTTTAGGTGTTAGAGCTGATGCCGGGCTCGCCTGTGGAGGTACCACCATCTTACTTGGGAGACCTCCTCGAAGTAATTCAGGGGAGAGTAAGAGGACAGCTCACAGGCAAAAACCCAGGTGGCACACTTGTCTTCACTTGTCTCATTTAATTCATTAAAAATAACCGGCCAAGTGCGAGTCAGACTCGGGTACCTAGGGTTCCGTCCTTATTGTGGATGATAAATTTAATTTTGTTAACTTTTTACTTGGAGACCCCCTCGAAGTAGTTCGGGGGAGACTAAGAGGACAGCTCACAGGCAAAAGACCAGGAGGCCCACCATGCCTGGGACAGATGGATGGCGGTATATCCATCCCTAATAGCCGGATCTTATGCGAAACAGACTGGTGACGGGCAGCGGCGTCACTGGTGCGAGGGATTCGGCATCGCGCTCACCAACCTGCTTGCCCAGCGTGTGTGAGTATGGGCAACCCCCCCCCCGAAATGAAGTACACTACTAATAAGAGTGGCGTAATATTGGGGAGGCCTATGTCTAGCAGTGGACGAATACGGGCTGATGGGTGGATGGATTTTTTTTTTGTTACATTATAAAAAGTATCAGTACCTGCGCTCGACCTGCGACCACACCATGAACGCGTTCATTGGTCTCTTTATGTGGTTGGGGTCCTTCGTCTGAGAACAAGATGAACCAGTTAGATGAGGTACGACTTTAAAATGAAAATAGCTCGTTTTATAAGTGGTAGAACTGATGCTGGGCTCCACTGTGGAGGTACCACTATATTACTCGCTAACTTACCTGACGTTATTCGTGGGAGAGTAAGAGGACAGCTCTCAAACAGGCGCAACCAGGTGGTCCACCATGCCTGGGACCGATTGATGGCGGTATATCCAGCAGTGGACGAACCAGGCTGATGGATGGATAAAGCTGCCCCAGCTTATTTTGAGAGCCAGTTTATCAAACGTCAGATAACTGTCGCAACGGAGTAAGTACAGGTCGTGGTTTACCTTCAGCGACGGTGCTGCCATCCTCGCAGCACTACCCTCCCGCATCCCCGCGGCACACCCCTCCCGCGTCCGCAGACAGGCGCTTCGCTTCTCGACCTGTGAACCCTGTACAGACAAGTACATTCACATATATCACACTTGTGGACCTATATATACAAGTACATTCAAATATATCACACTTGTGGACCTGTATATACAAGTACATTCACATATATCACACTTGTGGACCTGTATATACAAGTACATTCACATATATCACACTTGTGGACCTGTATATACAAGTACATTCACATATATCACACTTGTGGACCTGTATATACAAGTACATTCGCATATATCACACTAGTGGACCTATATATACAAGTACATTCACATATATCACACTTGTGGACCTGTATATACAAGTATATTCACATATATCACACTTGTGGACCTGTATATACAAGTACATTCACATATATCACACTTGTGGACCTGTATATACAAGTACATTCACATATATCACACTTGTGGACCTGTATATACAAGTACATTCACATATATCATACTTGTGGACCTGTATATACAAGTACATTCACATATATCACACTTGTGGACCTGTATATACAAGTACATTCACATATATCACACTTGTGGACCTGTATATACAAGTACATTCACATATATCACACTTGTGGACCTGTATATACAAGTACATTCACATATATCACACTTGTGGACCTGTATATACAAGTACATTCACATATATCACACTTGTGGACCTGTATATACAAGTACATTCACATATATCACACTTGTGGACCTGTATATACAAGTACATTCACATATATCACACTTGTGGACCTGTATATACAAGTACATTCACATATATCACACTTGTGGACCTGTATATACAAGTACATTCACATATATCACACTTGTGGACCTGTATATACAAGTACATTCACATATATCACACTTGTGGACCTGTATATACAAGTACATTCACATATATCACACTTGTGGACCTGTATATACAAGTACATTCACATATATCACACTTGCGGACCTGTATATACAAGTACATTCACATATATCACACTTGTGGACCTGTATATACAAGTACATTCACATATATCACACTTGTGGACCTGTATATACAAGTACATTCACATATATCACACTTGTGGACCTGTATATACAAGTACATTCACATATATCACACTTGTGGACCTGTATATACAAGTACATTCACATATATCACACTTGTGGACCTGTATATACAAGTACATTCACATATATCACACTTGTGGACCTGTATATACAAGTACATTCACATATATCACACTTGTGGACCTGTATATACAAGTACATTCACATATATCACACTTGTGGACCTGTATATACAAGTACATTCACATATATCACACTTGTGGACCTGTATATACAAGTACATTCACATATATCACACTTGTGGACCTGTATATACAAGTACATTCACATATATCACACTTGTGGACCTGTATATACAAGTACATTCACATCTGTCTATACAGGTCCACAAGTGTGATATATGTGAATAGTAATCATATATTTTTTTATCTTAAAAAAAATGGGGGCTATCAAAGTTGCCATTTTTAGACCATATTTGTTAGGGGATCTATCTCAAAGGCCAAAGCAGTTAGGAATTTGAAATTTCTGTATATTATGTACCATAGGCTGTATTTAAACAACAAATACTAAAAAGACCGATTTATAATGTAGTTTTAGGGTTATGTCAAACACCACATAATTAGACTCTGTCGTAGTCTTTATTAAAGAAAAATAAATAAACTGATCAATACACATAAATATAAGCCTTGCCCACCTGGGCACAT
Organism: Ypsolopha sequella; assembly: GCA_934047225.1. Taxonomy (NCBI): domain Eukaryota; kingdom Metazoa; phylum Arthropoda; class Insecta; order Lepidoptera; family Ypsolophidae; genus Ypsolopha; species Ypsolopha sequella. Next base: position 332,993 of record OW204009.1, on the reverse strand, counting down.
AAATGGTGGCGTTCATTTTTAAGCGATATAAAATGTTGGTTCGTTGGTACATACACATGACTCCATGTAGTTACCGTTTTGAAAGGGAATAAACTCCTGTTCCTCCGTCTGTCCATCTCCGCGAGCAGATCGTGTCGCGACAGTGGGACCGCCTTCCGCTGGAGTGTGGAGATTGTTGGTTGTGATGGTGCGTCCGGTTTTAGAGCTGAAATGTATCGCGGGTTAAGGACTAATATTCGTTTTGTCCGATAAACTAAGTATTGTTTTGTATTTTATTTGTAAATAAGGGAGGATTTAAATTTTGAAAAAAGTATATACCATATTTCACTTTTTGACCTTAAATTTCTGCCGTTTGATATTCTATGCATTATATGCTATTTACTTGCTATGTCCTGCATCTAATAAAAAAGATAAGCCTAAAGAATGATATAAATATTAGGTTTTGGACAACATAAAGTTGTATCACAAGGGTACCGTACCACCATGCACCGCACCAACATGGGTATACAACTCTAAAATCATTTCGGTAATAACAACAATATAATACACCATATCAATAACAAGACAATAATCAAGACACTACCACCACCTCTGTGTGAAAACATCACGTCTCACACCTTTAAAGTGCAAATGAAGTTATACCTTTTAAAAAAACAAATAAATGGTACTTAAAAATAAAATAATGAAATGTCCTTGTTCACTGTATAACATGTGTAACTCTTAATTAATGTTGTATTATATATAAGTTTTTTTTTAATACTGGTTGTCAAATTTTATTTTATCCAATATGTATGTTATTAAGTTTAATTCAATATCTTGTTTTTTATAATGCATGCTATTCTTTTATAATTATATTTTTGTCTTGTAATACAACTACCTGCAGTTGTTACTAAATCTGAAAAACAGCGCTGTGAAGATGATTCTAACTTCCAGCAAAAAGCTGAGCCTGACTCCTTTTTGTCGAAGTGTTTATAATTCAATATTCTGTAAAAAATTGTTGTGCCAAATAAATTCTATTCTATTCTAAAAAATGGTACCCGCCTGACAAACAACTCAGTACCCTCTGAGTGTGGAACCTTAAAAATAATAAACATACCTTCAACGACGGTGCAAGCATCCAGCTCCATCAGCGCGGGATCCTGACTGATGTAGTAGTGCTCCAGTGACGCGTCCACTGCCCGCTCGTTGGATCTGACCAGACCGTTCTGTGCATCAGACACCACTATGTCCTGGTTCTCTTGGTGTGGGTGTTGTGCACCCACACTCTCCTCTTTTATCTCGAGCATCTCCTCCTTCACCATTACCACGTCTTCTCTTGTATCCAATTGTGTTAACTGTACATCAAAATAGTCCTTCTTCTTGTGTTGTGTATTACCCTGGTTGGACTGGAAGGGAAATATTCTATATCAAATGTGCAGCGTGCTGTGAGTGAATAAAATCTCCATTATCAACAACTATTTGCTACCTCATTTCATTAAAATTATTATCGGTCAACTCACCATAAGTTAACAGTGAAAATTATATGTAATCCGTGAGTGTTTCTCAAGTTGCAGGCAAATATAACAAGCTGACTATTTGGATTGGAACATTGTGACAGTTCAGTTCCTTGTAGCTCAGTGATAACCTGTTAACTTTACATCGACACATACTGCATCTAACTAACAGATAAAAAACCACATCAAAATTGGTTCAGAAGTTCTGAAGAACTTTGAAGTGTTTTATATGGGTATAATTTATTTAATCCCTGTATTGCAGATACCTACAATGTTTCTAATTTTAATTTTTTTCATTTATTTAAAACATTTATTTCGAGCAACATGACTCATAGTTGTTAGTAAACTTAAAACTACTGAGTTAGTAATACATACATAAAATTTTGTTAGTAAAATTAATACTACTGTGTTAGTAACAATTTATAATAATAATAAATTAATGTTTATTTGTTGCGTGTGACGTGAAGGCCACCGCAATGCAAAAATAATAATGCAATAATAATTAATTAATTTATGTTTGTTTTTGAATAAAAAGTATTCAATAAATAATGGAATTACGCGACAATAGTTTAAGTATAATCACAATAATCACACCTGGATTTTTCTTAAGATTCATACAAAAGGTAAAAACTGATTGCGAAGTTAACTGCTTATTTTCTTCTTTTTTTTTCATAAGTATTATCTAGCGACATCTAACTACTTCTCTATGCAGCCCAAAAAGCAACCATTTGATTTTAAACCATCATAATAGCTGTCAGGATATCGTGAAAATTTACGTTTTTACGCAAAGTTAACCAAGTTGAATAATTTTTATCTGTATTAGAAATAAAAAAAGAGAGATATACAGACGTCGTTCATGTAAAGATAACTAAGTTTATACACTCTTCTATAAATAAACAGTTACCGTTTCATGGAAAACAGGTTTTACCTGAAACCATTTCACAAATTCGGCGTTGTTTGAATATCTCGCACCTCTTGATGAGAGATGGGTCAGTGCGGTGTGGGGGGGGGGAAAGGAAACATAGCAAAAGATGTGTGCAAAGTTTCATTTAGATGAAAGCCTACAGCATTTATACGGCTGCTGAGCGGGAAGGGGAGCTTTTCAAGAAAGTTGTGTTATTGTATGTAAATAATTTTGCACAGCAACTTTAAAACGCGTTTATATTTTTCAAATACTTTTTATTCAAAAATAAACAAACAATCATAAATTGTGCATTTGGGAATGAGACCCATCACAACCACCTTAATTGAATAAAACAAAGGTCTTAATTCTTGTATCACGTATTATCAATAAATAACTCGTCCAGCTCAAGACTTAGATCAATCTTACAGATTAAAAGAAAATATCGGAGATGTTTTAATTGTCAGTGATGTTACCTTGACCACATTCTCAACAATCTCATAGTCGATGAAGTGCATGTCCTGAATGGAGAGCGGCAGTGTCAGGTTCTCTGCATCTCTGTCGATGTGGCGGAGATACTCTGTTGTGATCTGAAATGTTCAATTATTGTTAATTGTAGCTGTTGTTGAATTACCTTTGATCAATTGATATACATAGTACATACTACATATATTTAGAGACTATATATTTCCATCTGCTAAGATTCTGACACAACTTGTTTACCTCTTACACATCTATCAATATAGTCATACACATTTTACTTTTCCCTTCTTTATTATGTCACCAACTTGGTCAGCACACGTTTTTGTTGGGGCGGTCCGATCAATTTTTACCTTCCACCAGGAACTTATTTTATTACTCTTCAACACGGATTTCTTCATTTATCATGTCTTAACTTGGTCAATTTAAAGGTACATATACTAAAAACTGGGCAATTGAAATAATTGAAATAATTTTTTTTAAGAATAAACAACTTCTTTTCATATAATCCATCCATCCATGAGCCTGTCTTCGTGCACTGCTGAACTTTTCCTTTCCAAGGTATCCCCACTGTTGGTGGTCCTCGTGAGTGATGCCCTTACTCATACATGCTGGGCAGGTGGATTGGTGAATGCAGTGCCGAAACCTTCGAATGGTAACACCGCACCCATCACCAGTCTGTTTCATATAAGGCCTGGTAATTGGGGATGGACATACCGCCACCAATCAGTCCCAGGTGTGGTGGGCTACCCAGTGTTCCTGTTTGAGAGCTGTCCTCTCGACACTCCCCTGAATGGTTTGCGAGTAAGATGGTGGTACCTCCACAGTCGAGCCCAGCATCAGCTCTACCAACTTTCAAATAATACCCCACAAGAGAGTGACATAAAGTAAGCAGTGTAACACAAGGAAGAATACAGACAATGGGTTCTTCTGTATTTTTTTCTCAGGAGTGGGGGGATTTGAATTTCAGATGTGGTTGGCTGATCGTTGTGCATGCTGTGCTCTTCTCAATATTTTGTAAGGAAAGTTGCTGTTTTTGATGTTTGGTGCTTGGTGGGCTGAACAGATGTTGGTGTTTGGTTTCTGTGGGCTGACAGTTGTTGGTGTTTGGCTCTTGGTGGGCGGATCAATTTTTGACTAAAATGCTAGGAATTATTTCATGACTTGACATAAGAAAAATGTGTACATACACACTGGGATACTCACGGGCTGGTTGAGCAGCACCGCTGTCTGCAGGATTCTCTGGGAGTGACTACACTTATCTCTGAAGCTGGAGTATTTCTGCAGCAGCATGAAGCAATAGTGGCAGAGGTGCTGCGGCAAGCCGTCGTCAGGTGGCACCTGGTGACAGAAGGCGGACCTGTTTTCATAAATACAGACAGTATGTCTGACAACACATAACAGATTTCTATTGTTATGCTATGCTATATAGATTACTAGATTTACTAGTATTGTGTCGCTAATACCGACTACGTAACTGGTAAAGGAGGGATACTGGGTTGAGGGGTGGAGTGGGAGGCCCACTATGAAGTTCCACAAATCAACATTATTTCCAAAAAGCTGTCTACACAGGTTCTGACCTTGATAGAACATCTTCTAGAATGATTAACTCTTTACCAGTTAACTTAAGTCTAGAGAAGAGTAAGATTAGAGTAAGATTGCAGAGTAAGAGTAAGATTGCATGTAATAGTTGTATTAATTTTTATCTAATGTGTGACATAATTATTCAAAAATCTTAGACATAGTTTATATTTTATTATTTCGTTAGTGTTAAGAATTGTTTTTGTTGTGATTTAGTTTTAGTTACTTGTGTATTCAAATATCATGTATATGATTTGTGAATGAATAAATGAAAAAAATAAACTTTTAACAAAAAAATAGCAACCGACTTCAATAGTAACAGAAGTCATTCACTAAAAAGTTAATAATAATTCTATAAAGACCGATGGTACCGAAGCAACACTTTTGCCGACTTATTTCTTCCTGAAACGTTATGTTATCTAGAAGTCGGCGTTCTTATATTGGTTTCTATGTTGCTATATCGTAGGAAATACGCCGACTTCTAGATAACATAATGTTTCAGGAAGAAAGAAGTCGGCAAAAGTGTTGCTTCGGTACCATCGGTCTTTATAGAATTATTATTAACTTTTTAGTGAATGACTTCTGTTACTATTGAAGTCGGTTGCTATTTTTTTGTTAAAAGTTTATTTTATTTCACATTTTTTTGTGTTGCTGGGTTAAATTGTGAGGTATAGGTAGTTCTTGCAAACGTGGTGTTAATATCAAACAAAGTACAAGTGAGTATAAGTAGCCATGTTTGAGTAGCTTCCTGCTATCAGCACCCTAACACAACATGATTACCGCAATCTCGAGTTATGTGCTGTCATCCGTTGAAGAGTTCTACGGTGATGAAGCCAAGATCGAAATTCAGGTGGGTACACTGGCAATTTTCAGCAATGCCCTGCAATGAGCACCCTAACACAAACTGGTTGAGGCAATCTAAAGTTATGTGCTGTCATCCGTTGAGGAGTTCTATGGTGATGAAGCCAGGATCGAAGGTCAGGTGGGTATTCTGATAATCTCCAAGTAATACCCTTGAATCAGCACCCTAACGCAGTGATTGCCGCAATCTCGAGTTATGTGCTCTGATCCGTTGAAGAGTTCTATGGTGAATATGTTGATGAAGCCAGGATCGAAGGTCAGGTGGAAGAATGTCGATTTTCAAGTAATACCTTGTAATCAGCACCCAAGTACATAGCGATTGCCTCAATTTCGAGAGATATGCTGTCATTTTCTGAGGAGTTCCACTGCCTATCTCTGAAGACCTTCATCAGATCATGACCAAACTCAAAATGGGACCTACCTGAAAGTACACTCTTTCAAACAAAAAAAGAATTGTTCAAATAGGTTGGGAAATGACGGAGTTATGGAGTAACAAAGCAAAAAAAAAAAAAAAAAAAAACATACAGTCGAATTGAGAACCGCCTCCTTTTTGAAGTCGGTTAATGAAATGAAAATTAATTAATGTTTGCAGCATTATACTAAATTATACAAAAACTAATAAAACTACTAGCCCCTTTATAACACTGACTAAACTAAACCTAAGCATATTTACATATATTACTACCCGCTCATGCTAGGTTTGCTGCTGATGCTGTAATATCAGTCACTCACTCGCTCACTACGGGTGGGTCATTGCAGGTTTTTTCTGCAACGAGACGATACTGTTTATCCAGCGATACAGACTAGTCTCAAAACTAGTTGCAGTTTCAGTAGTACCATCATCAGGACCAAAGGACCTAAATGATTTTATTACTATTCCCAGTTGATAATTAAGTAGGTAAACTAACCTTTGATCGGCTCAACTGGACGTGTCGTCAAAAAACTAGTTTAATTTTGCGACTACTTTATACAACGATGAAAAACGGCAGCATCAGTTGCTGTCGGAAAAATGGTAGCAAAAAGTAGTCCGTTGCAAGATTGCCCAATCCTATCGCTCACTCACTCACGTCCACCGAGCAATTGCTCCGTGCTCACGACGCTGTAAGGCAACAAAGAGCAGTGTGGTAAATGGACGCGCCTTCCACAAACCGGCAAACGTAACGCGAACGGATAGTACGATTTTAACCATATACGTGATGTAACGCGGAGTACAGCTGGGGCAACTTGTTTATTATTGAAGGTGCCACACTTACGTGAAGGCCCATCACAGTTTCGAAGTTTTCAGCGAGGTCGAACATCTTGATGTCGGTCGCCAGGCAGACGCGACAAGCAAATAAATCACTCGGCGAAGCCAGATGAGCATTATACATATTGAGATTCATGATAAAAACAAGTTCAAAGACCAAAATTAACTGAATTTATCTCAAATTCAGGCCATGCATGCAACAATAATAATGAATAATACATACACATACAACCATAAACAATACTTTTTTTTCATTTTCCACACTAATGGGTACTTAACCCATACAGCCATGTCTGAGATTATAGTATTATCTGTTTACTGGTGACCTTTATCGAAAAATTGGCAATGTTGACCAATGCACTTTCTCTCGCTCGGGTCTAAACTGGACAACATCTCTGTTCCAAAGTACATTATGCAAAGAATCGTTTTGCCTATTGATGAGTCTGTCTGTCAGTTATGCGACGTCTTTAGGCATGTATGTATACATACTCATATGTTGCCGGTAACTTTTATTAAATGTTTTTTTTTTTCAATTTAGTCGCCTATTAGCAAAACACGCTTGGAATAACTTTTTTCTTAACTTAAAATTCCTTTCTTAAATAACTCTTCGTCCTGAACACCTAAAAATTCCTGTACTGCAGCGGCTACTGCTTCATCATTTTCGAATCTCTGTCCTCTCGGATACTCCCTCAAGCTTGGAAATAGATAGAAATAACTAGCGGCAAGGTCAGATGAATATCAAGGATGCTCAAGTATTTCGAAGCCAGCATCTCGAATTGCAATGAATTGATAGAACAAACAATTTTTGCCATTTGAACAATTTTTACAAAGTATCAGCCCAATCGGTTCAGTAGGTACGGCGTGAAGGAGTTATAGTGCGCGCCAATCTTTTAGTCGCCTCTGAGTGAGTTACGAGTGCAAGCTTGCGCAGGTACAGTCAAGGAAACAATAATATCAACGGTTGATTATTAAATGTTTACAATAAGTGGGAAGGTGTACTTGTTGTACCTAGCTATTTAATTATTTATTAATTATTTTAGTGCAATCTTAAGTAGGTATATAAATAAAACGCATTAATATTAAAAATAAGTGAATTTATAATGTACAAATATAGGCAAATACGTTGTTACTTTATTTAGAGAGGTGAGACAACATCTATAAAAAATGGTTCCCTACTTGAAGAAGGAAGATTTTCGTCCGAATCACTATCGTCTGTAGAATTTTGGTCCTCCTCAGTGTCGTCGTCGGGTCCATTGTCATTGTCACTGACTTCAATAATTATTTTAATACACCATTTTCCTACATTATAGCCGATTCTGAAGGCTTTAATTTTAGTTTTAGTGCTGTCAAAACTAAATTTTCTTCATTGCAAAATAGTCCTTAACTGTTTGCGTTAGAAGTTAAATAGCTTTGAATAATTTCAAGTTTTGACAGCACTTAAACTAATATTAAAACCTTCAGAATCGGCTTTAATGTCGCCTAAAAACGCTATAACGTCCGCGAGGCATAACAACAACAATAAACTTTAACAAACTAAATCAACAAAACAACAAATAAAGGCAACAGAAACAATAAACTATAACAAACAGATTCAACGATTAACTTAACGAATCATAGAATTTTTTCCTCGTAGGTACTTTTCATGCAATGCGCGCGTGTGTAGTGTACGGACGTAGCACTAACACTAACGCATAGTGTTGACACCACCTGCTGAACGGCGAGCGGGGGGTGTGGTGCGGCACGCAGGCGGGTGTGCTCCGCGCCCTCGCTCCTATAACGTCCCCCTGACACCGTAAAACGGCTTATGCGTCGATTCTTGGGGCTAGCTCTAGCTTCAGAGGCGACTAAAAGATTGGCGCGCACTGTACGTTACATCACTTTTCTATAGGAACTTGACACTCCATTGCCATCCCATAGGAACTGATTTATGGGATAAAAAGTAATCTATGTCCTATTACAGGTCTAGCACTACTAATATGCAAAGTTTCAGCCCAATCGGTTCAGTAGTTATCCATCCATACATCCACCCAAACTTTCGTATTTATAATATTAGTGATAGGGATAGCGGGATGGGATATCGCACATTCCTTGTAAACAATCAGGTATGACATGCACTCATCCCGTTCCTTCATACACGTTGCCTTTGGTCTCGAGACTCTTACATTGAAAAAATATTTATATATAGTGTCCCGGTAATGGCCTCCAGCCTCCCTTTATAGCCATCCCATGCCTCGACTTACTTCTATGTGATGAGAACAATATCACTCACATCGTTTGTTTCTGTGACAAACATTTCCTTTTCTGTACCCGGCTGGCACCAACCACACCTGTTCCATCGTCACTGACTCCATCTCGTATCCTTCACATAAACCAATAATGTACATAATTATTTCACGAGGAAGATTCTCCGCGTTATTTTATTTTACAGTTGCTCCACCTTTCTTTTCCTTTTATCTCAACGCACCTCCGCACGCCGCCGCCTACACTGATCGTCCCGCTCACACCTCCGCACGCCGCCGCCTACACTGATCGTCCCGCTCACTCAATGACTCGCTCTCATAATAAGGACTCGCTTCGCGACCAGTGTTGCCAATGTTTACATTCAAAGTTTCTCGACCATCGTCCGTCGCGACTATCTCAGCGTCAGCTCTTCCCTTGACGGCGCTGACGCCCTCACTCAGCTGACCATCCTCAACTCCTGAGCCTTTGGACTCATCAACCTGGAACATGGTGGCTGCGGTCTCACCGTCGGGACCTCCAAGTACTTCCACTCGACCAGGGGAGTACTTGATCGTAACGAGCTACAACAAAGAACTGATCAGTGTGTAAGGACTTCGACCTACCGCGACCCTCTTTATCTCTTCACCTCGACCTACCGCGACCCTCTTTATCTCTTCACTTCGACCTACCGCGACCCTCTTTATCTCTTCACTTTGACCTACCGCGACCCTCTTTATCTCTTCACTTCGACCTACCGCGACCCTCTTTATCTCTTCACTTCGACCTACCGCGACCCTCTTTATCTCTTCACTTCGACCTACCGCGACCCTCTTTATCTCTTCACTTCGACCTACCGCGACCCTCTTTATCTCTTCACTTCGACCTACCGCGACCCTCTTTATCTCTTCACTTCGACCTACCGCGACCCTCTTTATCTCTTCACTTCGACCTAAGGCGACCCTCTTTATCTCTTCACTTTTTATTCTAAAATATGTAGGTATTACACTTTGTTATTGTTTGATTTATAGGACTCTTCAAGGGTTCAAGGCAACCTTTTGTGTTACTCTTCAAGGGTTCAAGGCAACCTTTTGTGTTACTTAAAAACGTAAGCGAGTTTGGAAAGATAAATAAAACGATACTAATTTTTGTAATAAATTTGCACGTTTATTTAAGTCTACTTACAGGTTTTGGGTCTCTTCCAAAAGTTGAGGCGAAATGCTACAGCGTCAATATACACGTCACAGTTAAGTAAGTATTTCTCTAGAAAATTGTAACTACTAATGGCATTTTAAGATGCTTCTCTGGCCAAGTGTGTTCTCAGTTCAACAAAGTAACTAATATCAATATCAATAACTCAATAAAGGTTATCTTGTCAGCTGCGGCTGCTGGTGAAATGATAAATCATAAATAACGAGTGTGGGAATACAGGTATCATGAAATTAAACCACATAATGTATTGATCATACTGAACAACTTTACGACAGAAACACAACTGCTTTATGAAAAAAAATATCACGTTAATTTTATTACTACCAGTATGTCAAAACTCCGAGGTTCTAACGATGTACCTTCTCACTTGAACCTTAAACTTGTTCAGTATTTTCAATACAATATGAAGTTTAATTTAAAGGTAGATAATCTGTACATCTACATCCGGTATATTGCTTGTGGAGGCAAAAATAATGGCGGAAAACATAAACCACACAATGTGCTGTTGTTAAACTTGATACTGTGTTCAAGTTAGCTTAAATAAAATGATCGTCATGCAATATATAACCCATGTGGGTGTTAGAGGTGTTTCGCCCTCTGTGCAGTCATAGTTTTCGCTGTATTTTTGCCCTAAATACTAATTTATTTTAATTTCCTCACGTCCCGTGATAAGCAATCAAGGTAATTAGTATTATTTTGTTCTGTGCTAGTTACGAGTATTACTTGAAACAGTATTCCAAAGTCCAGAAAATATATTAATCGGTACAGTACAGAAAGTACAGTTTAAAGTTACATAAATAATGTGAAATAAGCAAGATTTTTCTTGAAAAACATATCTATTGATGAATTAGTTACTAATGATGTGTGTTATTGCTTATTATTTTTATTTAATAATAAAGGCAATTTTATTTTACCAAAGAATGATTGACGGATCTACAGACAAAGTAACGAAAAAAAAAAAAATTGCACTTAAGAAAATAGTACATACATTCAGATAATATTGCATCTACACCAATATTTATATTAAATAATAAATAAGGAAACAGTAGAATATTTTAACTTTATCACTAACACATTTTATTGCTATTTTACAATAATCATAATATACGCAGGTTATGGATAATAAATTCATTTTTATGAAACTAATTGCATCTATTAGCTAATGGTTAAGTAAAAAATGGTTGTCTCAGACACATTATTGCTAAAAGACGTATTTTACATACTTGTAGTGTACGAGTATAACAAACATTGCATGTTTCTTGTTGGTGCTTCATTATTACACGTTTCTGATTGTAAAATTACATGTATAAGTCGTAAAATAACCTCACAATCTGTAAAATGTGAGTATCCATAGATATCAGATTTGCTATATTTTATCACTCTAATTATTCGTATTGAGATGTCTCCACGTTTCCTCACACTTATTTCACCGACATAAACACAAAAACTGTAAGTATGGCACACATACTCATATTTCTCACGCACACTAATATAACACAAGGCGGCGCATCAACCTGTAACCATCGACAACACAACACATCTCTATTGACATGGACTGATTTGGTCTTGCATGAGGCCCATTGTTGGCAGCATGCGTTCGGAAGCGCCACGCCCCCTTACCATATCTCTGATATCTGTGGATAACCATCGACAACACAACACATCTCTATTGACATGGACTGATTTGGTCTTGCATGAGGCCCATTGTTGGCAGCATGCGTTCGGAAGCGCCACGCCCCCTTACCATATCTCTGATATCTGTGGATAACCATCGACAACACAACACATCTCTATTGACATGGACTGATTTGGTCTTGCATGAGGCCCATTGTTGGCAGCATGCGTTCGGAAGCGCCACGCCCCCTTACCATATCTCTGATATCTGTGGATGGATCCAAGCGACGATCAGGACTGTGGTCTATTGTTTTATTATTGCTTTAGTGAAAGACGGTTGTACAACTAAGATATAAGTAGCTATTTTTTGTCCAAAACAGCAACTCCTACTAGCCTCGGTATGGGTCCATCTGTCGGTCTGACAGTCTGTTTGCGGTTAATCATAAAATAAGCTGACTCGATTGTGTGGCAGGTGCCGAGTTACGATGGGATGCTGGAAAATTAAGTAAATATGATGGCGACAGATATGAGAAAATTTCTAAAATGTTTTTCAAAAATTTTCAATTGGAAAACCTCAAGTCTTCCATCAATTCATGTAACATTATAAAACATCATAAAAACAATCAAATTTTAATATTATTTACCGACTAATCAGATTATTTGATTTTAGGTTTCTGTATGACAACTTTGGGGTCATTAATATTTCGTTTACTATTTACACCGATAATTCTAAATTCTAAATACTAAATCGAGATTAATCTATAAAATCACTAAATTATTATTAATAGTTCATTAAAATGTATTTAAGAAACAGTCTATTAAAAATTCACAACACTTCTTATGCGCTTTTAAATAAGTACTTAAAAATATGTCTCTTTGGTGTCACTTTTTATTTTAATACTCAATCAGGAATCGTAAAAAAACCCCTTGTTTATTAAAGTCGGTATTGAATCAAAAGTTGTACCATTACATGATATTTTATACGTTGTTTTCCTACGATTCCAAGTAACTGTCATTTGAATTTTCGCGCTGTGCTGCGATTGGCCAGCGCGCTCGTCTCCTATTGGCCGGCTGCTCATTGGACGAGTATTAGGAGGGTATATAAGGCGAGGCTCATCGTCCAAGCGGTCAGTCTGCTTCTGACCGCGGCGGCGAACATTGGCGTCAATTCGTCGGCGTGCACCGAGTGCGTACCACCTAGAGTGTGGAACTGGAAAATGTCGCTGACCTGAAAAGGAATAGCATCAGACAAATAAATTGAATAGAACTGTTATAATTGATTTACACTTATAAATCATATTAGGAGACAGCCGAAGGCTTGTTATTTTTTATTGTATACATTTTTATTCGAGTAAGCTATGAGCACTCAAAGAGACACGTACACGGAGCTTGGTTCTGTGCTTTTTATCGTCACCCTGAGAACGTGTGCAGAGATTCAAGCGTAATAGATCACATCACGATGCAAGCAACAGCTCTTTGTAAATGTCAAGGAATCATCATTTTATATTAGCTGGGTCCAAGAGCTTAACGTGCTTTCTAAGCGACAGAGGCTAAGAGAGGCAGAAGCCGGTTCCTTAGCAACGAGATTGTTACCTCATTCCAGCCGTATCTGTTCTTGGCCTGCACGATGGCCTCGTAGACGGCACCAGGCTCGAGCCCGTGCAGCTCGTGCGTGACGCGGTGCGCCAGTGAGCCGAGCGGCGCTGGTGCGGCCAGCACCACGTCGTGCCAGCGCCCCGGCTGCTGGAACGACTCGTTGATCTGAAATGTAGGGGGGATTGGTATAATTGTTCACTCTTCCTTCTATTTTATCTAAGACTGGTCGTGCACCAGGTGAGGTTTAGCACACAACAATGTGAGATGTACTAGTTGGATTTTTAGACGCTAGAAAGTCAAAAATTAGTGATAGTAAGTACTCGTTTTTACGAACAACTTTTACTGTGGAGCCAAACCAGAAATCGTGAAAAACTACTCGACAAAAGTGCATGAAACAGCTGATATTTCTTTCGGTGACTTCAGGCTTGGCTCCTTAGTAAATATGTTCATCGACGAGTCAAATAAAAAATAAAAAATTCAAAAAGTTTATTTTGCGAAGTAGGGATATATATAATACACGTTTCACAAGTCAAATTTTAATCTTATAAAAATATATGTAAGTAATAAAATAATAAATGTACATGAACTACTTAGATTAAATGTTTATTTAATTTAATATGCGATTAAAATTATAGGTAAAATATTATTATACAAGGTGAAATCCAATCAACCGCCCGAACCCATACCGGAGATCCGGCCAGGGACCAGGAACAAGGTTCAATGATCACCAACCGAGCCCCCAGCACGAATCCAGGCGGCCGACCAAATCCCATCCTATATACTACATAGTAATAGGTTACATATATAAATGCATGCCTACCTCCGCCCATTCGATTAGTCCTGCTAAAAAGAACGGGCAAGAAACTTGGCAAGATCATGTCTTTTTTTTTAACATAAACTTATACTATACATCAAATTACTTATATCTACTTTAACCAAGGGATAAGAAAATACAAGACAGCAGGAATTCAGGTTAATGAAAAAAGAAAATATATATCTTTACCTGTCTCCTGTTACCTGTTACCTTACAGACTACATATAGTCTATTTCCTTTTACAGTCTGTAATTAATTAATGTTAACTTTTAAGAGGAATCAAAAGTTAGGAAATTATATTAATTAAGTAAATTATTACATACCTACACAAACAGTATCACTATAACACCATGCTTCACCATCATCCAAATATTCATTTATGCCTTTTTCAGTATGCCCTGCTTAATATACTGTTTAAACTTATTCTCTGACAAAGTAAGGACCTCTTTTGGAAGTTTATTGTAAAATCTTATACCATGTCCTACGAAAGAGTTACTCACTTTGACGAGTCTGATTTTTGGAAATGCCAGTTTATACTTATTTCTGGTTTCCTTACAATGTTGCTCACCATGCCTTGGGAGAGACTCAACATTTTTTCTGACATATCTAAGGACTTGGTAAATATATTCACAAGGAACAGTTAATATATTAATTTCTTTGAACTTTTCTCTTAATGAATCCCGGTGCTTCATATTATAAATAGCCCGAATTGCTCTCTTCTGCAAAACAAAGACTGCGTCTGTATCCGCGGCTCTACCCCATAACAGCATGCCGTATGACTAAATGCTGTGAAAGTAACTAAAATAGACTAGTCTAACAGTATCTACATCAGTAATTTGCCTTATGCGTCTAACAGCGTATGCGGCCGAACTAAGTCTACCACATAGGGCTTCTATGTGGGGACCCCACTGAAGAAGAGAGTCTACCGTAATGCCCAAAAACTTAGTTTCGTTAACTAACTCCACCTTAGACCCCTGCAAAAGCAAATTACCATCCACTTGAATTACATTTGGTAACGTGAATTTTATACATTTTGTCTTTTTTGCGTTTAAAACTAAATTATTTACAGTAAACCAATCAAGCACCAGCGATAAAGTTGTATTCGCGTCGTCAAGGATATCTTTACGTCTATTATCTTTAAAAATAAGTGACGTGTCGTCTGCGAATAGTACTATCTTAGTTAAGTCTTTAATTAAATAGGGAAGGTCATTTATGTAAATTAAAAACAGCAAGAGCCCCAATATGGAACCCTGCGGGACCCCCATTTTAACTAATGCACCCTACTGGACAAAACTACTTTTAGTTTGGCAGTCAGTCTGAGGCTTGGTGCAAGAACCAACGAGCCACATCGCTGCCGTTGCGGGGCAAGCGTTGACCAACTCGGTCACCACGGCCTGTCATGTAAACGTAGCGCCGGTCGTCTGCCGCGCCACGCCGCCTTAAACGATGTCATCCGTCGGGCTCTCATGAGCGCCAACGTGCCTGCCGTACTAGAGCCCAAAGGCCTAGTACGCAGCGATGGTAAGAGGCCCGACGGACTGACACTAATCCCCTGGAAAAATGGGCAGTCGCTGGTGTGGGACGCAACATGCGTCGACACCGTAGCGCCGTCCCATCTCCAGGGGAGCGCTGTCCTTGCTGGCGCGGCGGCGTTGACGGCTGAGGGTCTCAAACGGCGTATATACGTGGAGCTGGCTGAAGGCTACATTTTCATGCCTTTTGCCGTAGAGACCCTGGGGCCGTGGGGACCAGACGCAAAGCGCCTATTTAAGGAAATATCGTCGAGGTTGGTCAACGCTTTTTGACTTGTGAAACGTGTATTATATATACCTACTTTGCAAAATAAACTTTTTGAATTTTGAATTTGAATTTTGAATTTTGCTTCCGGAGACCCAAGGGCTGGGACCTATTTTGGTCAGCGAATAAGCCTCGCAATACAGCGAGGCAACGCCGCCAGCCTATTGGGTACTCTACCCGATGATGGCGGTGATCTGGCTCACATATTTTATTTAATCTAGAGCCCGCTATGAGACAGACAGGTTGGTATTTGTTTTTCTTTTTATATTTTATTTAAATTTAAGTTAGTTTTATAAAAAAAAATCATCATTATTTATATGTTATTTAAGTTTATAAATATAATTTTAAATGTAAAATAAAATAAATGAATACTAATGCTCCACATGATTTTACCCCATTAATGTCTGCCTTTTATCTTACGATCACTAAGATACGACTTCATTAACGCCAAAGATTTGCTCCTCACTCCGTAGTGATCCAATTTACATAAGAGTGTTTCATGATTAACGCAATCGAAGGCTTTTGAGAGGTCACAAAATACACCAAATGCATCCTGCTTTTCTTCCCAAGCATCAAAAATGTGCTTAACTAAAGTAACTCCTGCATCTGTGGTTGACCTCCCTCTAGTGAATCCATATTGTTCACAGTGAAGCAACTTATTTAAATTAAAATGAAATAACAATTGATTAAAAACAATTTTTTCAAAAACCTTACTCAAAACCGGTAAAACTGACACAGGTCTATAGTTTGATGGGTCACCGTTGTCGCCTGATTTAAAAAGGGGGATCAATTTACTAAACTTCATTAAATCATGAAAGATACCATCATCTACACATTTATTAAAAATTAATGCCAAATAAGGAGCTATTAAATCAATAACAGAACTTATAACTTTCACAGATAGGCCCCATAAGTCCTCGGTTTTTTTCAAGTTAAGCGATTTAAATGCTTTAATTACAGTTAATGAATGAGCTGACATATTGTATCTTTTGGTTGAGTAGGTATGTAACTTTTCTATGAAATCATATGCTTCCAGATACCGCAACATCATCTTTCCACTCTGTATAATGTAGAAGTGAGTGTCTCACCGCGAGTTGCCGATATAGTAGCCTCAGCTCGTCGAGTGGTGGGTAGCTGTCGACGGCGAAGCTGAGTGTGTAGGCGCGCGCGGAGCGCGACACCGGGCCCGACGTGAAGCGCGCGGGGCCCGGCCTGCCAGACACTTCCACGTGCTGGCGCGCGCGGCCCAGGCTGTTGTCCGCCACGCAGCTGGGGACCAGGGAGCCGGGTTAGTAGAGCTAGCGTCCGACTCATGGCAAATATTAGATACTGGCGGTAATAGTTAAAAATTGACGCCAATAGTTCAGTATTAGTGAGGCATGAATTTGAAATTTAATGCACATCAACTAGTCATGATCTTGTCCAACAAACAATGTTAATACAGCATTTTAAGTTGGTTTTGAGAAGATCATGACCAATTGTGTATACAATTTCAAGTTCTTGCTTTATAGACCTCACTAATACTGAAATATTAGCATCAATAGTCACATACCAAATTGCTTTTCCATATTTTATTTCTTAAAAAGAATAACAATGTTAAGATATGCACTTTGCGCCAAGCGACTGACGTTTGCTGACGACGCGTACTTCCTGTAATGACGACGCTGGGCAAGCAGGTTGCTAAAGCTTCTCCCACGACGGGCGCATTAAAAATGCTACTTTGCTGTCCCTCAACGAAATTGTATGATATTTATTATCTTTGATTATATGTTTTTATTGCGAAATCCATCGCTTTGAATACCCTAATTATTATTAGAGTGCATTACAAACTTGAAATCAATCTGAAACAAATTTAAAAGCAAAAATATTTTGAATTCGCCTTCTGTTCAGAATGAGCAAGGCGTGAAATCACATAACGCCTTCGTGAGCGTTCAGTATGTGCATTACAAGCATTACATATCAAGTTCTTCTTCTTGGGGGTGCCATATCCTAGCGGATGTCGGCGACCACCACACGAAACTCTTCTCTATTCTGTGCCAGTCTTCACTAACAAAGATATTAAACTTAAACTAAGATGGAGACTGGTCAAATGCTACGTATTGTCAGTACTTATGTATGGTGCCGAGGGATGGACTTTAAATAAAAACATTGAATCAAAATTTAATGCTTTTGAAATGTGGCTCTATAGACGCATGTTAAAGATTTCATGGAGAGATAGAATAACAAATGAAGAAGTGCTTAACAGATTTAATAAAAGGCTTGAAGTATTAAAAACAATTAAGAGACGAAAAACAGCATATTTTGGTCACATTTATCGACATGAAAAGTATAACATGTTGAAGAACATTTTAGAAGGGAAAATGGACGGAAAACGGGGAAGAGGGAGAAGGCGGATGACATGGAGTGATAACGTAAAAACTTGGACTAACATAAAAGACATATCAAGTACTTAGTTACAAAAAGTTCGGTGTTCAGATATGGTGAAAAAATTCGACGTTCCAGATACGAACTTCGGTAGCGCAGTCGGTAGCGCGCCTGTACTGTAAGCAGGAGGTTGTAGGTTCAAATCCTGGCCGAAGGAATTTTTTCAAAATATTTGTGCTTTTTAATTGCTTCTGATTGATTACAAGTTTGTAATGCACTCTAATAATAATCAGGATATTATCTTTGTGTATATCTCTCACCTGTAGTTGCCGAAGTCTTCGGGCTGCACGTTGGCTATGAGCAGCGTGTGGTTGTTGCCGCGCGCCGACATGGTGACGCGCTCCGTGGCGCTCAGCGGGAACGAGTTCTGGTACCAGGTCACCTACAGGTGTAACGGTTACGGTTACGTTCCGTATCAAATAGTAGCCAGGGTTATTGGGGCTCACAGCTAGTACCATAAGGTCACCTTAAAAAGTATTCTTGTAAAATAATTATACCTACTCATTAATTACACTTTAATATGTTTAATGGGCCGATTTCTGTATGTATTTAATGTTTCTGTATATTTAATGTTTCTGTATATTTAATGTTTCTGTATGTATTTAATGTTTCTGTATATTTAATGTTTCTCTCGATTCCGTGAGAACATCCTAACAAATTCCATTTTGTTCACACGGTTCACGGCACATAGTTCGTTGCATATGATCAGTAAATAATTCATTATGATTAGTTTTATGGTTTAGTCACAGGTCCGAATGACTTTAACGCACACTGGCTCCCGTGAGTCACTTCATTCGGGTATTATTTGAAAATCAGTGCTGCAAAGCTAAATGTTTTGCAGCAATATGCTGAAATAATACCTTTTTCTTGCCACCAAATAGTTTTTATTTTTGTACATAAATTTTAGTTTTTTCCGGTAATAGTGTAAAGTGTTTATTATTTCAAATTTTTTCATTTTAGTTTTTTTATAAGTTACCATTCTGTGTTATTATGTTATCATGGTGGCATGAAATAAATATATTACTTACTACTTACTATCCTAAATACCCTTCTTAGCTGATGTCTACCACATAAAAGTCTTTCTTGTTTCTAAGTCCAGCCATTTGGTCTAGACGTTGGTAGGTCTGTCTCCTGACCTCGGCACGTGCTCTCCGTTTGTCTGGTAAAGTAGTGAAGGCCACATGCCCAACAACATAAAGTCACGTACCTCGGCGGGTGGATCGGCCTGCACCATGCACAGCAGCTCGGCGCGGAACCCCTCGCCCGTATGCACCCACGAGCGCTCCACCGTGATCTCCGGCGGATCTGCAACGTGGACATTACTGGGCATTACACAAAGGTGCTTTACTCTTACAACTTTTCTTGTACTTTACTTGTACCTATCTCAAGGTCCTCAGAAGTTACAAATCCTATAGGATTAATAGGATATAGGGGTCTAGGGGAAGCACCGGTGAACGACGTTCACCGGGAAGCACATAATCAGTGGTTAAAAATTCAAAATTCAAAAAGTTTATTTTGCAAAGTAGGTATATATAATACACGTTTCACAAGTCAAATTTTAATCTTATAAAAATATATGTAATAAAATAATAAATGTACATGAACTACTTAGATTAAATGTTTTTTTTTAATTTATGTAGCAATATTAGGAAAGTATTATCTGAACACTGATACTAGACTGGCTGAGAAGGAGCGGATCCTTCGGCAGCAACTTGAAATTTATATCGAGTCATAGCTTTTATCATTCTGAACATAAATCTGGATGAGAAATTCAGATTGTCTCGGTCCTTTAAAGAAAATTAACTGATTTTCTTTGTTCGCAACTTACGTAGTACTTGCAGTGTGAACTGCGTGACGATGGGCGGCCCGACTCCGTTGTCGACGGTACACGCGTACATCCCGCTGTGCTGGCGCTCCAGGCGGGACAGCTGCAGCTGCGGACCTTCACCCACGCGCGTCGATGTGTCGTTCTGGAACGTTCACGTTATCTGTCACTCACTTGACTATTGTTAACTTTTTCAGGGTTATATTATGTTATGACAAAAGATATACAAAATCAAGTTCCATTAAAAAAAAAAAATATTAACTTTTGTTCCAGGACCACTCCAAGTCTTACTGTTTTATGGGCTGTTGAGGAAAAGGTAAGGGAAACTTGATTTTCTAAGTTTATATTTATCGCAATTTTTATACAAGTGCAAATTAATTTGATACCTGAGATGCTATGATTTCGCTTACATCGAAAAATATCAGAATATATTTTTGTGTGAGCAAATTGCTCACAGCGCGCTACTCATGGGTTGAGATAAAAGCTTCGATAGGAATAATTTTGCCAGTAATGTAGTAATATTTGTAGAAGAACTCTTAGTTAGCGGCTAATCGGTCATCTGAGGAAATTCGAACTCACTGGCAGAGGTGGAGGGATGGGCATCGCTTCTGTCCTCTGCATCATTGTAAGACATATAACCAAAATTAATATTGTCACAAGTGAGAAGTGTAATGTAGACAAATAACCTTTATAACTTTACTATTACAAGTTAACCTTTCTATCTCTCAGAGAAAAGTCTCTAAAAGACAGACAGACGGACGGATACACGAGTCGCAACTCTACCCAGCCAGCAAGTGTACGCACCAACTTGTGCCAGGTGACAGAGGGCACCGGGTTCCCCGACGCGCGACACTCGAGGACTGCAGCACCGCCGCGCCGTGCCGCCGCGTGCCTGCAACACGGAGGGGAACTGTCACGTTACATACATCGTCACGACATTAGTCCTCGAGGGGGTCTCAGAGGTGTCCGAGGATGCACTGCGAAATGCGAGTCAAAGTCCACACTCGTACACAAAGTGTTACCGATGACTATAACGTCATAGCGTGCTGGCACAACATAACCACTAACAGAAGACCTACTCCGGGTGACCTTGATTTTAATTACCTACGCTCGACAGTAACGCTGGGGCTGTTGTCATCTATGTAGGTACTTAAAAACAGTCAATTCCTTTCGGTTTATTGTTGTATTCAAACAACCATATACGCAATAATTTCGATATGCTTTACTCATTTTTATACCATCAAATACGTCACTCCAAATAATAATTGCCAAAGCGAGTGCACTTGTGACCGGCATTCACTCGAGTATGTCCGAGATCGTCGTAAGTACGCGTCTATGTGTGCGTGCGCCTGTTTTCGCTAGTATATGGAGTGAACCTTCTGTTAGTGGTTATTTTGTGGTGCTAGGTAGTGACTGAGCTCTATCGCTGTATGAACTTAGCGTGCCTTCCGAAGCACGCAGACCAAGCGCAAATCTCTAAGTGATTTGAACAAACGACCACCGTTCTGTGTTTGAGATTTTTGAACCACTAGCCCATAGAGGCCGTCTGGATGTAACGTTTCAATTTACAAAATATCTTTCTGTACATGATGAAATCGTAGGATTTATCAAAGGCGTGTTCCTTTGATTGTCCATCTAAATTACAAATATTACAAATATTTCAATGGCGACTCTTGTTACCAAAAGAACTAGGTATGTACTGAACCAGAAAGTTTACATTCAGAGGATTTATTAAATTCTAGTGTTATTGTTAGAATTGATGTCATATTCACAAAAGAGATGGGAATATAAGCTGTCACACGTAGTCACTAGCACCTCCACAGTGTGCACCTGGTCGCGCGCCACGCGGTCAGAGATCTGGCACACGTAGTGACCCGCGTCCTGTGTCACTGACTCACTGACACTGATACAGACCTGGAGTCGGGTGACGGTCTGACGCTGGGCGGCACCAGCACCTCCACAGTGTGCACCTGGTCGCGCGCCACGCGGTCAGAGATCTGGCACACGTAGTGACCCGTGTCCTGTGTCACTGACTGACTGACACTGATACAGACCTGGAGTCGGGTGACGGTCTGACGCTGGGCGGCACCAGCACCTCCACAGTGTGCACCTGGTCGCGCGCCACGCGGTCGGAGATCTGGCACACGTAGTCACCCGCATCCTGGAACATGGTTACCATTTGCTTATTTAATTGTTACATGCATACAAACATATACTCACGCCTGTCTCCCAGAAGGGAGACTACAAATTTCCATATGCTACAATCCTGATACACCTCTTTCGCATCTTCCACTTCCATCAATCTAGTCATGCAACCTCTTCTATTCCGGATACTTTTGAAATTGCCCTTCTTCAATATTTCGCCAATTTGGCCAGCATACGTCCGTCTAGGGCAGCCTGGTCGAGCTGTACCTTCTACTTGCGCACCATAAGTTTCTTTCGTCACTCTACTTTCATTCATTCTTTTTACATGTCCAAACCACCGAAGCATTCCTTGTTCTATTCTAGACACTACATCTTCTTTCATATTTTTCACTCTTTCAACTCCGTAAGGAATGCATCTTCACTGCATTCACTTTACTTTGTTCTTTATCTTACCACACCCAACATTCACTACTATACATAAGTGTAGGAACCAACACTCCATTAAGAACAAAGATTATATAAATATGAATTTATGAAGGAACGATTGCCCTTGCATGACACATTTTGGCTACCCATAAAGGAGTGCAGGACTTCGTTCTCTTTATTTACAGCTCATCCACCAATGAAGCAAGGAGAAAGTGGTGATCAGCGTATGAGAGACATTTGTTAACTAACTCACCTAACTTCAGTCCACATTTACGCTCTTTTAAATCTTTAACAATTGTCCATAAATAGATTGAATAGCCACGGTGACGCTACACATCCTTGTCTAACTCCTCTATAGATGTTAAACCAATCAGTGTATGCTCCGTTAATATTGATGCGAAGCACTGGAATTCTGGTAAAGAAATTTCAGGGCCCGCATCAGGTGGCTACTCACTCCATACACGGACAGTGTTGTCCACAAGTTATCCCTCACCACTCTATCGTAAGCTTTTTCCAAATTCACAAACGCACCACTTTTTGGTGCTTTCCCAGACTTACTGAATTATTTACTTATCTTCAAGAATTAAACAATATAATAATAGCCTATATAATAATACGATCCTAAGGCCAAAAAGGTTAGATTTTACTACATACAATATCTTGTACTGTTTCACTAATACTATTAATAACACTTTTATATCACAAATCGGTTTTGTTTTTTGCATTGTATCAAGATGTTGATGATATTGTATCACTAAGTGTCGGTTATCGTAATTTATCATTTTTATTATTATCTTGATTTTGCGCCCGCCTCCCCCCACAGGGGAGGTGTAATGTAAATGAATCTCCGAGGGTATGTCGAAGGTGCTTCCAAGGCACGTACACCCGCGTGTTACCGACGATTGTTACGTTCCAGCGTGATAGTTGTTGAGGTTTATCGTCGTACTTTGGGCACAAATTGGATCCACCGCTCTCTTTTAACGAGGTACATCAAAAATAACGCCGATCAGTGGCTTCCTGTAATTAAAGATTCATGCCGATAACGTGAAATGACAAATTCAATTATCGGAGACCATTCCCATTGAGACCGGCGCCATCCAATCAACCGAGCGGCGTAACGTTTACCTTTTTATAGCCATCAACTAACTCTGTCGAGTGTACCGCGTACATCATGTACGTTAACCCACGTGGTACCTACAATACCACATACAAAAAACCGGCCAAGTGCGAGTCAGACTCACGTACCTAGGGTTCCGTATCGTGGATGATGAATTTAAATTTATAATTTTTTTATGTATGTTGGATGTGGGTGATAATCATAGAGAGGAGATGGTTGTGAGTGACGTTGATGTAGGTGATAATCATAGAAAGGAGATGGTTGCGAGTGACGTTGGATGTAGGTGATAATCATAGAGAGGAGACGGTTGTGAGTGACGTTGGATGTAGGTGATAATCATAGAGAGGAGATGGTTGTGAGTGACTTTGGATGTAGGCGATAATCATAGAGAGGAGACGGTTGTGAGTGACGTTGGATGTAGGTGATAATCATATAGAGGAGATGGTTGTGAGTGACTTTGGATGTAGGTGATAATCATAGAGAGGAGATGGTTGTGAGTGACGTTGGATGTAGGTGATAATCATAGAGAGGAGATGGTTGTGAGTGACGTTGGATGTAGGTGATAATCATAGAGAGGAGATGGTTGTGAGTGACGTTGGATGTAGGTGATAATCATAGAGAGGAGATGGTTGTGAGTGACGTTGGATGTAGGTGATAATCATAGAGAGGAGATGGTTGTGAGTGACGTTGGATGTAGGTGATAATCATAGAGAGGAGATGGTTGTGAGTGACTTTGGATGTAGGTGATAATCATAGAGAGGAGATGGTTGTGGGTGACGTTGGATGTAGGTGATAATCATAGAGAGGAGATGGTTGTGAGTGACTTTGGATGAAGGCGATAATCTCTGGAATTAATTATCTGGAAAAATTATTTGATGTTTAATTTGCGTTTGAAGTTGCTTTGCATGATGTTATGTTTTTGCAAACCCAAAACAGTATGGACAGCTGTTCAGACATGTGATACAGATCTGACGTGTCTGAAACGCGGAACATTTTGATTTCATAATTAATTATTTAATTATTAAGTGATCACGTATCGAAATCCATATTGTTTATATCGTTCATCATTGTCACTATCCGAGGAATCGAATTGCACCATTTTTTTCACGATTTTACCTAAGCGTTCACAAAGATGTAGAGCGCCATCTTACTCTTGCCCGTGAATTTTGTCCCTCTCTAGCTTTTCGATTTTATATAATAGATTATTTATTACGTATCTCGGGCAAACGGGAATCCACATTTCACACATTTCAAACTCGATCGGCCTCAAAGAACCTTCTGTTATAGAACCCTAAACTACAGTTCCTTAAGCCATGAAAATGACCCTTTATGGTGTAATATTTGGGTTACTTTGGTCTCGTTTCAGCTTTTGTAAAAGGTCTCGGGAATGTCTAAGTACGGCACGAATGTAGTGTTCTATAAAGGGTATATCTATGTGTCTATATACTAAAAGATATAATTAGGTCGTTAACATTGTAGGTAGATGAAAACGTACCGAATACATACAATAATCGTCTCACATTTTCTACTTAAAATATTTATATGAATATATAACAGAATAGAGGTCACTCTGAATGCAAAATTCCAAACACATTATTTCAACACGCTTTATGTCATGTCTGTCTAGCATCACATGAATTTATTGATGTACTCGCAAGTTGTTTTATGCAGGGAGTTTTTATCTTTTAATTTGTCTCTTTTCACGCACATTTTATACCGTGAAATTGTGATATTAAAATTTTGAAAAAAATGTGATAATATATGTATGATAATAATAATAATGTATATCATATTTCACTCCCGTTTGATACACCTGCATCTAATAAAATCGCAGAGATAGGCCGAAACTATGGTGTAAATATCATTTTATTTGAGATATAATATTAGGTTTTGGTCAATAAAACTTATACCAAAATAAAAGTGTTACGAAATGAGGTACTAAATGTACAAATATATAAAAATAGTGATATAGTCAAATTCAAATTCAAATTCAAATAGTTTATTTTGCAAAGCAGGTATAGATATATACACTTTTTACACGTCAAATTTAATCTAATAAAGAAAATATATGTAATAGAATAATAAATGTACATGAACTAAATTAAAGGTTTATTTAATTTATGTAGCAATATATTTACGATTAAAATGATAGGTAAAATATATATTATACAAGGTAAAATCCAATCAGCCGCCCGAACCCATACCGGAGACCCGGCCAGGGACCAGGAACAAGGTTCAGTGATCACCAACCGAGCCCCCAGCACGAATCCAGGCGGCCGACCAAATCCCATCCTATATACTACATACTAATAGGTTACATATATAAATACATGCCTACCTCCGCCCATTCGATTAGTCTTGCTAAGAAGAAGGGCAAGAAACTTAGCAAGATCATGTCTTTTTTTCAACATAAAACTTATACTATACAATATATGACTTATATCTACTTTAACCAAGGGATAAGAAAATACAAGACAGTAGGAATTCAGGTTAAAGAAAAACATATATATCTTTGTCTACCTGTCTCATATAGTCCTTTTCCTTTTACAGTCTATAATCAATTAATGTTTACACCTTAGAGGAATCATAAGTTAAGAAATTATACTATTTAATTAAATTATAACTTACTACGAGTATCATTATCACTGTAACACCATGCTTCACCATCATCCAAATATTCATTTATTTTATAATATGCCTTTTTCAATAGGCCCTGCTTAATATACAGTTTAAACTTATTCTCTGACAAAGTAAGGACCTCCTTTGGAAGTTTATTGTAAAATCTTATACCATGTCCTACAAAAGAGGTACTCACCTTAGCGAGTCTGATTTTTGGAAAAGCCAGTTTATGCTTATTTCTGGTCTCCTTACAATGTTGCTTACCAAGCCTTGGGAAAGACTCAACATTTTTTCTGACATATCTAAGGACTTGGTAAATATATTCACAAGGAACCGTTAATATATTAATTTCTTTGAACTTTTGTCTTAATGAATCCCGGTGCTTCATATTATAAATAGCCCGAATTGCTCTCTTCTGCAAAACAAAGACTGCGTCTGTATCCGCGGCTCTACCCCATAACAGCATGCCGTATGACATAATGCTGTGAAAGTAACTAAAATAGACTAGTCTAGCAGTATCTACATCAGTAATTTGTCTTATGCGTCTAACAGCGTATGCGGCCGAACTAAGTCTACCACATAGGGCTTCTATGTGGGGACCCCACTGAAGACGAGAGTCTACCGTAATGCCTAAAAACTTTGTTTCGTTAACTAACTCCAGCTTGGACCCCTGCAAAAGCAAATTACCATCCACTTGAATTACATTTGGTAACGTATTACGTTATACCTGAACTTTATTTTAATATACAGAACTGAAGCTACAACATTCTAAGTTTACCATTATCTCCCGATTTTTGTCCACTTGTAACAATATAACTGATGCTTTAATCGAATTTTTATCGAAACAGTAAAGAAATGTATTAACTTCTAGACAAAATAATATAAAATGAAATAGTTTTCTCAGTTCTTGGAAATTCATTTTATTTTACATAAAATTTATTAAAAACACACTATTTTCAAACTTGTCAGCCGCAGTGACTGACGTAACAGCCATGCTGCAGTGCGAGCTGTTAAGAGTTTTGTTCAAAATTTCAACCATCACGAATCGAGTTGCTACTTTTTCCGACGGAGTCACCTTAATGACGTCAGCTAGGTTCATACTGTACATTATAATATCAATAATACACCTAGCGTTACAAGTTTCTTGCACCTAGCAATGTTAACATCATTTAAGAGGCCGGCGGAACAATCCCAGTTCATACAAACGAAATATCAAAACCATTTGTAAATCATAGATATTCTTAAGGTGTATTAATTTATTCCAATTGGTTTTGGTATTTCGTTTGTATGAACTGGGATTGCTTCGCCAGCCTCTTAAATCATAGAAATAAAACTAAAATACACGTTTAACATATTATGTATAGTTTCGAACATTGAACATTGCCCAGTATTACGTAGATATTTGTTATTGTACCTTATACACGTATCAAAGGAGTTACGTTGACTGTGAGCCCGACATGTGCACTTAATACATTACGTAACGCAAGTACCTACACTACATAGACTTGGGAAAATCCTACGAGAATACTTTAGCATATTGGCGTGTACGACGGTAGTTGACATAAACATCTTCTAGATTTATGTAAAGTGGATGTGTTCTCTAAAGGTACGACAAGAAGCACAAAGTCATAGGCATACAGATATGTGATTATTTCACCGAAGCGAGGAACATACCGCCAGTGTTGCCAACATAAAAAATAACGAGTCCCAGTCAGCCGAGGCATCTTTTATATGTCAATTACCATATTTCCTTCGCCAATTATCGTTTAGGACCCTCACATTTCCTCCCCCAAACGTTGCGCGGAAAAATACCCAATTCGTTTTTATTATCTGTATTAAAATGTCTTAATAAATAGTATTTAAGGTAAATAAATGGCCTATTTAGCGTTTTGAGGTTCAGTTAATTTTCAATTTCAGAAGATTATGCTTTTTTTTTCAAGCATAATGGGTTTGTTCCAACTCGGGTAAACTCAAAGTGGTTATCTCAGCGTGATTTATATTGTGTAGTTGTGTATACACCAGAGTGGAAATATCTTTATTTAAATGAAAAAATTAGACCACCTCTGTGTTCCAGTGGTTCGAGTACTCGATCACTAATGTGTGTTCCAGTGGTTCGAGTACTCGATCACTAATGTGTGTTCCAATGGTTCGAGTACTCGATCACTAATGTGTGTTCCAGTGGTTCGAGTACTCAATCACTAATGTGTGTTCCAGTGGTTCGAGTACTCGATCACTAATGTGTGGTCCAGTGGTTCGAGTACTCGATCACTAATGTGTGTTCCAGTGGTTCGAGTACTCGATCACTAATGTGTGTTCCAGTGGTTCGAGTACTCGATCACTAATGTGTGTTCCAGTGGTTCGAGTACTCGATCAGTAATGTGTGTTCCAGTGGTTCGAGTACTCGATCACTAATGTGTGTTCCAGTGGTTCGAGTACTCGATCAGTAATGTGTGTTCCAGTGGTTCGAGTACTCGATCAGTAATGTGTGTTCCAGTGGTTCGAGTACTCGATCACTAATGTGTGTTCCAGTGGTTCGAGTACTCGATCACTAATGTGTGTTCCAGTGGTTCGAGTACTCGATCACTAATGTGTGTTCCAGTGGTTCGAGTACTCGATCACTAATGTGTGTTCCAGTGGTTCGAGTACTCGATCACCAATGTGTGTTCCAGTGGTTCGAGTACTCGATCACTAATGTGTGTTCCAGTGGTTCGAGTACTCGATCACTAATGTGTGTTCCAGTGGTTCGAGTACTCGATCACTAATGTGTGTTCCAGTGGTTCGAGTACTCGATCACTAATGTGTGTTCCAGTGGTTCGAGTACTCGATCACTAATGTGTGTTCCAGTGGTTCGAGTACTCGATCACTAATGTGTGTTCCAGTGGTTCGAGTACTCGATCACTAATGTGTGTTCCAGTGGTTCGAGTACTCGATCACTAATGTGTGTTCCAGTGGTTCGAGTACTCGATCACTAATGTGTGTTCCAGTGGTTCGAGTACTCGATCACTAATGTGTGTTCCAGTGGTTCGAGTACTCGATCACTAATGTGTGTTCCAGTGGTTCGAGTACTCGATCACTAATGTGTGTTCCAGTGGTTCGAGTACTCGATCACTAATGTGTGTTCCAGTGGTTCGAGTACTCGATCACTAATGTGTGTTCCAGTGGTTCGAGTACTCGATCACTAATGTGTGTTCCAGTGGTTCGAGTACTCGATCAGTAATGTGTGTTCCAGTGGTTCGAGTACTCGATCACTAATGTGTGTTCCAGTGGTTCGAGTACTCGATCACTAATGTGTGTTCCAGTGGTTCGAGTACTCGATCACTAATGTGTGTTCCAGTGGTTCGAGTACTCGATCACTAATGTGTGTTCCAGTGGTTCGAGTACTCGATCACTAATGTGTGTTCCAGTGGTTCGAGTACTCGATCACTAATGTGTGTTCCAGTGGTTCGAGTACTCGTTCACTAATGTGTGTTCCAGTGGTTCGAGTACTCGATCAGTAATGTGTGTTCCAGTGGTTCGAGTACTCGATCACTAATGTGTGTTCCAGTGGTTCGAGTACTCGATCACTAATGTGTGTTCCAGTGGTTCGAGTACTCGATCACTAATGTGTGTTCCAGTGGTTCGAGTACTCGATCACTAATGTGTGTTCCAGTGGTTCGAGTACTCGATCACTAATGTGTGTTCCAGTGGTTCGAGTACTCGATCACTAATGTGTGTTCCAGTGGTTCGAGTACTCGATCAGTAATGTGTGTTCCAGTGGTTCGAGTACTCGATCACTAATGTGTGTTCCAGTGGTTCGAGTACTCGATCACTAATGTGTGTTCCAGTGGTTCGAGTACTCGATCACTAATGTGTGTTCCAGTGGTTCGAGTACTCGATCACTAATGTGTGTTCCAGTGGTTCGAGTACTCGATCACTAATGTGTGTTCCAGTGGTTCGAGTACTCGATCAGTAATGTGTGTTCCAGTGGTTCGAGTACTCGATCAGTAATGTGTGTTCCAGTGGTTCGAGTACTCGATCACTAATGTGTGTTCCAGTGGTTCGAGTACTCGATCACTAATGTGTGTTCCAGTGGTTCGAGTACTCGATCACTAATGTGTGTTCCAGTGGTTCGAGTACTCGATCACTAATGTGTGTTCCAGTGGTTCGAGTACTCGATCACTAATGTGTGTTCCAGTGGTTCGAGTACTCGATCACTAATGTGTGTTCCAGTGGTTCGAGTACTCGATCACTAATGTGTGTTCCAGTGGTTCGAGTACTCGATCAGTAATGTGTGTTCCAGTGGTTCGAGTACTCGATCACTAATGTGTGTTCCAGTGGTTCGAGTACTCGATCACTAATGTGTGTTCCAGTGGTTCGAGTACTCGATCACTAATGTGTGTTCCAGTGGTTCGAGTACTCGATCACTAATGTGTGTTCCAGTGGTTCGAGTACTCGATCACTAATGTGTGTTCCAGTGGTTCGAGTACTCGATCACTAATGTGTGTTCCAGTGGTTCGAGTACTCGATCAGTAATGTGTGTTCCAGTGGTTCGAGTACTCGATCACTAATGTGTGTTCCAGTGGTTCGAGTACTCGATCACTAATGTGTGTTCCAGTGGTTCGAGTACTCGATCACTAATGTGTGTTCCAGTGGTTCGAGTACTCGATCACTAATGTGTGTTCCAGTGGTTCGAGTACTCGATCACTAATGTGTGTTCCAGTGGTTCGAGTACTCGATCACTAATGTGTGTTCCAGTGGTTCGAGTACTCGATCACTAATGTGTGTTCCAGTGGTTCGAGTACTCGATCAGTAATGTGTGTTCCAGTGGTTCGAGTACTCGATCACTAATGTGTGTTCCAGTGGTTCGAGTACTCGATCACTAATGTGTGTTCCAGTGGTTCGAGTACTCGATCACTAATGTGTGTTCCAGTGGTTCGAGTACTCGATCACTAATGTGTGTTCCAGTGGTTCGAGTACTCGATCACTAATGTGTGTTCCAGTGGTTCGAGTACTCGATCACTAATGTGTGTTCCAGTGGTTCGAGTACTCGATCAGTAATGTGTGTTCCAGTGGTTCGAGTACTCGATCACTAATGTGTGTTCCAGTGGTTCGAGTACTCGACCACTAATGTGTGTTCCAGTGGTTCGAGTACTCGATCACTAATGTGTGTTCCAGTGGTTCGAGTACTCGATCACTAATGTGTGTTCCAGTGGTTCGAGTACTCGATCACTAATGTGTGTTCCAGTGGTTCGAGTACTCGATCAGTAATGTGTGTTCCAGTGGTTCGAGTACTCGATCACTAATGTGTGTTCCAGTGGTTCGAGTACTCGATCAGTAATGTGTGTTCCAGTGGTTCGAGTACTCGATCACTAATGTGTGTTCCAGTGGTTCGAGTACTCGATCACTAATGTGTGTTCCAGTGGTTCGAGTACTCGATCACTAATGTGTGTTCCAGTGGTTCGAGTACTCGATCACTAATGTGTGTTCCAGTGGTTCGAGTACTCGATCACTAATGTGTGTTCCAGTGGTTCGAGTACTCGATCACTAATGTGTGTTCCAGTGGTTCGAGTACTCGATCACTAATGTGTGTTCCAGTGGTTCGAGTACTCGATCAGTAATGTGTGTTCCAGTGGTTCGAGTACTCGATCACTAATGTGTGTTCCAGTGGTTCGAGTACTCGATCACTAATGTGTGTTCCAGTGGTTCGAGTACTCGATCACTAATGTGTGTTCCAGTGGTTCGAGTACTCGATCACTAATGTGTGTTCCAGTGGTTCGAGTACTCGATCACTAATGTGTGTTCCAGTGGTTCGAGTACTCGATCACTAATGTGTGTTCCAGTGGTTCGAGTACTCGATCACTAATGTGTGTTCCAGTGGTTCGAGTACTCGATCACTAATGTGTGTTCCAGTGGTTCGAGTACTCGATCACTAATGTGTGTTCCAGTGGTTCGAGTACTCGATCACTAATGTGTGTTCCAGTGGTTCGAGTACTCGATCAGTAATGTGTGTTCCAGTGGTTCGAGTACTCGATCACTAATGTGTGTTCCAGTGGTTCGAGTACTCGATCACTAATGTGTGTTCCAGTGGTTCGAGTACTCGATCACTAATGTGTGTTCCAGTGGTTCGAGTACTCGATCAGTAATGTGTGTTCCAGTGGTTCGAGTACTCGATCACTAATGTGTGTTCCAGTGGTTCGAGTACTCGATCACTAATGTGTGTTCCAGTGGTTCGAGTACTCGATCACTAATGTGTGTTCCAGTGGTTCGAGTACTCGATCACTAATGTGTGTTCCAGTGGTTCGAGTACTCGATCACTAATGTGTGTTCCAGTGGTTCGAGTACTCGATCACTAATGTGTGTTCCAGTGGTTCGAGTACTCGATCACTAATGTGTGTTCCAGTGGTTCGAGTACTCGATCAGTAATGTGTGTTCCAGTGGTTCGAGTACTCGATCACTAATGTGTGTTCCAGTGGTTCGAGTACTCGATCACTAATGTGTGTTCCAGTGGTTCGAGTACTCGATCACTAATGTGTGTTCCAGTGGTTCGAGTACTCGATCACTAATGTGTGTTCCAGTGGTTCGAGTACTCGATCAGTAATGTGTGTTCCAGTGGTTCGAGTACTCGATCACTAATGTGTGTTCCAGTGGTTCGAGTACTCGATCACTAATGTGTGTTCCAGTGGTTCGAGTACTCGATCACTAATGTGTGTTCCAGTGGTTCGAGTACTCGATCACTAATGTGTGTTCCAGTGGTTCGAGTACTCGATCACTAATGTGTGTTCCAGTGGTTCGAGTACTCGATCACTAATGTGTGTTCCAGTGGTTCGAGTACTCGATCACTAATGTGTGTTCCAGTGGTTCGAGTACTCGATCACTAATGTGTGTTCCAGTGGTTCGAGTACTCGATCACTAATGTGTGTTCCAGTGGTTCGAGTACTCGATCACTAATGTGTGTTCCAGTGGTTCGAGTACTCGATCAGTAATCAGCAGGTCGCGGGATCTAATCCCGTAGGTTCACATTTTCGGAAAGTACGTTAAAGTACGTTAAAGTACGTTAAGTTCAATTTGTGCCCGAAGAATGAGTTTGTCTTTTAAACAGTATGTGCAGAACCCGCAGGGCACGAAGCCTACTCGGACTATACCAGTAAATTAAATATATGTTTTACTTTTTCCACTTTACATTATTGCTTCAGAAACTTTATAAAGAAACTAAATCTAAACAGAGATTACAATACCCCAAGACCCACGAATATTCAAGCACAGAAAAAAAGCTCAGTAAAAATTCATGACCATTTAAGATCGTTTCCGGTCGGCTGGCTCTCTGGTCAGATATTTAATAAACCGGAAGTTCCGGGGGGACCGGACGTCCGGTAATTCCGGAAATAGGGGTAATAGGGAATATAGGATATTGAGTGTAAGCCCTTCGGATCTTTAAGGTGACCCTTGTCCCGGCTCGTTATTACTTCGTTACCGAGATTTGGGGTCAGGAGGACACCTAATTAGGGTCCTTTTAAGAAAGGAAAACCATTGTAGTTTCGTTCGGTGGTTTTGTGTTTGTTGTCCATTGATTTGTTCATCAATTTGAGCTATTAACAAGAAGCATATAAATTAATTAGGAAATTAATATGTTATCGGTTCCGTGTGAATTTATTTATCAAGTTATTTGATAACTCAGAAAATAATAGAACATCTTTTCCGAGGCTTGTGAGCACCATTCCATAGAAACCAGAAACAAACATAAACTGGCTTTTCTAAAAATCAGACTTGCGAACGTAAGTACCTCTTTCGTAAGACATGCTATAAGATTTTACAATAAACTTTCAAAGTTTGGCGGAAAATAAGTATAAACTATATATTAAGCAGGGACTATTGAAATAAGTTATTTATGTTATTAATTGTGTATAGTTACGGGATGAGGCGTTATTCACGTATGTAGGTATAATGTACACTATGTAGGTATAATGTACACTATGTAGGTATAATGTACACTATGTAGGTATAATGTACACTATGTAGGTATAATGTACACTATGTAGGTATAATGTACACTATGTAGGTATAATGTACACTATGTAGGTATAATGTACACTATGTAGGTATAATGTACACTATGTAGGTATAATGTACACTATGTAGGTATAATGTACACTATGTAGGTATAATGTACACTATGTAGGTATAATGTACACTATGTAGGTATAATGTACACTATGTAGGTATAATGTACACTATGTAGGTATAATGTACACTATGTAGGTATAATGTACACTATGTAGGTATAATGTACACTATGTAGGTATAATGTACACTATGTAGGTATAATGTACACTATGTAGGTATAATGTACACTATGTAGGTATAATGTACACTATGTAGGTATAATGTACACTATGTAGGTATAATGTACACTATGTAGGTATAATGTACACTATGTAGGTATAATGTACACTATGTAGGTATAATGTACACTATGTAGGTATAATGTACACTATGTAGGTACCTCGATACCACAATTTACTTGAAACGTAAACTAACGTGTTCCAAATAATGAAACATTAGCATTTTGATGAGTTTAGTGTTGGATACTGGATGGTGCGATGGACGAATATCCGATTCTAATCGAAATTGATTCAATATCTACATACGCAAGTGTTAATGGACAGGTATCTCTAAATTAAACCATATTAAACTCTACTGATTATACAAATAACTCTCCAAACCAACATGCCGCCAAATCAAATTTCAGTTTTCAAGTTTCTTTACTAATTTCAAAAACCTTGAAGTTATTTTAACTCCCAAAATAAGATAAATTAAAAAGTAATCAAATAGTAAAAGCTAGAATTTTATTTTGCGTTTTTGTGAGTTCTATATTAGTTGACCCCAATACATGGAAAATCAAGTTCCTTATCAGTAAGAGCTTTTTGAAAATCCACAAGTATTCATTTAGTGTTAGAATAAAAAATATATTGAGATGTCTTTATACGCTACAAACACACTTAACCATCTAATAATTATTTCAGGTTAGCTCGTCCAAGTTGACTGCCTCTGTTCCCGTGTAGTTCACCAACAGGTTCAGATCCTCTCGGTGCACATTAATTGTGTTGGATGTAAGTGTGTGCGGCCGCCCGAAGACAATATTACTTTTTACAAGCATCACGTGTCACATTCTGACAGATATTGTTAGGTAACTATATATATATTTCTACTTTTTGTCGAGACCGAGGTACGTTCTGAAAAACATTTCATAAACAAATGCAAAAGCTTTTTAGGGTTCCGTACCGAAAAGGTACAAAAGGAACCTTTATGGTGAGACTCCGTTGTCCGTTCGTCCATCCGTCCGTATGTCACAGCCTCATAACTTTAGCACCGTTAAAGATAAACTAGCATTAATTTGCCCACATATCACGGTGTAAAAAATATATGAAAAATTTAAAATTGTTCAAAATATTTCCAAAACACAAGTGAGAAAAATAAAAATATTATTCTAAAAATAAAATATGAGGATTAAATTGTAGCTATTAAAAAGCTGATTGTAAAAATATACACTTTTAGTGTATTTACGGGCACAAGTTTCGAGAAATCTTTAAAAAAAAAACAAAAATATGTATCTCTCCTTATTTGGAAGACCAAAAAATATGAAAAAAATATCATAGCTAGCTAATTACAGGAAAACAATAGCGATCAAAAAAATTGTTAACACGAACGAGAAATATAAAAAAAGAAGTAAAATAAATAAAAAATATATTTAATAAAAATACAATATGGGTACAAAATTGTAGGTATAAAAAAGTTGATTGTAAAAATATATAGTTTGGCTATATTTAATTGCATCTATTTCGAGAAATCCTTGAAAACCCATAAAGACGCATGTCCCCCCCTTATCTCAAAAACTCGTGAACTAAAAAATATGAAAAGGTTATGGTAATATGTGTTTACGTAAAGATTACAGGAAAAATAAAGCGGTTGAGAAATTCACGAAAAAAAAATGACAAAATTACATTTATAATCCACAATACGGAACCCTAGGTATGCGAGTCTGACTAGCACTTGTCCGGTTTTTTTTATATAAGTACAGTCAACAAAAGAGATTCGTCAGTGGATTTTAGTTTCAAAGTATATGTGGTGGGCCTAAGTACTGTTTGATGACCGTACCCAATGTGCTAACGCTTCGCACCAACCACGCCTAATGGAAATTGTTAAAAAGCACCAGAATAAAGAGTGCACGCTCTGAAAATAGGACAGTGAAAGCAAGCGAGGTGCTAATCAGTCTGCCAGAGACCTGCGCCCCTCTACAGTCCAGCCCCACTGACCCGCGCCTCTCTACAGTCCAGTCCCACTGACCTGCGGCCCCACATCAGTGATCTGCAGGTTGTACCCGTCCACCAGCCGGAACCGCTCGTCGCGCGTCACCATGAGACTAGCCGCCGTCAGCACGGCCGGCCCGCGACGCCACAGCAGCACCAGCGACCCTGGAACGTGAGGGGCTTCTGTCAGTGCAACGAGTTTTACTGGTGGACATTTTCTTACATACTTATTCGACAGATACTGGCACACCTCATTCTAAATACTTGGACCAATCCCGAACTGCTCAGGCATTACGCTCCTGGTACTTTAGGGAGGAGGGTCGGTTCAAATCAGTGAAGGGATAGACTTGGTTTTTTAATAAAATAGGTAATAGAAATATGAAGCAGTGGCGAAGCGTCCATATAACACGTTTTAAAATCAGGCAACAACTAATATATTATGATTAACATTATATATATGAAGTCAATCTACTTAGATCTACACTCTTAGATCTACAATCTACACACATTTAACTCTCGTATTCTTTTTTTTACCGCGCT
Source organism: Ypsolopha sequella (assembly GCA_934047225.1). Classification (NCBI taxonomy): domain Eukaryota; kingdom Metazoa; phylum Arthropoda; class Insecta; order Lepidoptera; family Ypsolophidae; genus Ypsolopha; species Ypsolopha sequella. The sequence goes on along the minus strand of OW204009.1, from coordinate 295,802 downwards.
TAACATGTTTAACATTAAGTCTTTTTTTTTCCAAATTTTATGATTCATGCGCCTTCTGCAATTTATTCAATAGAAATTTGTATATTTTTTTGTCCTAGGTGTACGTTTAAAAACAGCGCTGTTGGTTTTTTTTTAATCTAGCAGCACAGCTGAGCGTGCCACCTGTTGCCAAAAAGAATAAAGAATATTTAATCGACATATTATTTCTTTTAAGTTTGTTTATTTTAAATTTAGTTCGTAAGTTTGTCTTTTAATTTTTTATAAGTCTTCATTGTTACACTTTTTTTTTGGCAATAAATCTGTTTTCTTTCTTTCTTTCTAGATTCAATATTTTTTACCTACAAAATATTTCAGTATTAGCTGACAACCCTCCAATTTGTTGTTTCGCTGCGTGATTATTATTAGCATCACCCGTTGAAGACAAATAGGCTAATGAGCCAACATATAATCCTCTCTACGGGCAATAAAAAGAAATGCTAGGGTAGACATACCCTTAAGAAACTATTTTATGTTTTTACCGCAGTCGGGGGTTATTCAAAATACTCGTATGTATTCTAAACAAAACTGTCACCCAACTGCAGTAAAAATTCATAAAAACACATTACAAAACTTGTAAGTACATACACAGTTGGGATGGAAATTATCTCCTTTCCTCCTTTGGATAAATGACGCATTGACTCTGACTAAGTATGTCAAGTGAAGTATTTGTCCAATATCTTGTACGTGCTATCAAATACTAACTTATTTTGATCTTCTTAGTTCAGTTTTTGCAATTATTATTTTTGATTGTGGGAGGTTATTTTACATTTTAACAGACGTGACTTATAAAAAGTAGCGTCAGGAAAAACGCTTTAAGCCCCTTTGATTAATAAATTTGAGAAAGTCAGAACCGTTTAATAGGAAATTGATATATTTTATAAATTTTCAAGTACCTTTACACTAAAATTTTACACATTTTATGGCATTTCATACATTGTTTGTTCAAATTTGCCCCCAAATTGCCACTGTTTCAAGAGCCAAAAAAATGCAGGACCCAGCTCTTTCAACGCATAAAACTCCACTGATTCCGAATAAATACATAAGTCAATATCCCCAAAAATGTAGCGTAAATCATTTTGCCTTTCACACGTCAATATGTAGGTAGTAAGGGGGTTCTTATTTTATGTTATTTCTGTTTTACCACAGGTTGCCCCCTTAATGTGTTCTCTGTAGCTTAAAATATAATAAAGATTAATTTTCATATTCTTTTAACAAAATTTAGGGGTCGCTACCAGTCTTTTTCGCGATTTCAAGTTTTGGCTCTATAGTAAAAGTTGTTTGTATCGACGAGTAGGTACTATCACCAGTTTTCGTTTCCACAACCACTTTAATTTCACGGTGTAATATACATAAGTAGAGAAAGTAGATATATGTGTGTATCTCTACTTATTACTTGTTTTTCCTGCAAACAAAAAGCTGCCTGCCACATAACAAATTTAGTCTCGGAAACACAACAATGGGTCTATTGTCGTGTCCTGTACAAGTCCTGTTTGGTCCTGTTTGATGAAAAGCGCAGTTTTGAATTTTCAATGCAGGTTTCCACGCTGCGCCCTTTTGATATTATATTTAATAGAATTTTAAAACTATCTTTGTACTTTTGAAAAGAAAATGCTCAAATTATTTTGCTAAAAATGTGAAAATCCTAAAAGCGAACCGCCTAACGGTGTAGGAGGTACTGTCAGATAAAAATGCATGCTCTAAATATTGTGTGTATATTTGTGCCTTAAGTACGGTGTTCCGTGTTAATAATCGCCTATCATTTTGGACATAAAATCATCGGTGAAAAAAGGGTGTACAAGTGTTCACCGTTTCAGTGACACTCCGCACTCGGAACACTTCTGATACCCCTTTGGGAATGTATATCGTGATGATACAATCTCTCAGTTGGCAGGGCGCGCCGCGAGCAGGTGCAGTTACCTAGGTTCTGCACTTGGCAGGGCAGCAGCAGCGTGTCTCCAACGACCGTGCGGAACGAGTGCCCGCGCGACAGGAACCGAGGGCCGTCATCTGGAAATGAAAGTACTCTGTCAACTGTGCATCGTGAACTGCTCGGGTTAGGTGCTAGATAGATAGATAAGATGTAAGGCGAGGACGGGGCGATAACGGGGCACGGAAGAGGCGCGGACGCGACTTTTTAAAATTATACTGAATAGACGGGGCGCGGACAGGACATGGACGGGACTATACAGGTAGAGACGGGGCGCGGTGACACGTTACGGCCACTCTGAGCGAGACTCTGATATGCCTGGGATGACACCCTACACCCCGCTCACATCCCCGTTGCTATGGCGGCGCCGCGTCCGCGACGCGTCTCTTCTGTATGTTTTGGGAAGGGCGCAGACGACGAAGCGTCGCACCTGCGTCTTGTCTCCGCCCCGTCTTCTGTGTATGTTTTGCGTCGCGACGCTTCTATACATCCCTACCGTCTCTACTAATATTATAAATCCGAAATTGTGTATGTTTATTTGTCTGTTTGTATGTACCGTTTTCACGTCAAAACGGCTGAACCGATTTTGATGAAATTTGGAATGGAGATAGTTCCGTGTATATCTGTGTCGGCTGCACAGTACAAGTTGTTCGTACAGACGAGTACTATCTCTAGTGTCCGTGTTTATCCCTGAATGGTCGAACCGAGGCTGTGACATGGATCGAAATGTATTGAAAAAGTCTAAATATATTTTAACAAGCGCCCGCCCCGCGCACTGCTCGTGTGGATTCCGTCTCTCCTGATCCCGTGGCAATTTCTAAAATTTCATCTCATGTACCTGTTTACGTTATACAGGGAATCTTTGTGCAAAATTTCAGCTTTCTAGATCCAAGGGTTTCGGCTGGGCGTTGAGGACTCAGTGTGTGAGTCAGGATATTTCTAAATATAATTATTTCTATATTCAAGTAATTTTGAGTTTTCGTGTTACAGTATGGGCCGACAGACGGCTGGACAACAAAGCTGAGGGATTTCACCTCACACGGAACCCAAGAAGAAGCAAGAAGTAAAATTGACTATAAACCGGCTCTGAGTCAAAAACGTGTAAAGTTTCGATATAAATAAAGTTACCTCCGAGTTACGAGTTCCGGAACTCGTAAAGAGTTCTTTGCTGAGATTAAATTAAAAAGAAACACTTTAAAATACGACGTCCAAGTAGAACAGATAGATAGCTCCGAGTGGCTCCGAGTGGCTCCGAGTGGCTCACGTGGCAGGCTTGGTGGCAGGCAGTCGGCCGACAGGTCGGTACAAGTTTGATCCCCGTCGGCACATTCACTTATTTCAGAACGGTGAAAGCTTTTTATAGTATTTTCTGCAACTGTAAAATAATTTGAGACATTGGGGCACGAGTGCTCACTTCCTTCGTTTCGTAATAGTTTAGCACGAGTGTCCCAATGTTTAATTATGTTCAGTTGCACACAATACTTTATTTACGACCATCAAAAATATTTATTTTTAATATTATTAACTAACAATTTCACGAAAAATGAGAAGACATATCGGTAATGCTGCCTTGAAGGCTAATCAGGATAAAGGGGGCGTGGCTTAAGAAATATGGTCGGGACTTATTTCTCGTGTCTGTTGTTGATTGAGTCTCTAGCAGTTTTATAATAAATTGCGCCAATCGCAAAGCAGAATCGCGGTGTCATAATAGGCTCTATTTATCATTCGAAATCTGCGTGCAAAAGTGCATTTTATCGGCTAGCGCCGCGATGACGAAAAACGTTCAAACGGGACGCTGCTCATTCTCGTGTAACTTCACTCTCAGCTTCTTCTGTGCTATCAGTGAACAATAAATGTGTAATGTTGCACAATTATTGAACATTTGGGATGGTGACATTGGCAGAAAGTGCGTGTACGAAATGAAATTAACATTATTTTCAGAAGCAAGAACATCACGTCAACATTCTTCTGACGTCAATAAATTTAATAACGGTTTAATCTAAAAAGTCCTTCTCTTCCAAAAATAAATATTAATTGTAGAACGCCTTGAAAACCGGCCGGCCACCAGTAACACGCAAAGCTTACTCTCAGACACATGAGAACAAAAAGATAAATTTATAAAAACTAACCTAACTGTTCAGTGACACTCTGAATACCTCTTGATAACTGTGATGGTATGTGTCGCTGCTTTATTAGCTATTAATATGATGTTTAGAATTTAAAAGCTTACATAATAAAAAAGTATGAGTGAGCATTCTGTTCACAACTGTTAACTCCCGGAATATCTCTGACTGGTGCAGGCCGCGCGCGTGGCGACGAGAGATAAGCGAATTTTTATGACTTTTCTCGCTTTTGTGGACTTTTGTATGAAGTCACGAACTTTTCACATTTTTTTCTCATCTACCAATAGTTAGCGGGAGCGGTTCATTCAGAACCGTTCTATCGACAAGATTTATTTCACTAACTTCATGTGAACTTGCTTCCATAAAAATGTTTTAGACGTGCGCAGGGTTGGTTTCAGACCCTCGGAAAATTATTGTCTATGGGAATTAAAAATATACTACTTGGATAAAATTATGCCACGTTTCGTTTTTCATCGATTTTTGTTTTGAATTCAAACAAAATAGCCTATTTGAAGGTGGAATTTTTAAAAAATTTACTAAAAATATTAATAATTTAATAAAAGAGCCTATTTGTTAGTGAGATTTTTAAAAAATTTACTAAAAATATTCATAAAGCACAAAAATTACCTATATTGTAGGGTAAATGTTAAAAAGCACAACTTCTCAACCAATAAAACAAGTCAGTCAGCCTGAAGATAAAATTATTGTATAGTTCCATTACGATACTACATACTACATGTCATGAAAATATGGTACAAATAGTATAATTATACTACAAAATCCAACCCTGGACGTGTGGCCACAGAGTATTGAAACTCCTTCGCGTCAATCTCTGTGGTTACCTCTTTGAATAGAGGCATTTTTGTAGGACTCAGTTCTATTATGGTACAGCGGAGTCCAGTTCGTTATGATGATGACGCTCTTCTCAAAAATTATGTCAACACAATACTAACGTTTCGAGTTGCCAAGTGTGTCCGAAAAAATACGCACACATGGGAATTACATGTGTGCATATTTTTTTCGGACACACTTGGAAGTTTTGAATGAAAAAGTGATCGATAATGTTTTAACTGAGTTAGAAGTGTTTAAATTATTTTTAGTAACAAAATCGTTGATTTTAAATGAAATCTTCTTTAGGCGTGTTGAGCAATTTTTTGGTGGGAAAATGTTATGGTTCGTTCCTCTATGGTGTCGCCATATATCTGTGGCGTCACTGACATGTGTTGTGCTTGGTCAGCAGTGAAAAGCTTTTACTTCTGTCAGCAGTCTTAATAGCTGCCTATGTTATTTAATTTTAGTTAGTGAGGTCCGCTAGTTTAATACTGATACTGAGTACAAATTCGTTAAAGAATAAATTGATCAGTCTTACTGCGAAGAAGGGCAAAGAACTTAGCAAGACATGCCTTTTTGTTATTTTTTTTTATCTCTGGTTTAGGCCGTGTTCTGTCCTTTTTAACTGTCATCCATTAACCTGGGAGCGAGTGCAAGGACTGAAGGTGATCGGTCCCTGCGGGCGCGAACACCAGACCAACTGTCGTGTCAGTATTAGAAGCCGAGACCACGGGCTTCCCAACCCAAGGCACGTTGATCGGGCACAAATTGCGCCCTAACTACGGAAAATGAACCTGCGACCTCCATATTAGTATTGTCGCGAAACGAAAGTAGTGGTACGGTGTGGATGTCTGGTCGACGGTGTGCGCTGGCGGATCCTTTTTGGACTAAAACTTACCTCACAAAAATGTTTACTTGGTATTCTTACATCTGAAAATAAAGTTCATTATTTCATTACGAGGGGCATGCCAAAAGAAATTAGATACTCAAAAATTATAAAATTTATTCTTTATTACAAGTATCGATCTTTTCGAAGTATTCACCCTGAGCACGTATACACTTTTCCATACGTCTGAACTAATTGGAAAATACCAATGACCACTCTTCTTTAGACACCTCAGAAATCTCGAAAATATAGGCAGCCAGTGCATCTTCTTTGCTTTCAAACTTCTTCCCCTTTATTTTTTCTTTGATTTTTGGAAACAGGTAAAATCACAAGGTGCTAGGTCAGGGGAATATGGTGAGTGAGGGAGGATTGACGCATTTTTTGAGTCGAAAAAGTCAAGTGTTTTGGCAGACGTGTGCGACGCCGCATTGTCGTGGTGCCTGAGAAGGCGTCGGATTCCTGACTTCGGTCGCTTGTCACACCAAGCTGATATTACTGTTGGAGCACAAACTGTCACATACCATTCGGAGTTCATCGTTCTTTGATTCTCTAACACTACAGTAGCAATATGATCCGTTTTGCTGAAAAACGAGGTGACCATTTGTTTCTGTGTGCTTCGTGCACGGCGACATTTCGTTGGAGTTGGCTCATCTTCAAAGCATCATACAGTCGAATGTCACTTTGTTTCGGGATCATAGTTATAAAGCCATGTTTCATCACCAGTCAGTATATCATACACATTTTTTTTCTCGCCACCGTCGAATTTATCTATCATGAATAGGCACCAATCCAACCGACGGTCTTTCTGCTCATCGGTAAGTTTGTGCGGCACCCATCTCAAACAACATTTACGGAGAGAAAGGTGGTCGTGAATTATGGTTTGCGTTGCTGCTGATCCAATTCCCTGTTCTCGCTCCAGCTCTACATACATAATTCGTTGGTTTTCGTGAATAAGTTTTTCGACTGCACGAACGTTTTCTTCTGTGACCGCGGTTGGCAGCCGACCTGTCTTCGCTTCATCTTTGAGACATCCCAATCCTCTTTTAAATTCAGCAAACCAATTAAATACTGTTGTTCGTGAGCAACCAGACTCACCAAAAGTAGTAGCCAAAAGTTCAAAACATTCTTGAGGCTTAAAACTTTTTTATAGTCATAATAAATCATAGCGCGACAATCACTTCGACTGAGCTCCATTGCTGCAAGCGAATTCCCGCCAGATTCTCGGAAAAATGATGCTCATCCAAATGAAAAAAAAAAAGAAATGATGTGCGTTCTATTTTCAGATATATCAACAAACAACCAGCCTATAAGATGATGTATAACTTGCCAGTGTCAATCAAAGGAGTAAAGAGTATCTAACTTCTTTTGGCATGCCCCTCGTACATACCATGAACTGCTTAATCCTTTTAATTCTCACGTTTGGAAAAACAATAGATCGATCCATCTTATGTATTAATGACGTAACATATAAAACGCTATCAATGTAAAGTGCGAGTATGGGCGTCTGACCGTGTAGTTGACACTCAGAATAGTGCTGAAACAACTGGCCCGTAATATGTAGCTGTGGCAATCGGATGTAGTATTAACAATTGCTAGAGAAAAACAATATACAGGGTTCACATATTCTGTGTCTTCAAAAGATCACACTTTATAAAGAACAATTTTTTTTTAACTACAATCTTCATACTACAATGTTGTTGAACGAAGCAGATTGTAGTAAATTCAACAACAATATACAACAAAATTCAACAACAACAATATACAATGTTGGTCGAAGCTCACCATGTAAGTATAAAAGAGTAGTAAAAACATTTTTTTTTCTATAAAATAATATTGTAATAAGTATTTTATATTGCTTCAAAATAAGTAAATAAGTACATCTTTATAAAAGTTGGCGGTAAATTAATAGTGAAATCAAATATTTAAGAAGTGTCGAGCGAACTAAAAATGTTGTGTATTATCTAAATAAATCAAATTTTTACCAAAACAATATGTTTCTTTGGAGTGTCGTCACTCCAAAGTTCTGTACTCACAGCAGCACGGCAGGAGTACAGAAGTGAAGGAAAAGTAAATGGGTCAATATTCAATCCATAAAAACCAGACATGAAACCGAAATAAAAAATTAAGAAATATTTTTAAAGGTAGAGTGCGACAAGGCTCTTTTTGCGCGTGTATTAGTCGTGTTTAAAAACGTAACTAACTCTGCTCGGTTCACAGCCGCCCCCCCCTGTCACTGTCGTCATCAAAATAACAACGTTTTTTGCTGATTTCTCGATAATTTTTGCGACTAAATGTCACATTATACATTAAGATCACTTTTGTTTATTTGTTAAAATTGTTATTATGAAGTAATGCTGCCATGGATTGACCTAAATAGTGATTTTGATGAAAATCCACTCTCTAGCATTTACTAAATCTGAGAGAGAATCTGAGAGCTCTGTTGTATGTCCGTCCGCAGCTCTGTTATATGTCCGTCCGCAGCTCTGTTGTATGTCCGTCCGCAGCTCTGTTGTATGTCCGTCCGCAGCTCTGTTGTATGTCCGTCCGCAGCTCTGTTATATGTCCGTCCGCAGCTCTGTTGTATGTCCGTCCACAGCTCTGTTGTATGTCCGTCCGCAGCTCTGTTGTATGTCCGTCCGCAGCTCTGTTGTATGTCCGTCCGCAGCTCTGTTGTATGTCCGTCCGCAGCTCTGTTGTATGTCCGTCCGCAGCTCTGTTGTATGTCTGTCCGCAGCTCTGTTGTATGTCCGTCCGCAGCTCTGTTGTATGTCCGTCCGCAGCTCTGTTGTATGTCCGTCCGCAGCTCTGTTGTATGTCCGTCCGCAGCTCTGTTGTATGTCCGTCCGCAGCTCTGTTGTATGTCCGTCCGCAGCTCTGTTGTATGTCCGTCCGCAGCTCTGTTGTATGTCCGTCCGCAGCTCTGTTGTATGTCCGTCCGCAGCTCTGTTGTATGTCCGTCCGCAGCTCTGTTGTATGTCCGTCCGCAGCTCTGTTGTATGTCCGTCCGCAGCTCTGTTGTATATCCGTCCACAGCTCTGTTATATGTCCGTCCGCAGCTCTGTTGTATGTCCGTCCGCAGCTCTGTTGTATGTCCGTCCGCAGCTCTGTTGTATGTCCATCCGCAACTTGTTGTATGTCCGTCCGCAGCTCTGTTGTATGTCCGTCCGCAGCTCTGTTGTATGTCCGTCCGCAGCTCTGTTGTATGTCTGTCCGCAGCTCTGTTGTATGTCCGTCCGCAGCTCTGTTGTATGTCCGTCCGCAGCTCTGTTGTATGTCCGTCCGCAGCTCTGTTGTATGTCCGTCCGCAGCTCTGTTGTATGTCCGTCCGCAGCTCTGTTGTATGTCCGTCCGCAGCTCTGTTGTATGTCCGTCCGCAGCTCTGTTGTATGTCCGTCCGCAGCTCTGTTGTATATCCGTCCACAGCTCTGTTATATGTCCGTCCGCAGCTCTGTTGTATGTCCGTCCGCAGCTCTGTTGTATGTCCGTCCGCAGCTCTGTTGTATGTCCATCCGCAACTTGTTGTATGTCCGTCCGCAGCTCTGTTGTATGTCCGTCCGCAGCTCTGTTGTATGTCCGTCCGCAGCTCTGTTGTATGTCCGTCCGCAGCTCTGTTGTATGTCCGTCCGCAGCTCTGTTGTATGTCCGTCCGCAGCTCTGTTGTATGTCCGTCCGCAGCTCTGTTGTATATCCGTCCACAGCTCTGTTATATGTCCGTCCGCAGCTCTGTTGTATGTCCGTCCGCAGCTCTGTTGTATGTCCGTCCGCAGCTCTGTTGTATGTCCATCCGCAACTTGTTGTATGTCCGTCCGCAGCTCTGTTGTATGTCCGTCCGCAGCTCTGTTGTATGTCCGTCCGCAGCTCTGTTATATGTCCGTCCGCAGCTCTGTTATATGTCCGTCCGCAGCTCTGTTGTATGTCCGTCCGCAGCTCTGTTGTATGTCCGTCCGCAGCTCTGTTGTATGTCCGTCCGCAGCTCTGTTGTATGTCCGTCCGCAGCTCTGTTGTATGTCCGTCCGCAGCTCTGTTGTATATCCGTCCACTGCTCTGTTATACGTCTGTCCGCAGCTCTTTTGCACGAACTAGTGGAACTTGTTTGGTATTTAGGATATCCCAGATAGATATTTTCTTTGTTGGTAATAAAATCAAAATTATAGGTAGCATCAAACATAAAAGAAAAAAATCTATCATACGAAAATATAAAACAATTTTTTTCTTTTTAAAAATATGTTATTTTAACACTAAAAGCATTTTGGACCTGAAAACTGCATTAACGCTGTGTAAATAAATTAAATGTTGTGAAAAGTTATGGCGCTTATATCTTAACGTACATTTTATTTTATTTAAGATTTATTTCATCTCATTATTTCACTTCATTTCGCCAAATCTTTGAATTATTATTGAATAACATGTTCTTTCTTTATTTTTTCTGCCTATTGGGTATTTGTGCCCGAAGTACGTTGCTAAGGATTTATAGTTATTAGACATTTTCACGTTGGAATGAAAAGTCGTCGGTGAAAAGAAGTTGTATAAGTGTTAACTGTTTTAGTAAACCCCCTGTCCAACATCTCGCGACGATTTATTTGCATGTTTATTTAATACTTTTTAATAATGTTCTAAAACTCACAACAATCACATCAATAATCACAATCACCCTCGTTGTATAGAGTTGTAAAAGAGTCGTTGTAAAGCTAAATCCGGCAGGTATACAAATCAATTATTTGTAGTCGACTGTATAGTACCGTGCGCTGTTTGCCGCCAAGCGACGTCATTCCGGAAGTGATAATCATGGCCACCGCGCTACCGGATGTGACGGCGCCGGCGGCCATTTTGTCTGGCTTGTTCCTGTTGCGTTCAATTATTTTTTTCCATGAAGTTAGTTCCATACAAAGCTTTACCTTCCGCAAATTGACTTTTATTTTAGTCAATATATAGGTGGTATAGTAAAATTCACACTGAAACATAGTATTGTTTGAAATTAAGAAAACAAATTTTTTTATTTGCATTGAAGCCACAGACCAACTCAAGATTGGGCCCACTAACGTATGGGGCACATAATTATTTTTTGACTTCCCAAAAAATGACGGTGATGTGATGCTTTTTTATCACTTACTGAATTCAGCAAAAAAAATAAAGTCACTTTGTATATTATATTATAAGGTGACTTTGGTTTATGTAGCCAAATTCATACTGGAGACTTTGTCAGATGTGATCAGTAACAAGATTTAATGACCCTTTTTGTGAAAAAGGGCTATAGAGGTAAGTTTCTTGTTTCAGGTGCTCAGTAAGGCGCAGTAGGTCATCTCACAAAGAAAGAGATACCTACCTGCGTCTCTGGATAGCGCTTAGTAATAGAAAATAATACTTTTTCCATGGACACAATATTGTTCGATTGAAAAATCCTATCTTATAGCTATCATATCAAGTGGTATCAAAAATATCGTCGGTATAAACAAAATAAATCGACCACGCGGTAGAGAAATAGCAATTTAAAAAGATAAAAATACAAACTTCATTATTAGTTTTGTTTTTTACGAAACTAATATAAGTTGAAATTGAAGCTGATTAATAACAATTTACATATATTTTATATATCGCCTAAAGTATGACTAAAAATTGTCGCAGTGTCTATAGTGTGGCACCACTGTGCGCCGTGTTCCTGTATCTAAGAGGAACGAACCGACCGTTTCCTTATTATTCCCGCGATCCCCTTTCTTTTATTTATATTTATTGTTTTGGCGCGTTTTTGCTTACGTCCTCAACTACGTACTAATTTAATGGCGAGACGTTGGGAATGGCAGCAGATTGATTATGTTCAGCTGCCTGGGAGAGAGAAGTGCCGCATTATTTTATTTATTGTGGTCAGTGTCTATTGTGTAGCGCAGTAGATCAGTTGGAAGGACGACGGACGCTCGACCTTGACATCCGTGTTCGAATCGTGCCAGTCAAGCTGATAGACTGCATTAGTATTTGTATACTTAATGCGGTGAAATCAGTGAAGGAAAGTAAACATTTATTTGTGCCTCAAGTAATTTCGACCCTTTAGCACGATGGGCAGTAAACATCGTAGTTAAATAGAGAGTCTGACACTGTTTCTATTTATCGTAAAGCTAATAAGTGAATTGGTAGTTTCAAAATGAACGTTTGTCCATAATTTGGGTGTTTAGAGATATTAATATCTCTGGTATCCTTCAACTAGCGCTACATAACTCTCTGGTATCATTCAACTAGCGCTACATAACTCTCTGGTATCCTTCAACTAGCGCTACATAACTCTCTGGTATCCTTCAACTAGCGCTACATAACTCTCTGGTATCCTTCAACTAGCGCTACATAACTCTCTGGTATCATTCAACTAGCGCTACATAACTCTCTGGTATCATTCAACTAGCGCTACATAACTCTCTGGTATCCTTCAACTAGCGCTACATAACTCTCTGGTATCCTTCAACTAGCGCTACATAACTCTCTGGTATCCTTCAACTAGCGCTACATAACTCTCTGGTATCCTTCAACTAGCGCTACATAACTCTCTGGTATCCTTCAACTAGCGCTACATAACTCTCTGGTATCCTTCAACTAGCGCTACACAACTCTCTGGTATCATTCAACTAGCGCTACATAACTCTCTGGTATCATTCAACTAGCGCTACATAACTCTCTGGTATCATTCAACTAGCGCTACATAACTCTCTGGTATCCTTCAACTAGCGCTACATAACTCTCTGGTATCCTTCAACTAGCGCTACATAACTCTCTGGTATCCTTCAACTAGCGCTACATAACTCTCTGGTATCCTTCAACTAGCGCTACATAACTCTCTGGTATCCTTCAACTAGCGCTACATAACTCTCTGGTATCCTTCAACTAGCGCTACATAACTCTCTGGTATCCTTGATATAATATAGTTTTATAATTTAGTTGTATATATTACTAGCTATTGCCTGCGGCTCCGCCCGCGTTGAAGAAATTTGCTTGGAAATAAAGTAAACAGAAATCTCTTCTCTTGGAAATAAAGTTTTAGTTTAACGGATTATGTTAGAAGTCTTATAACTTGTAAGTTATAACTGCTTATGTTGTAATAAAACTTTATTATATTAGTTAAGCGCACCTGTGTACACAAAATTCTTCATTATGCCGGAGTGGGGTGATTCCAGAATAGTTGCCTCAATTTCAAAATCTCCCACTCCTAAAAGTGTGGACGAACCTGTGACAAAGTTATTTGTCACCCATTTCCCACCTCTTTGCATCGGTGACGTTCCAGAGTCGTAACTCTTTCCAGAGTCATGCATGTATTTCGTTCCAGAGTCATGTACGTAACTCGTTCCGGAGTCATACTCGTAACTCGTTCCAGAATCATGCATGTAACTCGCGTCAAAATTAGAAGGGTTCGCACCTAGCTAATATTTGTCGAAAATTTCCGTATCCACCTTGTCCCATCATCAGACTGTTTACCAGGTTTTACCAAAGTACTAATTAAAATCAATCAAATAAGCCCAAACTCGAGAGGTCAGCTGTTATCCGTTGAGGAATTCCTTTATCCACCTTCCAGTCCCATCATCCCATCACCCTGGTCACGCTTATAAAGACCGATTAAATAATTCTCGTACCTTTGAACCACTTGTCAATCCTAAAATCATTCGTTTCCTCAGGTTTCAGTGTTAGTACTTGCGCCAATTAACAACTTTGCAGCCTTTTATAACAAAATAGCTATTTATTAGCAAAGTTGTTTAATTTTTAGTTGGCCCCAATGGAAGACCAAATTCATGGAATAAGTGTATATGTTGAAATAGAACTAGGTACTTTCTAGAAGCCAGAACTAATTTTCCTTCTAAAACAATTGCAATAAGCGTGACAAGTATAGGTAGGTCTGCCCAGTTTCGCGGATGGTGTCTGTATCGCATAAATAAATTATTCATTCAGACAATAATTCCTTATTTTTTTGGAAGCCGCCATTTTGCTCCCGGAAACGTCTTGATCGCCGGCGCCGGAAGTGCGCAATGTTGCCTTGATGTAGTTTTAACAGGACCATTTCCGTTCAGATGTAATTTTGACCCGACTGCGGCAAACTCGAAGAGGGTAGTTGTTTTTCTTTGGAGTCCGTCAATATCCGATATTGGAACAGTATTACCGATGGCGCCAAGAAAAATAAACCAGTCAAGTGTGATTAGGTCTCACGTCCTGAGGTTCTGTATGATTCTAATAAGCTCGACTTGAATACAATTTCAACAAAATAATAATATTAATTTTGCAGCTTTAATTATCTTACACCGAGTTCGAGGAAAAAGATCTTGTGATTCTCTTATATTAAGATTAACGTTTTTTAATTTTAAGGTTTGGAACCCTATAAAGGGTGTACCTATATAGACTATGCAGGGGCGAGTCTGCAGGTTTGTAACCAAACTACAATAATTTGACTATGCAGGGGCGAGTCTGCAGGTTTGTAACCAAACTACATATAGACTATGCAGGGGCGAGTCTGTAGGTTTGTAACCAAACTACATATAGACTATGCAGGGGCGAGTCTGCAGGTTTGTAACCAAACTACATATAGACTATGCAGGGGCGAGTCTGCAGGTTTGTAACCAAACTACAATAATTTGACTATGCAGGGGCGAGTCTGCAGGTTTGTAACCAAACTACATATAGACTATGCAGGGGCGAGTCTTCAGGTTTGTAACCAAACTACATATAGACTATGCAGGGGCGAGTCTGCAGGTTTGTAACCAAACTACATATAGACTATGCAGGGGCGAGTCTGCAGGTTTGTAACCAAACTACATATAGACTATGCAGGGGCGAGTCTGCAGGTTTGTAACCAAACTACATATAGACTATGCAGGGGCGAGTCTGCAGGTTTGTAACCAAACTACATATAGACTATGCAGGGGCGAGTCTGCAGGTTTGTAACCAAACTACAATAATTTGACTATGCAGGGGCGAGTCTGCAGGTTTGTAACCAAACTACATATAGACTATGCAGGGGCGAGTCTGCAGGTTTGTAACCAAACTACAATAATTTGACTATGCAGGGGCGAGTCTGCAGGTTTGTAACCAAACTACATATAGACTATGCAGGGGCGAGTCTGCAGGTTTGTAACCAAACTACATATAGACTATGCAGGGGCGAGTCTGCAGGTTTGTAACCAAACTACATATAGACTATGCAGGGGCGAGTCTGCAGGTTTGTAACCAAACTACATATAGACTATGCAGGGGCGAGTCTGCAGGTTTGTAACCAAACTACATATAGACTATGCAGGGGCGAGTCTGCAGGTTTGTAACCAAACTACAATAATTTGACTATAACACTTATCAATTTCAAATAACGCAGGCAATAACTGTTTTCTCTTTCCTCAATATTAATGGATTTTTCTTTGTCGTGACATTCATTTATATAGCCAAATTCATACTGAAGACTCGGCAAGTGCTCAGTATTAAGGTTCGATGACCCTGTTTTCGTGCTCTCTACAAACGCAAGTCCAGCCCCAAGTCAATTAATTGGGAGGTCAATATTTTATTTTGCGAAATCAAAGAAAACGTATTTTCCATCCGCGATACTTTATCACTTACCAAGCCTCTAGTTTGAATTTGGCTGCATAAATTGATATCACCTCATATATTAACGTACAATGTTTGTATACACTTGTCTTTAACTGAGAGTTGTTTATTTAAAAAACTAATTGACGTTTTATTGAAAATTATTTGTTAGTTGGTTGAAAAGCTATAAAGGCACAAAGAAATAACTTTCGAATATTCCAAAAAATAGGGTGTTAAAGGTAACAAGTTTGTATTACTATTAAAACTTACTTCTATTGTTCTGCGCACACGCCGCGGCGAGAACGGTCGCTAGAAAGAGCCAGCTGCACTCCATCTCGCTCGCACACTCAGCCGGCTCTACTCCTCGCACACTGCTTCATCTGTCGGAGAGAAAGAGATGCCTTTTCAATTATATCTCTTAAAAATTCTTCTGATGTTTTTCTTATTTGACTTACGAAGCAACACATTATAAATAGCAACATACTCGCGTCGTCTTCTTGCTGTGTCGTAGCAAGTGCTACGACACTAGCTCGTAGACCTACTTCGTAGCAAGTGCTACGACACTAGCTCGTAGACCTACTTCGTAGCAAGTGCTACGACACTAGCTCGTAGACCTACTTCGTAGCAAGTGCTACGGCACGAGCTCGTAGTCCTACTACGTAGCAAGTGCTACGACACTAGCTCGTAGACCTACTTCGTAGCAAGTGCTACGACACTAGCTCGTAGACCTACTACGTAGCAAGTGCTACGACACCAGCTCATAGACCTCAAAACTGACTAAATACGGAACACTAGGCGCGAGAGTCTGACTCGCAATTAGCCGATTTTAATAGCAACTACCGCGCAAAATGTAGGTAGAGTATTGGTAAGATCTATAATGAAGTGCGCTCGCCCAGAAAGTGTGAGAGTGCACGTAGGCCAGTGACGTCCGTAATATTAACGTAAGTCGGTAACGGACAATTGACTGATACTACGTAGCTGCTTGTAACTACAACCTCGCTACGACTCCCCATGACGTCACGCCGTGACATGGTGGTAGTGAGTATGTCACGGCCGGAGCCTGGCTACCACCGGTCGAAGTGCAAGGACTCGTCAGATAGTTGTGTCTCGGTCTAACTCTTCTTACATGCACCCCAAGTAATCGTGGAACTATTGATAGTAGGTAACATCATGTGAGATTTACTGACAGATGTATACATAAAGGCGAGTCAGTACGTCTGTTTGCTCATTGAAATTGAAAATACATGTTGTTGATAAAATAAATGTTTTCCGATTAATGCCAAGTACTCACCGAAAAGCTCCGCCTATTCACCAACAGATGGACTGGATATGTAGTTACAACCGCTGGTTATGTGTGTGAGTGTGTGTTGTGAAGTTGTCAGAGACCAACTTAATGTTGTTAATACTATTGCAATTTGGCTGCGGATTTTTGTTCGATAATTATGTCGATTCTGTGTAACACGCTTTAACTTATCAAGTTATCAGACAGGACTAAACATAATTTAAGTGTTCTGTCTTTTTCCTTCTGTATCGAAAAGACAAAGGCAGGACGCTAAGAATAAGGCTAGTCTTGTCAAATAAGTTAAGTCGTGTTACACTGAATTGACACCAATTAAGCAGATTCTGAAGGCTTCAATTTTAGTTTTAGTGATGTCGAAACTAAATTTTTTTCATTGCAAAACAGTTCTTAAGTGAATAAAAGCTAAATTACTATAGAATATTTCAAGTTTTGACAGAACTTAATCCAAAATTAAAGCCTTCAGAATCGGCTTTGGTATCTACATATGAACACCTGTTCACTGCACCTAACACCAATAAGCGGTAGTCAGTTATTTTGACGAACGCCCTGCACAACATCTGTCAGTCAAATATTGGGTTGACTGCATATTTTACGGTTGTGCGGTCACCCTTTTTCGATGACGTAATGTTTTGAAGACCAGTTCACATCTACCTACTAAATATACAAGGCGCAGGGACCGTCGCTAATCGATAGAAATAAACATATATCTAAAAAAATGCGCGTCCGGATAGAGAACGGATAGAAAAAAAAAACGCCTCCCTATTTGTATTTAATGGGTTTATACAGGATGGCTCGTTTATAGTGGTCCATATATATTTTTAGATAGTTTACATAGTGACTAGCGATATGAAAAAGTATAATTCTGCAACAATTGTATAGTTTACAAGTTATATTTTTTTTGTAATTTATGGAGACTCCCTACTGTTAACCTATACACCGCTCCTGTACAAGTTGTTGCATGAATTTAAATGAAATTTGGCGTGGAGTGGAGGTAATGTAGTGATACAGCTAGCCATTCTATAGTTTTAACTCGACAATACGCATTTTTTTCAACAATAATAATTTGTAAATAACTTCTAATTTTTGTACTTTTGTTGAACTGAAGTATATTGTTATGACTAGTCACAATGTAAATACCCGATTTATTTTGGACGTCTATAAACAGGTCAGTCTGTGTGTTTAAAAACAGTCATTATTGTTATTTTCACTTTATCAGTTTGGATGGACTACTGTTTTGAACTGAAAAAACAGCCTGCAGTTTTCATTTTTAGGGTTCCGTAGTACCTAAAAGGTACAAAAGGAACCTCATCGTGAGACTCCGTTGTCCGTCCGTCCGTATGTCACAGCCTCATAACTTTAAAGATAAAGACTTGAAATTTGGCACAAACAAAGAATTAATTTGCCCACATATCACGGTGAAGAAAATATTTAAAATTTAAATTGTTCAAAATATTTCCAAAACAAAAGTGAAAAAAATAAAATATATTATCCTAAAAATACAATATGGGTATCAAATTAATTATTAATTAATTATTAATATTAGCTAATTGTAAAAATATGTACTTATTACTGGCACTGGTTTCGAGAAATCCTTATAAAACCACAAAAATATGTATACCCCTTTATCTCCGAAACTAATGACCAGAAAAATATAAAAAAAATGTCTATCGTAACTGGCCACTTACTTTTAGGCTAAACTAAACTGGAACTGGCCAATTAAAAGAAAACTAAAGCGATTTTAAAAATTTGAGCACGAATGAGAAATATATAAAAAAAGAAGTAAAATATATTTTTTTTAATAAAAATATCAATTGTGTATCAAATTATAGTTATTAAAAAGTTGATTGTAAAAATATATAGCTTGGCTATATTTAGTTGCATCTATTTCGAGAAATCCTCGAAAAACCACAAAATAATGTATATTATGTCTTTTCCTTATCTCCAAAACTGGTAGACCGAAAAATATGAAAAAAATCATGGTAATATGTGTTTATGTAAATATTATAGGAAAAGTAAAGCAGTTAAGAAATTCACGAAAAAAAAATCAAAATTAAATTTTTCATTCACGACACGGAACCCTAGGTACGCGAGTCTGACTCGCACTTGGCCGGTTTTTTTAATGCAGGGAATTTTTCTTTATTCTGTTTTGGGCTTCAGTTCTGTTTTAGTTCTTAAACGCAATGCATGTTGTTTTGGTAACGATCAGTTGAACAACTGCGTACATCTCTCCCAGTTGTTGTTTTGGTAACGATCAGTTGAACAACTGCGTACATCTCTCCCACTTGTTGTTTTGGTAACGATCAGTTGAACAACTGCGTACATCTCTCCCACTTGATGTTTTAATTGGCGGTAGTGTGGTTTATCACGGACTCGATGTCACCACAAAACGTGAAATTATTAATTTAAAATTTAAATTATTTACAAAATATACGTGACAATTGGAGCAGATGGTTCATTATAAAATTGATAAGTCAGTTTAGTACCCCTAGCACGCGCTTCGACACAACGTTTATCGATCTTAGTTGCGCTGTTACGCTAGACATTATCGTAAAATTTATCATTATCATAATCTGATCGGCCGTATCACTTTGTGGGCCCTCGCTCCGCTCCCGAATGTATGATCACCAGCAGCCTAACACTGTCCACTTGGCTTCGCTTCTCGTTGCACCTATTTTTGACTTTTCGTTGAAAAACTATCGTACTTATTTCATACTTCATGATGAGGCCAATTTTATTATATACATACACATAATAGTGCGATGTAAGTATGTCCCGAAAGTACGTAAACAAGTTTGGTGACTGATTCTGTAACTGTAGATAGTGTTTAGACTCGGGTTTTGAAGGTAGAGATAGAAGGAGATTGACAAATATTAAGAGAAAGACTATTCCACAGGCGGATTGCTGACACTGTTAAAGAATTTGTGTACATGTTGGTGCTGTGTTCGGTAAATCGAAGGAGCATAGTTATACTTGGTCGCTGAAGCCAGCCAAGGGATTCAATAGGGGCAAACCGGTCTCGAAGATAGGGAGGAGAAAATGGGCTATTGAGAGCATTATAAAGTAGTGAGTCGATGTGTAGCGGATATTGAGGCAGTTTTGCTGGAGACGAAATTGAGGGACATGATCGTATTTGCACAATCCGAAGATGTATCTGATAGAGAGATTTAGGAGACGATCTAACTTGTTTGAAAGTTTTTCTGTAAGATCAGGATAACTCATATTAGCGTAATCTATAAAAGGAAGCAAAAGAGAATTGACTAATGTAACTTCGGCAGAGTATAGGAGAATTTTTTGCATGCGCTTTAGTGAGTACATTGATGCAAATATCTTCTTGCTGATTTGAGCAACCTGCAAGTCCCAAGACATATTGTTAGAAATGTGAGTCCCAAATTTTTTACAGATTTGCAGTATGTAAGTGGGGTGCCTCTGAAGCAGACTGGAGGTAAAGTGGAGATATCAGTTTTGTCAATCAGAGCTCTGCTACCAACAACCATCACCTGCATCTTAGATGGGTTTACAAGTAGGCCGAATTCCTTCGTCCACTCACTGATCCGATCAAGAGCGGAAGTGAGCTTGTGTATGGAATACGGTAAGCCATTTTGCTTACAGGACAAGTATAACTGAAGGTCACCAGCATACATATGATATGAACAGAAAAATAACATGGAAACGAGGGTAAATACAGAAAATAGAAATGGAGAAAGTACACCTCCCTGTGGGACCCCAGCGGTAATGTCACACCACTCGGAGTAAGTGTCATCAATACGTATACGCTGTTTACGCCCACAGAGGTATGATTGAAACCACTCAGCAGCTGCATCCGATAAGTTGAGAGAACGGAGGATAGCGATAAGGATATCATGGTCTACGCAATTAAACGCGCTACTAAAATCAAGAAGGGTTAGGATAGTAAGCCGCCTATCGTCCATGGCTTCATGAATATCATCAGTGATTTTACTGAGTGCAGTACTGGTACTGTGGGATGGATGAAATCCCGACTGAATAGGATTAAGTAGTTTGTTACAGTGAAGGTAATACGAGAATTGATTGAGATGAGCTACGCGTTCAAGCACTTTGGAGATAAATTGAAGTACAGAAATTGGTCGATAGTGCTTTAACTCTGTTGGATCAGATGTTTTTGGGACGGGAACCATGTAGCCAAGTTTTCATAGGGCAGGAAAAGTGTTGGACGATAGGAAAAAGTTGATGATATGGGTAATAGCAGGAAGAATATTGTTAAGGATAGGAAGGAGTAGGTCACGGCCAATACTATCAGGTCCAATAGTGTTGCTTGGAATGGAGAAAATTATTTTCTCAATATCAGAAACAGAAACTGGTGGTAAGGAAAATATACAATTATTAAAAGGGGGAACAGATAAGATTTTTCGGGTGGTGGCTTCCTTAAGTGTGGCATTATAGAGAAGAAAATAATTATATAATTATATGTACAAACTTAGCGCTTGTCTGTTTGTTTGGGGAACTCGTTCATTATAATCAGTAGAATATGTGGTTTCATTAAAAGGTGTTATAGCAGTGTATGTACACCCACTATATGTATATTACTGATACCAACAAGTGTAGGCACACAGGTAACACTAGCCGCTACAACTAACAGCTATGACGTTGATAGATCGCAGTAGGTCCTGTGTACATGTACAGTGCTAAGTAACACGAGGGCTATTCATTTTGTAGCCCTTCGGATGGCTATCGTGAAGTATTACGGTGAAGGGGCTACAGTCATTAGAACATTATACTCGTACCTACCTGAGCCTTTCCGAACACCCTGTACGTCACACCCTGTACGTTACACCCTGTACGTTACACCTGTACGTTACAGACCACGCCCCTGTGTTGTAGTGGCTCCAACGTCTCGACACTACTCGTGGGTTCAAATCCTGCGGCACATTAGTGTTCAGTGTAGGTACATCGGAAGGTACGTTAAGCTGTTATGTTCAATTACTGCAATAGGGCTCACCACCTATCTCGCTAGGACTTGCATTTCACAGCGTACACTCGGGAACACCTCTGACACTCCTACAGGATTCATGTCGTGACGATGTACATTATGTCACGGGTAATGTTAGAAGAGTGGGCTATACTAGATTTATCCGGGTAAACTTAGAATCATCCAAGATCTTTGGATAAAGTCCAAATTACATCTAGATTTATGTTACCTTTTTAATGATACCTTCTATGAGTTGATTGGTTGATATCAAAATTCATACTGGAGTATCGGTAAGTGGTCAGCACAAAGGTTCATTAACCCTTTTTGCAAAGTACGAAAAATATTATGTAATGTTGTACCCCTATACGGACAAAACCGAGTCTATTATAGCACAGGAAGACATAAATGTCATTGAACCTTGTTAGTGATCAGATCACCCACAAACTTACAAACACACTTCTTGGGTAATGTTAGATGAATATGGAAATTAAAAAACTAAATCAAAAATAGGTGCAAGGACGAGCGAAGCGAGGGGAGCGTGTAAGGTTGCTATGATAACTAAATTTGAGAGCCGAGCGAAGCGGAGTGACCGTCGTGACCCCTCAACACCAATTAGTGTTGAGTATACCGAGGTGTATCTGGAGAGTGGCCATATATTTAGACTTTATCCAAGTGGCTGGAGTAAATCTGATTTTACATATATTATATTGCGGCATCGCACGAAACATATATATGTATATATAGTTGTTGTAGTTGTCATTCGATCTTGTGCTTAACAGCACGTACAAATTTTAGCTCCGTATCTATAAATCCAAAACACTAGTTAAAATCCCAGTATCAATAGTTTGCTATCAGTTTTAGTTGTAGATTAACATCTTACCACTACCAACGATACCAGTTTTAGTGTTTATCAAGTGTTTTAAGTATAATTTGCAAAAAACAATTCCTAACGTCTAAATTTTTAACAAAGAATCAGTTAACCGAGTGCCGTGATTCATTATCTGACCAAGGAGGGTCATCGCCCCGAGCACCTATACATCGGCCGGTCCCGTGCTCACAGCGGCTCATACACACACACGCGCAGCCGGGCTCACACGCGCAGGCAAGCTGATCGGCACTATCGGCAGTACATACCTACGTCACAGCTCCCCGCGCCGCACCGCCACACCCGCCACTTTGCAGCTACGCAGATCGACAGTGGCTCAGAGCGCTACGCAAAAGCTACGCCACTGCTACGCCGCGGCTACGCTTCGTGGAACTGTCTCGTGCGTTTGTTTACACTTAAATAGCCTACAAGCGGGCGGCGGGCGCTGCAAATCGGTACGATGTCAGTTGATTCAAACCTTACTTTTAATGATGCCAATGCCTATTTATCTTGCTGGGGCTGCCAGCTGGCGTTCGACGAGGGAGAGGATTACCTTAGATGCACGGTAAAAGGTTGCGGCAGGCTGTACCATTATCTATGTGCGAGTGGTTGCAATTTAAGACCGGAGGAGAAAGCAGTCTGGGTATGTCCTGAGTGCTATCGTAATATGAAGATAGGAGGCATAAGTGCTACTACTGGCAGTACGTCCCAACCATCTAATGTCACACTAAGAAAGCCGCGAACGCCACCAGAAGATAACTTTGATTACCCAAGCTGTGAGTACTTGGAAATAATGGCTGAAGTCAAACAGCTTCGTTCTGATGTGGCAAATATAAGCAATACATTGAAGCAAATTGTCGAGTCCATGACTGAACAGAACGATAAATTGGGTATCGTCTCAACTCAGTTATCCTGTGTGGACAAGAAACTTTCAAAAATTGAATATGATGCACCGGGAAGCTGCAAACAGGTACAAAGGGACTTACCTAATAAGAAAGCTGTTCAGCAAAAATTGTCTAAACCGAGCCATTCTTCGAGTTTGATCACTCAACCTGCCGTGCAGAATCCAGCATTACCGCAGGACAACCGCCAGAAACAGCGAAACAACCAAGACCACAAAGTGGAAATCGCCACCACTGCTAGCGCTGTACTCCCTACTGCTGCTCTTCGGCGGGATAAATTAACGCATGTGCAGAAAAATACACGTTTATCCACCTCATTGTTATGCACAGCTGGACCTAGCACTACCTCCTTGAAAGCAGTTGAGCGGCGTAAGTACTTCCACCTGTGGAATATGGCGTCTGGATTGGATGAGGTGAAAGAATACCTGAAACAGTTTTGTGCATCTGAAACTTTCTCTGTCCAAGAACTAAATTCAAAAGGTGATTACAAATCCTACAAGATCGGCGTTTCACTTGTAATGTATGAAAAGTGCTTTTCAACCGAGATCTGGCCTGAGAATGCTAGAGTGAAAGAATGGATTCCCTTTCAAGGACCACGCAGGGCAGCTAAACACCAATAGCAGACCTGCGCCAATGGATCTCAATCTAACCATTAGTGTCATCTACCAGAATGTTCGAGGATTAAACACGAAGCTAAAATTTTGGAGGCAAAATTTGCTTCTACTTGATCAAGATCTTGTTGCCGTCACTGAAACGTTTTTAAGTTCATCCGTGGAAGACGCTGAAGTTTTAAGTGGAGGCTGGAGTCTCTTGAGACGTGATCGCCCGACACCTTGCGGCGGAGTTCTTCTGGCCGCCCGGCAAGGCCTAACTCTTAAAAGACGAAACGATTTAGAAACGGTTGATGGAGAAGACCTTTGGGCATCAGTGATTTTTCAGGGAACAGAGTTAAACGTGTGTGTTGTTTATATTCCCCCAAAATCATCAGATTGTGTTTATATGAAGTGGTTTCATTCAGTAGAAAGTAAAATTGGCATATTAATGGCGTAATAATACTTGGTGACCTTAATATTAACAGTGCATCAACGACTATAAAATGCTATTATTGTTATTTCTTAACTGTCTGTGGTCTGAGTGAGAGGAATGAAACTGATAATATGTTTGGAGGTAAGTTAGATGTGGTTTTGCTATCAGATACTGTGGGTGGGATCGTTGTGGGTGAGGCGGAATGTGGAGGTCTGGTACCCAAGGCTGATCGGTACCATCCACCGCTTGACGTTGATATACCCCTCAGTGAGTTTTGTCGTAAAACCGGCTCCGACTTCATTGCTCCCAGCAACGTCGATACCAAAAACGACTGGAATTTTGCAAAAGGCAATTACGATCTTCTTCACACGCTCATGAATGAACTTTCATGGGATCCGGTACTTCAAGCAGATGATGTGAATGAGGCTGTCGATGCGTTTTATAATGTTATATACAGAATTTTCGATGAGTGTATTTTGAAAAAACGACGCTCAAGTAAGTGTAAGAGACGATATCCTGTTTGGTTTACAGGAGATATCATCAGGGACATCGGTCGAAAGGCATTTCTCCATCGTAAGTGGAAGCGCACTAAGAATTCAGAAATCTATGCTGATTTTAGTGCACTTCGAAAAGATCTTAAGGAGCGCATGACTTTAGCTTATGATGTGCATATCCGTAGCGTTGAGGAAAATATTAAAACTAATCCCCGCGCGTTCTGGCAGCACATTTCTAGTCTGAAATCGAAAGGAGGTTTTGAGCCTCGAGTAACGTATAACGGCAAAGAATGTGCAGGCGCAGAGGCTGCAACAGCGTTTGCGGACTTTTTTGCTGGTGTTTTCCTACCTGATCTTCCGTCGTTGAATGCAAATCAGATAAATAGTGACGACCACACACATAATGCTAGGTATGTTGACATTGATCAGATAACTAAATCTGATATTGAGCTAGCTTTAAAGCGTCTCAGACCAAATAGCTCTATTGGACCTGACAATGTTCCCCCGTACTTTTTAAAAGCCTACTGCAAGCAGTTGTTGGCTCCCCTTACTTTTATATTTAATATGATTCTTACTTCAGGCGTATATCCCACACATTGGAAGCTTTCACGGGTGATACCGATACCAAAAACAAGTAATGCTTCATCAGTTACTGACCATAGGCCAATTGCAATCTTGTGTTCCACAGCAAAAGTATTTGAATCTATTGTGCACCGAAAAATCTACTCTCAGGTTCAACCTTATCTTAGCGACTCGCAACATGGGTTTAGAAGCCATCGCTCGGTGAATACAAATCTACTCACCCTCGTTGACATCGTTTCTGGTTATATGGACCAAAGAGTGCAAGTTGATGTCGCGTACCTGGATTTCAGGAAGGCATTTGACCGTGTCGATAATGATGTTCTGCTTACAAAATTATGTCAAATCGGTTTCTCACCCCGACTTTTACAGTTTTTTGCAAATTATCTTGGTGATCGAAAGCAGTTTGTTAAATATGGTTGTTTTGTATCGAAACCATACGTAACGCGTTCAGGAGTGAGTCAAGGATCTGTTCTTGGACCACTTCTATTCATTCTGATGATTAATGACCTTCAGGCTGATCTGAGTCATGCTTCGTGTCTTTTATATGCAGACGACCTAAAACTGATATTGGGCATTGAGAGCCATGATGACTGTGATCTCTTACAGGCTGATTTAAATGCAGTACAGTTGTGGAGTATCAGAAATAAGTTGCACTTCAACTTGGAAAAGTGTAGCGTCATTTCATTCACTCGCTCCCCTCAACCAAAACATGCTAGTTACAGCATGGGAGACGTAACAATCGCGCGTGTATTCTCTGTGGGGGACCTTGGCGTTGTCTTCGATGCTCAATTAACTTTCCACGAACATATTGTTGCACTGGCAACAAGCTGCTTCAAGAGGCTTGGTTTTGTGATAAGAAATAGCAAAGATCTGCAGAATACGAAAATTGTACAATTGCTTTACACAACACTTGTAAGAAGTAAAATTGAAGCGAGTGCCATCGTTTGGAACCCGCACGAACAGACATATACTCTCTTGATTGAAAAGGTTCAAAAAGCGTTTCTTCGGTATATGTACAAGCGTAAATATGGATATTATCCTTTCATGTACCCTACCCTTTTTCTTTTAGGTTCACTTGGGTTTAACTCTTTAGAAGTTAGGCGTAACGTTGAGCTGCTGATTGTGGTATGTCGCATGCTGCGCGGGAGCTCAGACTGCCCGCAGCTCGTGAACGCTGTAGCGTCATTATTCGCGCCGGACAAATATACGCGCGCGCGTCACCACCACCTGCTGCACGTGCCCATAGTCGCGACCGAGGCGCGCCGCCACTCTCCGCTCCCGCGAGCTCGCAGTGCTCTTAACTCGCTGCTGTCAGCAGAGCCACAGTGTGACCTGTTCGCTGACTGTTGGATGGATGTTTATCGGGAGTGTTTGAAGTTCTGTGAGATGAAGCCTGCATGAGACTTATTTTTTAATTATGTTGTTTTGTATTTTGTTTTGTTATATTGTTATTTACAATATGTATTTAATGTTGTAGCACTTATTCATTTGTATAGCGCATTGGGCTACTGTCATGTTGTACAAATTTTGTGTAATAATAAATAAATAAATAAATAATATATATATAATAAAGAATGAGTTCAAAAACTAAAACCCTAGTCGGCCACGGCCTACGACCACGGCTATCCTCTGAACATCACTACGAAATATTTATTAAAATACATTAAAATCTATTACGTGTAAGTTGTTTATATCATAGACTATAACTTTTGAATAGTTTGTACATAACAATTGGAGATGAGTATATTTTCTTTTTTCATACTTTTTAGGGCGTGATATTACAACAGTCGGGTTTTAGTTTTTGAACTCATTTTTTATTTAAACTAACTTTTCATACATACGTATTTATTAAATATATATTTTGGGAAGGATTGGAGTGAAGCTTGATTTTGTAGAAATTATTCCCAATTTTCGGGTTCAGGCAAGCAAAGCCGCAAGCAACAGCTAACAATTTGTATATTTTTGAAATGTGCAAATGAGGCCCTTTCATTTGATACCCAATACGGCATAATTAAGACATATTTTTTTTGTAGTTCATGACTTTGTGCCCTCTAGAGGGCGTTATATTCAATTTAATATAACGTCACGTATCCTATAACCAGCGGACAATCAAATCGCTTCCAACGAAATCTCATTTGTCAAATTATGATAAGTAGTTTAGAAGTTATGAGGGAACAGATGAACATTCATGCATACATACATACAGGTTAAAATCATAACCCTCCTTTTTGCTTCGCCATAGTGGGGTAAAAAATAAGGTTCTGCCCGACTGCAAGGTGATTATTGTTACCTGAATCTTTTTGCATTACTAACCATTTTTTATTGTAGTTTATTTGATTTTTTTTGGTGACTCCTTCGTTTAGCAAACATATTCATAAAAGAGAGCTTTGATCTGGATTACACCTTATTTAATGTCAAAGACCTGCTTTGTCTTCACTTCTAGACTTATAAATTATATTATTAGTTATTATAAGTTAATTATATTATAAGTTAATCGCGGCGTGAATTGTTTCATGGGGTTGAGGAGTCGTGAGTACGAAATGTAATTTCACATTTTAGGGTACAGTGGGGACCACATCAACGTATACACATTGAACTTTGTACCTATGTTACATCCTTCACTATAAAGGATAATTTAGTACTGGAAGTATATACTGTATAGCTTGATGTGATGTCCACTGTACAGATGCCCGGCGTTAGTTACAACAACAGTGGTTTAAATTTAAAGTGAGATATATAACTATTGATTACATTTCATACATCCGGCGCACGCGCCATCCTGCTCGGGGATAATAAGTGAAATAATTACATACATCCGGCGCACGCGCCATCCTGCTCGGGGATAATAAGTGAAATAATTACATACATCCGGCGCACGCGCCATCCTGCTCGGGGATAATAAGTGAAATAATTACATACATCCGGCGCACGCGCCATCCTGCTCGGGGATAATAAGTGAAATAATTACATACATCCGGCGCACGCGCCATCCTGCTCGGGGATAATAAGTGAAATAATTACATACATCCGGCGCACGCGCCATCCTGCTCGGGGATAATAAGTGAAATAATTACATACATCCGGCGCACGCGCCATCCTGCTCGGGGATAATAAGTGAAATTATTACATAATTCAATATTCAACATTTTAACAATATTTTCTCGAGCATCTAGCAGTAAACTATACCATAATAAAATAAACACAAATGATTAACTAAGCAAAACGTCTTCATTGGAACATTACTGAGGGTTTTCGTAATAAGGGAACCCCAAAACACGTATGTACCCTAAATTTGAATCATAATATATTTATGAAAAACACGCCGTATCATCTCGCCTGAGGTGTGTGGGGGGGAGGGTGGAGCAAATAAAAATAAATAAATGATAACAAAGAATAACCGAAGCTCTTTTATAACCGAGGGGAACGACTCTTTAATACTTGATTGATTCCTCGCACCACACCGCCGCGCCGGCACCCCGGCACGCTGCTGTTAAGGGGCAGTGCTATCATATTATATTAGTTGGCGAAATTCAAAACATAGATGCAACTCCTCCATAAGAACAACTTTTTCTATGAAGACTATGTAATATACAACTTATTTTTCGTCTTCTCATTAACCCGTCTGCTTATTGGAGCATTTGAATGAGAGGAAAATTTCGCTTAGTAAAGCTAGAAGTAAGTACTTATATTTTGAGTTTCACCAACTTATATAATTTTACCTTTTTTATGTATTAATTTTTTTTTTCTGTGTACTCGACAAGTTTAATTGGTATTATTATATGTTTTAATTTAGCGTAAGTTATTACTATTTATTTTAATATTATTTTTATTAGATTAATGTTAAAAAAATAGCTTTATTATGAATCGTATGTTTTTCGGAATTTATGTGCAAAGTATTTGTATTCGATGTAGAAAGTAAACAGGAGGTAAACCTGCCTGCTCTAACAAGTGTGTATTTGTGTACGATGTGCGGCGATTACTAATGGTGCCGTGACGACAAGTTGTATGTTACCTTGTATTTAAGAGTTAAAGCGATATGTAAAAGTTTAGCGTCCCTGTTACTCCATAAGCGAAAAAACCCTCAGTGCGAGAGGGACGGATTCGTAGAAAAGTAGCAAAAAGTCGGTTTTTTATTAATATAAAATGTACTAAAGTTGCTATCAAAATTTCGTTTAACTAAGTCCTAGATACCGTTAAAATCCATCTAATAAAATATAATTGCAGTCCATAACTATGTGATTCTAAATTGTCAAACCAAGAGAATTGGTGTCGAGCCGAATTTCTACAATCACGTTTTTGTTTTTAACAAATCCCTAGAAAAAGAATCCAAAAATAATGTACAATTTTATCAAAGTAATACATTGTTTACTGAAGTAGATATGCAAGTTCTTAAAGTGTCAATTTTTTTTCCATAGCGCCTTAATCCATTTTAGCGTTGCATAATATCTCCGTATTTGTTAACTTAGAGACATTTATATAAAGACCGTGCGGGTGGCAACTGTGGCAAGCATCTATTTGAGAAACAATACAATCATTGTAAAGTGAGTTATGCATCTTGTTATTTTTATAATTACGATACTTTCAGTTAACAATGACATAACGTCATAAAATGACCAACAATATAAGATCCTCACATCTTTTACATTTCTTTACTGCAATTGTATAATTCGTATCTTGTTGCGATTAATTAATTGTTAATTGTTAAGTGCCAAAAATGTACAAAATGTATATCTTAGTTAGGAACGTAAAAAAAAATTAAACAGAAAAAAGCAGCCAAAATACCTGCTTGTGCAATCTTTTCACTCAATTTGCTATCAACGAGTGGAAAAATGTGCAACCGCAGCGAAACGAAACGCCATTTTTATATAATAAAGTGCTTCCCCTTAATCACCTTATTCCAACTGATTGATTCTCGCTCAGAGACGCGGGCTTAAGGGGACGAACTCCGCAAATATTTGGATTTTAGGAATGCAATTATTTATAAAAGGTTGCTTTGTGTTTTGAGAAAATTTCGAGGTGGATAAAGAAACATTTGGCGAACAAAACAAGCAAAAGTGTTTTGTGTTTTTGAATCCCGTGAATGACTGAACTCATAACAGTGACATTTCATTTTTCACAACTGCTACTGATTGTTAGCTTTTAGAACTAAAAAGAAAGTAAAAAGCGTTGCAAGGAGGGTCATCGAACTAACATTAGATATCAACTTTGTTGTATTTATTATACTATTTATACCTATATTTTTAATTTTATTCATGTGTATAATTTTATTAAATTGAAGTATGTAAGCCTGATTTTATTATTTTTAAGTGTATTTCTCCGTATTATTATTTTTTATATAAAACTATTAGATATAGATTATTTAGTTCTATTGTTTTATTTTTAAATTATATTTACCTAACCTACTTAAATGAACCAAACTTATGTTACAAAAATAAATAATTACATTTGTCAGTATTGTACCATCGAACTAATGATACGAACAAGTCGCAGCAGTTCGAACTAATGATACGAACAAGTCGCAGCAGTTCGAACTAATGATACGAACAAGTCGCAGCAGTTCGAACTAATGATACGAACAAGTCGCAGCAGTTCGAACTAATGATACGAACAAGTCGCAGCAATCCGAACTAATGATACGAACAAGTCGCAGCAGTCCGAACTAATGATACGAACAAGTCGCAGCAGTTCGAACTAATGATACGAACAAGTCGCAGCAGTTCGAACTAATGATACGAACAAGTCGCAGCAGTTCGAACTAATGATACGAACAAGTCGCAGCAGTTCGAACTAATGATACGAACAAGTCGCAGCAGTTCGAACTAATGATACGAACAAGTCGCAGCAGTTCGAACTAATGATACGAACAAGTCGCAGCAGTTCGAACTAATGATACGAACAAGTCGCAGCAGTCCGAACTAATGATACGAACAAGTCGCAGCAGTTCGAACTAATGATACGAACAAGTCGCAGCAGTTCGAACTAATGATACGAACAAGTCGCAGCAGTTCGAACTAATGATACGAACAAGTCGCAGCAGTTCGAACTAATGATACGAACAAGTCGCAGCAGTTCGAACTAATGATACGAACAAGTCGCAGCAGTCCGAACTAATGATACGAACAAGTCGCAGCAGTTCGAACTAATGATACGAACAAGTCGCAGCAGTTCGAACTAATGATACGAACAAGTCGCAGCAGTTCAAACTAATGATACGAACAAGTCGCAGCAGTCCAAACTAATGATACGAACAAGTCGCAGCAGTTCGAACTAATGATACGAACAAGTCGCAGCAGTTCGAACTAATGATACGAACAAGTCGCAGCAGTTCGAACTAATGATACGAACAAGTCGCAGCAGTCCGAACTAATGATACGAACAAGTCGCAGCAGTTCGAACTAATGATACGAACAAGTCGCAGCAGTTCGAACTAATGATACGAACAAGTCGCAGCAGTTCAAACTAATGATACGAACAAGTCGCAGCAGTCCGAACTAATGATACGAACAAGTCGCAGCAGTTCGAACTAATGATACGAACAAGTCGCAGCAGTTCGAACTAATGATACGAACAAGTCGCAGCAGTTCGAACTAATGATACGAACAAGTCGCAGCAGTCCGAACTAATGATACGAACAAGTCGCAGCAGTTCGAACTAATGATACGAACAAGTCGCAGCAGTTCGAACTAATGATACGAACAAGTCGCAGCAGTTCAAACTAATGATACGAACAAGTCGCAGCAGTCCAAACTAATGATACGAACAAGTCGCAGCAGTCCGAACTTCGGACAAACTAATTGTACTACTGATACAAGAAACATTTCAAGAGTGTCAAAACGTAAAACAACTTGTTTAAAATAAGTTGTAGTAAATAATGTACATCATTACAACATGAACCCTGAGGGGTCAGATGTGTTCCCAAGTGTGGACTGTGAAATGAAAGTCACAGTCCACACTCGTATACCCACGTTTCACCTACGATTATTACGTCACAGCGTGTAGGCGGTTGAGTTCTATCGCCGTACTGTTAGGTATGGACCGTACTTTCTGAAGCATGCAGACCGAACTCAAACTTGCCCCTGCAGGATTTGAATCCCTGTTATCGGGATCAGTGGCCGACACGATCGATCCACTAGACTACAGAGGCAGTCGTCGGCAGTGGGAACATTTGTAGTAGATTTATACTTTTACATGTATGTTTTTTACATAATTTCCTTCCGATTTCGAGAGAAAAACATCAGTTAACATTATAATATTAATTCACGTTTTCCCTATCGAAATCGGAAGGAATTCACACAAACAAAATATACTAAAAAGTAGAAATCTACTGAAAGTGGCCACACCGGTCGTAGGTTGTTATTGAATATAGAACTGATTCGTAATTTGTATATGTTCAAAGTCCAAATTGAGGAGTCTGGGGGTCAAAATCAATACACAGGACCCCAAACAACTAGCACTAAATCCAATTTTGTTCACTAAAATCCTCTTAAAAACTGCATTGAAATATAAATCGTATAAACAGTTCTGCCACCCCTCACATGGTTGCGTGTTCAATGGATCAAGTTTCAACTGATATTGTGGTGGTACGGCTTGCATTGTACAATACCAGTTCGATAGTTGTGATCTGTTTCAACTGTACTTTCCCACACATTTGTTACTAATTATTTCGGTATTTTTAAACAAATTACTTACACATATACTCGTAGAACTATTCCAATAATGAAGTAGTTAAAATTCGGGTCTGTTTGTTGCGCAACTTTAATTGAAATGGTTTCTTAGTATTGTACTGATGCCAAAACTATAGGTACAATTTTTAAAATGTTTGTGTCTGTCTGTTCCGTTTTAACTCGAGAACCACTGAACAATTTGGATGCGATTTTCTTTATTATCATTGTAGTAACCCTGATCAACATATGGGCTAGAACGGGTGTTGATAAAATAACCTCCAAGCTGAAAATGGAGCAAAAAGCGGAGCCGCAGGCGAAAGGTAAGATTGTGAACACCAGTGCAATCTAACGTTTGTTTAACCTTAAACAAATGCCTATAATTTTTATGTTTGGTAATATTAGTATATTGCATTATTCTCAAGCGCTTTTATTAATTATAACAATTTCACGTGTTAAGTCACGTGCAAAAGATTAAAACCATTTTTTTATGGAACCCATAATCAAAAGAACGTCATAAAAAACACCAAATAAATTTTCACAATTTTTTTATTGTGTCTTATTCTGTTATTATTCTCCTGAAATATAAAATGCGCTCTCATGCAAATAACAGGTGGAATTAAAGTCCTTCTGGCATGACAACAAAACTAAATAAAAAAAATAATAATATGATATTTTGGCTAACGTCGTGTGAGAGATCAGTACAAGTGATCAGTACAAGTGATCAGTACAAGTGATCAGTACAAGTGATCAGTACAACCCCGGCTCCTAATTGCACAGCTCGGTGCGTATACAATTGCGTACAACTCGCTAATAGCGCTCTCGGGGGGGTCCACTCTGCTCGGGTCTCGGGGGCGGAACACAATAACGACAATCGATGGCATAGTGCGGCCTCTTAACACCTCTTTCGTTCGACTGGTATTTGAAAAGGCTTTCGTGCGGCGCGTCTTACAATTCATACAACATGCTATACTGATCATACTGGACAGAACATAAGTAACACAAAGGAGTTTTTCGTTACCGTTACATACATCATCGTCACGACATGAATGTTCGAGGAGCTATCAGGGGTGTTGCTGAGTGTGAACTGATGTAAGTCACAGTCCACACTCGGTACACTTTTCACCAACGATTATTATGTCCCACCGTGACGGGTGGTGAACTCTTTCGCTGTTCTTCAGACCCAAATATCAGACCGGACACTAATGTACCCGTAGGTGATTTGAACCCGCGACCTGCGGATTAGTGATCGAGTACTGGAACCACTGGACCATACATTTAACAAAGGCGTTCAAAATGAAGGTGGAATGTATACAATAAATACAATCTGCAACTTTGTACTGTAACACAACTTGTGGAGCGATTTCAATTAATTTAAAATATCTCGAATAGCTTTTCCTTTTTTAGGGTTCCGTAGTATCTAAAAGGTACAAAAGGAACCTTGATGGTGAGACTCCATTGTCCGTCCGTCCATATGTCACAGCCTCATAACTTTAGCACCGTTAATGACAAAGACATGAAATTTGGCACTAAAATAGCTTTAATAAGCCCACATGTCACGGTGTAAAAAAAACATGAATAATTTAAAATTACTTAAAGTATTTCCAAAAAAACAGTGAGAGAAATAAAATATATTATCCTAAAAATATTCTTTATCTCCGAAACTGGTAGATCGAAAAAAAATGACGATTACATATCATAACTGGCCAATTACAGGAAAGCTATAGCGATTTAAAAAAAGTTGAGCACAAATGAGAAATATAAAAAAAGTAAAATAAATAAAAAATATATTTTATAAAAATACAATATGTGTATCAAATTATAGGTATTAAAAAGCTGATTGTAAAAATATATAGTTTGGCTATATTTAATTGCAGTGGCGTGCACAGAACTTTTTGCTGGAAAAGCAAACAATTGGTCAAGAACAACAATAAAAAAATATGAATAAATTTAAATATCACTTTGAAAAAAAATGTATGACGCCAGGGTAGACTGTCTACCCTAGAGTGAAAATTTCCAATTCAAACTTTTTTTTTCATAGTGATATTTTAATTGTTATTCTTGACCAATTGCTTGCTTTTCCAGCAAAAAGTTCTGTGCACGCCACTGTTTAATTGCATCTATTTCGAGAAATCCTTGAAAAACCATAAACAAATGTGTATGTAACCATAAATATGTCCCCCCTTATATAAAAAAACCGGTGTACCGAAAAATGTGGTAATATGTGTTTATGTAAAGATTACAGGAAAAATAAAGCGTTTAAGAAATTCACGAAAAAAATGACAAAATTAAATTTATCATCCACAATACGGAACCCTAGGTAGGCGAGTCTGACTCACACTTGGCCGATTTTTTATAGACTTCAAAATCAAAGCCGTCATATAAAAACGGGTATAACATTATTAAAAAATAAATCCCCTAAGGTAAACTTACATCACAACACTAGCTTTTGACCGCGGCTCCACCTGCGTAAATTAAACTTTGCCTTGTTTTCGGCTTGGCGATTATTTTATCAACACTCCTTATAGCTCATTTTAAAAGTATTAAGATTTTTATGTGACTGTTTGTGTTTTCAATAAAACAAAAATATATATACGTTGACCAGTGTCACTACGATGATAATAAAAAAAAAACATGTTCAGATCCATAACGTGAGGACATCACCAAACATTTTGTAATGTTTAGTTACCTGTCTGTATGTTTAGTTTAAACTAGAGACTCGTGAACCACTCAACGGATTTATTTATTTATTATAATATTCAGTTCAATAATCAGTGAAATTATTATAAAACAAAATCATTGATAATAAATAATAACCCATTTAATTTAAAATATCGCAAAAATATTCAATGTATAGACACGACTTTCTTATTTATTTATTATTAGTATAAATCTAAATCATTTAAGCACGATACTCTGAACAGCGAAAAAGGCATGTCAGGATCGCAGCAGATAGAGAACAGTGTCTACTTACCCCTCTAGGAGACAGAAGCCGAGTCGTCGAGTTGTTATTACTGTGCTCGGCGTTCCTTCCGTACATCGATCAAAAAGTCGATGTTATAATGATAGTTATTATAATATTGTGCGTACATATGTTGTGGCATTTCACATGCTGGTTGCGCTAATATGAGGGTAGAAAGTATCACGTATGTTGTACCCGAGTAATACGGCATTGTCGTCTTTACGTCTCTAACAATAAGGACTTTGTCACGGAACTGTCGTGATGGCGTCGTTGTCACACAGACCCTTTGAGCATTGTGTCTACAGAATTATTATTGTGGACTTTCTTTCTTGGGCAATAAGAGTAATTGTTGAGGTAGCAGTATAAAATTAGCATTCTCTCTAATAAAACATGGGGTGTGTTCCTCGATCAATCATGAGTTGGTATTTTAAATGCCATAAATTTATTTTTCATCGCGTCTTGTCTCCGCGGGTAGTTACAGAATGTTTGATGATGTCACACGAAGGGACACACACAACGGCTACATTTGACACTAACTTTGGGCTCGATTGAACCCGCGCATCTATTTAACGTCCAAATCCAATTAAAATTTGATTCTTTTTTAAAATATTTGATAACCAATGAAAACTGATGTAATCTAATGTATTATTTATATTGAAATTAAATCAACCACCCAATTCTCTATGGGAGATTCAGTGGGTGATGGAGACTACATACTAAATATGTGAAGTTTCAGGTGGATTAGACAAGGTAAGTGCAGGTCACGTGACATCGATAATCACAGTTGTGTGGTTGGACTCCGTGTGTGTGTACATCTTTAGATTCATCGTGTAATAAAAGCGGGTGTAGGTCAAGGGTAGAACGCTGGCGTCTCAATCTTGAGATCACCGAGTGTGGACTGTAAAGTAAAGTAAAGTAAAAATTTCTTTATTACATAAAGCATATGACAAATTATCCTTATATAGACTTAAAAACATAAATACAAAGGTAAGTCTTAACTAATAAGGATAGCCGTTGGCATCTATGCTAGTGTGTAGCACTGTACAATAGATACCAGCGTCTTCCGACATTCACTTATATTTTAAAACATATTTTTTATTGAGGCTTAGCTCATAAGGATAAACAATTTGGAAATCTTAGGAACTAAACAAATTAAAAAGAGATCATTGCCTATTTAAGTAATTTAATATTACAATGGAAGTAGTATTAAAATTAATAAGGTTGGGATTAGAATTTAGGGAGAATTAATTTACTGGAATTTTGGGAGTAGGTATGTGAATAATGGATAATGTTATGCTTATGTGACGGATTTGAGCAAATCTTCCGTGTCTTTGTAGTCATATCAAGAAGCCACTTTGAAATAATGGATTTGCAGAGATGAAGTTTTTTTGGGTAGATATTGAGAACATTATTTATTCTATTATACAGGTGACAGCTGACACATACATATATAATGTCGGGAGGTAACTTGCATTTCACAGATCACACTTGGAACACTTGCGGATTTATGTAGTGACGATATATTTATGTAGTGACGATATATTTATGTAGTGACGATATATTTATGTAGTGACGATATATTTATGTAGTGACGATATATTTATGTAGTGACGATATATTTATGTAGTGACGATATATTTAAGTTTATATTTTATTTTTCATCGTGTATAGTGAGCTCACCCACACAACTGAATCGAAATTTTACTCATTATCGATGTCACGTGACCTGCCATTATCTTATCTAATCCACCTGAAACTTTACGTAATATGTAGTCTCCATCACCTACTGAACCTCCCATAGAGAGTTTAACTTTATATAGTACATTATACTAGTGAGTCACGTGACCGTACTCGGAACTAATGATAAAGATAAGAAAATGACGTCATCTACTATAACAAGTGTCAATTTTAGTTACCGGTACGTTCGATTTGAATCGACACAAAGTATTACTGTAATTTTTTGTTGCAAAACATGTCCATGTATTGTATTGTATTGCTAGACTTCATGAGTGGTATAAACAAATGAACTTCTACCGGAAACGGATAGATAGAGTAAAACGCTCGCCCGCGTGATGGTTTTGCGTCTTCGATCGGTTTATCAAAGATTTTCCGATGTTTCGCGGCTTTTGGGATTCAATTAACACTCCTAATATTTTATTTGATGTGCCATATTTTTATAAGTCCGTTCGAAAAGATGGTGTAAAGACATCTGTGTTTTTTACCTAGTGAGGTGAAAAGTTGCATGTGTCACACGACGGCAATTTTTTTTTTGTTTCATTTTCCCACTAAGTGGAAAGGCAAAGGGATCTTAGCCCATACAAACATGTATGACGGTATAGTTATTATCTGTTTATAGCCACTATCCTCTTCTGTTAAGGATCATCTGAAAGGTCTGTTCTGTGTAAGTCACTGTCCTGTCGTTTCCGCTATAATGATAGCCTTATAACGCAAATACAACTGGGTTAGAAAAAACACAGGAAAAGGACTTTTGTTCCATTGAACAACACACTACACAGGTTACGGCGATTTTAATTCACAAGATTCTATCACTATTGTTGATCAAAACACCCAAAATGCAATATTTTTTCATTAAAACAAAAAAACGACGCCATCACATCTTCGCGCCTTTTTCCAACTCCGCAAATTTATTCAAAAAATATTTGCTCTCTTGCCCAAATAACTATTTTTCTACTATCTTTAGTAAACATTTTTATTACATACTCGAAATTTATTTTAATTTTTGGACCCCGTTGCGAAATGTCTCTCAGGTAAGTACGAAATATTGTACGAAATTGAATTTTTTTCTCAGTTAGGTTCTCTTCGACGTCCTAAGTTTGTCTTGACCCATAGTTCTCTTGACACTCAAAATTATTCTTATCCTCCTAGTAAGAAAAAGCGTCTTTTTTTACTAGGCACGAAAAATACTATTTCCGTTCCATGCAAATTTTTAATTCTTATTGTGAATTTTGTAAGAGCAGCATTTTTATGTTTGGGCGGCTACCTTTCTTTAGGAAACTTTTTCAGTATGATCAGCAGATTATCTCGTTTTATTTAACACCCTGTATTATGTCACTCTGACCTGCCAGTGGCAGACTTTTTTAAACAAAACTCCATCAAACGAGAAAAAAGTTTGTAGGACCAGAAAAAAACAAGCAATAATAATGTATTATATGGACCCCCGAGAGCATCTAAAACAGGGGTCAAACCGACTAGGGATCAGCGGGCGCGTGCCAACCGTGGGAACGCTGCTAATTTGTGACATCATCCCACCTACCGTTATTGATTGATAGATGCCAACCTGTGCTCTATGGTGCTAGCAATAGAGACGATATCGATGGGAGCATGTGTCTAAATGTCAGAGTATATAGCTGTGTCTTTCTGCATGATTATGACCCTTCTGAAGTCGCAATAAATTCTACTTTGGTCGACAATGTTGCGTCGAGTGTACCAGGAGCACAGGGGTTGGAGGAGTTAATTCCATATTCAAAATAAATAAATTCTGGTTTCAACTGGTTTGGAGATTAGCGCAGTGACGTCATCGGGGTGATTGGCTCAGAAAATTGTTTTTGTTTGCTGTTTCGGCGATGCAGTGATGGGAATAATTAGGTAATTTAAAGCTCAGTAGTCCGGTCCATGCGGGGCGCCAAACATTTACCAAACATTATTTTGATGACATCTTAAAAAACCAGTTTTATTCTGTAACAGGTACACATTCAAGATGAATATCATACAAGTTAATTCTAAGTTCCGTCAGTAGGAACTGTCGGTTACGAAGTGTGATGATGTGTAGGAAGCGTTCATTTGAACCAGTGTCCATTCTAAGTTCCGTCAGTAGGAACTGTCGGTTACGAAGTGTGATGATGTGTAGGAAGCGTTCATTTGAACCAGTGTCCATTCAAAGTTCCGTCAGTATGAACTGTCGGTTACGAAGTGTGATGATGTGTAGGAAGCGTTCATTTGAACCAGTGTCCATTCAAAGTTCCGTCAGTATGAACTGTCGGTTACGAAGTGTGATGATGTGTAGGAAGCGTTCATTTGAACCAGTGTCCATTCTAAGTTCCGTCAGTATGAACTGTCGGTTACGAAGTGTGATGATGTGTAGGAAGCGTTCATTTGAACCAGTGTCCATTCTAAGTTCCGTCAGTATGAACTGTCGGTTACGAAGTGTGATGATGTGTAGGAAGCGTTCATTTGAACCAGTGTCCATTCTAAGTTCCGTCAGTAGGAACTGTCGGTTACGAAGTGTGATGATGTGTAGGAAGCGTTCATTTGAACCAGTGTCCATTCAAAGTTCCGTCAGTATGAACTGTCGGTTACGAAGTGTGATGATGTGTAGGAAGCGTTCATTTGAACCAGTGTCCATTCAAAGTTCCGTCAGTATGAACTGTCGGTTACGAAGTGTGATGATGTGTAGGAAGCGTTCATTTGAACCAGTGTCCATTCTAAGTTCCGTCAGTATGAACTGTCGGTTACGAAGTGTGATGATGTGTAGGAAGCGTTCATTTGAACCAGTGTCCATTCTAAGTTCCGTCAGTATGAACTGTCGGTTACGAAGTGTGATGATGTGTAGGAAGCGTTCATTTGAACCAGTGGCCATTCCAAGTTCCGTCAGTATGAACTGTCGGTTACGAAGTGTGATGATGTGTAGGAAGCGTTCATTTGAACCAGTGTCCATTCTAAGTTCCGTCAGTAGGAACTGTCGGTTACGAAGTGTGATGATGTGTAGGAAGCGTTCATTTGAACCAGTGTCCATTCTAAGTTCCGTCAGTAGGAACTGTCGGTTACGAAGTGTGATTATGTGTAGGAAGCGTTCATTTGAACCAGTGTCCATTCTAAGTTCCGTCAGTATGAACTGTCGGTTACGAAGTGTGATGATGTGTAGGAAGCGTTCATTTGAACCAGTGTCCATTCTAAGTTCCGTCAGTAGGAACTGTCGGTTACGAAGTGTGATGATGTGTAGGAAGCGTTCCTTTGAACCAGTGTCCATTCTAAGTTCCATCAGTAGGAACTGTCGGTTACGAAGTGTGATGATGTGTAGGAAGCGTTCATTTGAACCAGTGTCCATTCTAAGTTCCGTCAGTATGAACTGTCGGTTACGAAGTGTGATGATGTGTAGGAAGCGTTCATTTGAACCAGTGTCCATTCTAAGTTCCGTCAGTAGGAACTGTCGGTTACGAAGTGTGATGATGTGTAGGAAGCGTTCATTTGAACCAGTGTCCATTCTAAGTTCCGTCAGTATGAACTGTCGGTTACGAAGTGTGATGATGTGTAGGAAGCGTTCATTTGAACCAGTGTCCATTCTAAGTTCCGTCAGTAGGAACTGTCGGTTACGAAGTGTGATGATGTGTAGGAAGCGTTCATTTGAACCAGTGTCCATTCTAAGTTCCGTCAGTATGAACTGTCGGTTACGAAGTGTGATGATGTGTGGGAAGCGTTCATTTGAACCAGTGTCCATTCTAAGTTCCGTCAGTAGGAACTGTCGGTTACGAAGTGTGATGATGTGTAGGAAGCGTTCATTTGAACCAGTGTCCATTCTAAGTTCCGTCAGTAGGAACTGTCGGTTACGAAGTGTGATGATGTGTAGGAAGCGTTCATTTGAACCAGTGTCCATTCTAAGTTCCGTCAGTAGGAACTGTCGGTTACGAAGTGTGATGATGTGTAGGAAGCGTTCATTTGAACCAGTGTCCATTCTAAGTTCCGTCAGTATGAACTGTCGGTTACGAAGTGTGATGATGTGTAGGAAGCGTTCATTTGAACCAGTGTCCATTCTAAGTTCCGTCAGTAGGAACTGTCGGTTACGAAGTGTGATGATGTGTAGGAAGCGTTCATTTGAACCAGTGTCCATTCTAAGTTCCGTCAGTATGAACTGTCGGTTACGAAGTGTGATGATGTGTAGGAAGCGTTCATTTGAACCAGTGTCCATTCTAAGTTCCGTCAGTAGGAACTGTCGGTTACGAAGTGTGATGATGTGTAGGAAGCGTTCATTTGAACCAGTGTCCATTCTAAGTTCCGTCAGTATGAACTGTCGGTTACGAAGTGTGATGATGTGTAGGAAGCGTTCATTTGAACCAGTGTCCATTCTAAGTTCCGTCAGTAGGAACTGTCGGTTACGAAGTGTGATGATGTGTAGGAAGCGTTCATTTGAACCAGTGTCCATTCTAAGTTCCGTCAGTAGGAACTGTCGGTTACGAAGTGTGATGATGTGTAGGAAGCGTTCATTTGAACCAGTGTCCATTCTAAGATCCGTCAGTAGGAACTGTCGGTTACGAAGTGTGATGATGTGTAGGAAGCGTTCATTTGAACCAGTGTCCATTCTAAGTTCCGTCAGTAGGAACTGTCGGTTACGAAGTGTGATGATGTGTAGGAAGCGTTCATTTGAACCAGTGTCCATTCTAAGTTCCGTCAGTATGAACTGTCGGTTACGAAGTGTGATGATGTGTAGGAAGCGTTCATTTGAACCAGTGTCCATTCAAAGTTCCGTCAGTAGGAACTGTCGGTTACGAAGTGTGATGATGTGTAGGAAGCGTTCATTTGAACCAGTGTCCATTCAAAGTTCCGTCAGTATGAACTGTCGGTTACG
Source organism: Ypsolopha sequella (assembly GCA_934047225.1). Lineage (NCBI taxonomy): Eukaryota > Metazoa > Arthropoda > Insecta > Lepidoptera > Ypsolophidae > Ypsolopha > Ypsolopha sequella. The sequence continues at coordinate 253,142 of OW204009.1, read as the reverse complement.
AAGTGTGATGATGTGTAGGAAGCGTTCATTTGAACCAGTGTCCATTCTAAGTTCCGTCAGTAGGAACTGTCGGTTACGAAGTGTGATGATGTGTAGGAAGCGTTCATTTGAACCAGTGTCCATTCTAAGTTCCGTCAGTAGGAACTGTCGGTTACGAAGTGTGATGATGTGTAGGAAGCGTTCATTTGAACCAGTGTCCATTCTAAGTTCCGTCAGTATGAACTGTCGGTTACGAAGTGTGATGATGTGTAGGAAGCGTTCATTTGAACCAGTGTCCATTCTAAGTTCCGTCAGTAGGAACTGTCGGTTACGAAGTGTGATGATGTGTAGGAAGCGTTCATTTGAACCAGTGTCCATTCTAAGTTCCGTCAGTATGAACTGTCGGTTACGAAGTGTGATGATGTGTAGGAAGCGTTCATTTGAACCAGTGTCCATTCTAAGTTCCGTCAGTAGGAACTGTCGGTTACGAAGTGTGATGATGTGTAGGAAGCGTTCATTTGAACCAGTGTCCATTCTAAGTTCCGTCAGTATGAACTGTCGGTTACGAAGTGTGATGATGTGTAGGAAGCGTTCATTTGAACCAGTGTCCATTCTAAGTTCCGTCAGTATGAACTGTCGGTTACGAAGTGTGATGATGTGTAGGAAGCGTTCATTTGAACCAGTGTCCATTCTAAGTTCCGTCAGTATGAACTGTCGGTTACGAAGTGTGATGATGTGTAGGAAGCGTTCATTTGAACCAGTGTCCATTCTAAGTTCCGTCAGTAGGAACTGTCGGTTACGAAGTGTGATGATGTGTAGGAAGCGTTCATTTGAACCAGTGTCCATTCTAAGTTCCGTCAGTAGGAACTGTCGGTTACGAAGTGTGATGATGTGTAGGAAGCGTTCATTTGAACCAGTGTCCATTCTAAGTTCCGTCAGTAGGAACTGTCGGTTACGAAGTGTGATGATGTGTAGGAAGCGTTCATTTGAACCAGTGTCCATTCTAAGTTCCGTCAGTAGGAACTGTCGGTTACGAAGTGTGATGATGTGTAGGAAGCGTTCATTTGAACCAGTGTCCATTCTAAGTTCCGTCAGTAGGAACTGTCGGTTACGAAGTGTGATGATGTGTAGGAAGCGTTCATTTGAACCAGTGTCCATTCTAAGTTCCGTCAGTAGGAACTGTCGGTTACGAAGAGTGATGATGTGTAGGAAGCGTTCATTTGAACCAGTGTCCATTCTAAGTTCCGTCAGTATGAACTGTCGGTTACGAAGTGTGATGATGTGTAGGAAGCGTTCATTTGAACCAGTGTCCATTCTAAGTTCCGTCAGTATGAACTGTCGGTTACGAAGTGTGATGATGTGTAGGAAGCGTTCATTTGAACCAGTGTCCATTCTAAGTTCCGTCAGTAGGAACTGTCGGTTACGAAGTGTGATGATGTGTAGGAAGCGTTCATTTGAACCAGTGTCCATTCTAAGTTCCGTCAGTAGGAACTGTCGGTTACGAAGTGTGATGATGTGTAGGAAGCGTTCATTTGAACCAGTGTCCATTCTAAGTTCCGTCAGTATGAACTGTCGGTTACGAAGTGTGATGATGTGTAGGAAGCGTTCATTTGAACCAGTGTCCATTCTAAGTTCCGTCAGTAGGAACTGTCGGTTACGAAGTGTGATGATGTGTAGGAAGCGTTCATTTGAACCAGTGTCCATTCAAAGTTCCGTCAGTAGGAACTGTCGGTTACGAAGTGTGATGATGTGTAGGAAGCGTTCATTTGAACCAGTGTCCATTCAAAGTTCCGTCAGTAGGAACTGTCGGTTACGAAGTGTGATGATGTGTAGGAAGCGTTCATTTGAACCAGTGTCCATTCAAAGTTCCGTCAGTAGGAACTGTCGGTTACGAAGTGTGATGATGTGTAGGAAGCGTTCATTTGAACCAGTGTCCATTCAAAGTTCCGTCAGTAGGAACTGTCGGTTACGAAGTGTGATGATGTGTAGGAAGCGTTCATTTGAACCAGTGTCCATTCAAAGTTCCGTCAGTAGGAACTGTCGGTTACGTAGTGTGATGATGTGTAGGAAGCGTTCATTTGAACCAGTGTCCATTCTAAGATCCGTCAGTATGAACTGTCGGTTACGAAGTGTGATGATGTGTAGGAAGCGTCCATTTGAACCAGTGTCCATTCAAAGTTCCGTCAGTATGAACTGTCGGTTACGAAGTGTGATGATGTGTAGGAAGCGTTCATTTGAACCAGTGTCCATTCTAAGATCCGTCAGTATGAACTGTCGGTTACGAAGTGTGATGATGTGTAGGAAGCGTTCATTTGAACCAGTGTCCATTCTAAGATCCGTCAGTATGAACTGTCGGTTACGAAGTGTGATGATGTGTAGGAAGCGTTCATTTGAACCAGTGTCCATTCAAAGTTCCGTCAGTATGAATTGTCGGTTACGAAGTGTGATGATGTGTAGGAAGCGTTCATTTGAACCAGTGTCCATTCTAAGATCCGTCAGTATGAACTGTCGGTTACGAAGTGTGATGATGTGTAGGAAGCGTTCATTTGAACCAGTGTCCATTCTAAGTTCCGTGGTTCAAGGTTCGTTACACACTCCAAAACACACACACGTTTTCTCCGACATACGTCAAATTATTCGTTTCTCTATATTTCGTGGGCAGATCGTAAAATTGACAGATAGTAAAGTATGAAATAGAAAATCTTTTACCAAAAGTCAAAAATAAGTGCGACGACGAGCTGAGCGAGATGGAGCGTGTTAGGTTTATGTGTAAATAAATTTGGGGAACCGAGCGAAGCGGAGCGGATTAAGGACCCTCCTAGTTTTAACAGAAATATGCCCAATTCTATGATATGCCGACAACATTTGTCTGACTGACTGACAACGCATAATATGATCCTTAAGGTGCGACCCCCAGCAAATGTTCCTTAAGGCACGACCCCCAGCAAATGTTCCTTAAGGCACGACCCCCAGCAAATGTTCCTTAAGGCGCGACCCCCAGCAAATGTTCCTTAAGAGTATGACATAGCCTAAACAAAAACCAGTTCCGGGCGTGGCTTATTCATGTTACATTTGCGCGCGGGGGGAAATTCGTCCCGGTCTCTAAGCTCGCGTCACCATAGCAAAAATACGAATAGAGTGGACGAGGCAGGGTCAAAAGTAATACTTATTTTATCTAATTTATTAGTGTATTTCGATCATCGTCACACGGCATTGATCCTACTTGCTATCACGTCGGGACGTAAATTTATTATGGTCGGCTAAAAGTGGTTTTTTGAGTGTTTGATTTATCAGTTGACCCTCGGAACATTTCAGACACTCCTTTAGAGATACATAATAATATCGTGACGGTTAATTGTCACCATTACCCATTCTTTAAATATTTTTCGCCCGTTGAGCTGGTTTTACACTTGCGGGAAAATAAATTGGACCAAAAATTTCTTTACAAAAATTTTTTACTAAAGTTGTTATTAAAAAAAGTGGAAACTAACAAATATTCTCAGAAGGAATGCACCACGTCAATATCTATCTCACTGTAGCCTATATCAATTATGCCTCTCTCATTCAACTACGTTTAACTGCGTTACTATCTCATTCCAACTAATTTTAAATAGCGTCACTATTTATCTCACTCTAACGCGTATTAAATGGCATTTCTAATGAACGTCAAATATTTTAACTGCCCGCCACTCTTTCATTCTAAATTCTAATTATTTAAAAAAATACGCAGCTCCTTTGGTAGTAAAATAGCAATAACTTTTTTTTCAAAAATTGCCAGATCATTTGAAAAACAATATTTGATGAGCCGTTATTTAAGACAATTTGCAAAACTAACATAGAACATTTTTTTTCAGGGTGTGGTGTCGAACTAACCTAATTCCAAAAAATTGCTCATAAATTGGGTTTTTATTTTTTCTTCCTGATGTTACAGCATTTCAAGGTTTATTTTTGACTTTATCAATAGCAGGACTATTCAGAGTTGCGCAATAAAAATTTTATTCTTAGAATTTAGAACTGGTTAGCTTTGACTCTCAAAAATCTATTCGAATTTATAAAAGTACCATCAACTCGAAGACTATCTACTTTTTGCTGAGGTCATAATTTGATATTCTGGTCAGTCATGAGCTGGCCTACTAGCCTTCCATGCGTTGACTTTTGGGACACCTGTTTACCCTTGGGATAAATCGCCAAGTGTTTAAAATATAAAAATTTATTTGTATCATAGTTTGAAATGTTCAGGTCTCTTTACGCAAAATGAAAAAACAAAACTCTTTTAGGATTTATTTGTTGTCCCTATGTTTGTCTGTTTGTCCGTTTGTCTAGGCAATTTTTCTGGGTAAAATCAAGAAATGCTAATATTTACAGCCCTGTAAAACATACATATTATAACATTTTTATGGCCTTTTGTTTAACTTTTTCATACAAATTTTCTCCTTATGAAAATATAGAGATCAACACTTGACATAATATTTTGCATTTGAAAGAAAGCACAGAAAGGAACTGTAGAACAAATAATGTAAAAAATATAAAAACCATATCGTTCTATTCTAAATGGATTAATAATTTACTGTTTGTTCAGTGTGGCGATAGCTTTGTTTATTTTTTTTTTCTTTGTTACAAAGATAACAAAAATTTTCATACAAGGTTTTCCTTAAGGGCTATTTCTCCGAATTTGTAACAAAATATTAAGAAATAATTATAACGGTAAAGTATACCTTTTAGCTAAGACAATTTATTGTTAAAAGTTTGCTATATGCATAAACATATTTTAATGATATTATGGTATCTTCAAAATAATTGGGTTTTCCAGAAGCGTGATATCAGATTATTTAAGAAATTTACGGCTGGTATCACGACGACGGATAAGCCAATTATTTTATTACTATTGTAATATAATTAAAAATATGTTTATGCATACAGCAGACTTTTAACTATAAGTTTTCTTAACTAAAAGTTGTATTTTTACTTATTGAAATTGTATTTCTCATCAAGAAGTGCAAGATGACAATATATTCAAAATAAGTTAATTGAATTTGTGAAATGGTTTCAGGTAAAAACAGTTTTCCATGAAACGGTAACTGTTTATACTTGGCAAAGTGTGTAAGCTTAGTCATCTTAACATGAACGACGCCTGTATTTCTCTCTTTTTTATTTCCAGTATAGATAAAAATATAAAAACTTGTTAAACTTTGCGTAAAAACGAGGCAATATTGACGATATCCTGACAGTTATTATGATGGTGTTTTATCAAATTTTGCTTTTTGGGCTGTATAGAGACGTAGTTAGATGTCACTAGAATATACTCATGAAAAAAGATATGAAGAAAATAAGCTATAGACTTCACATTCGGTTTATACCTATTGTATGAATTTTAAGAAAAATACAGGGGTAAAGGGACCTCTTAAGGAAAACCTTGTATTAAACTATTTGTTATCTTAGTAAAAAATAATTCAAGGAAATCTATCGCCGCAAAGCTATCGCCACATTGAACAGTAGATAATTAATCCCTTTAGAATAGAACAACATGCTTTTCATATTTTTTACATTATTTGTTCAACAATTCCTTTCTGTGTTGACTTTTAAATGCAAAATATTATCTCAAGTGTTCATCCCTACATTTTCATAGTGGGAAAATTTGTATTAAAAACGTAAAAAACTAAAACGTAATATAAATAAAAACGTCAAAAGTATGTTTTTACAGCTCTATAGAGTGCCGTTAATATTAGTATTTATTAATTTTACCCAGAAAAAATTGTCTAGACAAACGGACAGACAGACAAACATAGGGATAACAAATTAGTCCTAATAGAGTTTCATTGTTTTCATTTTGCGTAACAGAACCTGAACATGTACCGACAGGATTATCTACGATCTAATAATTTTGCCATGCACTGTAAATATTTCAAAATAAATTTCTATATTTTAAATACTTGGCGATTTATCCCAAGTAAGTGTACCTATATAATTTGCAAAAAACTTCACTTATTGGACCTGAAATGGTGAGCCAATACTAGAGGGTAATTTCACGAAAAGGTCATTGACCTTTGATACAGATCTCAGTAAGTATAAGTAAATTAATTTGGGTTTCAATATTGATCAAAAAATTATTCTTTTAGAGTAACATATATTATTTTCCCGCATAAAAGTATGAATTCATTCCAAATTCATTCAGTTTTGTTGTTATGACTATGGCACGATGTAGCTAAATCACTCATACGCATATTTTGTTGAGTTTTTAACGGCAGGAATATGATGCTCCTCGAAATATTACTTTATTAAATTAATTTCAATGTGTTTTGAAGTAGTTTTGGGAGATATTTATAGCTTGCAAAAAAGGGCACAGGTTCCACGTCTTACGGGCGCCAACGCTAGGCGTAGACTGACAATATCTTGCTGCCACTGACTGCATCAGTGGATTTACGTATTTTTGGAAAAAGGGGGTGCTTTTTTTGACCCGAATAACGTGGTATTTGGAAAATGAATAGATATCATTCACACCAATTTTATTGAAAAAAAACCAACAAAATCACGAAAGCGATACCTGAAACAAAATCGATAAGAAGTGTGCAATAGAGGGTTACAAAAAAATTCATTGACAGTACAAATATGAATCGATTAACGTGGTTTGTGGAAAATGAATACCTTAAAGTTCAACCAAAAACATGTATTTTTTTTATGGCTATACGTAACCTAATTATTGCAACAAAATCATCCGAAAGTTGACATTTTATTTCTGTTTGTATTTTCGTTCCCCTTAAGGCGCGACCCCCAGCAAAATGCTGCACTAAACCGTTTCTTGCTTTCTTTAAACCCGTTATTGGACGGAAATTTAAATAAATAAAACCAGCCAAGTGCGAGGCGGACTCGCGCACAAAGGGTCCCGTACCACCACACAATATAGACACTGAACCATAAAAACATTATGGTAAATAGTTCCACTTGCAGTTATGAACGACCAATTTAACTTGACACTTACGGTTAACTGGAAGCATTAAGTTAAGCATTAACTAGCATTAATTTTATGAATTGTATGTTTTATATATATATTATAGCTGTATGTTTTATATATATATTATAGCTGTAAGTTTTCCTTAAATAAATAAAATAAAAAAATAAATTAAGTTTGCTTCATGTACAAGGTTTATGTGCAATAAAGAAGTTTATTATTATTAGTATTTATTAAACTCTCTGTATCTAAAGTATCGAAATACCACTAAGTTGGACATTGACAACTTCCCAAATAAAAAAAAATAAAAAAAACAGGTTTTTTCCTACGTGTATGTTATCAGACCTACCTGTAAAACAAATTTCAAGTTTGTAAGTCAACTGGAAGTGCCCTTTAGGTTTTTATGGTGAACCAATTTGTATGAAATTGATTATGTAAAGTACACGCTGAGACGTGGTCTTCTACCAAAGGCTTGATCCGCCGATTTAAGGTCGCTCAACGAGCTATGGAGCGGGCTATGCTTGGGATATCTCTATCCGAAACGAAGATATCCGTCAGAGATCGAAGGTGACCGACATAGTCTGCGAATCAGTAAGTTGAAGTGGCAGTGGACTGGCTATATTTGTCACCAACGTGATAACCGTTAGGGCCGTAAGGCATTAGAATGGAGACCACGTACAGCAAAGCGCAGCGTAGGCCGCCCTCGTGCCCGTTAGACTGACGATCTGAAGGACTGGATGCGGCTGGATGCGGCTGGATGAGGATGACTGAGGACCGCCAAGAGTGGCGTAATATTGGGGAGGTCTATGTCCAGCAGTGGACGAATACGGGCTGATGGATGGATTTTCAATAACTTTTTTCGCGTCAAATTAGTAGACTGATTTTTTTAAAACACCATGGAGCTGTAGACTTCTGTACGAGGTACAAGTTTGAAATTGATATCTCAACGGAGCCCGACCAAATGAGAGCCTTGACAGAAAGACGGTTTCACAAATATTGTTTCCGTCGATATTTGTACCGACACACATCGAGCTGCTAATTTAGGTTTTAATACTACAATTTTTTTCCTGTAACTTTCCACAAACTGCCTTCATTTACTACCGACTCGTTTATTTGAGACTACCTTACTATGACTTTTACTATGAGACTACCGATTTTCATCTGCTACGATCCTGGTATACCTCTTTCACCTCTTCAACATCCATTAATTACAAGTTCTTTTACAAGTATTCCGAGTACTTTTCACTTTGCTCCTCTTCAATCGTTCGTTTTGGTAATTTTCTGTGTATTTGCACGCAATTTGATGTGGGTTGGTCTTGTTACGGCATTGCTGATTAATTATGAGCATGTGACAATGTCCGCGAATCCCCGGACAAGGAAAATACAAGGGTTCGAATTTTACAACGAAAATGTTAAAAAGACAATATTAATTGTGCGATTCAACACTCATATGTCATAACGCAGGTGTGGAAGACACCAATAAATTTACATATACCCCTGAGACACCAAGCCACACAACATTAGTCCCTGCTACTACACAATAAGAGTCAAGACTCGTGTCTAATTATGTTGAACGTTGGTGCTTCAAGTCGTGTAGCGGTTGCAATATGATTTAGTGAACAAGTGTGGAGGTTCCGACGTGGAGCGTTACTGAGTGGAACACGAGGGTGGGCTTTAATTTAAAAAATATATTATTGTTATAAGTTTATCTTGGCCAGCAAATAATTCATTGAAAACTGCAGGTCTCCGAAATTACTTGGCATAATACACTGAAGAAAAGGCCACCGACACACCCTTTTCGGCTCTATTATTAAAATTATATAAAAGGGAGATGACAGCACATTCTACTTACTATAATCATGACAAGATACACGCTCACCAACTTGTTGTGTTATATATTTTACGTATTTTATAATAACAAACCACAGAAAAAAGTTGTAGGTTGTGTCAGAGATACAACCGTAAATTATTTAAGTGGATACTTCTTACAAAGCCTCTTTCCATCAGTGACGGCGGCGCTACTTTATATTCTCTGGCCGCGCGACGCTTTCGCGTACGATAGTTTATTTGTTAATTTATTTGTGGAAGTGACGCATACAGTGGCGTGCACTGACCTTTTTTCCGGAAAAGCAATCAAAAGGTCAAGTACGACAATAAAAAAAATATTTAAATAGCACTTTGACAAAAAAAGTTTGTATGACCCCAGGGAAAGCACTGCCTACCCTAGAGTGAACTTTTTCATACAAACTTTTTTTTTTCAATGTGTTGGTTAAATTTTTTCATATTTTTTTTATTGTCGTACTTGACCTTCTGATTGCTTTTCCGGAAAAAAGTTCTGTGCACGCCACTCACACGTTCTGAACATGCCCCCCCATACGAGATGAACAAAGAAGTATCCACTTCAAAATCCACGCCAAATGGTAAATCCAATAAAATATGTACCAACAAATAAGTGAATGTACCTACAAATAAGATGAAGTTAAATGATACTGGGTTCGAATTTAACCTTTATTGTATGTGACGTAAGGACTAGCACTGAATATGGAAACGTGCTACTTGAATCAGGGAGGATGACCCTTAATGACGTAAGTGAGGGCCGAGACGAAGCCACTGATTGAAGGGAGGCACTGCTTCAAAATGAGAAACTCTCTATTCCATATGTACAGTTGGATCCAGTCAATAGAAGCAAGTTAAACCGGTCCACTCGTCACACGAAATGAGAAACTCTCATACAATACTATATTCCATATGTACAGTTGGATCCAGTCAATAGAAGCAAGTTAAACCGGTCCACTCGTCACACGAAATGAGAAACTCTCATACAATACTATATTCCATATGTACAGTTGGATCCAGTCAATAGAAGCAAGTTAAACCGGTCCACTCGTCACACGAAATGAGAAACTCTCATACAATACTATATTCCATATGTACAGTTGGATCCAGTCAATAGAAGCAAGTTAAACCGGTCCACTCGTCACACGAAATGAGAAACTCTCATACAATACTATATTCCATATGTACAGTTGGATCCAGTCAATAGAAGCAAGTTAAACCGGTCCACTCGTCACACGAAATGAGAAACTCTCATACAATACTATATTCCATATGTACAGTTGGATCCAGTCAATAGAAGCAAGTTAAACCGGTCCACTCGTCACACGAAATGAGAAACTCTCATACAATACTATATTCCATATGTACAGTTGGATCCAGTCAATAGAAGCAAGTTAAACCGGTCCACTCGTCACACGAAATGAGAAACTCTCATACAATACTATATTCCATATGTACAGTTGGATCCAGTCAATAGAAGCAAGTTAAACCGGTCCACTCGTCACACGAAATGAGAAACTCTCATACAATACTATATTCCATATGTACAGTTGGATCCAGTCAATAGAAGCAAGTTAAACCGGTCCACTCGTCACACGAAATGAGAAACTCTCATACAATACTATATTCCATATGTACAGTTGGATCCAGTCAATAGAAGCAAGTTAAACCGGTCCACTCGTCACACGAAATGAGAAACTCTCATACAATACTATATTCCATATGTACAGTTGGATCCAGTCAATAGAAGCAAGTTAAACCGGTCCACTCGTCACACGAAATGAGAAACTCTCATACAATACTATATTCCATATGTACAGTTGGATCCAGTCAATAGAAGCAAGTTAAACCGGTCCACTCGTCACACGAAATGAGAAACTCTCATACAATACTATATTCCATATGTACAGTTGGATCCAGTCAATAGAAGCAAGTTAAACCGGTCCACTCGTCACACGAAATGAGAAACTCTCATACAATACTATATTCCATATGTACAGTTGGATCCAGTCAATAGAAGCAAGTTAAACCGGTCCACTCGTCACACGAAATCTAAAGACCTTAAATAAAGTGATCTCATTTAGACCATGGCTGAGTATTTAGACAAAGTGGAATGGAATTATAAATAAAATGTACCAGCTACGCTGAACTTAATACCTATGTACTCTTTTATGGATATTTTTTTTTTATGTGGTAAAATAAGTACACGAGTTAAAGTAAAGTTTAAAATAAAATACACGAGGCAAGTAGGAGAAAAATAATATATTATAAGTCATTGTAATATGTGACGGATTACACTATATATATATATATATATATATATATATATATATATATATATCTTGTCACGTATAAAAAAATATTTTTGTTTTTAGGGTTCCGAACGTCAAAATTATAAAAAGGAACCCTTATGGGGTCTACAGCGCACATTGTGCTGTACAAAATCAGGCTTCTATCTCGACGCGAAAACAAGTTATTGCCCTTAACATAATCAATTTAACATACAAATTTTTGACACTCGCAAGGGAATTAAAACCTATACGGCACTTCCAGTTGACTTGGAAACTTGAAATTTTGTTTACAGGTAGGTAAATTTTATGTTTATGTTTACACATAGGAAAAAAAATTACAAATATTTAATGATTTGCAAGTGGACTTATTTACCATGTTTTTAAGGTTCCGTACTCGTATTGTGTGGTGGTACGGAACCCTTTGTGCGCGAGTCCGACTCGCACTTGGCAGATTTTTTTATAATATATGATAGCTGCTTTTAGTTTAGATCACACCGAAAATTACTTTTTTTAACTAACTTTAAGAAAAAGCTCCATTACATACTCGAAATTAATTTCGAAAATCGAACTTTCTGGAGCCCGTTACGAAATGACTGTCAGGTCAGTAAGAAATGTGGGTTATTTTATAAATAAAATTATACTCAATATGTTTTGATGTTTTAACTTCAATATATTTTTATGGAATGGTTATTGTACCATTTGTACCAATAATTATATACTTGTAAGTACAGCCATGGTTTGATTATAAATAACTTTCCTATAGGCTGGACGTGCCTCTAAATTCTTGTTGAAAACATTTTCAATAATTATTAGCGTAAACAACAAATTAACAATGTATTATTAACATAAAATTGAAATACTGTTTAAGAATGACTTATTTAGAGCGTTTGAAAGATAATTTACGTACACGTGTCGCTACACGTCATATCATAACATCTAAAATATTTAATTTATTTTGTTTCTTCACAGCCTTTGGCTCACGTCCTTCCTGGGGTAAGAAAACATGTCATTTTGTACTCGGTACAAAATATACTACTCTACAGCTACTGTATTTTATAATTTTACTGTATTTTATAATTTAATATTTTTGTACTGGTACGTACATTTTTTTATTTACGATTGTTTCTTTGTGGGAGTCGTTCAGTATGATCAGTAGAATATGTGGTTTCATTTAAAGACACGTGTCCGTGTACACCTGTATAGCTAGTGTTACAAGTATACTCGAGTATTCAATAAATTTAATAATTTTGAAAAGTGAAAGTATTAAATTTATTCATATTTACAATAGTTACATAGTAGATATGTATATATTGACACAACATAAATAATGTGTACATAATTATTATACCTATACATTATACAGGGTGAATTTATAGTCATCGTCCAAATTTATATCGGAGACTTGGGAATTCACTCGGTAATAGGAAGTCGAAATTTCATTTTACGAATTTCACAAAAATTTGGTGTTGATCGATGATACTGATCAGCACTTACCAAGCCTCCAGTATGAATATGGACGGTGATGAAAAAATTATCCTGTATATTTCTCCGGAATAGAAGAGCTTGTATTACAAGATTGATGGATGTGAAAGAGGCGAAAGAGGTGTGTTTGGATCGTAGCAGATGGAAATCTGTAGTCTCTACACATGTACATAATATGTATGTACATTTCCCCACATCACGGTGGGTACATCGCCGCAGGTCGGACGGGAACTACCGTCATGGGTTTTAGAGCATTGATTTATTAAGGCAGTTGTGACGTCACACGTGGAGGGAAATTTCGATATTGCAGAAAAATGTCGAGATTGTTCGGAACAGCGACTCAATTTGAAGAGAACTGTCAAATATTTCATCTGCTGTGTCAGTTTATGGATCTGCCATTGAATTATAGAATAAGGATCAATCTTTTGAGAGTCCTATAGCTAAGAAGTATACTTAATTTTGGAACACCTATAAACTTCATTTTGTTAAATTAAAATTGTTTTTGGTTGTGAATAGTAACTATCTATATCTATAAAAGCGGCCGTTTTTAGCAAAAGTTAAAAAGTTAGCTCATCAAAGACGTTGTCTATTAAAACTATGCTCAGATCAAAGGTAGTTTTTATAAAAAACTTGTTAAAAAACCAATAACGACGACAGAAGTAGGTATTATTATTTAATTCTGTTACCTTTTCCATCAACTTTACACCCGCGGATATTTAGTTGTTTTAACTGTCTAATTTTGCAATTTAAAACTTTCATACATTGAATTACAAAAGTTTTAAATAACAAAATTAGATTTTAAAAAAGTTTGTTTGTAAAAAAACTGATTATTCGCGGGTGTAAAGTTGATGGAACGTGTGGAAAAAGGTAACAGAATTAAATACAAGTTTGTATGAAGATTGCCTTGGACCATCACCTTAAGTTGCTACGGAAAAAAAATCGACACTTTTAGAACTAGCATATCTACTTCTATCTATTATTTTGATAAAATAGTATATTATTTTTGGAATCTTTTTCTAGGGATCTGTTAAAACAGAAACGTAATTGGAGAAATTCAGCTTGATAGAAATATTTATTGAAATTAGGTCTTTTTCGACACAAATTCTCTTGGTTTGACGATTCAGAATGACACATGGACTGCAATTATGTTTTATTACATGGGTTTTAACAATATATAGAACCTGCTTAAACGAAATTTTGATAGCAACTTTAGTACATTTTATATTAATAAAAAACCGACTTTTTGCTACTTTTCCACGAATCCGTCCCTCTCACATTGAGGATTTTTTCACACATAGAGTAACAGGGACGCTAAAACTTTTACATATCGCCTTAAAATAGTTCATTGCTATATCTGTGCATTCACTTGAGCAGATTTTCAATAATTATTATAGTAAGTAAATAATGTTTTTTTTTTCTAAAGTGGCAGCACTTTCGTAGCTCTTATAGCCTTAAAAGGGATCCCATTTCGGGCAGTACCCTAAAAGTAGGAGAAGCACTTTGTAACATTATACATTTAAATTAAAATTCGCATCACAGCGACGGAACCCTCCAACTAAACTAATTATTCAGTGTAACGTACTTATAATGTGCCAGATTTAATCATACCCAACTTTGACATCCCGTGGTGGAGTCAGACAACTTGCAACGAGTTGTTTTATACATTATGTCTCTTGCCCCCGGCTTTGTTTGCGCTCAAGGAGTACAATAAAGTTCATCTACTCTCATTATATAATAAGGTAATTACAACATCAAAAACGGTTTTATAAGTAATTGTTTGTCCGATGTTATAAAATTACATTATAACACCGCTATTCTCCGCTGTGATTAGCTCAATTTATTATACAGAGTGGAAAAAATTCAAGGGCCCTGGAGGGGAACTACCTTAAATCCTTTAGTTAGCTCATTTCACTGAAAGAAAACATTTCTTTATTTAAAAAAAAAAAACAAAACTGCATACAAATATCTTCTAAAAATAATCACTCGCTATTTTATTATACAAATCGGTAGGATTTTTGTTCAGGACAAAATTTGTCTAATAAACATTACAGGCCCGCTTCTACTGAGGAGGATAAACAAGTGTAAAATTCAAATTCAAATTCAAATATTTCTTGCTTTCATGTTGTACAATATAGGGTGTTACAATATACATAAGTGGTATCAAACATGACCCTGTAAGGGCATAGCAAATTAATTATTAAATAATATCACATCATAATATTATCTTATCGCATAACTAATTTATGTTAGATTAACTGACAATTATTATTTTAATATTATATATTAAGTAGGTACGTACAATTAAGTTTACAATGAAAATGAAACAATTTCACTAGATTTTCTAATTCTTAATTACTTAATTCTAAAAACTCTTGTAATCTATAATAACATTTTTTTAAGAGAAAGTCTTTTAAGTTTTGTTGGAAATTATTGAAATTTTTGTTTTCTTTTAAATTTTCTGGTAAATTATTATAAATTTTTATACACATGACAAAAGGACTGGTGTGGACGAATTTTAGGCTAGAAGAAGGTATGGCTAATTTGTTACGTGGTCTTAAGTTTTGTGGTCTTGAATGTTTAGGAAATTGGTGGATATTTTTTTGGACAAATAAGCAGATTGTGATGTTAGTGTAAGTATACCATATTTAATGAAATAGGGTCTACAGCTTTCCATTGAATCAATATTGGCTATTATTCTTATACATTTTTTTGTAGTTTGAACAGTTTTGTTGCGTCTGTACTACTGCCCCAGAGAATTACTCCATACTGCAGCCATGAGTGCGCGTACGCATATTACATGGTTTTTGTTGTGTTTATATTTGTTGTTTATTTGAGTTCGTATAGTGCATAGGTGAATCTGGATAATTTAGAAGCTATTTTATTTATATGGGCTTTCCAGTTAAGGTTTGTATCGATATTAATACCTAGTAATGAGTATGTATCAACACTTTCTATTTTTATATTATTGTATGAGATTTTATGTTTAAAGGAGATTTTTGGTATGGTCGGAATTGCATCATTTTGGTTTTGGTAAAGTTGATTTGAAGGTTATGTTCGTTGAGCCAGTTAACTATTAAAGTTAAGCAGTTGTCAAGTTGTCGATACATTGATGATTCATCGTGACATGGGATGATCACTGAAGTATCATCTGTAAAGAGAGTACAGTAGTCTATTATCGTGTTTGGTAGATCATTGATATAAATTAAAAATAGGATGCAGCCAAGAATGCTACCCTGTGGAATAGATTTGGTTGTATAAGTATGAGTAGATTTGATCCTGTTAATTAGTTATGTGCTATGATCATAATAATATATGATCATAATAATATATTTAGAATAAAATGAAAGCGTTGGAGCAGGACGTCTTCCTTTAAATATCCTCGCCTTAAAATGTGCCTTAGTTGTACAAGCACGGGTTAAAGAGGGGAGGCGATCGTCCTAAAAATGCGAAAAAGAACAGTCGTCATGATATTGTCATGATACCCGTCATGATATTGTCATGATAATCGTCCTGAATCAGAATCAGTATATTTATTTAAAGTAATAGGTACTTACTTATTTTTTCAAAATTTAAATTCTTGTTATTTTCAAACAAAACAAAAAACGATACGACGTTTGTCAGTGACAACATGAATATTCTCCTCGTCGAAGCTTAGCACACTACGGCTTCTATAGCAAATGTAACATATTCCCATAACGAAGCATTACATTCCCTTCAAAGTAAAAAAATAATACATAGCTAAAGTATCAGTGGTGCGCCACGTGACATCGCGTGCGCCTATTTATCTCTTTACATCACGCTAGATCACTTTGTAACTTGCATTGTTACGCAAATTTAACGATTTTAATCCTTATTGCAACGAGATAAAGACTTTGTTGTAACACAGCGCCATCTCTCTATCGCTCCCAACAAGCTGTGTGATCTATGGCGGTCACGTGACCAGTTCCGAAGGGGTCGCGGGAGGGCTGAGGGGGGCGAGGTCTCTTGAGGATTCCTAGCACCCTGGTACTGGTCGTTCTTTTACAATTTCGGTGATTGTGTTTCTGTAATGATGAGTATTGATGTAATTTGTAATTTAGTTGTAGCTGGCTTTTTGATTTACCAGTTTTGAACCACATTTTTAAATTAAAAAAAACTGGCCAAGTGCGAGTCAGACTCGCGTACCTAGGGTGCCGTATTGTGGATAGTAAATTTAATTTAGTAATTTTTCTCAACCGCTTTATTTTTTCTGTAATCTTTTGTAAACACATATTACCATGCTTTTTTTTAAATGAAATGAAATTTAAAATTTAAAATTTATTAATTAAATTATTAATTTAATTAATTTTAAAACAATCGTGTTGTTCGTGTAAACTTGTTTCAGGAGAAACATGATTTTGGCAAATATTTTTGGTTATTATTAATTTAGGTATAATTCTCTATTTGACTTGTAATAATATTTGATTTAATCTAAATTGTGTTGTTAAACGTTACATTTAATTAGATTAATTATTTATTATATGTATGTATTTACATATAATAGAATTGAAAGAGTGGAAAATATTGACATACGGGATCATTGCGGCCTGAAAGAAGATGTAGTGACTAGAATAGAAAAAGGAATACTTCGGTGGTTTGGACATGTAGAGAGGATGAATGAAACTAGAGTGACAAAAGAAATTTATGGTGTGCAAGTGGAAGGTACAGCTCGACCAGGCCGCCCTAGAAGGACGTATGCCGACCGAATTGACGTCATACTGATGAAGGGCAATGTCAAAGGTACTCGGAATAGAAGAGATTGATGGATATGGAAGAGGCGAAAAAGGTGTGTTGGGCTCGTAGTATATGAAAATCTGTAGTCTCAACCTACCACTCAGGGAGACAGGCGTGAGTATATTTATGTATGTATTTAATAAATTAAACAAATGATTAATTCTCATTCTCGTCCTCAGAACCTTTATAAATGCATAATAAAGAAGAAAACTTCAACTAACCACATTAATTAATTAATTAATCACACAACTTGCTGTGTTCATCAGACAGCTTATTTTCAAAAGGTCAAAAATCAACTAGAACCAAGTAACATATTCCACAAACCCCAACCCGTGTGCAGTCCGGGAGCTGCGGAGATAGTCGCACGCGCCGGTCACGTGACCTCGACTGCTGTCACCCTCGATTATTGGTAACTACTGACGTGGGTTCAGTCATTTCTACTAGTTGTCTGTTTTAGAATACGATTACTTTGATGTTCTACGTGTTTAGTGTTTAGTACGGAACAGCGATAATGGGACAGATGTTACATCGACGCCATATTGCCGAGTGTTCATATATAAAGGTTTCTGATCTTGTCATGTTGCATAAAATTGTAAACTCAACCGCTGATACAGACCTGCTGTCACACTTCTCCTTTAAGTGTAACAGAAGATC
Source organism: Ypsolopha sequella (assembly GCA_934047225.1). Taxonomy (NCBI): domain Eukaryota; kingdom Metazoa; phylum Arthropoda; class Insecta; order Lepidoptera; family Ypsolophidae; genus Ypsolopha; species Ypsolopha sequella. The sequence goes on along the minus strand of OW204009.1, from coordinate 235,202 downwards.
TGTTAGACATCCTAAGCCATTTTACATACCTAATACAAATAACAATGTTTCTCATAATAACCCACTGTATCGAATGTGTCGTGAGTACAACAACATTGCAGAGGATTGTGACATTTTCTTTGACAGTCCTGGCTGCTTTAAACATAAATTATTCAATGCATGTGCTCGTAAAGGCCCACTTTTTATGCATCAAAACCGAACAGAAAGTCGATTATTTTGCCCTAGGGCTTTATTATTATTATTTTTTTTAATTTGTTTACAATGGTTGGCTAACCTGCAGCCTTTCCAGTGTACCATAGACGTTATACTTTTTTTCCACTGTTTAACGGCTCTGGATACAGTCCTTTTGAGCCAATTATAATTTAAAGTTCATAAGATTATATTAGTTTTCATTTCCTCACACTATGCATTGAAAAATGTAGTATGATACACGGGCGTAAAAGCAATAAATTACTCGGTTACGTTTAAAACACTCGCTACGCCCGTGTTTTAAATCGTCCTCGTAATTTATTCCTTTGCGCCCTTGTAGCATAAACTACTATTTGTTATCAGACTAAGCTTGTATGTTTTGTAAATGTTCAAATTTATATGATTATATATATTTAGTTATATTATATATTTATGTATATCTTCCTGGTCTTTTTTATAGTAATTTTATTCATGCTGTAGTGATGTAAGCACCAATTAATATATAAGACAATGCACGGGTAATTAAGCGCGCTTTTTCGTACATTAAGACGAACATGTAGCACCTCAGATAAATAACATCTTGACAATAATACCATCTTTTACTTATCGCCTCGATCTATATGTCTCTCGATCTTGATGTCCTAAATAGTCAATTGTTATATCTGTTATTTCCAATGTTGTGTACGGTTATTATCTAATTATGAACATTACTTGTTATTCGATTGTCAAAGTGTTATGTGAATGTTTTGTTTGTAATTTGTTACTGTACCATTTAAATAAAATAAAAATAAAATAAATAAGGTTAAATAATATTAATTGGTGAAACTCAAAACATAGGTAGTTCTATATGAACAATTGTTTTTATGGGAGCATGGACCAGTCAGCTGATCGGGGCAATTTGTATAGGAGGAAGAGAAAAAAAGTCGCGAATTTCGCTTAGCTCCCATACAAACAATTGTTCATATAGACTAGTACTACCTATGTTTTGAGTTTCGCCAACTAATATTATTTAACCTTATATACAATTGCGAATAATACCAAAATATTATATTTTTGTTTCTTTATAAATTGGTGAAACTGCAAATGCAAGGCTAGTTATAAGTTTATATGTCGCACGATAATAAAGGAAAATATAAAAGTAAGTTAAATCCATTTTAATTATATTTATGATATCAACTGATCCTAATTTTAAAGTTTATATTTAGTTTATAATATTATAATAATCACCAGTTTTAGAGTTGCTTACACAAAAGAAATCCGTTTCAAGGCTTTTTTCGCATTTATTACTTAACACAACAAGTAGAATGTTGAAAATAAGTGTACAATATCATAATTAATAAACCCCGAACTAGTCCACCTAATTTGTGAACTAAAACAGTATAATTAATTCCACAATAGGGCGATGTCCGGTGGTTCGACTCCCGGACTATGCGTCAATGTCGCCACTATCGCCGACAGATCTCTAAACAAGTTAATTATGTACCTCGTTGTGTGGGTAGTTGAAACTAAAGTTTGTCGGTAATGGCACCGCGGCCGGTGATCGAATCTGTCTTGGAAACCTACGGGTCACTGGAATGTCACTTCCATTATACTTCTAGCTTTAGACATTGAGAGGGTTTCGTCGTTTGGCAGGTCCCTAACTACTGAGTTATTTACTTTTAAATTCTAATAAAGTAGAAAGAGATAATTGAGGATGACGTTTAAATGTGTACAAAGTTTCGTAATTATTGATGAGCAGGAAGTGTCGTTAGAACTATGTAATAGTTTATTGTTAATGACGACGAACACTTGTTCCGGTTATTATTGTTCGATTTTCATGTTACTGTTATTTTGGAATAGAATTGGACTTAATAGCAAAAATTTGTATCTTTTTAGTTTATTTTTAAGGATATTTTTAGTTTAGTTTAGATGTATTTATTTTAGTCCTTTTTATTTATATTTTAATGTTATTTAAGTTAATTGTTTATGTGCAAATAATAATATTTATATTAAAATTAATATATTAATAAATAGTTCAAAGGTTGTGATATGTTAGTCGTGTGGTTTTGAAAGGTTCAATCTACATAGGTATATCTTCTTAGTAACGTTAATAAATGAAATTAAAACAAAAAAAACAAAAAAAAAATATTGACAATTAAACGGAGATTGAAACTAGCTATTTTCTTAATAGTTAAATTATTTTCAGCAAAACATTTGTGTCCCAGTAATCACTTTCAAGATTTTAAGGCTGTTTTGTTAGTAGATTTTACATATTTGCGTTTTGTATTGTAATGTCGCATGTTGTGTGACGTGTATTGTAATGTCGCATGTTGTGTGACGTGTATTGTAATGTCGCATGTTGTGTGACGTGTATTGTAATGTCGCATGTTGTGTGACGTGTATTGTAATGTCGCATGTTGTGTGACGTGTATTGTTATGTCGCATGTTGTGTGACGTGTATTGTAATGTCGCATGTTGTGTGACGTGTATTGTAATGTCGCATGTTGTGTGACGTGTATTGTAATGTCGCATGTTGTGTGACGTGTATTGTTATGTCGCATGTTGTGTGACGTGTATTGTAATGTCGCATGTTGTGTGACGTGTATTGTAATGTCGCATGTTGTGTGACGTGTATTGTAATGTCGCATGTTGTGTGACGTGTATTGTTATGTCGCATGTTGTGTGACGTGTATTGTAATGTCGCATGTTGTGTGACGTGTATTGTAATGTCGCATGTTGTGTGACGTGTATTGTAATGTCGCATGTTGTGTGACGTGTATTGTTATGTCGCATGTTGTGTGACGTGTATTGTAATGTCGCATGTTGTGTGACGTGTATTGTTATGTCGCATGTTGTGTGACGTGTATTGTAATGTCGCATGTTGTGTGACGTGTATTGTTTTGTCGCATGTTGTGTGACGTGTCTAATAAATTCATATTTTACGAGTATTTGCTCTGCTCACACTTGACTTTATTTTCACCGAAATTTGAAATGTACCCCATCACTAAACGCAGTTGTTACACGCGTGACGCGACGGTCATTGTTTATATTAACAGTTGTTACACGCGTGACGCGACGGCCATTGTTTATATTAACAGTTGTTACACGCGTGACGCGACGGCCATTGTTTATATTAACAGTTGTTACACGCGTGACGCGACGGCCATTGTTTATATTAACAGTTGTTACACGCGTGAAGCGACGGCCATTGTTTATATTAACAGTTGTTACACGCGTGACGCGACGGCCATTGTTTATATTAACAGTTGTTACACGCGTGACGCGACGGCCATTCGCATTCATTTAAAGTAATTCATTCATTTAAAGTGGAGCCTTGAGTACCTAACGCGTTTTATTTAAGACTATGGCCTACCCTAGCAAATTTCTTTATTACCCGTCCAGCACAATAAGTCCAATGGACCTTACTTGCTTTTGGTAGAGGCGATTATATGTTGGCTCACTGGCATCTTTTTCTTGGACGCCTAATACTAATGATCACACAACGAAACAACAAATTGACGTGTTATTTATAAGTTATTATTTTATTAGCTAATACTGAAATAATATGTTGGCAAAAAAAATTGAATTAAAATATATTGACTTCATATTTCTATAAACTATTTTATGAAAAAAAAAAAAATCCTCTGCGGAACGTTCATACACCAAAATGCACCAGGTTGGATTATATATATTTTAGACAAAAGTTGTCTAGACAAAAATCACATAAGCGATAAGACCGCTCATTATAACGTCTCTATTGAAAGTATTTTATAATTTCTTTTATTTCGGTACACAATAAAGAGTATTTATGTTATGTAATGTAATGTTATGTTATGTTATGTATGACTTTACTGACTTTACAATAGTGACGTGATCACTAATATGTACATTGCAAATACCTATTTAAATTTATTTGTAATAGATAATTATAATATAATAATTTTGTATAAATTATTATAAATTTTAGTAATTATTATAATTTTATAATTAGTATTGATCCTTGAAAATGCAGTTGTATCAGAACATATAACATTATTTAAACTTAACGTATTATATAATTAAGTAATTGCTAGTATATCAGGCCGATGCAAAAATAACAGTGGACAAGTATGATGGAAGAATTCGCCAGTCTGGGTAGGAACCTCGGTGGCTCAATTGGTAGCGCGCTTGTTTTGATAACAAGAGGTCAAAGGTTCGAATCCTGGCCCGGGGATTTTTTTTTTTATTCTTGTCTTTGGGTTTGTTTCTGATTGATCATTTCTAGTTTGTAATGCACTCTTATAATATTAAGAGTATTCATAGCGATGGATTTCGCAAAATAAACATAATCTTATTTGTAGATTCATTATATTAATTAAATATTGTATTGATGTGTGTTAACAGGCACCAATACAAAATGTTATGTCTATTTACACCCGGTATAAAGAGGGAGGTAAGGTAGAGGAGGGGAGACGCGATGATAACACACATTACTGAGAGTGAGAGCGGAACTACGAAGAGATGATTCCCAAACCCACTTTGGGCTAACCCTCCAAATAAAAGCTCATACATAAGGGTCAAAACTAAAGTTAGAACAAACGATACTTGCGAATAGTTTAGTATACAAATTGACCAATCTCAATGTTTATCTATCTACTCGCTTCAACTCAACCGAGCTACATAATGTACAGTCGACTGCACTTTGTGTACCTCGACAGTTATTAGTATGTCCAGGTAAATGTTAAAGTTTATATGAAGGAAAGCGTCAAACTTTGATGTTATATAAACATACTTGTCGTCTCATTTGTACGGTATGTATAAAGATAAACAAAATTTAAATTTATTTATATATAAAATGAAATGAAATATATCTATGTATGTAATGTATATCTTTTTATACTCGTAGGTGTATCAGGTTTACTTATTACGAGGTTTTAATTTTAATGTAATAAAGTTGAATTGAATAATATATATTATGTCTAATAGTTTTATATAATAAATAATAACATGGGGATATACACAAAGAATAAAGGTTTGTTTTACTTAAATTTAATAAAATAATACACCTGAAAAAATAAAAATATAGGAATAAGGAATAAATAATATTAAAAATATACTTGATACATATTATAACATAAAGGCTACAAGGACTGTTAATAAAATAACGCCCAAACGATATATGTAATAAAAAAATTACGTAGTTAATCTGTGGAGTCGTAGCACTAGCTACTTGTAGCTAAACTGTGGAGTCGTAGCACTAGCTACTTGTAGCTAAACTGTGGAGTCGTAGCACTAGCTACGTGTAGCTAAACTGTAGAGTCGTAGCACTAGCTACTTGTAGCTAAACTGTAGAGTCGTAGCACTAGCTACGTGTAGCTAAACTGTAGAGTCGTAGCACTAGCTACGTGTAGCTAAACTGTAGAGTCGTAGCACTAGCTACGTGTAGCTAAACTGTAGAGTCGTAGCACTAGCTACGTGTAGCTAAACTGTAGAGTCGTAGCACTAGCTACGTGTAGCTAAACTGTAGAGTCGTAGCACTAGGTACGTGTAGCTAAACTGTGGAGTCGTAGCACTAGCTACTTGTAGCTAAACTGTAGAGTCGTAGCACTAGCTACGTGTAGCTAAACTGTAGAGTCGTAGCACTAGGTACGTGTAGCTAAACTGTAGAGTCGTAGCACTAGCTACGTGTAGCTAAACTGTAGAGTCGTAGCACTAGCTACGTGTAGCTAAACTGTAGAGTCGTAGCACTAGCTACGTGTAGCTAAACTGTAGAGTCGTAGCACTAGCTACGTGTAGCTAAACTGTGGAGTCGTAGCACTAGCTACGTGTAGCTAAACTGTGGAGTCGTAGCACTAGCTACGTGTAGCTAAACTGTGGAGTCGTAGCACTAGCTACGTGTAGCTAAACTGTGGAGTCATAGCACTAGCTACATGTAGATATATAAACTGTAGATGCGTGTGTATCGTACGTATATTATATAGTACATATATTCAGAAGGCAATGATAGTCTTGTAATAAACGATAATTATTTACTAAAGAACAGTTTGTTCTGGTAAAATATGCTTCATCTGATGATTCTCAAGGCAAGTCTTATCTTCAGAACAGTATTCATAACAAACGGCACATGAAAAAAATATACATCCCTAATATGCTTTTATAAATTGAAAACTTTGCAAGTAATCGCAAACAATACGTGAAAATCAAATACAATAATAGTAAAACAAGTGAGATACAAATTGGTTAGGTCGAAAATGCAGGACCTGTTCTATACCTCAAGGTAGGCTGTATCTTATTCTTGGTATATATATACCTTATTCCATGGATACAGAAAATGTAATTTTTGCGGATAATATTTCTTTGCTGTTCCAAGGCTCAAATAGTGAGGAATGTAATGCGCAAATAAAAAATTGCTTTAATACTATAAAAAACTGGATAATTAATCAAAACCTGGACATAAACTTTCAAAAAACAAAATTTATTAAATTCAGACCCTATCAGAAGTCCTCCTTAAATCTTAATCTAAATTTAGAAAATCACTTCAGTGAAGAAGTATCTAGTTTAACCCTTTTAGGCATAACAATAGACACTCATGTAAATTGGAAAAGATATATATAAAAAAAAAACTAAAACAAAGCTGTCTTAATTCATATATGCTCTGGGCATACTAAAAGCAAATACAAGCTATGTGTACTGTATGCGGCTAGTGCCCCAGTAATAAACCAGTTCTCGAGCTAATCGGTTGTCTCATTTCATCAACACTTCATTGGCGAACGAGGCCGTTAAAAGTACCCGCGATCAGCAATATTCCAAATTATAATGGCGTATTTGGGACATATTTCTGAATTCGACTATAAAACGGGAGAATGGTCTATTTTCAAAGGAAAATTGACGAAGTTTTTCACAATTAATAAAATTCAGGAAACAAAGAGTGCGGTGTTGATAACCTACCTGTCGGATGAGACATATCGGCTTTTACGTAATTTGGTGTATCCAGCGGACATTGAACAGCGAACATTCGAGCAACTGGTGGAAGTGCTCGACCGTCATTTCAAGCCGAAGCAGTGTTCTTTTGTGGAGAAGTCAAAATTCTACGAGGCTACAAAGAGTCCAGGCGAAACCTTAGGAGACTGGGCGGCGCGACTAAGAGGTCTAGCAAGTTATTGTGACTTTGGCTCCGCCTTGGAAACGACACTTCGTGACCGTTTCGTCCTTGGCCTGGGCGCGGGGCCTACCCGCGATAAGTTATTCGAGCAGGATTGTAAAACCTTGACCTTCTCAAGGGCACTGGAGATAGCGGAACAGGCAGAGTGTGCAAGAGAAGCTAAGAAGATGGTGACCAATGGTGCTGATTTGGTGAAGCAGGAGGCGGTGTATCGAGTGAGCAGCGAGGGTGGATGGCGTGGCGGCGCTAGGAGCCGTTACTCCACTCGCGCTAACGCTGGCACCTCCAGTTCACGTGACCAACACGACCGTGGCGTTTCTCGGTGTTCCGTATGCGGTATGAAAAACCATCAAAGTGACAAGTGCCAGTATAAAGGCTATCGCTGCCAGAAGTGTGGTGAAAAAGGACACTTGAAAAAGGTGTGTAAAGTTCGGGTAAACAACATAAACATGGAGGATCAAGAATCGGATCCAGGTTGTCAGGACTGTAAGGAATGCAACTTATTCAATATGAGGTATGAGAATTATGCTCCTATTACTGTATCCATAGACATTGGTTGTAAAAGTTATTGCATGGAGTTGGACTCCGGTAGTGGTATATGTGTGATATCCCAAAATTATTACATGAATCATTTCTCTCAGTTTTCGTTACATGATTGTTCGATTAAGATGTGTGTATATAATGGTCATAAAATCATTCCTCTTGGATATTTTTGCATTAACGTAACGTATCAAAACATAACTAAAGATATACATTTTTATGTGATAAAAAATGGTGGGCCACCGCTTCTCGGGCGTGATTTTATGTCAAAATTTGGATTAAAAATAACTACCTTTGCGAATAATAGTATTTCATTAGGCTACTATCAACATGATGTGCAGTGTCTGATGGATGAATATGCCGATCTATGGAAAGAGGGTCTAGGTACTTTTAATAAACATAAAATTAAATTGACTCTTAAAGACAACGTTGAACCGAAGTTTTTCAAAGCCCGAACACTGCCTTTTGCCCTTAAAAACAAAGTGGAAGAAGAGATTGAACGATTAACGAAATTAGGTATATTAATACCGGTTAATTATTCAAATTATGCCACCCCTATAGTTCCTGTATTAAAATCAGACGGAAGGGTTAAGATTGCAGGTGATTACTCGGTCACATTGAATAAAGATATGCAAATAGATAAATACCCAATGCCACGTATTGAGGAAGTTTTCGCAAAAATAGGAGGTGGTGAAACGTATACAAAAATTGATCTTAGTGACGCTTACAATCAATTTTTAATTTCGGATGAGTCACAGGAGCTCACAACCATTAACACTACACGCGGACTCTTCAAGTATACGCGTCTGGTGTATGGTTTAGCAAACGCACCGGCCATTTTTCAAAAAACGATGGAAACGTTACTAGCAGGTATAGAAGGCGTGTCCTGTTGGATTGATGATGTCGCTGTAACAGGAGCCAATAGGGAACAGCATTTGTTAAGGCTTCGTCAAGTTCTAGATAGGTTTAATAACGCCGGTCTTAGGTTAAAAAGAGAGAAATGTGAGTTTTTCCGTAATAGTGTCACGTATTTGGGGTACGTTATAGACAAAAATGGAATAAAAACCTGTCCGAAGAAGGTAGAAGCTATATTAGAATCTTCACGACCTAATAACGTGCTCGAAGTTAAAAGATTTTTAGGTATTGTAAACTATTACCGCAACTTCATCCCCCAAGCCGCGTCCATTTTATATCCATTGCACGAACTGCTTCGTAAAGACGCTACATGGGCTTGGGATGATCGTCATGAGCAAGCTTTTAGGACGATCAAGCGAGAGCTGGCTTCAGACAGGGTGCTGACTCATTTTGACCCCGCGGCGCGCCTGGTCCTCACTGTGGACGCTGGGCCTCATGGTTTAGGGGCGTGGCTTGGACAGGGTGAAGAAGGTCACGAAAGACCACTTGCTTATGCATCGAGGTCTTTAGCGCCTAGTGAAAGAAATTATAGCCAAATCCATAAGGAAGCCGTTGCTATAATTTTTGGTGTTAAGCATTTTCACCAATATTTATATGGCCGAGATGTACCTTTTGTTCTTAGGACGGACCACCGGCCTCTGATTGCAATCTTTGGCAAAAAGAATGGCGTTCCGATAATGGCAGCTTCTCGCTTGCAACGTTATGCAGTGTTTCTATCGGCATATAATTACGATATACAATATCTAACGAGCGAAAAAAATGCAATAGCTGATTATTTTTCTAGAATGCCGATAGATAAATGCACCGAAGCCGAATGCGTGAGCGGCGGTTCATATTTAAATTTCATTAATAGCGAAACTTTTCCGGTATTGTTCGAAAATATAAAAGAGGCTACGGCGAGCGACAAAGAATTACAGATGGTTATCAAATACGTGCAAAATGGATGGCCGCGTAAAATTAAATGTAAAAATATGTTACCTTATTATCACTGTAGAAACGATTTAGACGTCGAAGAAGGTTGTCTCCTGCGCGGTCACAAAATTGTAATACCTAAAACCTATAGGGATCAATTGATAATTGAGTTGCATAAGGGTCATTTAGGCGTGGTAAAAACAAAGAGTTTAGCGCGTAGCAAAATGTGGTGGCCGGGTATAGACGCAGAAATCGAGCGAGCCGTGCTCTCGTGTGTGACGTGCAGTGCTATGCGTGCCGCGCCGTCACGTGCACCCCCCCACCCATGGCCGCGCGCCGACCAGCCCTGGGACCGGCTGCACATTGACTATATGCAGATAGGACAAAAGGTATTTCTTATCGTAGTAGACAGTTATAGCAAGTGGGTAGAATGTATATACATGTGTAATATGGCAACAAAATCTCTAATCTTCAAGTTAAAAACTTTGTTTTGTACGTATGGTCTTCCAAAATTAATCGTTTCGGATAATGATCCGAAGATAAGTAACGAAGAGTTTAATTATTTTTGTAAAACTCTCGGCATAAAACATTTGACTTCACCAATTTACCATCCATGCAGTAACGGACAGGCCGAAAACTCGGTAAAAACATGTAAAAAGATGTTAAAATGCATTTTAATTAATAACTCTAATGCATCGCTAGAACAAATAAATGCTAAGTTAGCAAGTTTTTTGTTCGAGTATCGTAGCAGCGTGCATTGTTCTACGGGTGAGTCACCCGGTAAGCTAATGTTCGGCCGAGATTTGCGAAGCAGACTTGATTTAATCTTACCAGAACAAAAATGTGTAGGAATAGATGTACAGAACGAAAATAATTGTTGTCGTAGCATTCATGTCGGACAAAAAGTTTGGGTTCGCTGTTTTACGTCTCAAAAACCCTTTTGGGCGGCAGGGATAGTCGTAAATAAGTTAGGGAACAGAATGTTTACTGTTTCAGTAGAAAATAATGGTGTGTGTAGACGGCATATTGATCAATTGAGACGGTACGTTGAACCGGCTACGGTAACTGCCGCTTCATCGACACACATAGAACCTCCGTTTCCTTATACACAGCCAGAAGCGCAAGTTGTAAACAGCGAGCCGCCCAGTTTGAATCTGTCGGATCTTAATCTAACGGCGTCGACAATAGGAACACCAATACCAGTAAATGATCAAGATTTTGATGATAGGTTTCATGAGTGTGAAAGCACCATTGCTGGTCCTATTGTCGAACACGATGGCCAGCTGTTGTTGGAGTCAGCGCTACCACCTGACCAGAATGTATTAGTGGAGGGGACGCCGACGCGAAACACATACACTGACGACACGGCAAGTGCGAGCGAGACTGAGAGCGCGAGCGCGACCACTCAGCATGATAATGATGGTAACGCGGCTCTGAGCGATAAAAACGTGCAGGTTGGTGATAGGTCTTGCGTTGGTGTTCCTAGACGAATAAATTTTAGGCCAAGAGACAAAAATAGAAATTATAATAAGTTTGATTATTAAGTTTGATATTTTAGTCGTAGTTTAAGTTAAGTGTTTTCAAACATAGTTTATATATTGTGTTTTTCTGTTGTTATTAGGTTTCCAAATTAATGTGGGAGGAGTGTACTGTATGCGGCTAGTGCCCCAGTAATAAACCAGTTCTCGAGCTAATCGGTTGTCTCATTTCATCAACACTTCACTATGAAACAGCACTGTCAGACTACTGTGCGGATGCTTATGTGTGGCTCAGATACGGAGTGATAATGTGAGGTGACAGCATCGATGCATATGACCTCTTCGTACTCCAGAAAAAATGCCTACGTATACTTGCAAACATTCATAGTCCAAAAAGCTGCAGACCATATTTCATACAATATAATCTGCTAACATTACCAGCAATATATTTATTAGAAACAGCTACATTCGTAAAAAAACACATGCAACAACAATTTACAACATAAACACGCGTCGAAAAATAAATTAGCATTACCTAGACCCTACCTGACAATGTTTCAGAATAGCCCCAACTATCGATCCATAATCATCTACAAAAAATTGCTGAATTACATAAAAAAAGAAGAAAAAATTTAATCCTTTATAAGAAAGCTCAAGCAGTTATTAGTAGACAAGTGCTATTATTCTATAAATGACTACCTCACGGACAAAATCATCCAATTTCATGAAATTAATTAAATTTTTCTCAATTTCGCTGATCTCGCATTTAGATATGTATGTGTGCAAGCAACCTTTAGAATAATGATACAAAACTAAAAACAATATACATCTATTTAATTATAATCATGTTTCTTTTATTTATACTGACGTAATGTAATATTAAATCAAAATGCTTTTTTTAACATGTATAATTATATTATATAAATAATATAAATGTAAAAATCAAATATAAATACTTAACAATTATGTATAATTATACATAATATGAATTACAAATATATTTGCTACACCCTGACACTGTAACATGATTTAAATGTATACACCATTGTTCTACATCTGTGTAATTTACATGTTGTGCAAATAAATAAATATGAATATGATTATGAATTTAATGTTATTATCAAAAGTACAAAAGGTATGATACTACAATGTGTGGTCGTGTGTACCTTAGTAGTCTCTCATAACTCACAACTACCCTCAATGTTAACCAAAAATTTCTGCCCGAAAACTAATTTTGGAATACTTCCGAATCCTTTATCTTCCTTCGACAAAGTTATATTTTCAACAATCTCCAACCAAATTGAACCTTAAGTCATTATGTTAAGAGCCACAGAGGACCAGATTTATGTCATCATTTTGAGAAGATATTTTAAAGATAACTTTAAAGCAAACGGTCGGAAAGTTAAAATTTATGTGCTTAAAGATCAAATACTTCAGTTTTCTAGTTAGATGGGGGTTTACTTTTGGTGAAAGTTTCATGCAAGGTGAAACTTTCAGGGTTTTTGAACAAAAACTCGTAACAAAAGTCATCAATAACTTCTACCATATATACATATACAATATGTAAATAAGTTATAAATGGTAGCTGCCCGACAGTGAGTATTGAAGTATTGTTTGGAACAGTTGATTTTATTTTTGTTATGTTAAGGTTGGCTTCGTTGTGGAGGTTGATGTATAAAGATGAATACTATCAGTAAGCGTTCAAAAATATTATACGCCGTAAGATTCAAGTGTATTATACACCGTAAGATTCTAGTGTATTATACACCGTAAGATTCTAGTGTATTATACACCGTAAGATTCTAGTGTATTATACACCGTAAGATTCTAGTGTATTATACACCGTAAGATTCTAGTGTATTATACACCGTAAGATTCTAGTGTATTATACACCCTAAGATTCTAGTGTATTATACACCGTAAGATTCTAGTGTATTATACACCGTAAGATTCTAGTGTATTATACACCGTAAGATTCTAGTGTATTATACACCGTAAGATTCTAGTGTATTATACACCGTAAGATTCTAGTGTATTATACACCGTAAGATTCTAGTGTATTATACACCGTAAGATTCTAGTGTATTATACACCGTAAGATTCTAGTGTATTATACACCGTAAGATTCTAGTGTATTATACACCGTAAGATTCTAGTGTATTATACACCGTAAGATTCTAGTGTATTATACACCGTAAGATTCTAGTGTATTATACACCGTGAGATTCTAGTGTATTATACACCGTAAGATTCTAGTGTATTATACACCGTAAGATTCTAGTGTATTATACACCGTAAGATTCTAGTGTATTATACACCGTAAGATTCTAGTGTATTATACACCGTGAGATTCTAGTGTATTATACACCGTAAGATTCTAGTGTATTATACACCGTAAGATTCTAGTGTATTATACACCGTAAGATTCTAGTGTATTATACACCGTAAGATTCTAGTGTATTATACACCCTAAGATTCTAGTGTATTATACACCGTAAGATTCTAGTGTATTATACACCGTAAGATTCTAGTGTATTATACACCGTAAGATTCTAGTGTATTATACACCGTAAGATTCTAATGTATTATACACCATCAGATTCAAGTAGTTTTGGGATCAAAAACTGGTGATAGTACACGTCCATACGAATAACTTTTACTATAGAGCCAAACCTGAAATTGTAAAATAACCATCAGCTGTTTCATACATTTTGGTCGTGTAGGTATTAGGTATTTAACTTTTGGTCGTGTAGGTATTAGGTATTTAACTTTTGGTCGTGTAGGTATTAGGTATTTAACTTTTGGTCGTGTAGGTATTAGGTATTTAACTTTTGGTCGTGTAGGTATTAGGTATTTAACTTTTGGTCGTGTAGGTATTAGGTATTTAACTTTTGGTCGTGTAGGTATTAGGTATTTAACTTTTGGTCGTGTAGGTATTAGGTATTTAACTTTTGGTCGTGTAGGTATTAGGTACTTAACTTTTTTATGAAACAATTGTTTTTGTCTTTGCGATTTGAGGTTTGTTAAATTAGTCAAATTAGTCATAATTAGTAAAATTAGTCCGTAATATTGCTATCACTAGCTATCGTTATAGTTACCACTAATAAGTAGATATATATCTCTGTGTAAATAATAATATAAGTATGGATTTGTGACGGGTTTATCGTAAGTAATATGTTACGTAAACTTTACGCGAATTTTGTATTCAAGGTTCATTACTTTATTAATTTCCGCAGGTATGTTTCTTTGGTAAATCTGTTCAGTATGATCATTACATTATATGGTTTCACTTAAAGGTACATGTCCATATGTATTATATATAGTACGCCGGCGAGCAACTGGCAACTATCTGTGAAACTTGACAGCCGGTTAAATTGACAAAATGTTTTTAGAAATGAGGTTCATTTAATTGAATTCGAGCAGCTGACACATGTGTGGGCGGACACCTTCCTATAAACGCATTTAACTCCTAACATGAGATGTGAATTTCGTGTGACAATACAAGTTGTAGTGAATAATTGATAAAAAAATAATTTTACGAGTATGTATATTAAAGCACTATGGAAAAAAAAATATGGACAGTTTTAGATCTTGCTTACCTACTTCAGTAAAGAAGCTATTATTTTGGAATCTTTTTCTCGGGATCTGTAAAACAGAAACGCGATTAGAGAAATTTGGCTCGTAAAATATTTATTGAAATGAGGCTTTTTTCGACACCTTTTTTCCTGGTTTGACAATTAGAAATTACATATGGACTGCGATTATATTTTATTGGATGGATAAACCATATTTAGGACCTACTTTTTGCTACTTCTCCCCGAAGCCGTCTCTCTAGCACTGAAAGTTTTTTTGCATATTATTGAGTAACAGGGACGGTAAAACATTTAGATATTACTTTAAGGAGGTATATACCGGGTGTGGACCGCAATCATTATATGAAACCAAAACCAAATCTACTGATCACCTTTCCCGCGTAAATGAAAGATAAAAAAGGTCCAGCCACGGTGAACGTTAGTCCCTGTACGATGAACGTTAGTCCCTGGATGGTGAACCTTAGTCCCTGGACGGTGAATCCTAGTCCCTGTACGGTGAACGTTAGTCCCTGGAAGGTGAATGCTAGTACCTGCCTGCAAACGTCACAGTAGGTTTTCAAATATAGTAAAAAAACCTTTTCAAGTGGAAAGATGTTCAGTTTGTTATGAATAATGATCAATACATTATGTAGTTTTATTTAAAGATACCTGTCCACTTACACCTGGTGTATAATATAGTATATAGTACGAGGCAAGTGACTGGCAACATTCTGGTGGACGCACCTGACATGTCCAATATTGTCCAATCAGGGCCGCGCGTTGTTTGCGTAAATTGAAATTTTAACTCGACTGTACACGCATTGTAAAGAACAGTCAGCGCCATGATCCTTTGATTAAATTATTTTCAAAAACCGTTTTGTCTCTTTCAAATTATTATAGGTATATTCCGTCGATATGTAGACCAATTAAACTAGTTGGTAGAAATTTTGAGCAATATTTTATTTACTGAGACAACAGTAGGATTTTAAAGTATGGAGTGAAGATATTATTTAAATTTCCGTTGGTATTATATTCGTACAGGAAAGTTGTTCAGTATGAACGTGGTTTCATATAAAGGTCCATTTACTTCCGTATTTGTATTCTCGTATAGGTGACCTGTAGCCGATAGTACCAATGTGCAGACATTCGGCTACAGGTTTGTATTTGTTCGCTTTTTGTTGTCGTTTGATATTCATGTTATAATGCCATTACGTCACGCGATGGAGTCAATCTGCCGTTTGACATTAATTATATAATGTCATTGCCTCACTCGGCGCAGTCAATCTGTCGTTTGATATTAATTTTATAATGTCATTACCTCACTCGATGCAGTCAATCTGTCGTTTGACTTTCATGTTATAATGTAACTACCTCACTCGATGCAGTCAATCTGTCGTTTGACTTTCATGTTATAATGTAACTACCTCACTGGATGCAGTCAATCTGTCGTTTGACATTAATTTTATAATGTCATTACCTCACTCGATGCAGTCAATCTGTCGTTTGACATTAATTTTATAATGTCATTACCTCACTCGATGCAGTCAATATGAATGTGCTTACAAATAACACATTTACGGAAAGTAGTAAGTAAGTAAATTGTTTATTCGTAAGAATTTGGGTTTATAATAGTTGTTATGTGTATGTGAATTATATTTTTGTGATTTTTTAAAGATTTAAAGGTTTTTTAAAGTGCTAGTAAATATAGTTTAAGTAAATTTTTACAATTTTTCCATTCAGCTTTTTAATACCTATATTGTATATTTAGGATGGTATTATTTGTTTTTCTCACTTCTGTTTTGGAAATATTTTAAACAATTTCAAATTTTTCATATTTTATTACACCGGGATATGTGGGCAAATTAATTATATTTTTGTGCCAAATTTCATATCTTTATCTTTAACGGCGCTAAAGTTATGAGGCTGTGACATACGGACGGACGGACAACGGAGTCTCACCATCAAGGTTCCTTTTGTACCTTTTAGGTACTACGGAAAATAATCTGGTTATAACTATACAAATGTACGCACGCTGATATACAGTTCCACGTCACAGCTGTACGGATGATGTTTGTAACAAGTGACCGAAACAAATAAACATTTTTTTCTTTTATGGAGTGTTGTTATATGTAACGGAGTGTTGCCATATGTTACGGAGTGTTGCCATATGTTACGGAGTGTTGCCATATGTTACGGAGTGTTGCCATATGTTACGGAGTGTTGCCATATGTTACGGAGTATTGCCATATGTTACGGAGTGTTGCCATATGTTACGGA
The DNA here is from genome assembly GCA_934047225.1 of Ypsolopha sequella. Classification (NCBI taxonomy): domain Eukaryota; kingdom Metazoa; phylum Arthropoda; class Insecta; order Lepidoptera; family Ypsolophidae; genus Ypsolopha; species Ypsolopha sequella. The sequence goes on along the minus strand of OW204009.1, from coordinate 218,199 downwards.
GTGTTGCCATATGTTACTCAACCTTAATAGAGCAAAGTCCAACTCACACTTGGCTAGTTTTTTAAAGTACTGTTTCAGCTGTGGAAAATCTAAATGCGCATTTTTTCTCGTGGATATTTACTTTTTAGGTTAAACTGTAGTAGAATTTGTATATCATAAGTGAGTATGTATATGAGCAACTTTTATATATTGGGAAAATACTTACATAGGTATTATGTAACATCAGATGCTTTACACATATAATGTTTCTACACTGAGTGTACTCATGTCAAAGTACAGTTTAAGTTTTCAAAGATATTGTTTTTCTCTTCTGATAAACACTGGTTTTCTGAACAATTTTCATTAATTATAGTTATCTTAGTTCACATCACAACTCGAAAAAGTCTTCTGATTTGTTAAAACAGTGAAAAAGATGAGATAACTTTCGCGACCTGTGATATACGATAGTAGACGAAACCGGGGTGCGGGCGGGGAGCGGAGCATGTCCATACTCAATGAGCATGTCGTGGGCAGATCGTAGAATTGGGCAGATTGTAAAGTATGAAATAGAAAATCCTTCAACAAAAGTAAAAAATTGGTGCGACGACTGTAGATACATTGGGGAGCCGAGCGGAGCGGAGCGAGGCGATCCTCCTAATTTTTACAGAAATTTGCACTCGTAGCACACGATGTTTTTTGCGATAAAACAGTATGCTATTCTCCTCGCACCTGTGATCCAACTAAGTGGCGTCGTGCTACGAGACACGATATGCCTATATAGACAGATCAAGATATACCCAATTCCACGATGTGCCGACAACAATCACACGACGAACGTTACTACAGTCGCAACACATTTTTAATAAACTTATTAATTTTCATTATTTTTTACATTATTTTATACAGGAACACTTTTTAAATTTTGTTGACACTTTTTTAATTGATAGTCAAGTTAAAAAAAAACAACTTCAACAATACATTTTCAATTTCCCGCCATATTCACAAGTTTAGTTTGTGGACACGTGTGGTCGTCCGCGCGGCTCGCGATGTACTGAACCACGGCACTAATGGCACATGAACTATTGGGATAGTTTGTTCGGAGGATCCCTAAAACTAGGGGTCGCACGCGGTGCAAGGGTTGGAAGAGGTACTATTGAGGAATAATTCGCAGGTGCACTTTACACCCGTATTGCAACGATATTACGTATTGGATCGAAAAGTGGGCAAGCGACAATTTCATCGATAGTACGTACGTAATTGTGAATTCCTTTCAAATTCTAAAATTTACATCGAGCCTTTTTATTTAATAACAGCAATTTTTAAATGAAAGTGAACAACTGTCACAAAACCACTTTAAATATTATGTTTACTTAATTAACAAAATTTTATTATTTTATACTAGCTTTTGCCAGTGGCTTCGCCCGCATTTATTAAGTTTTTGTATAGTCGTATAGAATCTGTAAATAATTTTCAGACCTTTAATTTTTTGTACTATTTGACCACTGGTTTGGAGGTTCTCATCATCTTTAATTTGGAGGCCGAAGACTCTGAATTAATCCTTGTGTCTTTGGCGTTCCTTAAAATCCCTTAGTATATAGTATGTTTGACAAGGCTGAAGGTCGAGCCGCGTCTCTGAACGACACTATTTGTTGTTCCCATGGAAACTGATTTATGGAATAAAAAGTAACCTATGTCCTATTCCAGGTTTAGAACTACATTTGTGCTATGTTCAGCTTCATCTGTTTAGTAGTTTCGGCGTGAAGAAGTAACAAACATCCATCCAACTTTCGCATTTATAATATCAGTGGGATGGGATTTTAAAAATTAACCGCTGCAGCGTCGTTAATGTCATAATGATATCGTTTCTGATGCTGTAATTGGGATATACTCGTAAGTACATTAAATGTATATAAACAAGACAACAACAGTAGTTCAGTATGATCAGTACAACTTGTGGTTTAATGTACGAAGTACTATCGAGGAAAAATCCGCAGACCCACTTTGCACCCGTATTACAATGGAATAAGAGCGAAAAGTGGGTACGTCACATCACATATACACACACAACGGTATTTCGTTGTCGTGATTGATTATATTAATTATTAACTATTGATCTGAAGCAAAATGCAAACTGCAGATACTATAAAGTAAAAATATTTGATTCAAATAAAAAAAAAGTTGAGACCAAGATATCGTCACGAGGTCAGGTGTTAGAGGTGTTCCGAGTGTATGTAATTATGTTGTGTAAAAGCAGCCATCTTGTGTCTGAGCATCACTTGTATTACATAATTAACTTAAAGTACCCTCACTTCCGCGGGTGTAAGTTTATGAAATCACATACTATACTGATCATACTGAATAATATTTCCAATAAAACACCCGCCAATATAATAGTTTTAAGGGTTCCGTACTGCAAAATACAAAACGGAACCCCATAGGATCACTTTGTTGTACGTCTGTCTGTCTGTCCGTCTGTCACGAGCCTTTTTCTCAGGCCCCGTGAGAGATATCAAGTTGGCACTAATACTTCCTCGCGGTACTGTTAAATATCCGGCCTCCGTTAAATATCCAACGTGAAATAAAATGCTGTTTACTTAATTAATTTAATAAAAATGGTTTACCATGAAAACGTACTACAAGGTACTTCGAGTTGATTTAGAAACTTTAACTACTTTTCACAAGTAGGTGTCATAGCAGACGTGCGTACAGGAAAAATTATAAAATCACCAATTTTAAATCATTTAAGAAGTTTAATAACTTGAAAATGAAACCCTCGAAGCACAATTTTATTCCAGCTTACACTTGACCGGTTTTTTTATCACAAATTTGTTTGAATGTCAACCTTTATACGATATACAAACCTTTTGAAATGAAGGGTGCGTCAGTCCCATAGGAATTTGACATTGATTTTCTGACAAATTAAATTTTATTTCAACCACGCCGTCCTCAGGCGGCAGCGTGCCCAGAAAGGGCGTCAAGCTTCTTAGGGTTCCGTGTCATTTATTTAATGTTTTAGGGACCGAGTACTGAACGTAATATAATTATTGTAGACATTTTGTGACACATTAAAAAAAAATTGTTTGTTTTGGTAATTGAAATGATGAATACTTTAATACACGGGCTTTTAGTGACTCTAATATTAACAACCTATTAGTAAAGTGACCAGTAGCTTGTTTGAAGAATAATGTTTAACTGTTGGGATGAAACATAACTCATGTATGTGGGAGACGCAAATTATAATAAAAAAATATGATGAAAAATTTGTAGATGAATTATTTTTTGTCGTTGAAGATACATTTTTATAATGTATGTGTACATAAATAAATTAAACCCTGACTGCCAGAGAGGTCGCTGTTTTGAATCTCGGTTCAGAATTTCTCACATCCAGATTTTTTTTCTTCAGTTTTAATTATAATTATAACAATTAATTTAAGAGGACAGTCTGAATAGTCTCCGCAAAACCATCCAAGTTGAATAATTTATTCTTCCTGGTTTGAAAAATCTAGCAAAACCATACAAGAATACAATGCACACTCATCTACAATTTTCTCAAGTTATTCTTGTATTGGCTCTATAATTCAAGGTAATTTGAGCAAAAGCACATACATTACGAGTGTTTATGAATTTAAAACATGTTTAAACTTTTTTAAACCCTGAAACGAACACATGTTCCATGTAACAATACATTTTTTTCTTATAAAAATAGTGAAAAAAATCATCATTTTACAATTTTTGCGGAATCTGTGTCTCTCGCACTCACACTTCTTTTTAAACGTGGACGAACATCGCTAATTAAAAACTTTCAACTCACAAGTATAATATTCCTTGGAACTCTAGTGTTAAATACCTGTGTAGTTCTTGATACCAAAGTTTAATGGACACAACAAATCAATTTGTTACGCCTGAAAGGGATCAAATCATTAGATGCAAATCAACAGGCGATCCAATCTAGCATAATATTTTATTTAGTATAAGGTTTTAGGGCTTTTTCTTTTATTATTATTTTTTTTCTTAGGATTATTTAATTTACATATAAAATTGTGCATTAGGTTTAATTTCATTTCCTGAATAAACTCCAGAACATCCTATCTAAGGCTACACACTAAACATAGAATCTACAAAACAGACCCCGTATTACATACGTCCCTCCAGTATGGAGCAGCACTTCCAACACTAACTATGACAGACTACAGGTTGTCCAAAAGAATTTTAAAGAACCTACACTAAAATCATGTACACAAAATTTCACATTTTCAAATTCTACATTGAAAAAAGTCCCCACCCCGTAAACAAATTAATTTCCTTCATTGGCTACGTACCCTATCATATTATGTCGATACTTATCGATCGTACAGGTTACCCCATCACTACTTCCTTGACTCCGGCATAGTATACTATGACTCCGGTTAAACTGTAGCGGCCGCATTAAATTTTTTGTTCGCCTGATAATTTTGTTGATCTACACCCTGATGTGCTTGTTTACATTTAATGTATTACATTGTATTAATTCTGTTAAATAAATAACCATTAAAAACTAAAACGATGCGAGTGGTACTGCGTGTCTTCCCGCATGGAGTAACGGGGATTTTTGCAAGCGTGATCTATATACAGGGTGTCACGATGAAGTTGAGGAAACCAAACACTGGCGATGTACTAGTCCATACGTATAACTTTTATTATGAAGTGTAAATAAACGTTATTAATTGACTAGTTTGTCTTTAAATGTAGTTAATATATATATATACATACACTTAATAAAATAAAATTCAAGTTATTGTGAGATATATTTAGGATAGGGCCCGAAATATATCTCACAATAACTTAAATTTTATTTTATTAAGTGTATATATAAAAATATATATATTAACTACATTTTATTATGAAGTCAACCATCAAATCGGGAAAAAAATACATAAAAAAGTTACGTAGCTACCGGATCAAAATGTATGAAACAACAGATTTTTTATATCTCACGGAAATTTGTTATGTACGAGTACTATCGCCAGTATTTGGCTTGTGCAACCTCATCTTAACACCCTGTATATGTAGTGTGTCTCACCTCTCAAAGGGACATGGTTCTCACTTCGACGATCTCCGAATCTGCAACAAATAGACGTTCTTTAATTATTTGTCCACACATCGAGGTATTTATAAATATTGTGACCTCACTCATATCATACATATGTATGAAAATATTAACATTATGGACTAATCTACGACATGTATCCCCAAGGGTGTGTCCTAGTATGGACTGTGACGCTAGTCACATTCGCGCACCACGTCTAACAGGGTGTGAGTAGCGAGCACCTCGCCTCACGTCGAACACATATGGAGCTTGCCCTCTGAACCCAGCAGACCGAACACCGCAATGTAAGCCCGCGTCCTCCGGGTCAGTGGTCGATTGAACCACTACACTAGGATGGGTCAATGTTTACAAACAGTATCAACCCAGGTTTTTGAATTTCAAGCTATAATATAATTTTTCACAGTAGTTTATGCTACAGGGGCGCAAAGGAATAAATTACGAGGACGATTTAAAACACGAGCATAGCGAGTGTTTTAAACGTAACCGAGTAGTTTATTGCTCTTACACCCGTGTATCATACTACGTTTTTCAATGCATAGTGTGAGAAAATAAAACAAATATTATAATATTGTGAACTTTAAATTATAATTGGCTCAAAAGGACTGTATCCAGAGCCGTTAAACAGTGAAAAAAAGGATAACATTAATGGTACACAGGAAAGGCTGCAGGTTAGCCAACCATTAGAAAAGAATAAAAAAAAAATAAGAAAGCCCCAGGGCAAAACAATCGACTTTCTGTTCGGTTTGATGCATAAAAAGTGGGCCTTTACGAGCACTTGCATTGAAAAAATATTTATAGTTATTCTTTCAGGTTTGTTGATAAATACTTACTAAGCAATTATGCTAAAACAAAACTCACTAATTGTTTAATTTGTTGAATGTTATTTTATTTAACTCAAGAATAATGAGGATGTTAATGGGCTTTAAAGTAATTGTAAGAGCAATTATCTTTTCATTTTCGTAGTTTGGAAAAGTATTTTTTTTTCAGTCTTTTTTTGTGATGAATGAAAAAAACACTCAGTCTCAGAATAAATGGCATTAAAATTTGTTTTGACAAGGTCCCAGGAACGGCTTAATATCACTGGCATTATATCAGGGTATGTTAATAAATCACTGCGGGGCTGTCAAATATTGCAGTGTCTGCTATAAAATTGCAACATACGTCGTCGTGTTCCGATCCATTTAACTCGACGTCAGACCGGGAGCTACTGGATTTATTTTACAAAAAATATTGTACTATTAAAAAAAATCTGATTTATTTGTCTAAGAATAAAATAACAATTATTAAGGTTATTCACATAACGATAATAATATATTCAACTGAAACTTAAATAAGTCAGTTAAGGAACAGATTTTGTAATTCTTAGTTACTTCATAAACCTCGGTCGCGAGTAGCAGCTTTTTTTGCAATTTGCATTTTTATTAAAATGTTGTTATCCTTTTGAACTTATCCTTTATTATTTTATTTTGCATGAGACATTTTTTTCATTCTGTATCTAGTACAATTGTAATGAAGTCTCCCGTAGTGTATCTAGTACAATTGTAATGAAGTCTCCCGTAGTGTATCTAGTACAATTGTAATGAAGTCTCCCGTAGTAAAATATCAGTATATTTTTTTCATTCTGTATCTAGTACAATTGTAATGAAGTCTCCCGTAGTAAAATATCAGTATATTTTTTTCATTCTGTATCTAGTACAATTGTAATGAAGTCTCCCGTAGTAAAATATCAGTATATTTTTTTCATTCTGTATCTAGTACAATTGTAATGAAGTCTCCCGTAGTAAAATATCAGTATATTTTTTTCATTCTGTATCTAGTACAATTGTAATGAAGTCTCCCGTAGTAAAATATCAGTATATTTTTTTCATTCTGTATCTAGTACAATTGTAATGAAGTCTCCCGTAGTAAAATATCAGTATATTTTTTTCATTCTGTATCTAGTACAATTGTAATGAAGTCTCCCGTAGTGTATCTAGTACAATTGTAATGAAGTCTCCCGTAGTGTATCTAGTACAATTGTAATGAAGTCTCCCGTAGTGTATCTAGTACAATTGTAATGAAGTCTCCCGTAGTGTATCTAGTACAATTGTAATGAAGTCTCCCGTAGTGTATCTAGTACAATTGTAATGAAGTCTCCCGTAGTGTATCTAGTACAATTGTAATGAAGTCTCCCGTAGTAAAATATCAGTATATTTTTGTGGTAACTGATAAATTCAAATTAAAAAAACGGCCAAGTGCGAGTCGGACTAGCGCACGAAGGGTTCCGTACCATTATCTATAAAAACGGCAAAAAAAACATGTCTGTTGTATGGGAGCCCCCTTACATATTTGCTTTATTCTGTTTTTTAGTATTTGTTGTTATAGCGGCAACAGAAATACATCATCTGTAAAAATTTCAACTGTCTAACTATCACGGTTAATGAGATACAGCCTGGTGACAGACGGACAGCGGAGTCTTAGTAATAGGGTCCCGTTGGTTACCCTTTGGGTACGAAACCCTAATAACGATACTACCTATAAATTAAAATTACATTTGAACATAAAAAAATGAGAAAATAAATAACTTATCAATTAGGTAAAAGAAAACACAACATTTTTGAATTAAAAAAATTCCTATTGGTATCGGTGTACGACGACGTCACGACACGCCATAGTGTACGAAGACGTCACGATATGCCATCGTGTTCGATGACGTCATGACACGCCATAGTGTACGAAGACGTTACGACACGCTTACTTTTAACGCCAATATTTGTCGCTTGGTCACTTTTTGAGAAATTGAAAAATAATTTTAGTAACCACTCGATTGATTTTCATAAAAATGTTCATGATGGAGACAAAGTTATTGTAATATGCTATTTGAGTGTCATCAGACGACAAACGCAATTTTTCGCAAATGCTACTTGAAGTTAAAGTAAAGTTAGTAATTATAATATAAATATTCATTAAATATTTATATTACATACATATATGATTGATATAGCCAAATTCATACTGGAGACTTTACAAGTGACGATCAGTAACAATGTTCAATTATACTTTCTGTGGAAAACGCAAATTCATTTAAATGTAGCTTTCATAATACTGATTGACTCGAGGTTGTTCTTACAGTTATTGTTATTGTTATACGTGCCTCTGTGCACTGTGCAGGGCACAAATAATAATTTTCGTATTTTGCATAATGGGTCGTTGAACCTTGCTCTTGGCCACTTCTTGAGTCTCCAGTACCTATGAATTTGGCTATATCAATCAAAGTCACCTTATATTTAGTATACATTTTAATTTTATTACCAAACTATGGATAATTGTGACCCACGTGGCTATAGTTTTGGGTATTTTTTACAATTCGGTTTAACTAAGTTAGCGGGTCTGACGTCAGGTGTCCAGTTAACGGTACCCCCTCACGCACATCATTGCTTCATCAAAAAACAACAACAAACAAAACAAAATTATTTATTTATTTTCTTGTTATGAAATGTTTACCAATGTTCTGTTACAAATTGTAGCTAGTAACTGTACTGAAGGGCGTGCCACCATCTCCCGGTCTAACATTATCACTGTTAAATAGCACGGTCACCACGCCAAACAAGTTTAACATCTAAATAGACTAATAAGAAGCTTATTCCAATGTAATTAGAGTTCAGGCAAATGCCAACTAGCACAGCGCAGGCTCCTTACATGCACGCACACACATGTCTATACCCGTGTGACGTCATCGCAGTCGTGATCCAATGTTAGCGAGATGTGACGTCAAGTGACGTCATTAATAATTTTTCGTTTTTAGGGTTCCGTACTCAATGGGCAAATCGGAGCCCTATTAATGTCACTCCACTGTCCGTCTGTCTGTCTTCCCGTATGTCACGGGTCTCTAGCTCTTAGACGGAATGAGATAGAAACCTGTAATTTTTATGTTGTGCAAAATGTTGATCCAAAACCGAATTATGAATTAAAAATGTAATTAAATTATTTTTAGGGGGGGGAGGCTATATACATGAAAATGGAGCCGTTTTTGTTTCTTAACGTACCATGTGGGGTGTCAGTGCCCACAGCTCGTTGAAAATAAATAAATATATCAGAACTGAATAAGAACTGTTCAACCGAACAGGCAACGCCTTACCAATGATTGTAACGTCCCTTTGTGACACTCCATCCATCAGCCCATATTCGTCCACAGCGGGCACTAGGATGGCCTACGCTACGCTTTGCTGTACGTGGTCTCCATTCCAATGGCTTACGGCCCCAACGGTTATCACGTCGGCGACAAATATCGCCAGTCCACTGCCACTTCAACGGCAGACTATATTGGTCACCTTCGATCTCTGACGGATATCTTCGTTTCGGATTTTATCCATCAGAGATATCCCAAGCATAGCTCCATAGCTCGTTGAGTGACCTTAAATCGGCGGATCAAGCCTTTGGTAACACCTTTGGTAAAAGCCTTTTGTGACACTGCGAATAATTAATTAAATACAAAGAATAATATAAATGCGTACATCGTCACGACATGTATACCCGAGGAGGTGTCAGAGGTGTTTCCGAGTATGGACTGTGAAACACAACAGTCCGCACTCGTACACCCGCGTTTCACTGACGATTACTATGTCCTAGCGTGTTGGTGGCGAGTGACGCTGTACTTCGGGCACAAATGGACCCACAGTTTAACATGCCTCCCGGAGTTAACCTACACAAATGTGTACCTACATGATTTGAACCAGCAACCTCCGGATTAGTGGTCGAACACTCAAACTTCTAGACCATGGAGGTGGTCACAATAAGGAGCACCTGCAATTAGTGGTCGAACACTCAAACTACTAGACCATGGAAGTGGTCAAAATAAGGATCACCTGCAATTTAAAACTTCAAAAATAATCTAACAAAATGCAGCACTGGAGAAAGAAAAAACAGCAAAAATCTGAACTGTCGCGAACATAGCCATTCATCGGATCTGCTTAAATAAAATAAAACTTTCTTTTATACCTTCCGCTTTAAAAAGTATTTAATTAAAACTGTGAAGAAAACTGTTTACTTACCTGAATGAATAATCTCTGTGAAAGAACTTTAGAAACTATTTATTTTAAAAAAAATACAGCTACGAATCTAAATATACATGTTGCAGGGAGTCACAAAGATATACATGTTGCAGGGAGTCACAAAGATATACATGTTGCAGGGAGTCACAAAGCCAACATGAATGTTTGTCTATGTGGTGATAACCTTTGTACAAGATGATCTTAAGCAATTTTGGGAGAAACCAAGCTGGACCTGTTCAAAAAGCAAAATAACTACCAATTTTTACGAAAAAAAGTAATACAAATTAGCATTTCCTACTATAATATAGATTTAGGGCATAGATTGTTGCAATACTTAAATGTAGCCTATTATTTAGATGGTATAAAATATATTCCCTTTTGAAAAGCTTTTTATATATATTTTTATTTATACGAATCAATAATTAAATAAAATACTTTATAATTATAAAATTACACGGTTTAAGATATATTTCGGGGCCGACCTGGACCCGGCATCAGTTAAATATACTAATAGAAATAGGTATGGCTTGACGACACCCATAGACATTAACATTAGCGCATAGATAAAATATGTATTAGAACTATTTATAAAAACTATTTACAATCGAGCTTCGATTTCGATAATGAGGTGATGATGATGATGATGATGATGATGATGATGATGAAGATGCTGGTGATGGTGATAATGATGATGATGGTGATGAGGGGGTAGGTAATCTGGGTCATCAATGTTGTCTATTGAGGCCATCTCCGTAATGCGCACCAAGAGACCATATAAATTATTTATTTAGATGATATTTTATTACTGATACGTATTTATATACATACAATAAATACTGATTGTAAAACATGATATGCGAGAGAGAACAGAAGGACAAATTGTTATTATTATTGATTGTGTTTTTACGAACCGTAGTACTTAAAATGTACAAAAGGAACCTTTATGGTGAGACTCCGTTGTCCGTCTGTCCGTCCGTATGTCACAGCCTCCTTAAAGGGAGCCCCTTTATCTTCAAAACTGGTAGACTGGAAAATAAAAATAAATATTTCGATTGTAGATTATAACTGGCCAATTACAGAAAAACCATAGCAAATAAAAAAAAGTTGAGCACAAATGAGACATAAAAAAGAAGAAAAATAAATAAAAAAATATTTTATAAAAATACAATGTGGATATCAAATTGTAGGTATTAAAAAGCTGATTGTAAAAATATATAGTTTGGCTATATTTGATTGCTTCTATTCAGAAAAATCCTAGAAAAACCTTAAAAAAATGGTGGATTGAAAAATATGAAAAAAATCATGGTAATATATGACTCGCACTTGGCCGGTTTTTTCCTATATATATGCTATAAGATCTATTTGTGAACGGAATTTCAAATTTCTAAGAAAGCTGGAAGTGCCTCATAGCTTTCCATGGTAAGTTAATTTGCAAATTGACTACGTAAAGGACTAATGTTTGTGTACTAAAATTTGATACGTTACATACTTCTAAACAAAGCTTTCTTGTTTTCTTTTAACACTCATTCGTGACGTCTATAGGCCTTTAACGCTAGAAATTATTATTTGCTATGTAACTTCCAACAGTATTAAGTAAATTCCTAAAATGGATAAATGACGATAACTTTTTTTTTCGTCGTTCGATTTTGATGAAATAAAGCTTTTATTCTATTCCAAATTAAGCCTCGTCCACCTGTGAAAACTACATCAAAATCCGTTTAGTAGTTTCGGAGATGTGCGTGAACAAACAGACAGACAGACAGAAAAGAATTCTAAAAATCACTGATTTGTGTTCTATTACTATTATTTAGTCATCTCCTTTCTATTTTTGTTACTTTTCTTCAATGTACAGACACACATACGTAACAAACACAAAACCGGTTATGCCAAGTAACACTTCAATATTTTCAACCACAGCAAGTCAGTAGTTGCTGTCATTGGTCTAACGATGGACTAGGAACAGTTACTGCTGATATACTAAATAAGTCAAAGCTAATGAACGTGAATTAGCTTTATTTATTATTACTGCAGTACATACGTACTATACATGTACATATATATATATACTGCACTGTTACTGACCACTATAACTTGATTATATGAAGACACTTAAATTTCACCATTTTGTAATAACTGTACAAACTATAGTTAGCAGCTAGGTGCTAGGTAATCGAATATAATATACTGTAATGTTATACATTTTAAATAAATAATAAATAAATAATTTTGTAATTTTGATCATTTATTTCAGAAGAGCACTATGTTTGCTTCGACAGAAATAACATTTGCTGGACTCTTATAATAGTAATTTTCAATGCAAGTGCTCGTAAAGGCCCACTTTTTATGCGTCAAAATCGAACAGAAGGGCTGTATTATTATTTTTTAATTTATTTACGAGAAAATGGCTAACCTGCAACCTTTTCTGTGTACCATAAATGTTATACTTTTTTTTTCCACTGTTTAACGACTCTGGATACAGTACTTTTGAGCCAATCATTAACTTGCAAAATGGTAACAATGTAACTTTCAACTTTAATAATTAAATTGTTTTCTTTGTTTGTATTTGTTTTATTTCCTCACACTATGCATTGAAAAACGTAGTATGATACACGGGCGTAAGAGCAATAAATTACTCGGTTACGTTTAAAACACTCGCTACGCTCGTGTTTTAAATCGTCCTCGTAATTTATTTCTTTTCGCCCTTGTAGCATAAACTACTATAATCCCCACCTGGATCAGATTTACAAGTTTTACATTCACTTTTATACCAAATGCTCCGTTTCTGCTCCGAGCGATAATGTACAATTGTCAGCCATTTTGTTTTCCGAGTGCTATTATTTTTCCTGTACACAGTTCCCACTAATGGCTGGATAGCTTAGGAAAAGCTGCGGAAGACATCCAACTCCTCCTTACAGCTTAAGATTTAGAGCTGACTAGCTATCGCCAGCGGCTTGGATTAAAGTGCTATCGAGAAATGGAAATACTCGCAATGTTGTCAAGTTTTAACAAACACATATACGTGTTACAGTGTATGCGCTGTAAATAGCGAGACATATTTTTAAGCCCACGTTTCACCGACGATTATTACGTCCCACCGAGACGTTTGATGCTCTATCGCCGTACTTCAGACACAAATACAGGGTATGTATTTGCGCGGGAATGTGTCTTTGTTCAGTATGATCATTAGACTTTGTGGTTTCGTTTAAAGATAGCGGTCTATTTACATCTAGTATAGTACATATTAAAATGACTCGTTTCACTATATGCTCAGCTCTGTTTAAACAAAACCATAAAAAAAACAAAACCTTGAAAAACCATAAAAAAATGTATGCCTCCCCCTTATTTCCAAAACTGGTGGACTGAAAAATATGAAAAAGATCATGGTAATATGTGTTTTCTTAAAAATTAGAGGAAAAATAAAGAAGTTGAGAAATTCACCAAAACAAATTATAAAATTAAGTTTATCATCCACAATATGGAAACCTAGGTACGCGAGTCTGACTCGCACTTGGCCGATCATTGAGTTATTATGATGGGCTCAGTATAGACGTTACGTTTTGTTATATTATAATAGAAGAAAGTTCTGATGACTTGTTAGAGGTGAATCAATGTACTAATAGTATATGTACCTACCTACCTAGGTGCGTCACATATGCACGGCTCAAGATGATTGTAAAAATTTGCATGCCAGAATTAAAACATTTAATTTGATTAACACGTGTGAGCTAACACGTTAAACTAACGCGTGTGACCTAACACGTTAAACTAACACGTGTGAGATATGAAATTAGGAAATAAAATATTATTGCTAGGGTTGTTTTTCGTCAGCAGGGAACGTGTTATAGAAAACAATATAATTTTCACCCCACTAGCTCGAAAAGCGCGCCTTTGTTGCTTAAAAACAGTGATCAAAATCGATACACAGTTACACAGCCCCACAGCTTGTCGGATACCATAGACAAGGTAAACTTCTCGAAATCCTGTGTATGGCCTCCCAATATGTATGGAATCCGGATAAATAGAGTAAAACTCCCGCGTGATGGTTATATTTTGCGTTTTCGATCGGTTTATTTTCCGATTTTCCGAAACAAATTAAGATTTTCCGATTTTTCACGGCTTTTGGAATTCAATTAACACTCCTTACATTTTATTTTATGTGCAATTTTTTGTATGGTGTATTGCTTAAAGAAAAAAACCATTGAATTCATAAGAATTCGAAAAGATGGTGTCTTTACATCTGTGTTATCTCGCTAGTGAGGGGAAAAGTTGTATGTGTCACACGAGAAAAAAATTATTCTGTTTCTTGTGCCTTTGAATCCCTCACCAAGCTCAGGATCCTAACTTAGAATCACTCGCTACGCTCGTGATTCAATTATAAAATCGTTCGCTTGCTCGGGATTCAAACCCGGCACCCGCAACAAAAACAATTTTTGCTTTCTTGTTGCTCAAATAACTAAAGGATATCCAAAAATAATTCTAAAGAAAAATATGTAAAAAACTATGTAAAAAATATGTACGTTATGTACAAAATATGTACTTTTTGTAAAAAATATGTACGTTTTGTACAAAATATGTACTTTTTGTAAAAAATATGTACTTTTTGTAAAAAATATGTACATAGGCAAGGTCCAAAACAATCACAGTAAACGTTTTTAAACAATTTTGTGTTTCCTATATACTAGCACTAGCTACCTACTATACCTACATGGTCAAAGTTATTTGTTCAGTATGATCCAGAAAACGTGATTTCAGAATCACTTGTTTCTATTTAAGGGCACCGTGTTCGCTAAAACTCACAATTTGGGCTGTTCGTTGATAATATTCTTATTTACAATAAATAATATTATTTTCCCAAATTTTTGAATTTTCTAACTTATGTAAGCTGTATTAGCATAAGTTACTAACAATAGCATAAGTTGTTTTATTATTAACATGTTTTATATGGATCTTTGATCTGAAATAAATAAATTTGATTTGATTTAATTCATCCTGTAACCTTAAACATTTATCAAAATTAAATACACACAAAAGCTACAAGCGTTTAAAATGTTCCGAAGTGTAAACTTCATTATTTACTTTTAAACGCCAGTAACTTTTGTGTGTATTTTGTTAAATGTGTTAGGTTCAAGTCATGGATTAATGTACGAGATAAGTAACAAAATTCAAATTTCTGGGAAATATTAACAAATAAGGATATTATCAGCAAACAGCGCAAATTGGGAGGTCAGGCGAGCACAATACTCTTAAACATTTGTACCAACATGTACCAACATGTACCAACACTCGACGCAACGAACTAATTGTACAGTGATAGCGTCGACTCATTAAAACACGCTTCACAACTGTTGCTGCTATTATTACATCATTTATTGTACATATGTACAGTGATAGCGTCGACTCATTAAAACACGCTTCACAACTGTTGCTGCTATTATTACATCATTTATTGTACATATGTACAGTGATAGCGTCGACTCATTAAAACACGCTTCACAACTGTTGCTGCTATTATTACATCATTTATTGTACAGATGTACAGTGATAGCGTCGACTCATTAAAACACGCTTCACAACTGTTGCTGCTATTATTACATCATTTATTGTACACATGTACAGTGATAGCGTCGACTCATTAAAACACGCTTCACAACTGTTGCTGCTATTATTACATCATTTATTGTACATATGTACAGTGATAGCGTCGACTCATTAAAACACGCTTCACAACTGTTGCTGCTATTATTACATCATTTATTGTACATATGTACAGTGATAGCGTCGACTCATTAAAACACGCTTCACAACTGTTGCTGCTATTATTACATCATTTATTGTACATATGTACAGTGATAGCGTCGACTCATTAAAACACGCTTCACAACTGTTGCTGCTATTATTACATCATTTATTGTACAGATGTACAGTGATAGCGTCGACTCATTAAAACACGCTTCACAACTGTTGCTGCTATTATTACATCATTTATTGTACATATGTACAGTGATAGCGTCGACTCATTAAAACACGCTTCACAACTGTTGCTGCTATTATTACATCATTTATTGTACATATGTACAGTGATAGCGTCGACTCATTAAAACACGCTTCACAACTGTTGCTGCTATTATTACATCATTTATTGTACATATGTACAGTGATAGCGTCGACTCATTAAAACACGCTTCACAACTGTTGCTGCTATTATTACATCATTTATTGTACAGATGTACAGTGATAGCGTCGACTCATTAAAACACGCTTCACAACTGTTGCTGCTATTATTACATCATTTATTGTACATATGTACAGTGATAGCGTCGACTCATTAAAACACGCTTCACAACTGTTGCTGCTATTATTACATCATTTATTGTACATATGTACAGTGATAGCGTCGACTCATTAAAACACGCTTCACAACTGTTGCTGCTATTATTACATCATTTATTGTACATATGTACAGTGATAGCGTCGACTCATTAAAACACGCTTCACAACTGTTGCTGCTATTATTACATCATTTATTGTACATATGTACAGTGATAGCGTCGACTCATTAAAACACGCTTCACAACTGTTGCTGCTATTATTACATCATTTATTGTACATATGTACAGTGATAGCGTCGACTCATTAAAACACGCTTCACAACTGTTGCTGCTATTATTACATCATTTATTGTACATATGTACAGTGATAGCGTCGACTCATTAAAACACGCTTCACAACTGTTGCTGCTATTATTACATCATTTATTGTACATATGTACAGTGATAGCGTCGACTCATTAAAACACGCTTCACAACTGTTGCTGCTATTATTACATCATTTATTGTACATATGTACAGTGATAGCGTCGACTCATTCAAACACGCTTCACAACTGTTGCTGCTATTATTACATCATTTTTTGTACATATGTACAGTGATAGCGTCGACTCATTAAAACACGCTTCACAACTGTTGCTGCTATTATTACATCATTTATTGTACAGATGTACAGTGATAGCGTCGACTCATTAAAACACGCTTCACAACTGTTGCTGCTATTATTACATCATTTATTGTACATATGTACAGTGATAGCGTCGACTCATTAAAACACGCTTCACAACTGTTGCTGCTATTATTACATCATTTATTGTACATATGTACAGTGATAGCGTCGACTCATTAAAACACGCTTCACAACTGTTGCTGCTATTATTACATCATTTATTGTACATATGTACAGTGATAGCGTCGACTCATTAAAACACGCTTCACAACTGTTGCTGCTATTATTACATCATTTATTGTACATATGTACAGTGATAGCGTCGACTCATTAAAACACGCTTCACAACTGTTGCTGCTATTATTACATCATTTATTGTACATATGTACAGTGATAGCGTCGACTCATTAAAACACGCTTCACAACTGTTGCTGCTATTATTACATCATTTATTGTACATATGTACAGTGATAGCGTCGACTCATTAAAACACGCTTCACAACTGTTGCTGCTATTATTACATCATTTATTGTACATATGTACAGTGATAGCGTCGACTCATTAAAACACGCTTCACAACTGTTGCTGCTATTATTACATCATTTATTGTACATATGTACAGTGATAGCGTCGACTCATTAAAACACGCTTCACAACTGTTGCTGCTATTATTACATCATTTATTGTACATATGTACAGTGATAGCGTCGACTCATTAAAACACGCTTCACAACTGTTGCTGCTATTATTACATCATTTATTGTACATATGTACAGTGATAGCGTCGACTCATTAAAACACGCTTCACAACTGTTGCTGCTATTATTACATCATTTATTGTACATATGTACAGTGATAGCGTCGACTCATTAAAACACGCTTCACAACTGTTGCTGCTATTATTACATCATTTATTGTACATATGTACAGTGATAGCGTCGACTCCTTAAAACACGCTTCACAACTGTTGCTGCTATTATTACATCATTTATTGTACATATGTACAGTGATAGCGTCGACTCATTAAAACACGCTTCACAACTGTTGCTGCTATTATTACATCATTTATTGTACAGATGAACAGTGATAGCGTCGACTCATTAAAACACGCTTCACAACTGTTGCTGCTATTATTACATCATTTATTGTACAGATGTACAGTGATAGCGTCGACTCATTAAAACACGCTTCACAACTGTTGCTGCTATTATTACATCATTTATTTGTACATATGTACAGTGATAGCGTCGACTCATTAAAACACGCTTCACAACTGTTGCTGCTATTATTACATCATTTATTGTACAGATGTACAGTGATAGCGTCGACTCATTAAAACACGCTTCACAACTGTTGCTGCTATTATTACATCATTTATTGTACAGATGTACAGTGATAGCGTCGACTCATTAAAACACGCTTCACAACTGTTGCTGCTATTATTACATCATTTATTGTACATATGTACAGTGATAGCGTCGACTCATTAAAACACGCTTCACAACTGTTGCTGCTATTATTACATCATTTATTGTACATATGTACAGTGATAGCGTCGACTCATTAAAACACGCTTCACAACTGTTGCTGCTATTATTACATCATTTATTTGTACATATGTACAGTGATAGCGTCGACTCATTAAAACACGCTTCACAACTGTTGCTGCTATTATTACATCATTTATTGTACATATGTACAGTGATAGCGTCGACTCATTAAAACACGCTTCACAACTGTTGCTGCTATTATTACATCATTTATTGTACATATGTACAGTGATAGCGTCGACTCATTAAAACACGCTTCACAACTGTTGCTGCTATTATTACATCATTTATTGTACAGATGTACAGTGATAGCGTCGACTCATTAAAACACGCTTCACAACTGTTGCTGCTATTATTACATCATTTATTGTACATATGTACAGTGATAGCGTCGACTCATTAAAACACGCTTCACAACTGTTGCTGCTATTATTACATCATTTATTGTACATATGTACAGTGATAGCGTCGACTCATTAAAACACGCTTCACAACTGTTGCTGCTATTATTACATCATTTATTGTACATATGTACAGTGATAGCGTCGACTCATTAAAACACGCTTCACAACTGTTGCTGCTATTATTACATCATTTATTGTACATATGTACAGTGATAGCGTCGACTCATTAAAACACGCTTCACAACTGTTGCTGCTATTATTACATCATTTATTGTACATATGTACAGTGATAGCGTCGACTCATTAAAACACGCTTCACAACTGTTGCTGCTATTATTACATCATTTATTGTACATATGTACAGTGATAGCGTCGACTCATTAAAACACGCTTCACAACTGTTGCTGCTATTATTACATCATTTATTGTACATATGTACAGTGATAGCGTCGACTCATTAAAACACGCTTCACAACTGTTGCTGCTATTATTACATCATTTATTGTACAGATGTACAGTGATAGCGTCGACTCATTAAAACACGCTTCACAACTGTTGCTGCTATTATTACATCATTTATTGTACATATGTACAGTGATAGCGTCGACTCATTAAAACACGCTTCACAACTGTTGCTGCTATTATTACATCATTTATTGTACAGATGTACAGTGATAGCGTCGACTCATTAAAACACGCTTCACAACTGTTGCTGCTATTATTACATCATTTATTGTACATATGTACAGTGATAGCGTCGACTCATTAAAACACGCTTCACAACTGTTGCTGCTATTATTACATCATTTATTGTACATATGTACAGTGATAGCGTCGACTCATTAAAACACGCTTCACAACTGTTGCTGCTATTATTACATCATTTATTGTACATATGTACAGTGATAGCGTCGACTCATTAAAACACGCTTCACAACTGTTGCTGCTATTATTACATCATTTATTGTACATATGTACAGTGATAGCGTCGACTCATTAAAACACGCTTCACAACTGTTGCTGCTATTATTACATCATTTATTGTACATATGTACAGTGATAGCGTCGACTCATTAAAACACGCTTCACAACTGTTGCTGCTATTATTACATCATTTATTGTACATATGTACAGTGATAGCGTCGACTCATTAAAACACGCTTCACAACTGTTGCTGCTATTATTACATCATTTATTGTACATATGTACAGTGATAGCGTCGACTCATTAAAACACGCTTCACAACTGTTGCTGCTATTATTACATCATTTATTGTACATATGTACAGTGATAGCGTCGACTCATTAAAACACGCTTCACAACTGTTGCTGCTATTATTACATCATTTATTGTACATATGTACAGTGATAGCGTCGACTCATTAAAACACGCTTCACAACTGTTGCTGCTATTATTACATCATTTATTGTACAGATGTACAGTGATAGCGTCGACTCATTAAAACACGCTTCACAACTGTTGCTGCTATTATTACATCATTTATTGTACATATGTACAGTGATAGCGTCGACTCATTAAAACACGCTTCACAACTGTTGCTGCTATTATTACATCATTTATTGTACATATGTACAGTGATAGCGTCGACTCATTAAAACACGCTTCACAACTGTTGCTGCTATTATTACATCATTTATTGTACATATGTACAGTGATAGCGTCGACTCATTAAAACACGCTTCACAACTGTTGCTGCTATTATTACATCATTTATTGTACAGATGTACAGTGATAGCGTTCGACTCATTAAAACACGCTTCACAACTGTTGCTGCTATTATTACATCATTTATTGTACATATGTACAGTGATAGCGTCGACTCATTAAAACACGCTTCACAACTGTTGCTGCTATTATTACATCATTTATTGTACATATGTACAGTGATAGCGTCGACTCATTAAAACACGCTTCACAACTGTTGCTGCTATTATTACATCATTTATTGTACATATGTACAGTGATAGCGTCGACTCATTAAAACACGCTTCACAACTGTTGCTGCTATTATTACATCATTTATTGTACAGATGTACAGTGATAGCGTCGACTCATTAAAACACGCTTCACAACTGTTGCTGCTATTATTACATCATTTATTGTACATATGTACAGTGATAGCGTCGACTCATTAAAACACGCTTCACAACTGTTGCTGCTATTATTACATCATTTATTGTACATATGTACAGTGATAGCGTCGACTCATTAAAACACGCTTCACAACTGTTGCTGCTATTATTACATCATTTATTGTACATATGTACAGTGATAGCGTCGACTCATTAAAACACGCTTCACAACTGTTGCTGCTATTATTACATCATTTATTGTACAGATGTACAGTGATAGCGTTCGACTCATTAAAACACGCTTCACAACTGTTGCTGCTATTATTACATCATTTATTGTACATATGTACAGTGATAGCGTCGACTCATTAAAACACGCTTCACAACTGTTGCTGCTATTATTACATCATTTATTGTACATATGTACAGTGATAGCGTCGACTCATTAAAACACGCTTCACAACTGTTGCTGCTATTATTACATCATTTATTGTACATATGTACAGTGATAGCGTCGACTCATTAAAACACGCTTCACAACTGTTGCTGCTATTATTACATCATTTATTGTACAGATGTACAGTGATAGCGTCGACTCATTAAAACACGCTTCACAACTGTTGCTGCTATTATTACATCATTTATTGTACATATGTACAGTGATAGCGTCGACTCATTAAAACACGCTTCACAACTGTTGCTGCTATTATTACATCATTTATTGTACATATGTACAGTGATAGCGTCGACTCATTAAAACACGCTTCACAACTGTTGCTGCTATTATTACATCATTTATTGTACATATGTACAGTGATAGCGTCGACTCATTAAAACACGCTTCACAACTGTTGCTGCTATTATTACATCATTTATTGTACATATGTACAGTGATAGCGTCGACTCATTAAAACACGCTTCAAAACTGTTGCTGCTATTATTACATCATTTATTGTACAGATGTACAGTGATAGCGTCGACTCATTAAAACACGCTTCACAACTGTTGCTGCTATTATTACATCATTTATTGTACATATGTACAGTGATAGCGTCGACTCATTAAAACACGCTTCACAACTGTTGCTGCTATTATTACATCATTTATTGTACATATGTACAGTGATAGCGTCGACTCATTAAAACACGCTTCACAACTGTTGCTGCTATTATTACATCATTTATTGTACATATGTACAGTGATAGCGTCGACTCATTAAAACACGCTTCACAACTGTTGCTGCTATTATTACATCATTTATTGTACATATGTACAGTGATAGCGTCGACTCATTAAAACACGCTTCACAACTGTTGCTGCTATTATTACATCATTTATTGTACATATGTACAGTGATAGCGTCGACTCATTAAAACACGCTTCACAACTGTTGCTGCTATTATTACATCATTTATTGTACATATGTACAGTGATAGCGTCGACTCATTAAAACACGCTTCACAACTGTTGCTGCTATTATAACATCATTTATTGTACATATGTACAGTGATAGCGTCGACTCATTAAAACACGCTTCACAACTGTTGCTGCTATTATTACATCATTTATTGTACATATGTACAGTGATAGCGTCGACTCATTAAAACACGCTTCACAACTGTTGCTGCTATTATTACATCATTTATTGTACATATGTACAGTGATAGCGTCGACTCATTAAAACACGCTTCACAACTGTTGCTGCTATTATTACATCATTTATTGTACAGATGTACAGTGATAGCGTCGACTCATTAAAACACGCTTCACAACTGTTGCTGCTATTATTACATCATTTATTGTACATATGTACAGTGATAGCGTCGACTCATTAAAACACGCTTCACAACTGTTGCTGCTATTATTACATCATTTATTGTACAGATGTACAGTGATAGCGTCGACTCATTAAAACACGCTTCACAACTGTTGCTGCTATTATTACATCATTTATTGTACATATGTACAGTGATAGCGTCGACTCATTAAAACACGCTTCACAACTGTTGCTGCTATTATTACATCATTTATTGTACAGATGTACAGTGATAGCGTCGACTCATTAAAACACGCTTCACAACTGTTGCTGCTATTATTACATCATTTATTGTACATATGTACAGTGATAGCGTCGACTCATTAAAACACGCTTCACAACTGTTGCTGCTATTATTACATCATTTATTGTACATATGTACAGTGATAGCGTCGACTCATTAAAACACGCTTCACAACTGTTGCTGCTATTATTACATCATTTATTGTACATATGTACAGTGATAGCGTCGACTCATTAAAACACGCTTCACAACTGTTGCTGCTATTATTACATCATTTATTGTACAGATGTACAGTGATAGCGTCGACTCATTAAAACACGCTTCACAACTGTTGCTGCTATTATTATATCATTTATTGTACATATGTACAGTGATAGCGTCGACTCATTAAAACACGCTTCACAACTGTTGCTGCTATTATTACATCATTTATTGTACATATGTACAGTGATAGCGTCGACTCATTAAAACACGCTTCACAACTGTTGCTGCTATTATTACATCATTTATTGTACATATGTACAGTGATAGCGTCGACTCATTAAAACACGCTTCACAACTGTTGCTGCTATTATTACATCATTTATTGTACATATGTACAGTGATAGCGTCGACTCATTAAAACACGCTTCACAACTGTTGCTGCTATTATTACATCATTTATTGTACATATGTACAGTGATAGCGTCGACTCATTAAAACACGCTTCACAACTGTTGCTGCTATTATTACATCATTTATTGTACATATGTACAGTGATAGCGTCGACTCATTAAAACACGCTTCACAACTGTTGCTGCTATTATTACATCATTTATTGTACATATGTACAGTGATAGCGTCGACTCATTAAAACACGCTTCACAATTGTTGCTGCTATTATTACATCATTTATTGTACATATGTACAGTGATAGCGTCGACTCATTAAAACACGCTTCACAACTGTTGCTGCTATTATTACATCATTTTTTGTACATATGTACAGTGATAGCGTCGACTCATTAAAACACGCTTCACAACTGTTGCTGCTATTATTACATCATTTATTGTACAGATGTACAGTGATAGCGTCGACTCATTAAAACACGCTTCACAACTGTTGCTGCTATTATTACATCATTTATTGTACATATGTACAGTGATAGCGTCGACTCATTAAAACACGCTTCACAACTGTTGCTGCTATTATTACATCATTTATTGTACATATGTACAGTGATAGCGTCGACTCATTAAAACACGCTTCACAACTGTTGCTGCTATTATTACATCATTTATTGTACATATGTACAGTGATAGCGTCGACTCATTAAAACACGCTTCACAACTGTTGCTGCTATTATTACATCATTTATTGTACATATGTACAGTGATAGCGTCGACTCATTAAAACACGCTTCACAACTGTTGCTGCTATTATTACATCATTTATTGTACATATGTACAGTGATAGCGTCGACTCATTAAAACACGCTTCACAACTGTTGCTGCTATTATTACATCATTTATTGTACATATGTACAGTGATAGCGTCGACTCATTAAAACACGCTTCACAACTGTTGCTGCTATTATTACATCATTTATTGTACATATGTACAGTGATAGCGTCGACTCATTAAAACACGCTTCACAACTGTTGCTGCTATTATTACATCATTTATTGTACATATGTACAGTGATAGCGTCGACTCATTAAAACACGCTTCACAACTGTTGCTGCTATTATTACATCATTTATTGTACATATGTACAGTGATAGCGTCGACTCATTAAAACACGCTTCACAACTGTTGCTGCTATTATTATATCATTTATTGCAACATTCACCAACATTTGTGAAACTTATTCTCGCCACTGTATCAAAGTGATTTTCCAAAAGGGGGATTTAAAAAAAACCTAAGATATCAGTTTATATTTTTATTTATTATTTACTCGGCTATTTTTGTCTGGAGTGGCAGGACCACAGGTATGATTACCAACACCAAACTGATTTCCTTTTTAAATGATGAAGTACTTATATTTTTTTATGAATATTTATACAGCATTTTTTAAAATCAATTAGTTTTGTATTATAATTTAACCCACCAAAACGACTTTTTCAGTTTCTATTTACCCGACATATATAATTGCAAGTTGACATCATCAATACATCAATACATATAATAAAACAGTAGAACCCGCTGTGTCTGTACATTGGAGAAAAGTAACAAAAATATAAAGTGGGTGACTAAATAAAAGTAATAGAACACAAATCAGTGATTTTTAGAATACTTTTCTATCTGTCTGTCTGTCTGTTTGTTTGTTCGAGCAAATCTCCGAAACTATTGAACGGATTTTGATATAGTTTTCATAGGTGAACGAGGCTCAATTTAGAGCAGAATAAAGGGTGTATTTCATTAAAATCGAAAGACGGAAAAATAGCTATCGTCATTTATCGATTCTAAATGATTGAAAGTTGATTGTAAAAATATATAGTTTGGCTATATTTAATTGCATCCATTTCGAGAAATCCTTGAAAAACCATAAAAAATTTATGTCCCCCCGCTTATTTCCAAAACTGGTGGACCGAAAAATATGAAAAAAATTATGGTAACGTGTTTACGTAAAGGTTACAGGAAAAATAAAGCGGTTAAGAAATTCATGAAAAAGGATGAAAAAATTAAATTTACTGTCCACAATACGGAACCCAAGGTACGCGAGATCGCGATTTTTTTTTAAAGCAACTAATTCTGTCTGGTAAGAGCCGGTTCCTATACATATAAAACCCGCGCGTTCCAACCGCAGCTCTGTGAGCATCAGACAAGTACAGTCTTGTGATAACGTTCCAACCGCAGCTCTGTGAGCATCAGACAAGTACAGTCTTGTGATAACGTTCCAACCGCAGCTCTGTGAGCATCAGACAAGTACAGTCTTGTGATAACGTTCCAACCGCAGCTCTGTGAGCATCAGACAAGTACAGTCTTGTGATAACGTTCCAACCGCAGCTCTGTGAGCATCAGACAAGTACAGTCTTGTGATAACGTTCCAACCGCAGCTCTGTGAGCATCAGACAAGTACAGTCTTGTGATAACGTTCCAACCGCAGCTCTGTGAGCATCAGACAAGTACAGTCTTGTGATAACGTTCCAACCGCAGCTCTGTGAGCATCAGACAAGTACAGTCTTGTGATAACGTTCCAACCGCAGCTCTGTGAGCATCAGACAAGTACAGTCTTGTGATAACGTTCCAACCGCAGCTCTGTGAGCATCAGACAAGTACAGTCTTGTGATAACGTTCCAACCGCAGCTCTGTGAGCATCAGACAAGTACAGTCTTGTGATAACGTTCCAACCGCAGCTCTGTGAGCATCAGACAAGTACAGTCTTGTGATAACGTTCCAACCGCAGCTCTGTGAGCATCAGACAAGTACAGTCTTGTGATAACGTTCCAACCGCAGCTCTGTGAGCATCAGACAAGTACAGTCTTTTGATAACGTTCCAACCGCAGCTCTGTGAGCATCAAACAAGTACAGTCTTGTGATAACGTTCCAACCGCAGCTCTGTGAGCATCAGACAAGTACAGTCTTGTGATAACGTTCCAACCGCAGCTCTGTGAGCATCAGACAAGTACAGTCTTGTGATAACGTTCCAACCGCAGCTCTGTGAGCATCAAACAAGTACAGTCTTGTGATAACGTTCCAACCGCAGCTCTGTGAGCATCAGACAAGTACAGTCTTGTGATAACGTTCCAACCGCAGCTCTGTGAGCATCAAACAAGTACAGTCTTGTGATAACGTTCCAACCGCAGCTCTGTGAGCATCAAACAAGTACAGTCTTGTGATAACGTTCCAACCGCAGCTCTGTGAGCATCAGACAAGTACAGTCTTGTGATAACGTTCCAACCGCAGCTCTGTGAGCATCAGACAAGTACAGTCTTGTGATAACGTTCCAACCGCAGCTCTGTGAGCATCAGACAAGTACAGTCTTGTGATAACGTTCCAACCGCAGCTCTGTGAGCATCAGACAAGTACAGTCTTGTGATAACGTTCCAACCGCAGCTCTGTGAGCATCAGACAAGTACAGTCTTGTGATAACGTTCCAACCGCAGCTCTGTGAGCATCAGACAAGTACAGTCTTGTGATAACGTTCCAACCGCAGCTCTGTGAGCATCAGACAAGTACAGTCTTGTGATAACGTTCCAACTGCAGCTCTGTGAGCATCAGACAAGTACAGTCTTTTGATAACGTTCCAACCGCAGCTCTGTGAGCATCAAACAAGTACAGTCTTGTGATAACGTTCCAACCGCAGCTCTGTGAGCATCAGACAAGTACAGTCTTGTGATAACGTTCCAACCGCAGCTCTGTGAGCATCAAACAAGTACAGTCTTGTGATAACGTTCCAACCGCAGCTCTGTGAGCATCAGACAAGTACAGTCTTGTGATAACGTTCCAACCGCAGCTCTGTGAGCATCAGACAAGTACAGTCTTGTGATAACGTTCCAACCGCAGCTCTGTGAGCATCAGACAAGTACAGTCTTGTGATAACGTTCCAACCGCAGCTCTGTGAGCATCAGACAAGTACAGTCTTGTGATAACGTTCCAACCGCAGCTCTGTGAGCATCAGACAAGTACAGTCTTGTGATAACGTTCCAACCGCAGCTCTGTGAGCATCAGACAAGTACAGTCTTGTGATAACGTTCCAACCGCAGCTCTGTGAGCATCAGACAAGTACAGTCTTGTGATAACGTTCCAACCGCAGCTCTGTGAGCATCAGACAAGTACAGTCTTGTGATAACGTTCCAACCGCAGCTCTGTGAGCATCAGACAAGTACAGTCTTTTGATAACGTTCCAACCGCAGCTCTGTGAGCATCAAACAAGTACAGTCTTGTGATAACGTTCCAACCGCAGCTCTGTGAGCATCAGACAAGTACAGTCTTGTGATAACGTTCCAACCGCAGCTCTGTGAGCATCAGACAAGTACAGTCTTGTGATAACGTTCCAACCGCAGCTCTGTGAGCATCAAACAAGTACAGTCTTGTGATAACGTTCCAACCGCAGCTCTGTGAGCATCAAACAAGTACAGTCTTGTGATAACGTTCCAACCGCAGCTCTGTGAGCATCAGAAAAGTACAGTCTTGTGATAACGTTCCAACCGCAGCTCTGTGAGCATCAGACAAGTACAGTCTTGTGATAACGTTCCAACCGCAGCTCTGTGAGCATCAAACAAGTACAGTCTTGTGATAACGTTCCAACCGCAGCTCTGTGAGCATCAGACAAGTACAGTCTTGTGATAACGTTCCAACCGCAGCTCTGTGAGCATCAGACAAGTACAGTCTTTTGATAACGTTCCAACCGCAGCTCTGTGAGCATCAGACAAGTACAGTCTTGTGATAACGTTCCAACCGCAGCTCTGTGAGCATCAGACAAGTACAGTCTTGTGATAACGTTCCAACCGCAGCTCTGTGAGCATCAGACAAGTACAGTCTTGTGATAACGTTCCAACCGCAGCTCTGTGAGCATCAGACAAGTACAGTCTTGTGATAACGTTCCAACCGCAGCTCTGTGAGCATCAGACAAGTACAGTCTTGTGATAACGTTCCAACCGCAGCTCTGTGAGCATCAGACAAGTACAGTCTTTTGATAACGTTCCAACCGCAGCTCTGTGAGCATCAAACAAGTACAGTCTTGTGATAACGTTCCAACCGCAGCTCTGTGAGCATCAGACAAGTACAGTCTTGTGATAACGTTCCAACCGCAGCTCTGTGAGCATCAGACAAGTACAGTCTTGTGATAACGTTCCAACCGCAGCTCTGTGAGCATCAGACAAGTACAGTCTTGTGATAACGTTCCAACCGCAGCTCTGTGAGCATCAGACAAGTACAGTCTTGTGATAACGTTCCAACCGCAGCTCTGTGAGCATCAGACAAGTACAGTCTTGTGATAACGTTCCAACCGCAGCTCTGTGAGCATCAGACAAGTACAGTCTTTTGATAACGTTCCAACCGCAGCTCTGTGAGCATCAAACAAGTACAGTCTTGTGATAACGTTCCAACCGCAGCTCTGTGAGCATCAGACAAGTACAGTCTTGTGATAACGTTCCAACCGCAGCTCTGTGAGCATCAGACAAGTACAGTCTTGTGATAACGTTCCAACCGCAGCTCTGTGAGCATCAGACAAGTACAGTCTTGTGATAACTTTTCTTTGTGAAAACAAGCGTTATTAGCATATTAAGTGAGTTTCTGATGAGTTGTTTACGTCTGTGCTCCCATTACATTACATTACATTACATCCCCGCCCCGGTACACTCATTACAATGTCAATATTCACTTCTCAAGAAAGATATTCCTGAGACAATAAATAAAACGACTTGGTCACATACAACAATAAATAAAACGACTTGGTCACATACAACAATAAATAAAACGACTTGGTCACATACAACAATAAATAAAACGACTTGGTCACATACAACAATAAATAAAACGACTTGGTCACATACAACAATAAATAAAACGACTTGGTCACATACAACAATAAATAAAACGACTTGGTCACATACAACAATAAATAAAACGACTTGGTCACATACAACAATAAATAAAACGACTTGGTCACATACAACAATAAATAAAACGACTTGGTCACATACAACAATAAATAAAACGACTTGGTCACATACAACAATAAATAAAACGACTTGGTCACATACAACAATAAATAAAACGACTTGGTCACATACAACAATAAATAAAACGACTTGGTCACATACAACAATAAATAAAATGACTTGGTCACATACAACAATAAATAAAACGACTTGGTCACATACAACAATAAATAAAACGACTTGGTCACATACAACAATAAATAAAATGACTCGGTCACATACAACAATAAATAAAACGACTTGGTCACATACAACAATAAATAAAACGACTTGGTCACATACAACAATAAATAAAACGACTTGGTCACATACAACAATAAATAAAACGACTTGGTCACATACAACAATAAATAAAACGACTTGGTCACATACAACAATAAATTGGCCTCTTTTATTTCGCCAATATTTATGATTCTAAACTGTTCGAAGGAAAAGCCTTTCTAAGATTTTATATAAAGTGCAATGTTCTTTGTAAAATGGAAGAAAAGTAAAGTCTTTCATTTGACCTTCAGTGACATCATCACCACATATATCTATCTATAAGCATATTTCTTTCACTTGAACTAATACTAAAGTATGGCACGTATCTGTATCCGACCGTTCAATCTAATGTGATGACGTCACTTGTTGTAAATACTAAAACATTCATTACCTAGAGTTTATCTGTTTATTACAAAAATGAGAGAAAATGATCACATTCAAGTTTATTCAAGGAACAAATTGCAATGTAAATAATGTGTGCGTCTTCGAATTATGAGATTTTAGCGCAATGCAAAATTGGCCTCTATGACGTCATCTACACTGCGCGTCACCTGTACTGCACAGAGTACTGCGAATATAGTGTGCAGCTCGCAGGTTACTTCATTCATATACGAGTATTCATATATTTATTATTTAACACTCGTGCCACCATCGTCCCTGAAGGAAAGCGTCGATACGACCTAGGATGAAGGGCGCTCCCACAGAAAGCGGGAGAGTAGTAACAGGTGAGGCATCTGTCTGTCCAGATACTTCCACAATATCTACGTAAGTCGGTTACGGACGAACGACTGACACTACACAACTGCCTGTGACCGCCCCCCGTGACCGCTCCCAGTGACTACTCCCTGTGACCGCTCCCTGTGACCGCTCCCTGTGTGGTACGTCTTCTCATGACGTCATGCAAGAACACAACGAGACGCACCTACCTTAAATAATAAAGCCTTGCAGTTGATTATCTCGAATCCGGAACATTTACCTGAAAAATAAAATAAGCAGTTGTTATTATATTGTGGTAACATACTGCAGAAAGATAAAGTCAAAAGTATCCGGAATAGAAGAGCTTGTATGACTTAATTGATGAATTTGGTACAAGCGAAAGAGGTGTGCTAGGATCGTATCAGATGAGAATCAATATCTCTGCCTATTCCTCTGGGATAAAGGCGAGGGTATATTTACATATGTATGTTAAATAGAAGAAGACCAAACCATTGAAAATACAAGAGGGAAGATACGACACTTGATTCGAAAAGGAAAAGGAAAAGGACTATATGAGACAGGTAGACAAAGATATATATGTTTTTCTTTTTTTCATTAACCTGAATTCCTACTGTCTTGTATTTTCTTATCCCTTGGTTAAAGTAGATATAAGTCATATATTGTATAGTATAAGTTTTATGTTGAAAAAAAGACATGATCTTGCTAAGTTTCTTGCCCTTCTTCTTAGCAAGACTAATCGAATGGGCGGAGGTAGGCATGTATTTATATATGTAACCTATTAGTATGTAGTATATAGGATGGGATTTGGTCGGCCGCCTGGATTCGTGCTGGGGGCTCGGTTGGTGATCATTGAACCTTGTTCCTGGTCCCTGGCCGGGTCTCCGGTATGGGTTCGGGCGGCTGATTGGATTTTACCTTGTATAATATATATTTTACCTATCATTTTAATCGTAAATATATTGCTACATAAATTAAATAAACCTTTAATTTAGTTCATGTACATTTATTATTCTATTACATATATTTTCTTTATTAGATTAAATTTGACGTGTAAAAAGTGTATATATCTATACCTGCTTTGCAAAATAAACTATTTGAATTTGAATTTGAATTTGAATCGACATGACAGTTTGTTGAAAAATATCATAGAAGGAAAGATCGAGGGGAAAAGAGGAACATCTAGATGCGTCTAGTGAAGGAAAAAGTTAATGTAATATCATATTAAGAGACACCGACAAGAGCGTAGCTCTTATAGTTGGATAGTTGTTAAATAGTAAACTATGATATTGAATGCAGAAATAATTACGATCAAATAATTATATTAGGTTTGTGCATTTTATAAAATGTAAAAATCAGTTAGAAACAAAATATTAATGTGTGAAGTAAATACAAAGTTCGTCAGAGAGTGTAGTAGATCTCAATGAACAACTGGACAAGTCGCTCACTGGCCCGCGATAGACAAGGAGACAAGTCGCTCACTGGCCCGCGATAGACAAGGAGACAAGTCGCTCACTGGCCCGCGATAGACAAGGAGACAAGTCGCTCACTGGCCCGCGATAGACAAGGAGACAAGTCGCTCACTGGCCCGGGATAGACAAGGAGACAAGTCGCTCACTGGCCCGCGATAGACAAGGAGACAAGTCGCTCACTGGCCCGCGATAGACAAGGAGACAAGTCGCTCACTGGCCCGCGATAGACAAGGAGACAAGTCGCTCACTGGCCCGCGATAGACAAGGAGACAAGTCGCTCACTGGCCCGCGATAGACAAGGAGACAAGTCGCTCACTGGCCCGCGATAGACAAGGAGACAAGTCGCTCACTGGCCCGCGATAGACAAGGAGACAAGTCGCTCACTGGCCCGCGATAGACAAGTAGACAAGTCGCTCACTGGCCCGCGATAGACAAGGAGACAAGTCGCTCACTGGCCCGGGATAGACAAGGAGACAAGTCGCTCACTGGCCCGCGATAGACAAGGAGACAAGTCGCTCACTGGCCCGCGATAGACAAGGAGACAAGCCGCTCACTGGCCCGCGATAGACAAGGAGACAAGTCGCTCACTGGCCCGCGATAGACAAGAAGACAAGTCGCTCACTGGCCCGCGATAGACAAGGAGACAAGTCGCTCACTGGCCCGCGGTAGACAAGGAGACAAGTCGCTCACTGGCCCGTGATAGACAAGGAGACAAGTCGCTCACTGGCCCGCGAAAGACAAGGAGACAACTCGCTCACTGGCCCGCGATAGACAAGGAGACAAGTCGCTCACTGGCCCGGGATAGACAAGGAGCCAAGAGTCGCTCACTGGCCCGCGATAGACAAGGAGACAAGTCGCTCACTGGCCCGCGATAGACAAGGAGACAAGTCGCTCACTGGCCCGCGATAGACAAGGAGACAAGTCGCTCACTGGCCCGCGATAGACAAGGAGACAAGTCGCTCACTGGCCCGCGATAGACAAGGAGACAAGTCGCTCACTGGCCCGCGATAGACAAGTAGACAAGTAATTGATTGTTATATCTTGTAGTGCAATAATATTTGGAATTTCAGAAACGATGGAGTTCGCTAATAAATATTCTTAAACAACCATAATGCTGTTCATATTATTTTCTGTATGGTATCGAAATACTAAGTTACGGAAATGTTAACAGATTGTTTAAAGGTCACCATTAAAGCCGATAGGGTCTTCAGGAGACACTCGGACGTGTTGAATTAAAGGTTCCTCGTGCTGCAACATGCGTCCCTCTACGGTGTAGCGAGACTAGAAAACAAGACAACCGTGTCGTCGTAGCTCACACGTAGCTCGCAGTGCTAAGGGTGAGGTACACAACTTAGCACTCTCAGATCACACGGCCCAAACTTTATCTCTTAAAATTAACAGTAAAAAAATCTTCTCTGACTGGTTTGAATACAGGAGAGATTATAATCATGATAATATCCGTAAATTTTATGGATGCATGGCTGCTCTTAGTTTTTCCGAGGTATACAACAACGAAAACGTTGAGGACGCATACAATGAATTCCAAAATCTTGTAACCCTGTTTTATGAATTATGCTTTCCCGTCATAAAAGTAAAAATGAATAATAGACCAACTAAACTAAGATGGGTTACTAAAGGGATAAAAAATGCACACATATTAAGAGAAATCTCTATTTTAAATACCGAAACTCTAACAAAAATATGTACTCGAATAAAAATACGTACAAAAAATACTCAAATTTACTGAAAAAATGTATCCTAACAAGTCAAAGACAGCAAAACGATAAATACATTAAAAACAATAAAAATAAATGCAAAGCAACCTGGAATACAATTCAAAATAAATTTAATCGAAATATAACTAATAATAATATTGATATGATAAAATTTAATGACAACTTATATACGAATCCTAATGACATATGCAAAATATTTAATGATTTCTTTATTGACCTAACAAATGTAAATTCATCTAGTAATCATAATAATAGTAACCAAAATACTTTAAAGGACATAAAAAACAATGAAGGTACAATGTTCTTACAACCAACCGATCCACAAGAGGTGTTCAAGATAATAATGTCTTTAAGTAATAGTAATTCTGTGGGTTATGATGAAATTAGTACCAAAGTTCTCAAATTGTGTGCATACTTTCTGTGTATACCAATCAGCTTTCTTATAAATCTGTCGTTTTCTGAAGGGAGCTTTCCACGAGCTTTAAAACTTTGCATTGTTAAGCCAATACACAAAAAAGGTGACAAATCAGATCTTAACCATTACCGACCAGTAACTCTGATTCCCGTCATTTCAAAGGTATTTGAACGAACTATGCAGAAACGACTTACAAGTTTTTTAAATAAACATAACATCTTAACCCAGAAACAATACGGCTTTAGAAAAAACAGCTCAACTTCACTTGCATGTTTCAACCTAGTGAAAGGTGTTACTGAAAATCTAAATAAAGGTACACCAACAGTAACAATATTTTTAGATATGAGCAAAGCTTTTGACTTCGTGAATCACGAAATATTGCTATCTAAATTGCAAAGGCATGGGATTAGAGGTCTGGCCCATGATTGGTTAAAAAGTTATCTCAGTGAAAGATACCAATGCACAGAGATCTCAAATATTTGCAAGAGTCACAATATAACATTAAAACGAAACTTTAGATCTGACTATAGGTTAAATGGAAGTGGAGTCCCACAGGGTAGTATCTTGGGACCACTTTTATTTCTCCTATACATCAATGATTTACCAAAAGCTACCATACATGAATGCTTGTTATTTGCAGATGACACCTCGATTATTATAAAATGTGAACAAAAAGATACGTTTCAAGAAAATGTAAATGATGCACTAGCTCAAGTTATACAGTGGTTACAAAATAATAATCTTAAAATTAATTTAACTAAAACAAATTTTATGCAATTTAGAAATTACCAAGCTCAACATTTTGGACTGAAAATCGAAAACAATAATGAAAAAGTAAATGAAGTGGATCATACGGTATTTTTGGGTGTCACAATTGACAAAAATCTTAATTGGAAAAAGCATGTTGAGGCTGTTTGTAGCAAACTGGATAAATTTGTCTTTGCTTTGAGACGCCTAAGGAATACCATATCTCAAACAGCAGCGATCACCGCCTACCATGGGTATGTCTCTTCAGTCCTCAACTATGGTTTGATTATGTGGGGGAACTCTGTAGAGGTTAAAAAGGCATTTAGGGTACAGAAAAAGTGTATACGAGCAATTTGTGGCGCCTGGTATACAGACAGCTGTAAACCACTTTTTAAAAAATTAAATATCCTACCTCTGCCGTGCATGTACATTAAAGAGGTTTGTTTGTTTGTGGCACAACATAAGGGCTATTTTGTAAAAAATTCAAACGCTTATGAAAAGCAAACAAGGTATAAAGATAAGCTGTATACGCCTCAATGTAAATTGGATATATATAAAAATAATGTTTCTTACATGGCCATAAAAATATTTAATAAACTGCCATTAGAATTTAAAAGTTTGCCCATAAAACTATTTAAAAAGAAGATACACAAATGGCTTCTAGAAAAATGTTATTACGACGTCAAAGATTATTTGAATGAATGTGGTTGTGAATGAATTTTATAATAATAATAACTAGTGTTTTGCGTGGTGCGCGGGCTGCAGGCAGCCCGCGTGAGTTGTAATTGTTCCTGGTTGGACTTGTATACGTTGTTGGTTGTTGTTGCATTTAGTTGTTGTTGTAACATTTTCGTTAACGTGACAGGACAAGGTATCGAGTTAAAAACACGTTTGAAATCGAGTTGAAACAGGTGATCAGACGACATCCAAGTAATGGGCAGAAGTCAATTGTATCACGAAATGTCATCGGTCATGATCGGGTGGGAAAAAAAGTCATCGGTCATGATCAGTTTTCAAAATTGTCATCGTCGTAACCGTAATAGCGCGTTGAAATACGTGTGGTAACTTTGATTCAATAGAAATGGACTAATTGTTTGCTATTGTGTACTCTGACAGCTGTCAAAAGTCCAAAATGTAAACGGTCGAAATGTGTTGGAACCAACTTCAACGGAGTTGAATCCCGCTAAGCCCAAGCTCAAACGTTTGCGAGATAGATCCAAAAGAAACTGTCTTGTAATGCCCTCGGGGTTAAGTGAACTCGGCCTCATGAACTCACATACTCGGCCTTCGGCCTCGTATGTTCGTTCATCGGCCTCGCTTGTACTCGGTTCGGCCTTCGGCCTCACAGGCTCGGCCTCCGGCCTCGCCGCTTGGGACTGTTTGGCCTCCGGACGATTCCTCCGGAATCGTCCTCCGGGGTCGGCCTTCGGCCTCCCTAGGATGACATCAGATATGACTCTGGTAGCCGCGGTGTCGTGCTCGGCCGAAAAACTCGCATGTTCGGACTCCGAACGCTGCCAGTTCGGCCTTCGGCCTCACTGGCGCGTTCTGCGTCCTCACATGCTCGTTTTTCGGCCTCGCTATAAAGACACTTGTAGGCTCGGCCTTCGGCCTCGCCGGGATCCTTTACGCGAAATGTTTCCTCTGACAGCTGTCAAGTGTCCAAACTGTCAACGGTCGAAATGTGCTTGAACCAATTCAACGTAGTCGAATCCCGCTAAGCCCAATCTCAAACGTTTGGGAGACATGTCCAAGTGAAACAGTATTGTAATGCCCCCGGGGTTATGTGAACTCGGCCTCATGAACTCACATACTCGGCCTTCGGCCTCGTATGTTCGTTCATCGGCCTCGCTTGTACTCGGTTCGGCCTTCGGCCTCACAGGCTCGGCCTCCGGCCTCGCCGCTTGGTACTGTTTGGCCTCCGGACGATTCCTCCGGAATCGTCCTCCGGGGTCGGCCTTCGGCCTCCCTAGGATGACATCAGATATGACTCTGGTAGCCGCGGTGTCGTGCTCGGCCGAAAAACTCGCATGTTCGGACTCCGAACGCTGCCAGCTCGGCCTTCGGCCTCACTGGCGCGTTCTCCGTCCTCACATGCTCGTTTTTCGGCCTCGCTGCAAAGACACTTGTGGGCTCGGCCTTCGGCCTCGCCATTAGATCCGAAAAAATGTCCAATCCATTTTTTTTTCGAAAAAGTGTTAAAATCCCTGTCGGTTGTCAAAAAGTGTCAAATTTGACACTGGATTCGTAATCAGCGGCCCCATTTACTCCTGGATACCGAGTTTCAAGCGAATCGGAGCACTTTTTTGGACCTGTCAAAAAAATGTCAAATTCTGTCAAATGTCAAATTTTTTTATGCGGTCGGGTAGCGCTTGGCAAACCGATCACTAAAGTCGAAACCGCAACTCGCTAGGACTTACGGTTCGGGAGATATGGCCGACCAAAGTTTTCGTAAAATTTTTTTTTTTTTTCGACTTTTATTTTTTTTTATTTTATTTCCAGAAAGATCTCGCCGAGCCCTTTTCTTAGAGTACCATGAACATGGGTCTAGCTCCAGCCGTTTGGGAGATACGGGCCGTTAAAGTTTTGACACCGGGGGGGGCTAGATCTCGGCGAGACCTTTTCTTAGACACCCATCAACATGGGTCTAACTCAAGCCGTCTCGGAGATACGGGCCGTTAAAGTTTTGACATTTGAAAAAAAAAAAAAAAAACTTTTTTGTTACCCTATGGTCTGACCCCTAGGGATGTACCACCTTCCGTTCCGAAGATATGGCCAAATCAAAATTTTTTTGTAGTAAATTTTAGAAAAAAAAAAATCCCATCCCTAGTGACCGGGGACATCCCTAGGAACTGCGCCCGCTCGCGCTTCGCGCTCGCGGGCTTGTTCCGGCAAACTTTCTGTCAATAATGACAAAAATGTCAATTTTTCCCATCCCTAGTGACCGGGGACATCCCTAGGAACTGCGCACGCTCGCGCTTCGCGCTCGCGAGCTTGTTCCGACGAACTTCGCCCGCTCGCGCTTCGCGCTCGCGGGCTCGTTCTGTCAATAATGTCAAAAATGACAATTTTTCCCATCCCTAGTACCCAGGTACATCACTACGAACATCGCCCTCTCGCGCTTCGCGCTCGCGGGCTCGTTCGTGCTCGTTCGTAGGCTCGCCCTTCGGGCTCGCCTACTCACTCGCAAAACTCCCATACAAAATCCCATACAACGACCCGCCTCACTGAAATGTCAAAAACCCATGTCAAATGTCAAAAAATGTCAAATGTCGAGGTTTTTCCCCACTCAGTATTAGACACCCAACATTCCATACATACATCACTACCACCCCAAACGACTCCTTCCAACTAAACAACCATGTCAATGAGTCAGTGAGTGAGTTACCGTTATGTAGCTTTATATATAGTCAATAAATAGGATATATAATAATGATAATACATGATAAATAAATTTTCTTCTGTTATAGCATGTTAGTTGTTAAGAGTCAATATTTGCATACTATATATTATGGTAAAATGTGCTGTATCCAATAATAAAAAGATGTAATAACACCTATATGTATTTAAAACGCATGTTTAAGCAAATAAAATTTTACTTTACTTTACTTTACTTTTACTGGTAGAGCCAGCTACGTCGTAGCTTAAACTGTTATCCTCAGCTACGTCGTAGCTCACACTGGTAGAGCCAGCTACGTCGTAGCTTAAACTGTTATCCTCAGCTACGTCGTAGCTCACACTGGTAGAGCCAGCTACCTCGTAGCTTAAACTGTTATCCTCAGCTACGTCGTAGCTCACACTGGTAGAGCCAGCTACGTCGTAGCTTAAACTGTTATCCTCAGCTACGTCGTAGCTCACACTGGTAGAGCCAGCTACCTCGTAGCTTAAACTGTTATCCTCAGCTACGTCGTAGCTCACACTGGTAGCGCCAGCTACGTCGTAGCTCACATTGGTAGCACCAGCTACACGAAAGATTGGCTAATTATTCAATTGTTCAGACACAACCTTATCTACGATTTTATTATATGTTAAATAAAATCCTACCAAAATCGTGACATGAAATATTTTAAAAAGAGTAAGTAATAAAAGTTGTAACACATCAGTTTTTGTTATTTTTGTGTCGAGTAAAGAAAGCCGCTAAGTCACGGAGCGGCGCTGACAAAGCGGATCAACGGAGATGCTCAGCTAGCGTCGACGTGGTGCGGAGTGGGGCAATGTGGACCTTATCACCACGCAGCACGAACTATACACTTTTAGGGAAGTCTATCTCTAATAATGATAGAAAGAATTGGTTGTTCCCGGAAACGTCATGTGATTTTACCAAACTAAGTTGTCGACAGCGAAAATATTTTAAAGAAATGTGATTTTGCTTCGCCAAATATATGGTTTTCCTAGCTAAGTATTTTTTCAGTTCAGAACTGTTAAAACATAAGCCGTCCGATACACACAACAAGTACTGAGCCAGCATTTGATAAATTGAATGGTCGGTGTGATAATATGCCGGATGTACATGGACCGTCATTTTTAAATGTAACCACACGCTGTACTGATCATACTGAACCGCTCTCCAAAGATACAGACACGTACAAATAAAAAATAAAATTGATTTGCCCATACAAAGTTTCGGCAAGCATATAAGGTTAGTATTCAATTTACGTGTGTATGTATGTTTGTGAGAGTAGTTCATACTATTCAGTATGATCAGTACGTGAGGCTAGTGTTAATTCGATCCCGGGCACACTTTTCATGGCGTGAATAATGAACTATAAGTCATTTTTTGATTTTCCTTAAACGTATGTATGTATATATGTACTTTAAGGTGAACTTTATGCTAATTTTAGCATTCTCTGCCAGTTAACCTTTGGTGATGTGGAAAGTTTTTAAGGGTAGTGCCAGATAATTTGATTACTTTAATCAATTCGACCAAGAAATCATATTGTCATAGATACTATATACATTAAATATAATTAGAGTAAAATAATTAACTACTCACAAATACAATTATATACATATAAAGGTATCTACATTATTATACATAACAATACATAGGTAATTACGAGAAGGACAATGACTCAGGGCGATATGTGAAAATTACAAGTTTTATGACTGATTCTGTAGCTGTAGATAGTGTTGATAGACTCTGGTTTTGAAGGTAGAGATAGAGGGAGATTGACGGATATTAAGAGGAAGACTATTCCACGGGCGGATTTCTGACACTATAAAAGAATTTGTGTACATATTGGGGCTGTGTTCGGGAAATCGGAGGAGCATAGCTATACTTGGTCGCTGAAGCCGGCCAAGGGATTCAAAAGTGTTCTGTAAGAGCTACTTGTGAACGAAATTTCAAGTTTCTAAGTCAACTAGAAGCGCCCTATAGGTTTTCATGGTGAGCAAATTTGTAGGAAATTGATAACGAAAATGGCAATAACTATTTCGCGAAGAGTATGAAGCCTGAATTTTTACCAACACTGGGCCGTATATTATAGTCTTCTGTAGGAGTATCAGTTTGAATTTAATATTTCCCACGGAGCCTAGGTCTTGATAGACGGACAGACGGACAAAAAGTGGTCATATAAGAGTTCCGTTTTTTCTAACAACGCTAAATATGCTACACATACACAGCACGGTGCTCAAAGTTCGTTTCCAATTTGAGACGCACGGGTGGCACCGGGCTCTTTATAAAACAAAAATACACTACAGTCCCGATGAAGGCAAACGAGGAAAAATTGAAAGGTGTTTCCATTTTTTTTTGTTCGTTTCACGTTTGGGACCCAGGCTACTCGGGACACATACAAAAATGAAAATTGCTGGCGCTTTGTGACGATGGCCGCGTCACGGGCTGAAACATGCTGTATAGCGGAACATGCTGTATAGCGGAACATGCTGTATAGCGGAACAGTTCGGTGTTATATCTATAGTTATAGTTTGTATGGTTCTGCTTCAATACAAGCAGCAATAACTCAATCGGTAGGTCGATCAATCTCGAGATTCGGATTTGAATCTTGTCAGTCGAGCATGGACCGATCAGTTTGGTTATATTTATTCAATTTGTTTATTAAATAATTTAATTTCGTTTGATTTCATTTGGTTTTCTAGCGGTTTTGTCATAAATTGGGTCCATTACAGCGCAGAATGAGCGTAAAAAATAACAAAAAATCACAATTTAGACAATACACCGTAATTATGTGTACTGCTACATAAACTATAGTTTTTGTTTCAACTCAATACGATATATATTTCCGGAGTTATTACAATAATATATGAAAACTAATGAAAACATCGGGCCGCACTCTAAACTCGTGAACTCGTGACGTCACATATGCCCCAGAGCAGTCTGTTGTACAGAGAATCGGTCGTTTGAACTGTTTCCGAGATCTTACCACAATTTAGACCGTGGTCAATCCGATAATTTGCCTAGAAATTGTTGAAAATAAAATACATCAAATACAATGTAGATTCAACATAATAAAAAGTTGATTGTAAAAATACATACCAACATTATTTATTGGCTCTAATTTCGGAAAATTTTTTAAAAACCACAAAAGAATGTATCCCCCCCTTATCTCCAAAACTGGTGGATCGAAAAATATGAAAAAAATGATGATTATACGTGATAACTAGCCAATTACAGGAAAACTATAGCGATTAAAAAAGTGAACACGAATGAAAATAAAAAAAAATATATTTTATAAAAATACAATATGGGTATCAAATTGTAGGTATTAAAAAGCGAACTGTAAAAATATAAAGCTTGACTATATTTACTTGCATCTATTTCGAGAAATCCCTGTAAAACCGCAAAAATTGTATGTCCCCCCCTTATCTCCAAAACTGGAGGACCGAAAATTATGAAAAAATCATGGTAAACATGCATGCTTACGTAAAGGTTACAGGAAAAATATAGCGGTTGAGAAATTCATGAACTGTCGAATTACGGTACCCTAAATATGCGAGTCTGACTCGTACTTGACCGAATATTTTTTTCTCGTCTTTGAAACCGTTTCTCGATGGATCAAGCAACCATAAGACAGTCCCTTATGACAGTGACGACGTTGTAAACTCGGTCTGTTTAATAACCGGCCCTAGTAACGTACAATTGGAACAATTAAAATAATCAAGTGCATCCACCATCCCACCTCCTTCGACGACGCAGCCAACGCTCAGCGCACGAGCAATACGTGCTGTGCCCGTTTGACAACGACGGTGAACGCCGCGTCGTCGTCCTAAGAACGACAGTCACCTTGATAATACCGAAATTGTATCGGTGAAACGGTTGGCATAATAATAGTCAACAACAATTACACGTGAGTGTTCAAGCCGTATGTAATAATAATAACTTCAGAAATTCATTGTATATTCATTTGAAATACTAGGGAAATATTTTTAAGATATAAAATAAATGCCCTTTTGAACCTTATTTATTGCAGTGTTAATAACATCGGATAAACAATGAATTCCAAAATATACGTACGTGTGTAGGTATCACTCGTGTGTAGGTATATATATATATATATATATATATAAACACTTTATTCTTGTTTTGTGTCGAGTGAAATAAATCTTCGGTTGTCAGAATGGCTTGTTGTCAGAATGGCTTGTTCTTCTAATAAAACTTATCTAACAGTTAACATTTACTTGTTTAGCTATTCTCTCTTTATTCCTTTGAAAGTATATTTACAAACAAAGGCGCCTCCAAGAACTTCGTTCACAAAGCACAAAGAACTCAAATCAGGAGGCAATATTTTCTCTATACTCTATACTATAGTGAGTCTCTCTGTGTGTGTGTGTTGTGTCTAGGGTTACCAAGTATAATACTCGTAAAGCCGGATGTATCAGCCAGTTTACCCGGACATTGTAACGGTAAGAAAGCCAGGCACTGTTAAAAAATAGATCAAAGACAGAACTCAAAGCATGTTGGCGAGCGAGGGCTCGGGTGGACGGGC
Organism: Ypsolopha sequella; assembly: GCA_934047225.1. Lineage (NCBI taxonomy): Eukaryota > Metazoa > Arthropoda > Insecta > Lepidoptera > Ypsolophidae > Ypsolopha > Ypsolopha sequella. Next base: position 175,066 of record OW204009.1, on the reverse strand, counting down.
AAGCTGCGGGGCCTGCGAGGGGAATCCACACAGATTCGGGGGGTGCGGGGCATTGCTGTCGGTAGACTCAGTAGCAAGCGAGTCACGCGTTGCGTCCACTAGCAACAGATCAAACCTGACCTTATCCATACGGGCCGGACGTCGTGTAATTTGCTGGACCAGTCGGTTGAAAAGGCTTTAGTCGGACGCTTGGCAACCCTACGTCGTCGTGTCTGAGAAACAATAAAGCAAGTTGGAATGTTTATTTTACCATGAATACTGCATATAACTATATTGTGTGTAAGACTTTACCAATACAGATATTTGTAACTTATAAGAGCTCCGTTTTTGGACAGAGGTCAGTGTCTGCCTGCATGTAATATCTGTGTAACGTTTGCTGTGTGCTATATATGTGTGAATGTTTACTTTACCAATACAGATATTTGTAACTTATTAGAGCTCCGTTTTTGGACAGAGGTCAGTGTCTGCCTGCATGTAATATCTGTGTAACGTTGGCTGTGTGCTATATATGTGTGAATGTTTACTTTACCAATACAGATATATGTAACTTATTAGAGCTCCGTTTTTGGACAGAGGTCAGTGTCTGCCTGCATGTAATATCTGTGTAACGTTGGCTGTGTGCTATAGATGTGTGAATGTTTACTTTACCAATACAGATAATGTAACTTATTAGAGCTCCATTTTTGGACAGAGGTCAGTGTCTGCCTGCATGTAATATCTGTGTAACGTTGGCTGTGTGCTATATATGTGTGAATGTTTACTTTACCAATACAGATATATGTAACTTATTAGAGCTCCGTTTTTGGACAGAGGTCAGTGTCTGCCTGCATGTAATATCTGTGTAACGTTGGCTGTGTGCTATATATGTGTGAATGTTTACTTTACCAATACAGATATATGTAACTTATTAGAGCTCCGTTTTTGGACAGAGGTCAGTGTCTGCCTGCATGTAATATCTGTGTAACGTTGGCTGTGTGCTATATATGTGTGAATGTTTACTTTACCAATACAGATATATGTAACTTATTAGAGCTCCGTTTTTGGACAGAGGTCAGTGTCTGCCTGCATGTAATATCTGTGTAACGTTGGCTGTGTGCTATATATGTGTGAATGTTTACTTTACCAATACAGATATATGTAACTTATTAGAGCTCCGTTTTTTGACAGAGGTCAGTGTCTGCCTGCATGTAATATCTGTGTAACGTTGGCTGTGTGCTATAGATGTGTGAATGTTTACTTTACCAATACAGATATATGTAACTTATTAGAGCTCCGTTTTTGGACAGAGGTCAGTGTCTGCCTGCATGTAATATCTGTGTAACGTTGGCTGTGTGCTATATATGTGTGAAAAAAAACATGGTTATATGTGTTGACGTAAAGATTACAGGAGGCGGTCGAGAAATTCACGAAAAAAAATGACAAAATTAAATTTATCATCCACAATACGGAACCGTAGGTACTCGCGTACCTGACTTGCACTTGACCGATTTTTTTTCTCTGTAAAATTTGAGTCACCTTTGCGTTGCCGGTGCCGGTGCCGGTGCCGGTGCCGGTGCCGGTGGTGTAAATGTACGCGATTCATTAACAGGAGTAAAAGCGTGAACATAAATAATGGTCTAGGAGTTGATAGATCAGTCAGTCAGTTGATAGATCAGTCAGTCAGTTGATAGATCAGTCAGTCAGTTGATAGATCAGTCAGTCAGTTGATAGATCAGTCAGTCAGTTGATAGATCAGTCAGTCAGTCAGTCAGGGTGTTTTAAATATGATATACCCAATATTATATTTCAAATTTCCCTCTTGAAAATGCAGGATTTGGTAACCGTAGTTCGCGTGAACCATTCATTACGTCAACAGTGTCGCTCAGTTCAGTGGTCACGGGTCTCTAAGGTTTATTAAAACCTGATAATACAAAACAGTTGTAAAAACTACCTTCTGATTTAAGGAAATCTTATTTAATGCTTCTACCGACGCCTATGGCTACGCCAGTAGCTACGGCATTTTATATGTCTAAATCATTTTACATGTCTAAATCATTTTACATGTCTAAATCATTTTACATGTCTAAATCATTTTACATGTCTAAATCATTTTACATGTCTAAATCATTTTACATGTAATAACTGTAAGGCAATTGTATATCAAGGCAATAATAACTCTCCAACACTCTTCAGCAGACTTTGAATCAATAAAACTAAAACAAATTGCTAAACGTAGAAAAGACCGCATATTTGAGATACCAAGAACACACACTTGTTTTGGTAAAAAATTTTACACTTCTCTAGCTCCTTTTATTTACAATAATTTCAGTAAGAATCTGACATTAATAAATCTACCTAGAAGGGAGTGTTCACAAAAAGTCCATGATTATCTACTTCAACTAAACTATGGAAAAACTGAAGAATTATTGAAAATTTGTTAATAGGATGTGCCGCAAATTTGTCTTAAAAGGACAACAAACTACACATATTTCTTCACAAACACACTCTTACTCACACTAACACTATTCCACTACAACACATCCATACTCTCATACACACAACCAACATTTTAAATTAGCCCTTTTAAGTTAGTTTTAATTTTATTTCTTTTGCATGCATGTTTTAAATGTATATATAGATCTAAATATTATATTTTACAGTATCTCGTCTGTATCTCTACGAGTGGGACACTGTGACCCTAAGATTCAGGATTACCTAAACTAGGGAACAGGATAACTCCCTGGGTACTTAAGATAATTACTAAGACATAGAATAAAATATATCTGTCTTGTACCTAATTTTAAGAATATTTTTGTAACGAAAATAAATAATTATTATTATTATTATTAAATCATTTTACATGTCTAAATCATTTTACATGTCTAAATCATTTCAGTCTTCTCTTGATCACGCGACTGAGACACATACAACAAAACCTTCATTATGTTAGTTAGTGTACACAATAGTTAGTGTACACAATACAAAACAAATACTGATCCAAAATAAGTAAATTTATTTACATCAACATTGATAATCCAACAAAATTTTCACAGACCTTAGAAATTACAAAATAGACCAAACGAAAACTTTTCCATTTATAATTTTGCGTATTTTTTTAACAATCGTAAACCTAAAACTCAAACAAATATTTGTATTCCAAAACAACGAAACCTACTTGTTACACGAACATCAACATTATTGTTATACCGAAATTTCATCACAACAGAAGTTAATACCCACAAGGGCACGGTGGAGGCTGGCAGGGGCTGGGACAGGGCGGGGGGCAGGGACAGGGGCAAGGGCAGGGGCAGGGGCACGGCGGCGTCAAGACCTGAGCAGAGCCGGAGCAGGGAAGGCCAGGCTCCCCGATGGTGATGCAGGGTGGCCCGTAGCTTGGCTGGCCCTGGTTGTCGACGCACACTGTGGGCGTCCCGCAGCCACCCACGCAACGCCAGGGCGCCGCCGCCACCGCCGACACCAGCACCGCTGTGGAACCAACATGGAGACACATATTACAGGAGCCTCCCCAGATGAAGTGAACTGATATACAACCATTGATTACTGCAAATACTTGGTCAGTTAGACCAAGCCTCAACTAACCGATCAGCTTGTCACCACCCTCAAAATGGACCTGCCGCCTCGTCATGTTTCCGCATCACGTCATGAGAAGTTGCACAGGGAGAATGGTTACAGGTCCTTCGTCCGTTCCGTGGATTATGCGGAAGTGTGAAATGTATCAAAATATGAAACATGCATGCATATACTCACTCTTGCATCCCAGAAGGGAAGGCAAAGAGAATACAGATTTCCTTCTGCTGATGACCCTGATAATACCTCTTTCGCTTCTTCCACATCCTTTCATTAAAAATTATTAAATAACAAATAATTTACCAACTTACTAGAACATCTTAACTTGCTGTCACAAAATCAATTTATGTTTCCGTTCCAAAAAGTCAACTGTTGATGGCTTAACACGCCTTACAAATTTAATTGTAAAAGGATTTGATCGAGGAGACAGGTGCCTGGCTATATTTTAGATCTTAAAAAAGCCTATGATGCCCTTTCAATACAATTACTTCTAAAAAAGCTGAAATCTATTGGCGTACGGGGCCTTCAGCTTAAATTACTTCAAGATTACTTGAGTAACAGGGAACAATGTGTTCGTATTGGAGATGTAGTAAGTGATCCGCTGCCAATAAACTATGGTGTCTCCCAGGAAAGCAAACTTGGGCCAACGCTGTTCCTGATTTATTTAAATTAAAACTATATTTTTGGGATAGAGCCTACTTTTCCACATCACAAGGAATGTTTCAGTGGAAATTTGTGTTTTAATGTTTATTGTAACCAACTGTCTTAAATAAAGAAATTATTCTTTTCTACTTTATTAATCCTTACATTATTTAAGTCACACAAGCTCTTCTATTCCGGGTATTTTTGACTTTGCCCTCTTTTAGTAAGTCTCCAATTTGGTCGGCATACGTTCTTATTAGGCGGTCCGGTCGAATTTTAACTTCCACTTGTGCACCATACATTTTCTTCGTCACTATTTTCATCCATCCTTTCTATATCCCCCAACGACTGAAGCATTTCTTTTTCTGTTCTAATATTTACATCTTCTTTCAGACTGCAACGATCAAGTATGTCGATATTTTTCACACTATCATTCTATCTCAAACCACATTATCTAATTTATAATGCATTGAGTCTACTTTGATCCTCATCTTACCATACCCAACATTCGAGCCAACACTCCATTATGAATCACCATTTGCAGTCAACTTTGGCTGCTGATAAAAGAGTGCAGGGTTTCGTTCACTTTATTTCCTGCTATACAAAACCATAACTTATTTGTATACCGTTGGGATGAACATACTCATCAGTGCGTGCGGGGATGCATAGACTGATACGAAAAAAAAGACATTAAGAAGTTTACGAATGATTAAATAAAAAGTGTTTACCTAGAACCAGTAGGAGTTGTCCCGAAGTCATCTCGATGTCGATGCTACATATGGACTGACAGATACACTCTCCTCTTAAATACCAGACTCACTATCTTCAGTTAAATGTTTAACTATGCTCGATTGGAACTAAGAAAAAAAACATCGTTTTTTTGTGGGATTACTGTCAAGTGTAATTCACACGACAGACTTAAGGGTTCCGTAAATTCGGTGATTAAAAAAACAAATTGGCTACAAAATTGAGTCTTTATTTTTTTCCGAATTAACTTATCGTGTTCCTTTAAAAAAAAACTTTGAAAATTTCAAGCTTATATGTAACAGAGATATTGGCCAGAGACGTCAGAGATATTGGCCAGAGACGTCAGAGATAATGGCCAGAGACGTCAGAGATATTCCCGAGTGTAGACTGTCGCTCGAACATTGTCACCACACGTACACATGCTTTTCACGGACGATTTTTACATCATATCATCAGGGGTGAGCTGGTCACCATAATAATTATTTATATTATTTATAATAATTTCAAATAGTCAAAGTCAAAGTCAAAGTCAAAGCGTTTATTAAGTACCTATATAGGAGCAGTTAAAGCACACTTATACACGTCAAAGTGACAATATTGAAATAAATATCACATACTAAAACACAAAAAAATTAAAAAAATAAAAGTAACCATGAATTCAAAAAACAAAAATTGTTAAAATAGATAAAGATTTAATTCTTACAATTTTGTTCAATTCTATCCAACCATAAGTGGATCTTTGTCATCTACATAGGCATCTACACTATAGTAGGACTTTTTCGTCAAGACTAATTTTATACAGTTTTTAAAATGTTTCTTATTTTTTTTTCTTGAACGAGATCTAGAACTTTATTATACATTTTAACACTATTTACAACAAAGCTTTTATAAACTTTAGTCAATCTTGTGTGAGGCACAATCAATTTATTCCTATTTCTAATAAAAACTACACTAAGGAAAATATGATTAAAAAATACCGGCCAAGTACGAGTCAGACTCGCATAACTAGGGTTCCGTACTGTGGATGATAAATTTAATTTTATAATTTTTTTTCGTGAATTTCTCAACTGCTTTATTTTTCCTGTAATCTTTAGGTAAACACATATTACCACGATTTTTTCATAGTTTTCGGTCCACCTTATGGAGATAAGGGGGGACATACATTTTTATACGGTTTTTCAAGGATTTCTCGAAATAGATGTAATTAAATACAACCAAACTATATATTTTTACAATCAACTTTTTAATAACTACAATTTGATATCCACATTGTATTTTTATAAATATTTATTTTACAAATTTTTTTATAAATTTTCATTTGTGCTAAATTTTTTTTAAATCGCTTTTATTTTTCTGTAATTGGCCATTTATGATTTTTATATTTTTCGGTCTACCGGTTTTGGAAATAAGGGGGGGACATACATATTATTGTGGTTTTTTAAAGATTTCTTGAAACCAGTGCCAGTAAATATAGTAAAAGTATATATTTTTACAATCATCTTTTTAATATCTACAATTTGATACCCATATTATATGTGGACAAGCTAATGATATAACAAATAAATATATTACAAAATAAAAATTATTCCTCGTTCAACGCGATTGGAGCAATCATTCAACAGTGAAACGTTCAAGAAAAAGTAAATACGAGTTTTACGTAGAACGAAGTTTCAGCAAAACAGAACCCGAAATGTAACTTTACACTTTACATACGCAGAACAAATTAAACCATATTTTAGAACGCGTTCTCGACTCGCACCCAAACGTGGCGAGTTTAGACTTCAGGTCCATCCGAGGATGTCGGAGTTGCTTCACGGCTGACGGAGTGTGTCCTCCATACTGCACTGCTCTATATAATGTATGGAGGGGCAGGTTGAGACACAGACGTTTGGTGGTCGCATCATGGGGCGTCTGACGGCATTGGGTATTATAGGTGAGTCACTTTACATGTTACATGTTACATGGTACATATATTACTATATAAGTACATGTTAATGAAAATATTGTTTATCACGAGCAGCGAAGACCGCTTTAAGTTACCCATGTTACTTATATGGTATTTATTTCCATACATACCGGGTATAAAATGGATAAAATAAAAATATCAAACCACATAACCCACTGATCATACTGAACAAGGTTCACGGATATGTTGACCTCCACAAGTGAAACAATAAGTAATTGTACTCGTCCATACAAAACATAACGTATGTAATGTTAGTATGGAGAGAGGAACTATTATTTTTCATTTACGTTACGGTTACGTTCTAGGAGAAGTTTTTCGGTATGATTAGCAAATCATGTTGTTTCATTTAATGACACCAACATTAAGAAAATGTCATTTATAATGGGTATAAAATGTCGTTTATAATGGGTATAAAATGTCATTTATAATGGGTATAAAATGTCGTTTATAATGGGTATAAAATGTCATTTATAATGGGTATAAAATGTCGTTTATAATGGGTATAAAATGTCATTTATAATGGATATAAAATGTTTTTTATAATGGGTATAAAATGTCATTTATAATGGGTATAAAATGTCGTTTATAATGGGTATAAAATGTCATTTATAATGGGTATAAAATGTCGTTTATAATGGGTATAAAATGTCATTTATAATGGGTATAAAATGTCGTTTATAATGGGTATAAAATGTCATTTATAAAGGGTATAAAATGTTTTTTATAATGGGTATAAAATGTCATTTATAATGGGTATAAAATGTCGTTTATAATGGGTATAAAATGTCATTTATAATGGGTATAAAATGTCGTTTATAATGGGTATAAAATGTCATTTATAATGGGTATAAAATCTAACGTATTTTTCTCTGTCCGTGTTCATAAAACAATATTTTCTTCGAGACATCTTTCAGAATGTGTCCAGTTTATAAAGAGAAGCCCTCCACTCACAGAGTTTCGGTTTTTTTAAACCCTAAAATACTTAGGCCATTGCTGTAAGCTAAAGTATCTATGATATAAAATGATGTAACACCATCCTCGTGGGCGGGCGGGGGCGGGCGGGGGCGGCGCGCCCCTTGTGTCTGCGTAACGAGCAACATAATATCACTGACAGAAACATTTTTATTTACGATTTATTTACTGGAACTCTCCTCCTAATTGGGAATATCCCTTCATTGCGGTCGAAGGGACCATCGCCGAGTCAGACCCTATTAACCTCCCAGGACAAAAACCTTGACCTCTATGTACTTGTTCATTTTGTATAACGAATCACCGACATTTTTTGCAGCCATACTCATAGCTCAGTAGGTAGTTGCTAGGTCGTCGAACACAACGTTACAAAGTTAAACGTGATTTTATATCCCACGGTGTCTTGTGTCACGAATTGACGCAACCTTTGCCAAAGAGTACATACTCTAAGGCCAAAGATTATGAGCTCTTGTACGTTATGAAGCGCCACTCACATGTGGCCACTCACCTCACTCGTCGCCCGCAAACCGGAAGTATTAGTGAACGGGCAGTACTTAACAGTCTTAGCGGTACACACCGGAAGTATTAGTGAGCGGGCAGTACTTGACAGTCTTAGCGGTACACACCGGAAGTATTAGTGAACGGGCAGCACTTGACAGTCTTACCCCGCGTTCCGAAATAGAATTATTTCGCTAAAATCGATTACGAATGAATGAGGTGAATGGCTAATAATCCACGAGTGAAGCAAATGCGTTCATTCATTCGTATGACTTTCATGGCTCATGCGACGGAGGTGAGGCGATGTGAGCGTTGAACGGAATGGAATGTCAAAAATTGTTTTCGCTCCATTATTTCAGCAGTTCAGATCAGACAAACCATAGTATATGTTTTATTCGGCCATGAGAGAATAAAGTCAAGAATAAAAAGTCGTGTGGAACTTTTCGTCGAAAAGGAAGAATTTATATGTATATATATTTTTTCGTCGCTATCTGAGTCTACGTTAAAGAACAGTGCTACAAACTCTTCTTGTTCCATCACGAATCACGGCACTTTGACGAAATAAAATCAAATAAACGTATTGTATTCTGTGACAAGAGGTTATGGTTAAGATGTATCTTTTTTAGTGCGGTCCGAATCATAAGCTATCTTTCACATCGTTTGCTAGCTCACAAATTACGGACCAGTCATCGCTCACACTTTAATTCATTCATAGCTTTTATCTATGTAATTCTATTACGGACCGCAGGGTTAGCGGTACACACCGGAAGTATTAGTGAGCGGGCAGCACTTGACAGTCTTAGCGGTACACACCGGAAGTATTAGTGAACGGGCAGCACTTGACAGTCTTAGCGGTACACACCGGAAGTATTAGTGAGCGGGCAGCACTTGACAGTCTTAGCGGTACACACCGGAAGTATTAGTGAGCGGGCAGCACTTGACAGTCTTAGCGGTACACACCGGAAGTATTAGTGAGCGGGCAGTACTTGACAGTCTTAGCGGTACACACCGGAAGTATTAGTGAGCGGGCAGTACTTGACAGTCTTAGCGGTACACACCGGAAGTATTAGTGAGCGGGCAGCACTTGACACCGATTTTCGTATAAAAGCTAAAAATGATAATGAAAATCGGTTCAATCTAGACCCTCGCAGCGTGTCCGCCGAGTTCTAAGAAGAAAAGGCTGGGCGCAACAGCCGTGTGTATATTACAAGTACCATTTTGAGCTACTTTCAACTCCCCATTGGTCATTTCGTATTGGACCTACGAAATTAAAATTCCGCGTGCATGTTAAAGTTCCCAAAAGTACCATAAATCCAAAATTCCATAAATGAAACTTTAATAGAGCTCGAGATATTCACGTCCAAAAATAGCTATTTTTGTCACTAACTGACTCACCTAAAACACTTCCAGGAAACTTAGAAACCATAAGGCACTAAGGTAAATCATTGAGCGTATACAAAGGAAAAATTCAGAAAATAACTTATATTTAAGTTTAGTTAGTTAAGTTAGTTAAGTTTCACTATGTATGTTCAGCTATAGTAATGTTGGTCCACAGCGCTAGTATGCTCAGCGAGCGCGGCGCCCACTCCGCAGTGGGGATGCCAGCCTTGTCCCTGTCCGATCCCGCTGCCCGCGCCCTGCCCCGCCCCGCCACCCTGCCCTGAGCCCTGCCCGCAGCCCAACCCGTGCAACCCCTGCAACCCATGCCAGGAGCCGCAGCCACCGGTGCCAGGTCCATGCGGGTGTCCCACCAGTGAGTACACACTTCATAAATATCATCCTCCTCGTGCATGGTTTAATGGTACTCGTATATAAAAATATGGATGTCAGCGAAAAATTGTAAATGACGGCAAACAATTTTCTATTTAAGCAGATGTTACGTAAAGAATAGTAAATTTTTAAGGGTAAAAAAAAATACTTGTAGACAGCCTAGTTATTATTGTTTATGAAAATATATATTATCATGTATACTTACTTCGCAAAAATAACCATACAAAATAAGAAAACGCCTCGAATTTCTCGCTTTGCTACGAATGGCAGCGAGCGAGCAATCCGCTCCGTCATAATTTAACATAATTTAACACAAGGACATATTTGGTATCATTTTCGTATAAATTAAATGTGAGGAATTCAAATTATTTCAAAGTTTTTGTAACACCTTTTGCTACAAAAATAATATTTTTAAAATTTGATTGATAGTTAGTAGTGTACATTTTTAATAAACAACTAATAAAAGTAGTCATATTTTTTAAGGAAAAGCTATATTTGCTTACCTTTTAGTATTTAATTTAGTGTAGAGTAAAAATAATGTAAAACTCTAATGTTAAATTAACCAAAGTAGTAATTTTTGATATTTTAACCAGAGTTTCACACCTTTTAGTATTCCGCGTGTTTTGACCTCGACGCCGCTTAGTTTCACACCTTTTAGTATTCCGCGTGTTTTGACCTCGACGCCGCTTAGTTTCACACCTTTTAGTATTCCGCGTGTTTTGACCTCGACGCCGCTTAGTTTCACACCTTTTAGTATTCCGCGTGTTTTGACCTCGACGCCGCTTAGTTTCACACCTTTTAGTATTCCGCGTGTTTTGACCTCGACGCCGCTTAGTTTCACACCTTTTAGTATTCCGCGTGTTTTGACCTCGACGCCGCTTAGTTTCACACCTTTTAGTATTCCGCGTGTTTTGACCTCGACGCCGCTTAGTTTCACACCTTTTAGTATTCCGCGTGTTTTGACCTCGACGCCGCTTAGTGTTTTGGATTTTTTTTGGCATCATTTATTTTACAAGTTGTATACGTTTTTATAAACCTGAATAGTTATCTTATATCCCAATATTTTTAATTTTTATGATGACTTAAAAAATGGTGAAGTTATACTTATTGTTAAGTTATACTTATTCAAACAGAAAAATAATGCTACTGTTTTAAATCAATAAATTTAAAACATACATGTTTTGTAGCAAACCTCAAAATAATTTCAATTCCTCACCTTTAATTTATACGAAAATGATATCAAATATGTCCTTGTGTTAAATTACGAGGCGTTAGTATTATTTATTGACGGAACTGATTGCTCGCTCGCTGCCATTCGGAGCAAAGAGAGAAATGCGAGGAGTTTTTTTTTTTTTTTTTAGTACACATGTTAATTACGTATATATATATTTTCATAAACTACAATAACTATTAATATTAAAAAGTACCTTTTCTTTAGGTTTTCGCTAAAATTTCTCTTTTTCTGTATGAAAGGACATGCCAAAAAAAAAAGTTTGCATTTCTAATCCTTAATTTATATGAAAATGGTACCAAATATGCCCTTGTTCATTTAATCACGGCACGTTAGTGTTTTTTGTTTACGGAACGGCAGGAGTAACTGCTGTGGACAGGCCTTAAGAAGCCGGTGCAGGGCGACGCCAACTCCGTTGCGAAGCGAGACGTATCGCGACAATAAAGCGCATATTTGGCTGGCTGATCTAAACAAGCGCCTCACGCTTTGCCCCACGCCGTTCGAACTGTGCTGAGCGAGTCTCGCCCTTTGCGTTGGAAATAATAATTATTTCCGAATACCTTAATTGTGCTTCGATTACTTGGTATTTTTATTCTGTTTAAATTTATTAGAATATTTATGATACTTCCAAGTGGTGTATGTGCTTACTTTGCTTGTTAAATGTTCATAAGTTACTTTACGAAGCCTTGTAAAAGTGCTCGATTTTAGGGGGAAAATCCATTATTTTAAATATATTTCTAGTCTTTAACACGATGTTTGCGAAAAAATAAGGGACATACACCACTTCATATTGACTGTCTAAATGAAAGCCTAAAATTTATTTGAATGAATTGTTCCACTTTCGCTAGTTATCATGGTTTTTAGATACTTATGAAGTACGATTCGGAGCGGGTTCTTAATCTGATTATTTTGGCTTAAGCTACACGTGTACCAAGTATCATGCTTCGGTCACTATCTGAAGAGTCCATTTCGAGGGAACCTCGTCTTTAAGCCTTTTATTTTTGTTAACGGATATATTATATACAAAGAAATAATTATTTTATTCCCATAAATATTATGTATTACGACCTAGTTCGTGGTCGTCGGCAGACAACTGAAGAATTATATGAAAACACTTTATTCGACAAACGACGACCACAAGTTGGTTGAAACGTAAATAGGAATGAATTAATACTTTTTTCATGTATATTATACCATCAATAAAAATAAAAGCTTTCAGTCTATATTTTATTGATTGTATTAATTATTGTATTTATTGATTGCATTTATTATCTCGTTAACACAAAAATTACAGTTTATTTGACCTTCCACACTCGTAAGAAAATAATACAATTTATCTTCCAAGGTACATCCGGCAGAGGTCCGATCGCAGTCCAGATCCCATCACCATGCAACTCCATCATCAACCAGGCTCGCAGCGTGGGACTGCGTGAGATCCGCGTGCCTGGGGGCGTACTACTGCTGCAGCAGAACCCTGACGTGGTGATCCAGCCACCACCCATTGTGATCCGCGCCGCACCCACTCGCCCCATCACTCCGCGGCCCATCATCGTGCAGCCTCCGACTCCAGCACCAGTGACTCCACCACCGATCTATGTCAGGGTCCCTCCCCTCCCGCCAGTGCAGCCTCCCCCAGTGGTCGTCACCCCGCCCAGACCTCCACCGATCCGTCCCCCCCCGATCTGTGTGAGACCCCCGCGCCCCGCGCCCATCCAGCCCAGCCCCATCAGCGTGCGACCAGCCACGCCGTGTCCGATCCAGCCACCGAGCATCGTGGTCAGACAACGGAAGCCACAGACCATTCAGCCTCAGTCGATATGCATTCCTAGTTCAGCTTTAAGAGGAATAGGCATCTCTGGAAATCAAATGAACCCTTGCAATCCTTGCGATTCATGCAATCCGTGTATCAACCCTTGCAACCCATGTGATCCATGTAACCCGTGCAATCCGTGCAACCCTTGTGATTCATGCAACCCATGCGATCAATACAATCCATGCAACCCATGCAATCCATGCAACCCTTGCAACCCTTGCAATCCATGCAATCCTTGCGATCCATGCAACCCTTGCGAACCTTGCAATCCATGCAACACATGCAATCCTTGCAACCCATGCAATCCTTGCAACCCATGTAATCCATGCAACCCATGCAATCCATGCAACCCATGCAATCCATGCAACCCATGTGATCCATGCAACCCATGTGATCCATGCAACCCGTGCGACCCATGCCCTTGTGATCCATGCCCTTCTCCCTGTGACCCCTGCAACTAAAACCAACTTCGGATGAAACTTCATTCCGATTAATATCTGCAGTTCTTCTGATATTAATCAATATAAAATCGTTTAGAGATCTCTTCGCTCAGTAAACTAATTGTTGGCTTTGTCTATGGATTATTGAATTGTGTTATTTTATTTATTTATAAGTATCCGTACGTATTGTTCGATCTTGTGATGACGTATGTTTGTAAATGTAGCTAGATTTGTATTATTTGTATATGTGTATTTTATTGTTCTTATTAATTAATATATGTCTATCAATTATTTTTCATTTTATTTTTACTTGTCATTTCAAAAAAACCTTATTACACAGTTATTTGGAAGAGAAAAATATTGCGTACTAATTAGCACAGAGCACGTCTCCACATATCAAAGCGCACCCCAAAACACACACATACAAAACACACACATACAAAACACACACATACAAAACACACACATACAAAGCTCTGCCAAACATCTTTAACAAAAAAAATTGCATTTACCTATCTACTAGAATGCCGACTGTACCCAACAGGTAACGTTCGATTAATAAAAACCTCAAACTTATTGTTCTATAAAGCTAATAAATAACACTCAGTATCTTCAATGATACTGATAATGACAATGATACTGATTGGTTCTGATGACGTCACGCTGGTACACGATGCGACTCGCTTCGCGACATGCTTACCTCATGTGGGTGATGACGAGCCACGGCCGAGCGTACACCCAGTTGAAATGAAAGGATTTGTCAGTTAGCTGGGTGTTGGTCTAACCATCCAAGGTGCGCCAGACATGGTGGTATCTAACCATCCAAGGTGCGCCAGACATGGAAGTATCTAACCATCCAAGGTGCGCCAGACATGGAAGTATCTAACCATCCAAGGTGCGCCAGACATGGTAGTATCTAACCATCCAAGGTGCGCCAGACATGGAAGTATCTAACCATCCAAGGTGCGCCAGACATGGAAGTATCTAACCATCCAAGGTGCGCCAGACATGGAAGTATCTAACCATCCAAGGTGCGCCAGACATGGAAGTATCTAACCATCCAAGGTGCGCCAGACATGGAAGTATCTAACCGTCCAAGGTGCGCCAGACATGGAAGTATCTAACCGTCCAAGGTGCGCCAGACATGGTAGTATCTAACCATCCAAGGTGCGCCAGACATGGAAGTATCTAACCGTCCAAGGTGCGCCAGACATGGTAGTATCTAACCATCCAAGGTGCGCCAGACATGGAAGTATCTAACCATCCAAGGTGCGCCAGACATGGTAGTATCTAACCATCCAAGGTGCGCCAGACATGGAAGTATCTAACCGTCCAAGGTGCGCCAGACATGGAAGTATCTAACCATCCAAGGTGCGCCAGACATGGTAGTATCTAACCATCCAAGGTGCGCCAGACATGGAAGTATCTAACCGTCCAAGGTGCGCCAGACATGGTAGTATCTAACCATCCAAGGTGCGCCAGACATGGTAGTATCTAACCATCCAAGGTGCGCCAGACATGGAAGTATCTAACCATCCAAGGTGCGCCAGACATGGAAGTATCTAACCATCCAAGGTGCGCCAGACATGGAAGTATCTAACCATCCAAGGTGCGCCAGACATGGAAGTATCTAACCATCCAAGGTGCGCCAGACTTGGTAGTATCTAACCGTCCAAGGTGCGCCAGACTTGGTAGTATCTTACAATCAGTGGTTTTATCACTGTTTACTCGGGGAGGTTTTATTCATGCCCTCTCATAGTTTGATCTCATATCTAAACGAGTGATTGACGACTGGTCGCTCAAGTCGCTCAACGCGCACATGCACTTACATACTGACAGTGGTACATACATACACACACACACACTCTTGTTTGCTGAATCCTAGATGTGAGGCGTCTGATTTACACCCGGTATAGTACCCAAAAGCGAGACCTCAGTGATCTATGCATATTTTTTACTACTTATACATTGTTTAAGCTTGCCTAGTGTTTTCTCACTCTAACTGTCTATTCCATGTATGTCTATCACGTTTACAACGAAAGATATAAGTGAAAAGGTAAAAGTGCTAACACACCCAAACCCGAGGCGTGCACAATTGCGAGACTCCGCCTCACATTTATGTGTTTAAACATACGGTGTTTGTAAACCGCCTCGGTTTTGAGTGTGTGAATACGACTCGGTTTTGGTATTGCCAAAATCACAAAATCGAGACCGCTTCATTTTAAGCTATTGTTGTGTGTAAGGAGACTCGGTTTTGATAATGTCAAAAGCATAAATATGAGGCCGTCTCTTAATTATGATACGGTTGTATGTTAAGTGAGTACTATTTTCCAACACGCCAAAAGAAGCGATTATTCACACCAGTTTGTTCACAGAACATATTTTTTATTCTTGGACTTTGTTGCTATTCAAGATTCAACATTCATTTAGTTTTATCACATAAATAGTTATTTTAAAAAAGCACTTTATAAAGTTATTCATTTCAATTTATAATGTCTAAATTAACAATGAAATGATATTATGCAAATGTCAGAAATTTATTCAGGAAAAACTGTGCCCGATATAGCATTCAACACTTAGCACCCGGACAGCGTACAAAGAAATAAAAAAGTATTCATGAAAATTTAAAAAATATTTTAAATATAATTATTTTTAAATATTAGGTAATTTATACAAAAGGTATTTTTTTTCGTTAACTATTAGTTTATTAATAACAGTTTGGGGCGGAAAGCCATCAATTTTAGAGTACGATAATGATGTTGCGAAAACCGGAGATCTACACGTCCATACAAATATTTTTTCCGAAAAATAAATCTAAAAGTTAAAAAAAAAACTATTGTTTCATACATTTTGGTCGAGTAGGTATGAAACTTTTCTATAGAGCAAATTTTTTCTCGCGGTTTGAGGTTTAGTTCCATTGTAAAAGTTATTAGCATAGACGAGTAATATTGCCAGTTTCCGGCTTTCACAAAATCATATTTAATAAATTTAAAAAGTGAAACTACTGCTATTTGCACCAAGCTGTTGAAACATATTCCGAAAAAGAATATAAAATGAGAAACATACGTAATTGAAACACTTAAACATATCCTGAGAGCAAAAAACGTAGTTAAAATTTAATTATAATTCAAACTGTAACACCGAATTATATAACACGATGTTATACAATATACAGATCGTGACTAACTTCTAGGTTGCTCTAGATACGAGGCGATTCAACTAAAAGTTTGGTGCAATCTATATATACAATAATTATACAATAATTGTATAGATTGCACCAAACTTTTTGTTGAATCGCCTCGTATCTAGAGCAACCTAGAAGTTAGGCGCGATCTGTGTGAATAACATTGTGTTGTATAATTTGGTGTTACAGTTGGAATTATAATTAAATTTTATTTACGTTTTTTGCTCTCAGGATATGCAATTATTGTATAGATTGCACCAAACTTTTAGTTGAATCGCCTCGTATCTAGAGCAACCTAAAAGTTAGGCACGATCTGTATGTTGTATAACATTGTGTTATATAACTTGGTGTTACAGTTTGAATTAATATTAAATTTTAACTGGGTTTTTTGCTCTCAGGATATGTTTAAGTGTTTCAATTACGTATGTTTCTCATTTTATGTTTTTTTTCGGAATATGTTTCAAAAGCTTGGTGCAAATAGCACTAATTTCACTTTTTAAATTTATTAAATACTAGCTTCTGCCGGAGGCTTCACCCGCAGATTTAGTTTTTGTGTACTATTTTTTATAGAACGTATCTGGTTTAAATCTGGTTTGAAGAGTTTTTGGTACAATTATTTGATCTCCAGGTAAAGTCTCTTTGGCGGGGCCTATTTACCTATTAGTTTTTTTTAATTCATACTTAAAGTACCTCTTTATATACTACATTACAAGTTCTGCCCTCAGCTGTTAACACGACCAGGCTGCTAGTTGAGCTCACTCTCGAGCAGGCTACGTAAAAGTGGCCGTGCGAAAAGCAATCCCCCCTAAGATCAATTCCTGCTGTTTTCATTGACTGACCCTGAGACTTGTTAATCATCATTGCGAAAAGGAAAAAATGGAATCCTAATAGGATCACTTGTATGGCTGTCTGTCTGTTCGTTTGTTACAGCCGATTTGCTCTGGTACACACACTTTCAAGAATTTTCATGTCCACTATTTTTAATGTCAAAATCGATGCAATTTTCGTAATTTACGTCCAAAAAAACCATTAAAATGACACCTGTATTGATATTTACACATTTCAACATCTCAACCCCATCACACCCCAACAGGGGATGATAGTATTTCCCGTCCACTACGTTGGATTTAGAAATCATTGTTGTTTTTGTAATCAGCGACCCAATAAACCATACAAACGATACCCATGTTGGTTTTCAGACTTGGTCACCCCATTTCTCCCTTTAAGGGGTTGAATTCTGGAAAAGCCTTTTTCACGTCCACCACGTTGGATTTTAAAATCGTTGTTGTTTCCGTAATCAGCGACCCGATAAACCATACAAACGATACCCATGTTGATTTTCAGACTTTGTAACCCCATTTCCCCCTTTTAGGGGTTGAATTCTGAAAAAACTTGAAACACATGTTTACTCATTTATGGATAGGAGTACTCCTGTGATGTCTCGAATAAAATAGATTAACTAATATTGTTTTCCCATACAAACTCTGGACCCCCGTTTCACCCCCTTAGAGGTAGAATTTCGAAGAATCCT
Source organism: Ypsolopha sequella (assembly GCA_934047225.1). Lineage (NCBI taxonomy): Eukaryota > Metazoa > Arthropoda > Insecta > Lepidoptera > Ypsolophidae > Ypsolopha > Ypsolopha sequella. The sequence goes on along the minus strand of OW204009.1, from coordinate 156,708 downwards.
TTCTAATTCCTTGTTAACATTACAAAAAAAAGCTTTTTGCAAATTTTCAACTTTCTTGGTCCAAGGGTTTGGGCTGTGCGTTGATGATTCAGTGAATGAGTAAGTCAGACAGGACTTCTCTTTTTATGTATATGATGATGATGATGATGATGATGATGATGATGATGATGATGATGATGATGATGATGATGATGATGATGTTGTGAAAGCTGGAAACTGGCAATATTACTCGTCTATGCTAATAACTTTTACAATGGAACTAAATCTAAAACCGCGAAAAAAAAATTTGCACTATAGAAACGTTTCATACCTACTCGACCAAAATGTATGCAACAATAGTTTCTTTTTAGATTTATTTAAAAAAATATTATTCAGCCATAAGCAACTTGAAAAGTAGAACATTTTCTAAGATCAAAATAAGAACATTTTCTGAGATCAAAATACTAAGTAAAAATAATATAATTAAATAATAATCATTCAAACGGTAACACCAAGTAATAATACGCAATGTCATGCAATATACAGACCAGACCGCGCTTAATTTCTCGTCCATTCTGAATTTGAGGCGATTCAACTAGAAGTTTAGCGCGATCTGTACACTTATTTAACGGCATCTTCAAATGAGTGTAAATATTCGATACACAGACATAGACGTGTTTTAAATTCCGAGGCGCTTTCGTTTTTACACCGATTTCACACAACAGCCTCAGAATTAGGATCAGAACTTACACTCTTGTGACTCTTATGCCACCTAGCGGGCACACCCTGGTACTACCTATTTCAGGATTTTTTTATAAACACACACACCACCTGTCAAAGTTACCAAAAGCGAGGCGAAAATTTCAATGCCTCTGATTTGGTCGTCAAAAGTATGTATTTGACCAATCAAAGGCCGTAGATTTTGAAAATAAAGTCAGATTATCTATGAAAAAATGTGAGACCGCCTCGCTTTGACAGGCGCCTCACTTTTGGGTCTGTAGACGGACAAAACGTCTCACATTTAGGACCACACAAACACACACTCGCCCGTGTACATGTGTAACGAACCGATAAAGCTCCACCGACGTGACTCTCCACTAGCGACGAGGTAATCGTTATGAAACCATTCTACGCCCTGCATCGTTAATCGATATCAAGAGCCCACCCTTCTAAAATCATTCTCGTAGCGAAACTCGTGAACCAAGTGGTCGTAACAACTGTAAATAATGTCTGTAAATAAATGTTTATATTGTTGTCTATACGTGTGCTATAAGACCTACTTGTGACCGAACATTTAACTTTCTTAGTGTACTGGAAGTGCTCTATAGATGTTAATGGTGAGCTTTGTGTGAAATTTGTTATGTAAATAAACGCAACAACGCTAAAAAAGTTGAGTAAAGTTAGATCTAATTTTTTTACAGAACTATAAACCATAGAGCTGTAGACTTCTGTAGAAGGTATCAATTTCAACTTAATATCTCACACGGAGCCCCAGCAAAATGGTCTTGACAAACAAACAGACAGACAGATGACGGAAAACAAAGTGATCCTATAAGAGTTCCAACTTTGCTTTAGACTTCATCTTGATCTAAAGTATGACTTTGCCATTTCATGCAATTAAAGACCAGTAATTTCTTATGGAAGCGTCTGGCCAAGTCATAATTTTTTACCAAGTGTAGGTTTTGTAGAGCTACACCTTGTAGAGTTAAGGGCTTGGCTGTACATGAGATCTGATAACATTTTAACAGAGGAAGCCTCGTATGGACTTGTGAGTCTTAGCAACCTCCTTTACATGAAATGTTTCTGATGGGATATACCTTTCTACATACTAATGGACTAGAAGCGTACAGTCAGTAAATCTATGTATCGATTACAAGATGGGACCAATTTGTAGCTGTAAAGAAAAAAAAAGTACATCAAAATAAATAGGGTTGATTGACGCAACCTGGAGCATTTTGTTTTTGCTGTTTGTACAAAATGCTCCAAGTTGCCGCCATCCAACCTTGTTTATTTTGATGTAGTTTTTGTTTCTGCACAACTAAGAATTGGTCACATCTTGCTGAAAACGTTTCTCAATTAATTTTTCAAATAAATCGATCTTCAATAAAATCAGGCTGACTCACGTTAGTACCAACATAGGACACGCAAACTTATTTTATCAATCACCTTACGCTCTATCGAACCTAGAAAAGGGGCTCTACTTGTTACTATAGACGTGACTTTTTCACAGAAAAACTTTTTTTTTTGCTTACTGTTCGAAATGCTCCAGGTTGCGCCCAGCCAAACCTGTTTATTTTTCTACACATCACAGAATTTTGTTATTCGATACATACTCATGGTTCACCCGTAATCTATAAGAATCATCAAGAACACTTAAGACGAGGCCTTCCGTAGGCGCACAGCGGGTTTGCAATTATAACCCGTAGACTAACTTCCATAAAGTTGAAAATCGCGTGCGCCGAAATGCGCGCGAAACGATTCAGAACGAGTCTAATTTTAATATTAAAATCTACTAAAATTAAAATATTGCATTTAAGTCATTTTTGAACTAACAACGGATAATAAACAAGATTTTCGTATTGATAGTAAAATATGACACATAAAAATCAAATGGATTAAACACAAAACCAAAAAAACACTCAAAAAGAGACTATTTTCAAAAATAAAATCTATCGAGCGAAAGTTTTCCAATTAGGTAACGCTACTTACAACGTAAAGATAAAGGTTTGAAAAAACATATAGTTATAAGTTTCATATTGATTGCATCAGTGGTAGATTCAGTATAATCGTTCAAAAACTGTTGAAAAAGGAAGGCCTCCTCTTAAAAAACATGTACCAAAAAACTAGTTGACTAATAGGCGATTATGTCACTGAACCTTTGACCACGCGCCTTCGGAAATTATAATTATTCAATAGTATTTGACAATTGTGGCGTAGTGTGGTTTCATAAGACACTGAGTAGATATTGATAGCCTACGGTTTTATCTTTGACGAACAGATTCGTGACGAGACTGAGAGAGGATCTCTAACGACTTCGACATATCTACATATGTATATGTATATGTATAGTATTATGATATTATCAAGTTTAGATGTAAATGCTTTTACTCAAAAATGCTTGTAATGTAGTCATTATTTTGACAACCTTCTTTGAGTAAAGTTGGCCTTTCTGCGATACTTGAATTGGTGCCAGCAAGGTTGTATGGAATATCATTGCGGGTGAGCTTTAGCCACCAGCAATTTCCTTTTAAAAATCCATTACTGTTGAGTTTTGTTTCAAAAATAGTTCGGTGCAAATGACCACATTACAAGCATTTTTGAGTAAAGCACTATACAAGACTTGGTCCGCAATGACAGCGTTGCTGGCCATGCTATGATGGTTCCGAGCTCAGTTTAGCTACGCTCTCGGCCTTCAAGCTTGGTCATCATTGCAACCCTTTGCTGTCCGCACTATAAAGGCCTTGACCTTGTCCATCAAGGGCTGCAATGCCGACCGCGCTGTGTAGGTTCCGCTTTCAACTATCATCAGCGCTGCCAGCAACCAAGTCATTACAGACCGCGGCAGTAATGTACTCTTATATACGGTTAAATTGGCTAAATTGTGTATCATGGCAAGACAATATTGATCTTTTTTTAATTTAATTGAACTTTTCTCAAATTTTTCGGTAAACTTGTTATTTGCGAGAAAGGAACACGGAAGTACATTATGTAGTGACGAAGTACATTATGTAGTGACGAAGTACATTATGTAGTGACGAAGCCCCAAGTCACTGGAGGAGGGCACTTTACTGGGCTTGTCCAAATAATACTGTCAATGAACGCTCTGATAGGGTTCTAGACGGAAATGGTTGGATCCAGAGTTTTGACTTCAGGGTCATATTTACATCAGCAAGTAAGTGTCGCGACAAGGACGGTCGCAAAACTGTGAATGTAAATGCTGGCAACACTAGAGAAAACATAAAAATCTAGATTGTCTATGGTTAGAAGTCGAGAGCCTTTTTATCCGCAAGAACTTGTTAGCTTGGTAAAAATGGTGGATAATATAAAAATAAAACAAAAATCATTTATTCCAGATAACTTAAAATCCATAGCATATTAGTAAGACTTAAATTGTAGGTTAGTAACACGAAAAAAAACACAATAGAGACACTATATACCTATATATAACCATTGCCCTGTACCAAGAGCGATCAAGGATTTGAGGAGGTTTCCCTCATCACTCTCCGAACAAAGTACCTCCACAGTGGTGACGTAAACCTGTCTGCTACAGTCTCCAGGATGCTGTTGGGACTGTCCCGCATCCTGCGGATCAAAGATATGTTTTTTTTGCGAATTATGCCTGTAAAGCCATCAGTTTAATATTCAGCAAACATCCCCGACCCGCTACATAAGCGGGGCAATCCCATCTTAAATATATTATTATATTGGACACTAAATACTGAAAAGAATTTGAGATTTTAGTTTTACTTTGTTTTGTTTTTATTTTAGGTCGTCATTAGTTAAGTTTTAGAATGTTATTTATAATAATCATATATATCATAAAAATAGTTACAAAAACAGTTAAATAAAAAAAAATTGAGATATATTTCGGGCATCAGTCACAATCACAATCACAAGTGACATTATGTGATACATCGGGACATAAGTTGTTGTGCAACTGTCACAGTTGGACTGTGAAATTATGTGATACATCGGGACACAAGTTGTTGTGCAACTGTCACAGTTGGACTGTGACATTATGTGATACATCGGGACACAAGTTGTTGTGCAACTGTCACAGTTGGACTGTGACATTATGTGATACATCGGGACACAAGTTGTTGTGCAACTGTCACAGTTGGACTGTGACATTATGTGATACATCGGGACACAAGTTGTTGTGCAACTGTCACAGTTGGACTGTGACATTATGTGATACATCGGGACACAAGTTGTTGTGCAACTGTCACAGTTGGACTGTGAAATTATGTGATACATCGGGACACAAGTTGTTGTGCAACTGTCACAGTTGGACTGTGACATTATGTGATACATCGGGATACAAGTTGTTGTACAACTGTCACAGTTGGACTGTGACATTATGTGATACATCGGGACACAAGTTATTGTGCAACTGTCACAGTTGGACTGTGACATTATGTGATACATCGGGACATAAGTTGTTGTGGAACTGTCACAGTTGGACTGTGAAATTATGTGATACATCGGGACACAAGTTGTTGTGCAACTGTCACAGTTGTACTGTGAAATTATGTGATACATCGGGACACAAGTTGTTGTGCAACTGTCACAGTTGGACTGTGACATTATGTGATACATCGGGATACAAGTTGTTGTGCAACTGTCACAGTTGGACTGTGAAATTATGTGATACATCGGGACACAAGTTATTGTGCAACTGTCACAGTTGGACTGTGACATTATGTGATACATCGGGATACAAGTTGTTGTGCAACTGTCACAGTTGGACTGTGACATTATGTGATACATCGGGACACAAGTTGTTGTGCAACTGTCACAGTTGGACTGTGACATTATGTGATACATCGGGACACAAGTTATTGTGCAACTGTCACAGTTGGACTGTGACATTAAGTGTGACATAATGTTCTCCACCCACATCGGTGCATGTACTCTCCGGTACGACCATGGCCGCAACGGAGCCTGTTAAGAAGGCACCAGGATCTACGGGGAAGAGCGAACCCTTCTGGTTTCTTTGCGGGAGGCACAGTTTGTGGGTTAGTGCCCAGATTTGGAGGAGGATTGGTCTGCCATTCCTTTCTCCAGGATTCAGAGATGCCGATGTTGTCCTGTAGGAGACATTATGCGGTCTGTGATGGTAGATGTCTCGACTTTAAGCGATTCGATTAAAATAAAATAATCATAACATCGGATAAACTATTTATTAAACCACTTTCGATGTTGTAATTACCTTATTGTAGTATGGGAGTAGATAAAAGTATATTTCGTAACGAGTACAAAATGAAGCTTTTCCTTACCCGAGGAAGGAAGCTAGTTCCGACGAGAGCCGCAGGTGGACGTCAAAAGCTTTCTATCCGAGGGTGAGAAAAGCCATTTTGTACTCGGTACAAACAATATCTACTTTATCTACTGCTTGCTTCAGTGACGTCACTGCCCGTCCCCAGCCTGTTGATTGGGGATGCATATACCGCAATCAATCGGTCCCAGGCATGGTGGGACTCGCACGGTGAGGGTGCCTTACCATTCAAACCCCTCAACTATTTGTACTTGAAATTTCAAGTTTATAGCTTCATCCCTGTAGAGAAAAAGCGACTGTGACGGACAGACACAAATATTGGTTCTTTTTTCTCATTTTTGAGTACGAAACCTTAAATAAATAAAACCAGCCAAGTGCGAGTCAGACTCGCATACCTAGGATTTCGTATTGATGATGATAAATTTAATTTTGTCATTTTTTTTCGTGAATTTCTCAACCGCTTTATTTTTTCTGTAATCTTTCATAATGATTTAGGATTTATTTCATATTTTTCGGTCCACTGGTTCTGGAGATAAGGGGCGGGGACATTCAAATTAATGGTTTTTCAAGGATTTCTCGGAATAGATGCAATTAAATATAGCCAAACTATAAATGTTTACAATCAGCTCTTTAATACCTATAATTTGATATCCATATTGTATTTTTATAAAATATTTTTTTAAATTTATTTTACTTCTTTTTTAAGTTTCTCATTTGTGCTCAACTTTTTTAAATCGCTATAGTTTTTCTGCATTTGGCTAGTTATGATCTATAATCGACATTTTTTTCATATCATTCGGTCAACCAGTTTCGGAGATAAGGGGGGAGACATACATTTTTTATGGTTTTTCAAGGATTTCTCGAAACCAGTGCCAGTAAATATAGTAAAAGCTTATAATTTTACAAATATTTTTTTAATAGCTACAATTTGATACCCATATTGTATGTTTAGGACAATATTTTTTTATTTTTCTCACTTCTGTTTTGGAAATATTTTGAACAATATCAAATGTTTCATATTCTTTTTTACAACGAGATATGTGGGCAAATTAATGCTATTTTTGTGCCAAATTTCATGTCTTTATTTTTTACGGTGCTAAAGTTATGAGGCTGTGACATACGGACGGACGGACGGACGGACAACGGAGTCTCACCTTTGTAACTTTTAGGTACAACGGAATCCTAAAAGCTAGTCAAGTGCGAGTAGGACTCGCACCCTGAGGGTTCCTTACCATTCAAATAGTTAAATATAGGTATTTAAATAATTTAAACAGAAATTACAAACTTAAGACTACCTATAAATTGTATGAAACAAAAATGCAACATTAAGTTGGTTGAGTATTCGGGGATGTAACTACATTATATTCAAATTTAAATTTGTTTGTGATTATAAGTATACAAAAGGTGTTTAAAAAAGATAACATGTCATTTGACTTACATATATAAATATATAAATCAACAAACGTGAACTTAAATTTCACGAATAATTTAATTACAGACGAAACAAATTAAGTGCACACCAACATTTATATAAAAATTTCAATGTACTTATATCCAACCTAAAAATAAATAATTATAAGTATGTCATCTCATTATTCTTAAAATATTCTAATGTTAGAGCACTTAAACCTATTTAAAAAATTTCCAGCTTCAAAGAATGAAATATTGACCTGTCATATCCGTAGTTTAACATTAACAGTAACTTTGTCTATGAAAAAACTTTTTGGAATTTTGTAAAATCCTTAGTGTTATTTGAATCACGAACAAATTGAGGTATTTTATTGTACAATAAAATTGCCGGCAAATACACTGATATATACTGATATACACTGATATATATGTATATGATATATACTGATATACTGCTGCGAAATAGTGAGGTTTTACATTGTACAAGACGATATAAATCAGAGTTTTTAGTATTTGTTGTTTAAACGCAACATATTGGTACATAATATACAGAAATTTCAAATTCTTAACTACTTTGGCCTTTGAGATAGACCCAGTGACACCCCACATGTTAGGGGATAAAAAAAAATCTGCTCTATTTTCATGAGGCCCCCCCTAAAAATTTATTTAATTACATTTTAAATTAAAAATTCGGTTTTGGTTTACACAAGATATAAAAATTACAGGTTTCTATCTCATTCCGTCTGAGAGCTAGAGACCCGTGACATACGGACAGACAGACAGACAGACAGACAGGCCCTTTGGGCACGGCACCCTAAAAACGGTCTACTGCAGAGATCGCACCCAGTGCAGGTGGTATGGGCATAAGATTGGTTAGTGACAGTCATATCAAATCAAACCCGGCAATCTCCATTTTCACCAAATGTTCAGGAACAGAAAAAAACTAATTTTTCAATGCATGTGCTCGTAAAGGCCCACTTTTTATGCATCAAAACCGAACAAAAAGTCGATTATTTTGCCCTAGGGCTTTATTATTATATATTTTTTAATTTATTTACAATGGTTGGCTACCTGCAGACTTTCCTGTGTACCATAGATGTTATACTTTTTTTTTCACTGTTTAACGGCTCTGGATACAGTCCCTTTGAGCTAATTATAATTTAAAGTTCACAAGATTATATTTGTTTTCATTTCCTCACACTATGCATTGAAAAACGTAGTATGATACACGGGCGTAAAAGCAATATCAAAATCAAAATCAAAAAATCATTTATTTATACCAGAAATAGCTTAACCTAAAAATATAAATCTAACTTTCTTACAAAATATTGGTAGGTATGCACAACAATATACATATATTCACATAAGAGTATAGACATTAGTGTAGTATAGGTACTATACATTACAGGTATAATAATATAGCGGATTTTTAAGTACCTACTAGTTGCAAATGTTAAGCCTTGTTAATATGAGCCCTGAGACCTAAGCTAGTTTGAGAACAAACTGTATTTTAGGTCTCAGATGTACTGACTGTATTTTAAGTCTCGCTACGCTCGTGTTTTAAATCGTCCTAGTAATTTATTCCTTTGCGCCCTTGTAGCATAAACTACTATTAATAAAACTATGGTACAAACAGCGTATTTTTTATTATTTTGATAATAAAGGCTATCAGTACTATATTTTTTTGCTCTTTATTGTTAATATATATTTGAAACATTAGAAATATAGGCAAAATAAGTTTGGAGATTGCCGATTTTGATAGAGCTGTTTGGAGTTTGCCGTTTTTGTTTTGAGTGCTACTGGAGAAAGCTGATTTTGTTACAACCATCCGCCATATTCTTAATACCATATAGCAATGCTAACAATGTTGATACTTGCTGCAAATGAAAATAAAACACGAAATTTTATATCCAATTTGAGAAATTAAAGCTTATTATTTATTATAATTATATAGGAAATAGGAACTTTTAAAATAGGTGTCAGGAACGATCGGACCATTCCACAAAAACACCAAAAACAATTTTAAAAAAAGGTGTCATCTTACGTTGTTTTGACAAAATAATCAAATATGGGATGACACGCGGATTAGATAATAGAGTAAAATAACTTTATATTCCGAGAGATTCTTCTTCTTGTTGTTCGCAGATGCACAAATAATTAAAGTATCAAAATCGTTCAACGAACCTATACTGACCGTTGAGTTTTGCCTCGGTTGCCTTCCACTTTTCTCGGTCCGCTTTGCGTTTCCGAGTATGTTTGGTTGTACATGGTGAAGCCAAGCACTCCATCTACTTAAATTTGGTATTTTCTTATAGAATTAAGGCGTTTAACCATCAAAAAAGCAATAAAAAACCGCACAGAAATAACGTGTTACTACATCTGACTACGTATAAAATACAATGCTCTGATTGGCTGATATGGAGATTGCCAACTTTGAAACAAAAAACAGTGGAGATTGCCGGATTTGATTCGAACTTTAATTTTAAAAAGGTTAATTCTACTGGATCATGCTGGTTTTGAAAGGATAGTGTGTTTTCTATTGAATTGTTAATCACAGACAAACAATTCTACATTCACAGATCAAATCCAATAATGTGTGGAGATTGCCGGGTTTGATTTTATATGACTCCTGTATATATTTTTGCTTATTATAGCAAATATATATGTGAATATACTTATATGTGAAACTGTTTAATACATTCAAGACATTTAAAATATTTTCCATTTAAAATGTTGAAGACACGGAATTATAAAATGTAATCGATTATCATCTACCGTTCATCAACAGACCGGTCTACAACAACTAACTCACGAACCGTTTTATAATCATCTCCACACCCTGACATAATATTTTTTTAAATTTGCTTCCGAAATGTTTTCACACTAGCTGCTCGAAAGTGGTCTTTATTTAAAAAAAAGTACGAGTGAAACCTGTGGAAGGTAGAGTATAAGAATTCTCGTTATAAAAGCGGTGAGACTGAGTCAGTCCAGCATCACAAGGCCGGAAGATGGCAAAGGGGAAAGTGATCTGGTTAACTGGTAAGATCTGAACTGTTTACATCACATGTTACATGTTACATGTTACATTAGCGTCAGTAGGAGTAGGTTTTGTCCCTGCAAGAACTAAATATGTTAAAACAAAATTATTTTCGGTGCTCTCTGATCTATAAGTATACATGTCAGTGGCGTGCATTGAACTTTTTTTCGGAAAAGCAATCAGAAGGTCAAGTTTCACAATAAAAAAAATAAAAAAAAATTTAAATAACACTTTGAAAAAAGAAAGTTTGTATGAAGCCATGGTAGGCAATGTAGCCGATTCTGAAGGCTTTAACTTTAGTTTTAGTACTGTCAAAACTAAATTTTCATCAATGCAAAATAGTTCATAAGTGTGAAGAACAGAAGCTAAATTACTTTGGAAAAATTTAAGTATTGACAGCACTAAAACTAAAGTTAAAGCCTTCAGAATCGGCTTTACTGTCTACCCTTGAGTGAACATTTTCATACTAACTTTTTTTTTTCAAAATGTTATTAAATTTTTTTCATATTTTGTTATTGTCAAACTTGATCTTCTGGTTGCTTTTTCAGAAAAATGTTCTATGCACGCCACTGATACATGTGTATATTTAAAATATATCATTTTATTGTGTTGTGTTGGTGCAAACGTCACCTCGATACGTTCAGTAATAAATAAAATATATCATTAGTTATTGTGTTGTGTTGGTGCAAACGTCACCTCGATACGTTCAGTAATAAATAAAATAAATAAAAAATAAAATTCATTTATTTCAGGCACTTATTCAGACCCATAATTTATTTATTAATTTACAAAATTTTGCAAAACAAAACTTTGAAAATTTTTAACATTGTACTATAAATAATAAAATTATAATTTTAATTTAAACAAATCATGTCACAAATTATGTCACAATAGTGATTATTTTCATAAAACTAATTTAATATGAAACTAACTATTAAGTTAATTTAAATATATAAATCGGCGAGAGAGTGAGGAATATGGCGACTGGGTTGCTTTGACATTTTACATATATTGTCATTATTATTACTGCAGCAAAAAGATTTGGAATATTGAAAAACTGTCAAAAATGAAGCTATTACAATGTTGTTATTACAATTCATTATTCGCTTATGAAACGTGGTCTTAAATCTACGCATGAGGCAAAGAAATCATTGACCCTCTTCTCGGTGAACATACATATGTACTACGGCGTAATACGTGAGCATGTTTCACAAGAAAACTACTGAACGTCTTTAGGTGGCGTTGTTACTGTTGTGTAGCTAAATCTCCTGGAAGTAACTTAGGTCATACGTGGATTAAATAAACATATATATATATATATATATATCAAGATTAACGTAAGTATATAAAACTTCAACAAAACCCATTGGTGTACAACGTTGTCTGGAATCTATCTGTTGTAACTGAGAGTAAGCAGTTTGCCGACTGAGCTACTGGCTGGCGGTTGCTACAACTATAGATATACCCGAGGTTACAACTTATGCTGGGCTCCCATCCTACACGACATTATCAGCAGCACAGACAATAACACTACCAGTATGATATAAATTATTTTAAAACGTTATAAATATGTATATTTGTGTAAACAGTTCTAATCCTCGGCACGGCGTGCGGGCAGCCCGTGCCACAATGTCCGTGCCAGGAGCCGTGCTCGGGGCCGTGTCCCGAGCCCGCTCCGTGCCCCTCACCGTGCCCCACGCCGTGGTGCCCCGGACCGTGCCCCACGCCGTGGTGCCCAGAGCCATGCCCGCAGCCTAGTCCCTGCGCCGACCCGTGCGCGGTACCCATCGGCCCGTGCAACCCGTGCCTCCCGCCCGTCAACTACCTCGTGGGGCAGGCTTCTTATGGTAACTTGTTACACATCTACACTTCCTTACCGATAGGTATAACACTATATAGACGAAATAACTTTTATCCAAGCGAAGAAAATAGTTGATGTCGTGTCGTACAAGTAAACTCAATGGTAGAGAGGAGAGAACAGTGTCGGTTATACTCGTATACAATATATCATTATAGTCGGATTTCATTGTCCATTCATCCTTCCGTCCGTGTGTATATGATCTGCAGCCTCACGTTGACGTGTTTCCGACCATTCAATGATATCTGTGATTCAAATTTATAAATAGTATTGTTTTATTCATAGGTTCAATAATAGTGAAGCCAGGCCAGATCCGTTTCCCCCAGCCACCTCCCATCATCGTGCGGCCGGGTCAAATTACCCTGCCGACGCCGGCACCCATATGGGTGCGGCCTCCACCCGTGCAGCCTCCGCAGCCTGCACCGATCATGGTGCGGCCCCCCTGCGTGCAGCCCCCGCAGCAGCCCCCGATCTGTGTGAGACCAAACCCGGTGCAGCCTCCGCAGCCTTGCCCCATCCTCGTGCGGCCCTGCCCCGTGCCGGTGCCAAGACCGCGGCCCATCAGAGTGAGTTACTGTACCTCAGGTGTGATGTGAGGCATTTTTTGATGCTATGGTGTTGTTACACTGTGCGTCATCTAATTTGGTGAGTATGAAGTTGGCTATTAACAGCGCAGTAGTCTCATTGTTGAAGCTCAGAACATGCACAATACGGTGTACCCATCTGACACCCAACGACTAGTTGTCACTTGATCTGTGGTTTTTGTACAAGTCAGAATATTATGTATTTTTCTATTGTGTTAAATGTTAAATGCACAATTCAGACACGAGCAAAATATAAAAAAATATTTTCAAGCCGCATCATCAACTTATAATATAATTTGGCGTGCTACTGTAAGTGAGTGCAAATTTTCCAATGTGCGTATTTGCATGCGTTTGTTTATCACGTTCCAGATACAGCCCTGCCCGATCCAGCCGCCAGCGCCCGAGGCGATCATCGTGAGGCCGCCCCGCATCTCGGTGCCGTCGCCGCCCACCATCATCTTCCGCCCCAACCCACCCTCACGGTTCAGCACGGTGGGGTGCGCCCGAGTCGCACCGTACCGCAACGCGCTCCCTCCGTGTGACCCCATGGCCGCTATTCTACCCCTCCCTCCACCCAGCCCCTGTGTCCCGTGCCCGTGCCCGTGCCTGGATCCGTGTCCGTGCCCATGTCCAAGCCCGTGCCCGAGTCCGTGTCCGAGTCCGTGCCCGGGTCCGTGCCCGGGTCCGTGCCCGTGCCCATGTCCGTGCCCTCCCCCTCCCTGCCCCGAACCTTGCCCCTCGCCGTGCCCTTGTCCTTGCCAAGGGTAAATAAAGATTAAAGTCATATATTGAAATATTTATGTATTGTATTGTATATATTTAATGATTTATGTATTTTTAAGCTACGTTTATGAATGTATGAGCGAGATCGAAATAATAAAGTACGGGTATTCTTTTCAGTTACGTCTAAAATGTTTTATTTCACCCATCAGCTCACTGCCAGCAGCTCACTTTTATCAGCTCACTGCCATCAGCTCACTGCCATCAGCTCACTGCCATCAGCTCACTGCCATCAACTCACTGCCATCAGCGCACTGCCATCAACTCACTGCCATCAGCTCACTGCCATCAACTCACTGCCATCAGCTCACTTTTATCAGCTCACTGCCATCAGCTCACTGCCATCAACTCACTGCCATCAGTTCACTGCCATCAACTCACTGCCATCAGCTCACTGCCATCAGCTCACTGCCATCAACTCACTGCCATCAGCGCACTGCCATCAACTCACTGCCATCAGCTCACTGCCATCAGCTCACTTCCATCAGCTCACTGCCATCAACTCACTGCCATCAACTCACTGCCATCAGCTCACTGCCATCAACTCACTGCCATCAGCTCACTGCCATCAACTCACTGCCATCAGCTCACTTCCATCAGCTCACTGCCATCAACTCACTGCCATCAACTCACTGCCATCAGCTCACTGCCATCAACTCACTGCCATCAGCTCACTGCCATCAACTCACTGCCATCAGCTCACTGGCATCAACTCACTGCCATCAGCTCACTGCCATCAACTCACTGCCATCAGCTCACTGCCATCAACTCACTGCCATCAGCTCACTGCCATCAGCTCACTTCCATCAGCTCACTGCCAGGGCGAGAAGTACTATAGTTATTTAAATAAGCCAGAAAATGTGAAAAAGTGGTGAAACAGCACCGATTTAAAAAATTCTTACCTTACCTTAATGTGTTTCCTAGATCCCCAGGAACATTCATCAGCATTGATGAGAAAAATGAATTACCTTACCGACAAAATTAACTCTAAAACTGAGAAATTTAGAGGGTTTTGAGTTTTGAGTATTGACCCCTCAATGTGGCCCAAAAAGTAACTAATCCAGTAAATAGGCCCGAAAAAAGTGTAAAATTTGGAATAGTTGGACAAATTCTATACCAGAGAACCCATTTTTAGAAATGAGCCTAATAGAGTAAAACAGACTCTATACCAGAGAACCCATCTCTAAAGTTAGACAGACTCAATACCAGAGAACCCATCTCTAAAGTTAGACAGACTCTATACCAGAGAACCCATCTCTAAAGTTACACAGACTCTATACCAGAGAACCCATCTCTAAAGTTACACAGACTCTATACCAGAGAACCCATCTCTAAAGTTAGACAGACTCTATACCAGAGAACCCATCTCTAAAGTTAGACAGACTCTATACCAGAGAACCCATCTCTAAAGTTAGACAGACTCTATACCAGAGAACCCATCTCTAAAGTTACACAGACTCTATACCAGAGAACCCATCTCTAAAGTTAGACAGACTCTATACCAGAGAACCCATCTCTAAAGTTAGACAGACTCTATACCAGAGAACCCATCTCTAAAGTTAGACAGACTCTATACCAGAGAAACCATCTCTAAAGTTAGACAGACTCTATACCAGAGAACCCATCTCTAAAGCCTCAATCAATCATATTAAAAAGCTTAAATTAGGGAGGATTTCGAATGAGAATTTTTTTTTTCTTCTAATTATTTGTATTATAGATAACTTTGTTATTGGTAATTGAGAATTCATCCATCCATCAGCCTGGTTCCTCCACTGCTGGACATAGACCATCCATCAGCCTGGTTCCTCCACTGCTAGACATAGACCATCCATCAGCCTGGTTCCTCCACTGCTGGACATAGACCATCCATCAGCCTGGTTCCTCCACTGCTGGACATAGACCATCCATCAGCCTGGTTCCTCCACTGCTGGACATAGACCATCCATCAGCCTGGTTCCTCCACTGCGAGACATAGACCATCCATCAGCCTGGTTCCTCCACTGCTAGACATAGACCATCCATCAGCCTGGTTCCTCCACTGCTAGACATAGACCATCCATCAGCCTGGTTCCTCCACTGCTGGACATAGACCATCCATCAGCCTGGTTCCTCCACTGCTGGACATAGACCATCCATCAGCCTGGTTCCTCCACTGCTAGACATAGACCATCCATCAGCCTGGTTCCTCCACTGCTGGACATAGACCATCCATCAGCCTGGTTCCTCCACTGCTGGACATAGACCATCCATCAGCCTGGTTCCTCCACTGCTGGACATAGACCAACCCAAAATTTGAAAAAAAAATGCCCTTACTCAGACACAGCGGGCAGGCGGGTTGGTGAGCTCACACCAGTGACGCCGCTGCTCGTAACCAGTCTATTTTATATAAGGGCGGGCAATTGGGGATGGATATGTGTGGCCGGCAAATAGTTAAATTTGTCAGTTTCTAAACGCTCGCTGTTTTACAATTTGCCGTTCGAAAAATTGTAAAATGACTGCTGTTTGTAAAATTGCTTTGTCATTTTTTGAAACGCCGAATTCGAAAATCTTTCATCAAAAAGTGAAAAATAGGTGCAAAGACGAGCGGAGTGAGGCGGAGCGTGTTAGGTTTACATATGAGTATACATCGGGAGCCGAGCAAAGCGGAGCAGATGCCGAATTCACCTAGACACTTGGTGAATGTGAACTAGACCGAAAATAGTGTAAGACTTTTACTATAGTATGTGTGTTTGTTTGTTTACCGTCAGGCCGCGAGTCGCACTCGCACTTGACCAGTTTTTTTTTAATTTTAGATTTGGAAAAATACAAAAATTAGCATATCAATTTAATTAAACACAGTTATTATAGAGATTAGTGTCCGCAACAAATCAACTCGGCGTTCAGCGATGTGGAGAAGGATTTTCAATTGTTGTTTATTACAATACTCTGAGACCAGACTCACTAATTAATACCTACATATATATATATATATATATATGTGTTGGAACAAGTGGCGCTTTATGATTTATTGTGTGTTTGGACTAAACGTTGAGGAGTTTACACACATTTATACACATTGTTTGTTTCAAATAAATGTTACATTAGAATTATACATAACATTATACTTGAATTTAGTGGAGGATGTGGAAGCTATTGGCATTGTTTTATGGTGAGATCCTTTATATTATGTTCGATATTAAATATTTAGTGGAGGATGTGGAAGCCATTGGCATTGTTTTATGGTGAGATCCTTTATATTATGTTCGATATTAGATATTTAGTGGAGGATGTGGAAGCCATTGGCATTGTTTTATGGTGAGATCCTTTATATTATGTTCGATATTAGATATTTAGTGGAGGATGTGGAAGCCATTGGCATTGTTTTATGGTGAGATCCTTTATATTATGTTCGATATTAGATATTTTAAATATTTCACTCTTTGGAAATTATTTTGATTCAAAGTTTGAAGATTGGTATTTAGTAAATAACATATGAATAATTAAAGGAGAGTGCGGTACGCTGTTTGGTACTGGTCACTACAGGTACATACTAAGTAATATCGAAGTACAGTTTGGTACTGGTCACTACAGGTACATACTAAGTAATATCGAAGTGTAGTTTCATTTACAAAGCTTATCTGTACACGTGCTCGGTCACAAATAATACTTCAATTACACGGAATCAACTTCATTGTTACGAGCCACATTTCAACAACTTTACTTCCGGCAGATTCCAATCGTTTTCAGATTTATTGCTAAAGTAGCCATCAATAGAAATTGTGGACTATGTAAACAAAGCGCCATGTTGTCTTTGTCTATGAATAGGTGAACTTTCTAGAGATGGGTAAGTATGTGATTAAAATATGTTAGGTGCTTAATTTTTTTTTTTTATTTGATTCATCGCTAAAATATTCTGATGAATCGCTAGTCAAATCGCCCACGTTAATTACAAATGGTTGCGTCACAGCGTCGTTGGCCGTATCTTTTATCCCATCCAGTTCTTTCATTTTTTCTTCTACTTTTAGGACAAGAGCTACACATTTCGCCCACTGCTCGAATCACACAAATCACAATACTAGTACGATAAAATTAGTAAGAGAAGCCAAGTCGTTAGAATACCGAAAACACAAAAGATTTTAGAGCAACGCTGGAAGATCACACAGCTTTCGATAGAATCACACACACGTTTATGTCAAAGATTATGAAGTAACGCTGTCAAAAAAAAATTACGGAATAAAATATCATCACAAATAAAATAGGTTTATATTCAAATAGATTCGTACATCACCAATTTTCAAAGACAATTACAGATTCGATGAGAAAAAAATATGACAGCAATCTCGACGCAGTACAGAATTGACTATTGATTTTATGATTTTCCGTAATTAACTGGTGATTATTGAATATTTCATGATGAAATACAGTGAATGACTGGTAAGACTTGATGCTTCATGATTTGGAATAATGTTCAGTGAGACTCCACGACAGAACCTTGAGAAAAATTGAGAAAACGATTTGTTTACATAGTCCACAATTTCTATTGACGGCGACTTTAGATGTTGACTTTTAATGTCTAGTAACGCAGGCAGATATTACTATTAATCGTTTAAATTATTCAAGTATATTAACTTATCAAAAATAAATCATTATTTAGAACATATTTAACAGTTTTTGTTGCCGAATTCTCCTTTTAAAGTTTTCACCTGTAGTAGGAGAAATTCACTCTTTCATCCATAGTTGCTACAGAATTATAAATATATATTTAAACCAAGCAAGACATTCAAATGTACCATCGAAGAAAAGCCCGCCGTCCCACTCACCACCCGCACTATAGTAATAAGAGCGTTAAGTAGGTCAACGGGAATCTACACATTCGATGTCACAATATGTGAAATAACTTGTGAACTTATTAAATAATTATAGTAAGCAACCGATCCAATTAAGGCGATTACCGTCGCCAAATTAGCAGCTCGATGTTTGTCTGTACGAATATCGACGGAAATGACATTGAAATAACGTTCATATCAGTGCACAATGCGTGGTGGCTGTTACGACGCTCGCTGCGTCCTTGATAGGGCAAAATAGGAGAAAATAATACTTTTCACATGGACGTGATTGTTCGATTGAATAATTCTATGTTATATTTATAGCTATCAAGTTTATCTATTTATCAAAGCATAAATGAATTAAGTCGCCTAAGCCGCTTAGGAGCAGTAGGGCATTCAAGCTAAAAAAACACCATTCAGTTAAAACAATTTTTCATATAGAAGTTTTGGTGGTACGAAAAAGAAAAATGTTGCATATGTTATCCTAGAGTTGATAATCCATAATACATTTTTTCAATATTTTTGGTTTGGTCATAAAAGAGGAGTAGGCTTTAGAAAGTACCCATTTGGCGATATGATAGCAAACACAAGTGTTAATTGCTAATTGCTATTATAAATGCGACTTAAGAATAATATTAAATAGTAGACATCGATAAAAGTCTCGTGATTGGATTAACGAGTTATATTGTATAAATGTAAATATATATAGGAGCTGTGAAGGTATACAGATATAATATATTGTTAAAAAATAATAATAGTTTGTAGATGATGTGATATGTTTTGTGTGTGTTGTGCATATTGTACAGTGTAGGATAGGTATGTATGTGTATAATATATAATATAATGATATAATACTATAACTGAGTTCATTGTAAAAGTAGTTCCGTCTCTTCATAGTTATTTTCTTTTAGCCACTTTGTTAAGTGCTTTTTGCACTCTCTGTATGTTTTTGTATGAATATTAATATTGATCTGTTGATGACTTATGGTGAGACTCCATTGTCCGTCCGTCCGTCCGTATGTCACAGCCACATAACTTTAGCACCGTTAAAGATAAATACATGAAATTTAGCACAATAATAGCATTAGTTTGCAAAAAAATGCAAAAAAATATGAAACATTTAAAATTGTTCAAAATATTTCCAATACAAAAGAGATAAAAAAATAAGACTAAAAATACAATACATGTACATAAATACTAAAATACAATTATGGGCGTAGCCAAATGTCATGCTGTTTCATTTCACTATAAGGTGCACGCTCCATGAAACTTGTGAGGACAATACAATCGTGCCGATTTCGTCGCGGGCGCAAAATTGAAAACTTGTTTCAGGAGAAATTACTTTTGGCGAGACTGTGGACGTTTTTAAACATTTTGTTTGGTTATTATTATTGTAGATAACATTTGTAATGTTTGACGCGTATTCATTAACATATGGCTACACTTTTGGTAAAAAACCGTTAAATTGACTTATTTTAGTGGTTTGTTGTTTGTTGTTAAGATATTACTCAAATGTAACGTCTTTTAGTTCCATGTATGAGAAATATAAAAAAAAGTAAAATGTTTATGTTATTTATATTATAAAAACAATTTTTTTATAAATATACAATATGGGTATCAAATTGTAAGTATTAAAGAGCTGATAGTAAAAATAGCTTAGCTATATTTACTTGTATCTATTTCGAGAAATCCTCGAAAACCACAAGAAATGTGGGGGACATACCCACACATGGACGTACCCACACATGGACATACCCACACATGGACGTACCTTCTGAAGCACGCAGGTCTAGCACTCGTGTGCTCCTACGATGGTATTTAACCTCGCGACCATTCTTTCGACCCACTGGAGCACGAGGCGTATTGAACCATAGTTATGATGTGCTTGCAGCATCGGCCGTGGTGCCGAGCCTGTGCACCCTGCTGCTGGGCTACAACCCTCGCCAGTCGGAGCTGAGTGTGGGGCTGGACGCGACCCGGGACGTGCAGCTTGCGGAGCAGCTCGCCCAGGTCGCAGGTCGCACGCTCACCGCGCCGCCGCCGCCGAGTCGCATCGAGCGCGAGCCCGAGCAGGCGCTGTCTAGTGGTCAAGGTGACTGGTTGTTTCACCTTACTTGGGGCATAGAGTATCGCCATGTATCGCTTTACTGAGTAGAGTAGTGCAATGAGAGCGTTGTGGGGGCGGGTTCATAAACTAGGGGTCGTAATACGGGTTTTATATGGTATACAACCGGGAAATCCCGTTCCACAAAAGTACCAGGAAATCCCGGTTCTTTGCAGTAGAAAAAGGAATCGGGATTCAAAATTAATCCCGGTTCTTTCGGTACTTTTGATAACCAAAAATTCAGTATTAAAATATTTAACTTGACTTATGCGCAATAAGCGCTAGAGTACTACTGGGTGCTCTCCGTCAAAAAGAGGTATGCGGGCAGCGTAGCGGGGAAGAGGTGTACGACATAAATATAAAAATGGCTTGGCAAACCTAAGGAAACAGCGAGTCACCAAAATCAATTGCCAATGTGTGTGACGCCTTCTTATGTGTGTGCAATAGTGAAATATATTAAATATGTAAAAAAAAAAACAATCGATATGGATAGGTTTGAATACAAAAAAAAAATCGAAATCAAAATCAAAAATAAAGAATAAATAAATACCTACGTTAAGATTTTTGTCTTATCTTCGTGTCACTCTTTTATTGTATCTTTCATAGTTTTTTGGGGTTTCTAATTTCGTAGTCTTCCATTTTAAAATGCATAGTGTCAATAAATATATTTTTATGTTTATGTTTTGTTTAAGCTAATCTATATAATTTGGGAAAATATAAACAAATTATTAGCATAGTTATTTCGATTGAGCCGGTAATCTATCGATAGAGTTATTAAGTAAGAGTACATCTCTGCTGAAAACCTTACAAGTATTTTCGTACGTAAGGTAATCTCTAAAATGCAGTATTTATGGAAGAATTTTCACCTTTTAAAAAGAAAAAAATATGATTTATAACTAAATGCCCTATTTATGCAATTTTTGCTGCTTTAGATGAAAAAATACGTACATCAAACTTTATATAGCGTTGTCGTATTCACTTATGAAACTGATGTATTCCATAATTTTACAAGTGGTTGATGGGTCATATCAGTCCAGAACAAGATTCCATATTGATATAATATAGTTTTCATATATTTTCCTTAACATTTTCATACAACTTTAAATTGGCCGCTCTTACCGACCTTAACCCGTCACATTAAACAGTTTTTACATCACTAAATAGAAGAAAAGAAATGATACCAGAAATATCGAAATGACCGGGAAATCCCGGTTCCTTTGAAGACTAGTACCGAAATTCCCAGTTCTGAAAAACAGCTCCAATTCTCGATTCCATAGTTCTAATGTCATCTCTGTCACACGTGTTGAACATTGTACACGCTATCCTGCTGTCAGTGTTGGAATGTGACGAAATTATTAATTTATGAACGGCTAACGGAAGGAATGACCTCCTTGCGGCTCGCATCTCTCTTAATTTGTGAATTTTATACGTTAGTTAGAATCTCTAACGTAACTTTGAGGCTTCTTCTTGCATATGTAATATAAATACATATATCAAAAGTACCTCGAGTTGCTGTTAGAAAGGTTACCTCGACTTGGCGGGGCCACTGCCGTGACGATGAGGCACGCACTTTACCATAGTGTGGATGTTTCAGGGTTGAGGAGCGTCGAGTACCCGAAGCGCAGGGGTTCGCTGCAGGTGACCATCGGCAATCAGCCCAAGTTCAGGAGTACGCAGCTGCCGGGCATCAGGAATTTGCCCTTTCTTGGTTAAATAAATAAACATCTCAACAAAATGTGTGCGTCTTCTTTGAGTTATTTCACAGAACGATACCAATGAAACTCTATCCCAGGTTCCTTCTAACATTATATTTGAACATTGGTTTGGGCTCTTGTTGCTTAGCTGATAGCTTGCTGAGCTGAGCCGACGAGTCGCGACAACACGGTGTAGGGTCATGTCCCGGGTGTGAATGTACAGGTTTCTTTAAGTGTAACCACATACCGTGTACTGATCATACTGAACATCTCTCACAAAGATACAGTCACAATATAGACCGTGCAATAGTTATACAATGTGACATTCATTATTTATACAGCCAAATTCATACTGAAGACTCTGTAAGTGCTCAGCATCAAGGTTAAATTACCCTTTTTGTAAATTATTACATATTTTTTTTGTGTTCCTTACAATCACAAATCAGCCCTCTGTCAAGTACTACCTACATACAATATGGGTGGTTCCCACAGTTTACAAAAATTACCTTTTTAGAGTTACAGGTCTTTGTGAAATTATCAAATAGTTATTCGTTTTATGGCGGATCTAAACAATTTGGAAAAAATGCAAAAGCTTTAAGTTCGCTCGATAGAAAAAAAATTACGAAGTTACCTCTAAATTTCATATTTTTCGAGTATTAAAAGGCCTTGAAGTTGAAATTTGTAACTATTAAAAATAAGTAAACAATAAATTCATCTAAACAATTTCAAACATTTTAATAATTTCATGAAGAAGCCAAGTTATTAAATAAAAACCGGCCAAGTGCGAGTCAGACTCGCGTACCTAGGGTTCCGTATTGTGGATGATAAATTTAATTTTGTCATTTTTTTTCGTGAATTTTTAAACTGGTATATTTTTCCTGTAATCTATACGTAAACACATATTACCATGATTTTTTTCATATTTTTTGGTTCACCAGTTTTGGAGATAAGGGAGGGGGGGCCATACAGTTCTTTATGGTTTTTCGAAGATTTCTCGAAATAGATGCAAGTAAATATAGGCAAGTTATATATTTTTACAAGCAACTCTTTAATACTTACAATCTGACACCCATATTGCCAGGAGTGCCGTGCGAACTACACCTTCCACAAACAAAAATAAAAGACAGATGGCAACACCACCGCTCCATGTCGTACTTGGCGCAAAGTATTTCCCTAGACATACAACGTGGGAACGTACCCAGCGTAATGTGGACCTTTGTGCCGGGTACGATGAGGGGCGGTCTTTTTCATAGTTAGGGTTTTATTTGTAAGTTAATTTTGGTTTTATAATAGGTTTATTTTAAGGTTTAGGGTTCGGTTTATTTTTAGTTTAGTTTGTAATAAGTATTTATTTTTTCAATGCATGTGCTCGTAAAGGCCCACTTTTTATGCATCAAAACCGAACAGAAAGTCGATTATTTTGCCCTAGGGCTTTATTATTATAATTTTTTTTAATTTCTCTCGCTACGCTCGTGTTTTAAATCGTCCTCGTAATTTATTCCTTTGCGCCCTAGTAGTATAAACTACTATTAGCAGTTAAGTTTGTTTAAGTATTTATATAATTATGTTGAACGTTAGGTATAATGATTACATTTGAGTTTGCCTTCCACATACTTTTATTAATAATCTTATATTTACAACTTTCCACCAAACTTATTCAAAGAGAAAAATAAGAAATATCTGACGGTTTGTTCTTGGAATGCAAGTTCGCTTGGCACTGGCCATCATGAATTTATTGCTATAGTGGATCGCTATAAACCGGACATTATAGCAATTAATGAAACCTGGCTTGGCGAAGATGGTGAGGATGCCAAGGCACCAGTGGTGCCTGAGTATGTTCTGCGACATGTTCCACGACCAAAGGGAAAGCGTAAGAGGTTCGGTGGTGTAGGTTTCTACATTAAACACGGGGTCAATGCTAGGCTCTGTTCCTATCCTGTTCCTAAACCAGTCGAGCAAATATGGATGTCTTTAAGCAATAATTCAATTAAGATCATCATTGGAACAGCCTATCGACCAGATTGGATTGACGCCACTACCTTCTTTGATGCTATGACCGACTCTGTAGCATATTTCTCCAGGTACGATAGTGTTATTTTATATAACGACCCAAACTATAGGGTATATGATAGTTTTATAAAATCCATCAATTTAAATCAATTAGTGACGGAACCTACTCACTTTACAGACAATACTGCGACCCTCATTAAGGGTCCGTTTCGCCAAACATGCTCTCGCGTTTGGACAATTTAGCATATTAAAACAAAATATTTTTAACAAATAAAATTTGTGTAGGTAGTTAAGGGGTTGAACTACATTATAATTTTTCAGATTTGACACAAGCATCACAATCATTGAGAAAAAAAATCGGAAAGATCAGTAAAATCACGGAAAACGTAATTTGGCTTTGGAACTAGTATGATCAGTCTACTGATCTAACTACAAACATTTTCATTATTTTTATTTCCTTTCGTTATTTTAAAAGAAATACTCAAACATTCTACATTTTCCTGTACAGAAAAATTACGCAAAAAGAATTTGGAAGTTTGTGTATTTCTTTTTAAATAACGAAAGGAAAAAAATATTAATATTTTATATGAATAAGGTACTTTGAACTCTTTACGTAAAAAAAATATATTTCAACTTGGAACAAAAAAAAAATTTTTTTTTTTCTGTTTACAACGCTAAATTACATTTTTCGTGATTTTAGTGATCTTTCTGATTTTTTTTTTCTGATGCTTGTGATACTTGTGTAAAACCTGAAAAATTATAATGTAGTTCAACTCCTTAACTACCTACACAAATTTTATTTGTTAAAAATATTTTGTTTTAATATGCTACATTGTCCAAACGTGAGAGCATGTTTGGCGAAACGGACCCTTAATCTGGTTTGTATGGAAGCTGCAGCTCATACGGTAACTGTGGATTTTGTTCCAACTCTGGGCATGCATGCTTTCATTGCAAGAGTTTTATTACAAAAAACCTAAAACTACTCCCCGGTGGATCACTACCTCACTCACACTAGCCTCGATACCACACTACCGGCACCACACTACCGCGTTTCGTGGCAGCTTCAGGTACGCTGCCACAAAATGCTGGAACAATCTTCCGCCACCAATCTGCGAGCTAAAACACGTAAATGCTTTTAAAATAAACTATTAAAAGTATTTACTTGCTGGACAAACGGAACAAAATTTATTTTATATTTAAAACTTAACCGCTTTCTATTTCAGCTCACCTTGCATTTTTTCTTTTTTCACGGCCATTTCTTCTTCCACAACTCTTAAATTTGGCCAAATTTATGTTTTCAAACTTGCCTGTTATTTATTTAGTGGCTTCATTACTTAATTCTTCCAACATAACTGGAAAGACTGACATTCCTTATAATCTTATAAATAAGTAATATAAATTTTAATATGCTTACGATATTATGACATAATGGAATTTAATACTATCTTCTGATTGTTTCAGAATTTACTTACCTATTTTATAAACTTACTTTGTAGGAAATGTTGTACTTTGACTTAATGTTTCGATAATAATAACTAAATTTTATTCTATTTTACTTTATTTTATTCATTCAATAACTTGTTATCTTGTTCCTTTTGTAATTTTTTTTCCTGATGTTTAATGTAATTATTTTTATTTTTAATGTTAAATTGCAAAGTTAATTAAATTGCATATTAGTATCAATAAAGATTGCAGTGTGCAATCTTTATTGATACTAATATTCCACTCAATTTTGTTATTTATTTTGCATGCTTTTATACATGATTTTGTATAGCTTTATTTGCAAAATAAAATGAATATGAATTAATTATTGCCTTATTATTCTTCTTGCTATTTTTTTTTCTATACACGTACATATTGTTTCGGTTTCGAAAGGGCCTTAAAATACTTTTCAATGCATGTGCTCGTAAAGGCCCACTTTTTATGCATCAAAACCGAACAGAAAGTCGATTATTTTGCCCTAGGGCTTTATTATTATTTTTTTTTAATTTGTTTGCAATGGTTGGCTAACCTGCAGCTTTTCCTGTGTACCATAGATGTTATACTTTTTTTTTCACTGTTTAACGGCTCTCTATACAATCCTTTTAAGCCAATCATAATTTAAAGTTCACAAGATTATATTTGTTTTCATTTCCTCACACTATGCATTGAAAAACGTAGTATGATACACGGGCGTAAAAGCAATAGATTACTCGGTTACTTTTAAAACACTCGCTACGCTCGTGTTTTAAATCGTCCTCGTAATTTATTCCTTTTGGCCCTTGTAGCATAAACTACTATTGAAATACTACACACTTTATATTCAAAAACTACCTGCATTTATCGTATTATTTTGTGAGTTGATTATACTGTAATTATTTGTTATGTTGTTATGTGTTGCTTGATATCACTGTTTACTTAAATCTTTAACATGATAAGTACATAAGTAATAGATCCAGCACTCACTTTTACAAAAAATTTATAAAAAATGTACGAGTTTAATTGGCACTACCTATGGCAAACCAAACTTTTGCGTCCGCAATCGCATATCACTCCCAACCTGGCTGTAACAGAATACCAGCGTTGTGGCGTAGTATGCATACATTATGTTTGTATAAGTATGTATTATTGCGTCACAGCACCATGCTGAGTTATGGCCAATTTGGTGACGTTGAATGCATGGGATAGCTTATTCCTAAATTTTTACTATTGTATTTAATATGTAAATTATAAGTACTAGTTTTAACTTAAAAGTTAAAGTATGTTGCTTTCCTATGTACCTATTCTTTTTGTCCCCAAATAAATTTCTTTCTTTCGTATTGTATTTAAATAAAATATTGTTTTTATTTATTTTACTTTTTATATTTTTCATTTGCGTTAATTTTTTTTTAAATCGCTGTAGTTTTCCTGTACTTGGCCAGTTATGATCTATAATCGATATTTTTATCACATTTTACGGACCGTAAAATATGATATTCGACGTAATTAGTTCCACGGTCTCGCTTGTTTAAAGTGAAAATCTTAAAACGTGCCTTCTTTTATAGTTTTATAAACATTCTGTTTCCCTTTCGGGTTCTAGATAACTTGGAAAACCTCTTAACTTCATTTATAAATGCAAATACTAGTCACTCGCCGCTGCCGCCGCCAGGGAGCACTCACCCGGCGCCAGGGAGCACTCACCCGCCGCCAGGGAGCACTCACCCGCCGCCAGGGAGCACTCACCCGGCGCCAGGGAGCACTCACCCGCCGCCAGGGAGCACTCACCCGCCGCCAGGGAGCACTCACCCGCCGCCAGGGAGCACTCACCCGGCGCCAGAGAGCACTCACCCGCCGCCAGGGAGCACTCACCCGCCGCCAGGGAGCACTCACCCGGCGCCAGGGAGCACTCACCCGCCGCCAGGGAGCACTCACCCGCCGCCAGGGAGCACTCACCCGCCGCCAGGGAGCACTCACCCGCCGCCAGGGAGCACTCACCCGCCGCCAGGGAGCACTCACCCGCCGTCAGGGAGCACTCACCCGCCGTCAGGGAGCACTCACCCGGCGCCAGGGAGCACTCACCCGCCGCCAGGGAGCACTCACCCGCCGCCAGGGAGCACTCACCCGCCGCCAGGGAGCACTCACCCGGCGCCAGAGAGCACTCACCCGCCGCCAGGGAGCACTCACCCGCCGCCAGGGAGCACTCACCCGGCGCCAGGGAGCACTCACCCGCCGCCAGGGAGCACTCACCCGCCGCCAGGGAGCACTCACCCGCCGCCAGGGAGCACTCACCCGCCGCCAGGGAGCACTCACCCGCCGCCAGGGAGCACTCACCCGCCGCCAGGGAGCACTCACCCGCCGCCAGGGAGCACTCACCCGCCGCCAGGGAGCACTCACCCGCCGCCAGGGAGCACTCACCCGCCGCCAGGGAGCACTCACCCGCCGCCAGGGAGCACTCACCCGCCGCCAGGGAGCACTCACCCGCCGCCAGGGAGCACTCCCCGCCGCCAGGGAGCACTCGCCCGCCGCCAGGGAGCACTCACCCATCACGACATCTTCGGAACTATAGAGCGTACTAGATATGTGGCGGGTGTAACCTGGCATTATACATATTACGTCATTTCAAATTAGGGGGAGGGTCTGGTCTGCAGATGAGGCTGATGTCATTATATGAGCATAGATGGCAATAATGGAGGGCATCGCCAAAATATGAAACTATTGTTAAACACCAATTACATATTGATTTTGTAACACAAATAACGAAAATGACATTAGTTTTTAAATTAAATAATGAAGATAAGATGATTGTACGAGGGGGGGGGGGGGGGATTCAAAATCGGCAAAAATTTATGACGTAATGATTATTTTAAAGATTCATGCAAAAGGTAAAGACTGATTGTGAAGTCAACAGCTTATTTAATTTTTTCATAAGTATAATTTTTTATATAAATTTTTATAAGTGTTATTATCTTTACAGCCCAAAAATCAAAATTTGATGAAACACCATAATGAGCATATCGTGAATATTGTCTTGCTTTTACGCAAAGTTAAGCAATTTGTATAATTTTATCTATACTGGAAATAAAAAAAAAACAAATCCAGATATCATTCCTGTAAAGATGACTTAGTTTACACTTTTCTATAAATAAACAGTTACCGTTTCATGGAAAACAGTTTTTACCTGAAACCATTTCACAATTCTGCGCTGCCGTTTGAATATCTCGCCATTCCGCACCTCTTGATGAGAGATGGGTCAGAGTGTGGTGGGGGGGGAAACATACCTTAGCATCTGTACAAAGTGTCATTGAGATCAAATCCATCAGGATGTCACAAACACCTAAAGCACCTAATTGCATATATTGAGTGGGGAGGGGCCACTTAAAGTTCGTAACTCCTCAGCGTGACGTGCGTTGCGGACGAAATGCTATAATAATTATTATTAATAAAATATACGGAACCTCGAGACGAGGTCTTATTGGAGTGTTTTAAAACATGTTCTAATAATAAAATAATAAGTTAGTTCTGCTCCGTGTACGTGTTCAATGCGCGGTCTTATTTCTATATATTATATAACGTGTATAGAGTGGAGGGCAACATTTTAATATTGTATATCTCGGTGCTCAGTAGTTACAGGTCGCAGGTTCGAACACTTCCTCGACATGATTTTAGTATTGAATATTATACTCGTATTATTGGGTGAGTTGAATGTTGAATGTTGAATGTTGAATGTTGCAAACGATAAAAAATCTTGCTCTTTTTTCCGATTGCCATTTTTATTCTACATTACAAATTTTAGCACGTAAAATTGCAAAACAAATGTGTTAAAGTTAGTTTGTTATCTGCGATCAACCTGACTGACCCCAGAATGCTAAACTCGAACCAATTTTGTGTTAAAGTATAGCTTTTTAAGCTTTAAAATGCCGTCATAGTAATTATTATACAGCTGTCCCATAATAAGTGAATCAAACGGTTAGCCTAAGTCCTATCAAATAAAATGAACAGCTGAAACTAAATTTTGATGGTTTACGAGATATTAAAAAAATATATTGAAAACTTGTTTCCGTTCCTATTATTTTTGCTGTCATAAAAGTTAGCTAGTTTTTTCAGTTTAAGAAATATTTTCTTATGAATATTGTTTTCAATTGACTGTCGTCATTTGGCTGCCAATTATTTTCGGAAACTAGCACCAAATCTAAATGGCAGGACTTTGTTTTCAGTATTTTTGTTAACTCGACAAAAGTCTTAAAACTGTGTCCTAGAGTGATGAAAAATAAATGTATTTTTATAATTTTTCTTCCATTTAATAGGACTAAGGCTAGGCTACCTCCAGTAACCGTTTGATTTAATTATTATGGCAAGCCCTGTATATTTCTAGGTACGTTGACGGACATTTATGTACTACTAGGTACGTTGACAGACATTTAGGTACTACTAGGTACGTTGACGGACATTTAGGGTTGCAGATAAAAAATGGAAAAGGAAAGCAGTTTACAAAAAATAATAATTTCATAAAAAAGAGGACATGTGGAAAAATAATATGTTTTCAATGTTTTAAATATCAACATATACTTCAGAAATAAACCACATAAATTATGTCACATTGTTAGAACATTTCAAAACAAACCTAAACGCAAGGTACATAAGCTGATGTTTGATATGATATGTCAGTGTAACATGCGCTTGATATGATATGTCAGTGTAACATGCGCTTGATATGACTAGTCAGTGTAACATGCGCTTGATATGACATGTCAGTGTAACATGCGCTTGATATGATATGTCAGTGTAACATGCGCTTGATATGACATGTCAGTGTAACATGCGCTTGATATGATATGTCAGTGTAACATGCGCTTGATATGATATGTCAGTGTAACATGCGCTTGATATGATATGTCAGTGTAACATGCGCTTGATATGACATGTCAGTGAAACGTGCGCTTGATATGAAATGTCAGTGTAACATGCGCTTGATATGATATGTCAGTGTAACATGCGCTTGATATGACATGTCAGTGTAACATGCGCTTGATATGACATGTCAGTGTAACATGCGCTTGATATGATATGTCAGTGTAACATGCGCTTGATATGATATGTCAGTGTAACATGCGCTTGATATGATATGTCAGTGTAACATGCGCTTGATATGACATGTCAGTGAAACGTGCGCTTGATATGAAATGTCAGTGTAACATGCGCTTGATATGATATGTCAGTGTAACATGCGCTTGATATGACATGTCAGTGTAACATGCGCTTGATATGACATCTCAGTGTAACATGCGCTTGATATGATATGTCAGTGTAACATGCGCTTGATATGACATGTCAGTGTAACATGCGCTTGCATCGTGCGACAATTTTGAACAAGGAGCACATTCTGTGGGTGAGGTAAGACGAGAAGACAATTTGTGAAAAAGAAGGAGAAGTCCTCTAGGCTACTACATTAATCTGTCAAGTGTACATTGTGTACGACGAGGTACACCCGACAGGCGTTCTACCAAAGGCAGAAAACTAGAATAATGTCACATGATTGTTACTTGTTGACGTGAGTTAACTACGACGCACTCTCGGACTATTAATTAGGTTGGATATATTTATTCAGATCCTGTATAATGTTACTTGTTGACGTGAGTTAACTACGACGCACTCTCGGACTATTAATTAGGTTGGATATATTTATTCAGATCCTGTATAATGTTACTTGTTGACGTGAGTTAACTACGACGCACCCTCGGACTATTAATTAGGTTGGATATATTTATTCAGATCCTGTATAATGTTACTTGTTGACGTGAGTTAACTACGACGCACTCTCGGACTATTAATTAGGTTGGATATATTTATTCAGATCCTGTATAATGTTACTTGTTGACGTGAGTTAACTACGACGCACCCTCGGACTATTAATTAGGTTGGATATATTTATTCAGATCCTGTATAATGTTACTTGTTGACGTGAGTTAACTACGACGCACTCTCGAACTATTAATTAGGTTGGATATATTTATTCAGATCCTGTATAATGTTACTTGTTGACGTGAGTTAACTACGACGCACTCTCGGACTATTAATTAGGTTGGATATATTTATTCAGATCCTGTATAATGTTACTTGTTGACGTGAGTTAACTACGACGCACCCTCGGACTATTAATTAGGTTGGATACATTTATTCAGATCCTGTATAATGTTACTTGTTTACGTGAGTTAACTACGACGCACTCTCGGACTATTAATTAGGTTGGATATATTTATTCAGATCCTGTATAATGTTACTTGTTGACGTGAGTTAACTACGACGCACCCTCGGTCTATTAATTAGGTTGGATATATTTATTCAGATCCTGTATAATGTTACTTGTTGACGTGAGTTAACTACGACGCACTCTCGAACTATTAATTAGGTTGGATATATTTATTCAGATCCTGTATAATGTTACTTGTTGACGTGTGTTAACTACGACGCACTCTCGGACTATTAATTAGGTTGGATATATTTATTCAGATCCTGTATAATGTTACTTGTTGACGTGAGTTAACTACGACGCACCCTCGGACTATTAATTAGGTTGGATATATTTATTCAGATCCTGTATAATGTTACTTGTTGACGTGAGTTAACTACGACGCACTCTCGAACTATTAATTAGGTTGGATATATTTATTCAGATCCTGTATAATGTTACTTGTTGACGTGAGTTAACTACGACGCACTCTCGGACTATTAATTAGGTTGGATATATTTATTCAGATCCTGTATAATGTTACTTGTTGACGTGAGTTAACTACGACGCACTCTCGGACTATTAATTAGGTTGGATATATTTATTCAGATCCTGTATAATGTTACTTGTTGACGTGAGTTAACTACGACGCACTCTCGGACTATTAATTAGGTTGGATATATTTATTCAGATCCTGTATAATGTTACTTGTTGACGTGAGTTAACTACGACGCACTCTCGGACTATTAATTAGGTTGGATATATTTATTCAGACCCTGTATAAATTCCACTAAAAGCTGTTAGTTAATGTAAACAAGATGCAGATTGTTTACAACGAGAGGCCGCTGAGAGCGGTTTGTTTACAATCTATCTAACTTCCTCCAACTCTGGACACAGCTACCTCACGCCCACGACCTCGCTCTGCCGCTGTGAGACACTACTTGCGTCACTAAATTATATACCTATTAAAGTTAAAAAATAAATGGTTAAGTCCGAGTTAGACCACCACACGATACGGGTACGGAACACTAAAAATATCATGGTAAATAATTCCACTTGCTGTTATGGAGGCCCAACTTAACTTGACACTTACGATCTATTAAGCTCTATGTATCGAAAGGGTCTAATTATGCCTAATTGAACTTTCCATACTCATAAATTAAGAGGATGGCCTACCCTAGCAATTTTTTTTATTACCCTTCCAGCACAATAAGTCCAATGGCAAATACCTTATTTGCTTTTGTTATATGTTGGCTTATTGGCCTCTTTTTCTTGGACGCGTAATAATCACGCAGCGAAACAACAAATTAGTGTGTTTTTAGTTAATACTGAAATATTTTATAGAGAAAAAATTATTTCTATTACATATTTTATGAAGAAAAAAATCAAGTTGATCCCTTAACCGCGTTCTTGAAACGAACGTTTAAAAACCAAAAAAAGAGGGCAAAATCTTTTTTTTTGACAAAAGTATAATTTTTTATACATCGTTTATAAGTAGAATTCCTAGATAAAAGATCAATATATCAAATGTTTTTTTTTTTCAATACAAGGAGAGTCCGATTTCTTCAAATGACTCCTCGAAAGTCTGGCGTTGTTCATGCTCTAGGCTCAGGTACAGCCAAAATCTAGCTGCGTGACTAACTATGAGAAATACAATTACTTTAAAGCTACTACAATACCATAACAAAATATGTATTTTTGCATATTATTATACTAAATCTACATCATACACATTTGTCTCAAATAAAAGTTGTATATTGGGCGTTATTATTATTTTTTGAGCTTTTCTTACAAATCCGAATAATATATCTTGAATTTAAACACTTGTACTGTAGTTTCACTTTATTTTTGGTTAACTCCCAACCGGTTTCGGATTTTACTCCATTTTCAAGGGAAGATCTTAAATAAAAATATTTTACATGATTCCAGGCACTAGCTCTGAGCAACGTAAACAATGATAAATTATCAAACCGGTTGGGAGTTAACCAAAAATAAAGTGAAACTACAGTACAAGTGTTTAAATTCAAGATGTGTTTCAAGTTTCACCAAGTGCCGACAATCGCAAGTATAAATTTTCCGAATAATATACTCTAAACAAGTAGATTACGTCTACAACTAGACTCTACATTCAAATAATTAGTGAATAAAAGTTAGCAGTTAATGGGGATTCTTCACTAAGGTTTTTATTGTCGCTCTTCCAGAGATGCTGGTGCACGTGACCCCTCAGGGCTGCAGCAACCATCCGCAGTACTACCCTCAGACCACATACCCACAAGTGTCCCTCTCGTACCCAGCTACACCCTACTACAATCCCTACGTGAGTCCCCCCTACAGACCTCCACCATACCACCGGCGAGCTGCAGTGAGCGGAGGGCTCGCAGCTCCAGGGTCGAGACTTGACGCGGAGCTGGCGAGGGGGGAGGGGGGCCCCGCGCCGTGGTGCGGCAGGGGAGGAGGAAGGGGGGGGCTGCTGTCAGAGTTGCTGAGGGTGCCGCTCGATGTCGGGGACTCGGCTCTGGGGAGAGTGATCACCCTGAGGGTCAACTAAACGTTACGTCCGGGGTACTGCAGGGCGACTGTCACTGGAGTTTTAATTGATTATATATTTTTTTTTGAATAAAAATTGGAATTAAAAAGAATACGAACATAACATAACAACGTTACACAATCTAACGAACAATTTCTTCAATAGATTTTGCTTTTCCAATAAGTAAATTGAGTGGAACACACAATGTAAACACTCTTAACCGTTTTGTAAAATTTTAAATGTTTGTTATATTATAGGCAGTTTATTAAATATCTTTAAAAATTATTAAGTAAACTTCTTTTTATAAAAAAAAATAATTTGTGATAAAAATGTTGAACTGACATACATTAGAATATACGGATCAACCCATGACGGTATCATAACGACCCATGCCACAGTCATGACAAGGTGAAATCCAATCAACCGCCCGAACTCACACCGGAGATCCGGCCAGGGACCAGGAACAAGGTTCAATGATCACCAATTGAGTTTACGGCTGGTATCATGACTATGGAAAATCCAATTAGTTTATTGGATTTTAAAGAAATTTCCTCTCGGCTGGTTGACGTTTCGGGGGACCCAAGAGCTGGCGCATACTTTGGACAACGCCTTAGTTTGGCAATCCAAAGAGGAAATGCTGCCAGCATTCTGGGAACCCTGCCACAAGACGGCGGCGATCTGGCCAACATTTTTTACTTAGTTTAATTTTACTTTAGGAGACATTTTAGTTTTATAGGTAAATTTGTAAGGTTTAATTTTAGTTTTATTTATTATTAGTTTATAATATTATTTAATATATGTTTATGCATGTAAAAAACTTTTAACAATACATTTTCTTAGCAATAACAAAAACAATAACAATAACTTTTAACAATAACTTTAAAGTTATATTTTGTCCGTTAGAATTATACAATTATATATATTTTTTAAAGTCCACTAGTTGTTGAGATATTTATAGCCAAAAGTCAACCTGTTTTCGCCGTAAGGGAACCTCTGTACCTTCGTTGAAGGTTTAAGGTCAAATTCAAATAGTTTATTTTGCAAAGTACAAGGCTTGTATAATACATATTTTATCTATAATTTTAATCGTATATATATTTCTACATAAATTAAATAAACCGTTAATCTAGTTCATGTACATTTATTATTTTATTGCATATATTTTTTTTATAAGATTAAATTTTGACTTGTGAAACGTGTATTTTATATACCTTGTATTACAAGGTGAAATCCAATCAACCGCCCGAACCCACACCGGAGACCCGGCCAGGGACCAGGAACCAGGTTCAATAATCACCAACCGAGCCCCCAGCACCAATCCAGGCGGCCGACCAAATCCCATCCTATATACTACATACTAATAAGGTTACATATATAAATACATGCCTACCTCCGCCCATTCGATTAGTCTGTTAGGTTTCTGTAGGTACCCAAAATATTTGTTATTGTAGCCGATTCTGAAGGCTTTAATTTTAGTTTTAGTGCTGTCAAACATAAAATTATTCCAAAGTAATTTAGATTCTGTTCCTAACTTTTGAGGACTATTTTGCAATGAAAGAAACTTAGTTATGACAGCACTAAAACAAAAATTAAAGCCTTTAGAATCGGTTTTATTGTGATCATAAAATGTGCCGAAAACTATATTGTAATAACGTTCATGAATGATATGAATATCTGCGCGCACTGTATTACTAATACTTACTTTAAATTAAAACTATATTGTAATAACGTTCATGAATGATATGAATATCTGCGCGCACTGTATTACTAATACTAACTTTAAATTAAAACTATATTATAATAACGTACATGAATTATATGAATATCTGCGCGCACTGTATTACTAATACTTACTTTAAATTAAAACTATATTGTAATAACGTTCATGAATGATATGAATATCTGCGCGCACTGTATTACTAATACTAACTTTAAATTAAAACTATATTATAATAACGTACATGAATTATATGAATATCTGCGCGCACTGTATTACTAATACTAACTTTAAATTAAAACTATATTATAATAACGTACATGAATTATATGAATATCTGCGCGCACTGTATTACTAATACTTACTTTAAATTAAAACTATATTATAATAACGTACATGAATTATATGAATATCTGCGCGCACTGTATTACTAATACTTACTTTAAATTAAAACTATATTGTAATAACGTTCATGAATGATATGAATATCTGCGCGCACTGTATTACTAATACTAACTTTAAATTAAAACTATATTATAATAACGTACATGAATTATATGAATATCTGCGCGCACTGTATTACTAATACTTACTTTAAATTAAAACTATATTGTAATAACCTACATGAATGATATGAATATCTGCGCGCACTGTATTACTAATACTTACTTTATATAAAACTATATTGTAATAACGTTCATGAATGATATGAATATCTGCGCGCACTGTATTACTAATACTTACTTTAAATTAAAACTATATTGTAATAACGTTCATGAATGATATGAATATCTGCGCGCACTGTATTACTAATACTTACTTTAAATTAAAACTATATTGTAATAACGTTTATGAATGATATGAATATCTGCGCGCACTGTATTACT
Organism: Ypsolopha sequella; assembly: GCA_934047225.1. Taxonomy (NCBI): domain Eukaryota; kingdom Metazoa; phylum Arthropoda; class Insecta; order Lepidoptera; family Ypsolophidae; genus Ypsolopha; species Ypsolopha sequella. Next base: position 119,634 of record OW204009.1, on the reverse strand, counting down.
AATACTTACTTTAAATTAAAACTATATTGTAATAACGTTCATGAATGATATGAATATCTGCGCGCACTGTATTACTAATACTTACTTTAAATTAAAACTATATTGTAATAACGTACATGAATGATATGAATATCTGCGCGCACTGTATTACTAATACTTACTTTATATAAAACTATATTGTAATAACGTTCATGAATGATATGAATATCTGCGCGCACTGTATTACTAATACTTACTTTAAATTAAAACTATATTGTAATAACGTTCATGAATGATATGAATATCTGCGCGCACTGTATTACTAATACTTACTTTAAATTAAAACTATATTGTAATAACGTTTATGAATGATATGAATATCTGCGCGCACTGTATTACTAATACTTACTTTAAATTAAAACTAAATTGTAATAACGTTTATGAATGATATGAATATCTGCGCGCACTGTATTACTAATACTTACTTTATATAAAACTATATTGTAATAACGTACATGAATGATATGAATATCTGCGCGCACTGTATTACTAATACTTACTTTAAATTAAAACTATATTGTAATAACGTTCATGAATGATATGAATATCTGCGCGCACTGTATTACTAATACTTACTTTAAATTAAAACTATATTGTAATAACGTTTATGAATGATATGAATATCTGCGCGCACTGTATTACTAATACTTACTTTAAATTAAAACTATATTGTAATAACGTACATGAATGATATGAATATCTGCGCGCACTGTATTACTAATACTTACTTTAAATTAAAACTATATTGTAATAACGTTCATGAATGATATGAATATCTGCGCGCACTGTATTACTAATACTTACTTTAAATTAAAACTATATTGTAATAACGTTTATGAATGATATGAATATCTGCGCGCACTGTATTACTAATACTTACTTTATATAAAACTATATTGTAATAACGTTCATGAATGATATGAATATCTGCGCGCACTGTATTACTAATACTTACTTTAAATTAAAACTATATTGTAATAACGTTTATGAATGATATGAATATCTGCGCGCACTGTATTACTAATACTTACTTTATATAAAACTATATTGTAATAACGTTCATGAATGATATGAATATCTGCGCGCACTGTATTACTAATACTTACTTTATATAAAACTATATTGTAATAACGTTCATGAATGATATGAATATCTGCGCGCACTGTATTACTAATACTTACTTTAAATTAAAACTTTATTGTAATAACGTTTATGAATGATATGAATATCTGCGCGCACTGTATTACTAATACTTACTTTAAATTAAAACTATATTATAATAACGTACATGAATTATATGAATATCTGCGCGCACTGTATTACTAATACTTACTTTATATAAAACTATATTGTAATAACGTACATGAATGATATGAATATCTGCGCGCACTGTATTACTAATACTTACTTTAAATTAAAACTATATTGTAATAACGTTCATGAATGATATGAATATCTGCGCGCACTGTATTACTAATACTTACTTTAAATTAAAACTATATTGTAATAACGTTCATGAATGATATGAATATCTGCGCGCACTGTATTACTAATACTTACTTTAAATTAAAACTATATTGTAATAACGTTTATGAATGATATGAATATCTGCGCGCACTGTATTACTAATACTTACTTTATATAAAACTATATTGTAATAACGTTCATGAATGATATGAATATCTGCGCGCACTGTATTACTAATACTTACTTTAAATTAAAACTATATTGTAATAACGTTTATGAATGATATGAATATCTGCGCGCACTGTATTACTAATACTTACTTTATATAAAACTATATTGTAATAACGTTTATGAATGATATGAATATCTGCGCGCACTGTATTACTAATACTTACTTTATATAAAACTATATTGTAATAACGTTCATGAATGATATGAATATCTGCGCGCACTGTATTACTAATACTTACTTTAAATTAAAACTATATTGTAATAACGTTCATGAATGATATGAATATCTGCGCGCACTGTATTACTAATACTTACTTTAAATTAAAACTATATTGTAATAACGTTTATGAATGATATGAATATCTGCGCGCACTGTATTACTAATACTTACTTTAAATTAAAACTATATTGTAATAACGTTCATGAATGATATGAATATCTGCGCGCACTGTATTACTAATACTTACCTTAAATTAAAACTATATTGTAATAACGTTTATGAATGATATGAATATCTGCGCGCACTGTATTACTAATACTTACTTTAAATTAAAACTATATTGTAATAACGTTCATGAATGATATGAATATCTGCGCGCACTGTATTACTAATACTTACTTTAAATTAAAACTATATTGTAATAACGTTTATGAATGATATGAATATCTGCGCGCACTGTATTACTAATACTTACTTTATATAAAACTATATTGTAATAACGTACATGAATGATATGAATATCTGCGCGCACTGTATTACTAATACTTACTTTATATAAAACTATATTGTAATAACGTACATGAATTATATGAATATCTGCGCGCACTGTATTACTAATACTTACTTTATATAAAACTATATTGTAATAACGTACATGAATTATATGAATATCTGCGCGCACTGTATTACTAATACTTACTTTATATAAAACTATATTGTAATAACGTACATGAATGATATGAATATCTGCGCGCACTGTATTACTAATACTTACTTTATATAAAACTATATTGTAATAACGTACATGAATGATATGAATATCTGCGCGCACTGTATTACTAATACTTACTTTATATAAAACTATATTGTAATAACGTTCATGAATGATATGAATATCTGCGCGCACTGTATTACTAATACTTACTTTAAATTAAAACTATATTTTAATAACGTTTATGAATGATATGAATATCTGCGCGCACTGTATTACTAATACTTACTTTATATAAAACTATATTGTAATAACGTACATGAATGATATGAATATCTGCGCGCACTGTATTACTAATACTTACTTTATATAAAACTATATTGTAATAACGTACATGAATTATATGAATATCTGCGCGCACTGTATTACTAATACTTACTTTATATAAAACTATATTGTAATAACGTTCATGAATGATATGAATATCTGCGCGCACTGTATTACTAATACTTACTTTAAATTAAAACTATATTGTAATAACGTTTATGAATGATATGAATATCTGCGCGCACTGTATTACTAATACTTACTTTAAATTAAAACTATATTGTAATAACGTTTATGAATGATATGAATATCTGCGCGCACTGTATTACTAATACTTACTTTATATAAAACTATATTGTAATAACGTACATGAATTATATGAATATCTGCGCGCACTGTATTACTAATACTTACTTTAAATTAAAACTATATTGTAATAACGTTTATGAATGATATGAATATCTGCGCGCACTGTATTACTAATACTTACTTTAAATTAAAACTATATTGTAATAACGTTTATGAATGATATGAATATCTGCGCGCACTGTATTACTAATACTTACTTTATATAAAACTATATTGTAATAACGTACATGAATTATATGAATATCTGCGCGCACTGTATTACTAATACTTACTTTAAATTAAAACTATATTGTAATAACGTTTATGAATTATATGAATATCTGCGCGCACTGTATTACTAATACTTACTTTAAATTAAAACTATATTGTAATAACGTACATGAATTATATGAATATCTGCGCGCACTGTATTACTAATACTTACTTTATATAAAACTATATTGTAATAACGTACATGAATTATATGAATATCTGCGCGCACTGTATTACTAATACTTACTTTATATAAAACTATATTGTAATAACGTACATGAATTATATGAATATCTGCGCGCACTGTATTACTAATACTTACTTTATATAAAACTATATTGTAATAACGTACATGAATGATATGAATATCTGCGCGCACTGTATTACTAATACTTACTTTATATAAAACTATATTGTAATAACGTACATGAATGATATGAATATCTGCGCGCACTGTATTACTAATACTTACTTTATATAAAACTATATTGTAATAACGTTCATGAATGATATGAATATCTGCGCGCACTGTATTACTAATACTTACTTTAAATTAAAACTATATTTTAATAACGTTTATGAATGATATGAATATCTGCGCGCACTGTATTACTAATACTTACTTTATATAAAACTATATTGTAATAACGTACATGAATGATATGAATATCTGCGCGCACTGTATTACTAATACTTACTTTATATAAAACTATATTGTAATAACGTACATGAATTATATGAATATCTGCGCGCACTGTATTACTAATACTTACTTTATATAAAACTATATTGTAATAACGTTCATGAATGATATGAATATCTGCGCGCACTGTATTACTAATACTTACTTTAAATTAAAACTATATTGTAATAACGTTTATGAATGATATGAATATCTGCGCGCACTGTATTACTAATACTTACTTTAAATTAAAACTATATTGTAATAACGTTTATGAATGATATGAATATCTGCGCGCACTGTATTACTAATACTTACTTTATATAAAACTATATTGTAATAACGTACATGAATTATATGAATATCTGCGCGCACTGTATTACTAATACTTACTTTAAATTAAAACTATATTGTAATAACGTTTATGAATGATATGAATATCTGCGCGCACTGTATTACTAATACTTACTTTAAATTAAAACTATATTGTAATAACGTTTATGAATGATATGAATATCTGCGCGCACTGTATTACTAATACTTACTTTATATAAAACTATATTGTAATAACGTACATGAATTATATGAATATCTGCGCGCACTGTATTACTAATACTTACTTTAAATTAAAACTATATTGTAATAACGTTTATGAATTATATGAATATCTGCGCGCACTGTATTACTAATACTTACTTTAAATTAAAACTATATTGTAATAACGTACATGAATTATATGAATATCTGCGCGCACTGTATTACTAATACTTACTTTAAATTCTCTGGTATTACGACGTCGCTGCGCAAAATAGGAGAAAATAATAATTTTCACAAGGACGCGACGACGGACAAAAACAAAATTTCCATTAACAATTTTTCTAAGCAATATTTTACTTGTATTTTAGTGCAAGAATTATACAAATACCGTTAATGGTTTCAAAGAAATAACTAGTTTTACTTAATTTTTGTCTAAAAAAAACTTGACTTTGAACAATATTTTCATACCGTTTCTTATACGAGAGAATAATTTCTCTTTATAAAGTTGTTTATTTTAGTTTAACTAATGAACATATTTTTTTTGTAGTCAGAGAAAAAACTTTATCAATAGATTCATTTCGGATGACGCTGGGAGCAGGCGCCTTAAGGCGCTAAATCTTTAAGAACTTGCATATTATTATCTTCTTCAGTAAATAATGTATTATTTTGATAAAATTGTATATTATTTTTGGAATGTTTTTCTAGGGATCTGTTAAACAGAAACGCGATTAGAGAAATTTGGCTCGATAGAAATATTTATTGAAATGAGGTCTATATCTCTGGTCATCTACTTCTCTGGTCGTCTAACTGCAGTCTAGCTTATGTGTTATTTTAATTTGTAATATTTTAAATAAAATTAATTAAAACAGAAAATTATTTTGTGATATGAAATAATGAAATATAAATGTTTTTGGAAACAAAGCTACTATATGTAGAAATAACAAGGCAAAAGTTCGTGTTTATCAATAGAACCCTAAAAACGATTAAGTCAAAGAATCGTTCGGAAACTTTTCCTAAACTGTCAAAAGGTCCTAAAATAAACATAAAAAATGTTTAAACACTTTGAGAACCTTGCGTCCCGATATTACAATTGTAAAGCGTTACATCGACTCTAGTACCTACAAATGTTGTTCACTTATCGACCTTATCACTACTGGACAAGAGTTATATCTTGCTTCGTCTCTACTTGTACAATGAAAGTCTTTTATGTCTTTGCCTTCGCAATTTTACCAAGTTTCCCGCCTTCGGGTTGAGTCGGTAGAGGGACCATGACTTCGTACCTGTAATAAAAAAAAAAACATTTTAGCGATTTATTAAAAATATTAGGTTAGGTATATTATAATTAACAATTGAAATTTTCATTTTGTTTTTGGTTCATTAAAGTATAATTGATTGATTAATTTAGTCCACTGTTTGCGGTGCTGTGCCGCCACGGTATATCAGTAACGCGCAGTTCTCACTGCGCCTGCGCAACTATATACGGTCATAAAGCCTCACTATATTCCCAACCAATTACCATTAATGAAAAAGTGTGTTCGTTTTCATTGTTTAGTATTTATGTAACCTATGTACATACTAGTATTTACTGTGAGTGATGCATGATACATTCATCTCGTGACCACGGCAGATGTTACTTTGTTTAGTATTTATGTAACCTATGTACATACTACTATTTACTGTGAGTGATGCATGATACATTCATCTCGTGACCACGGCAGATGTTACTTTGTTTAGTATTTATGTAACCTATGTACATACTAGTATTTACTGTGAGTGATGCATGATACATTCATCTCGTGACCACGGCAGATGTTACTTTGTTTAGTATTTATGTAACCTATGTACATACTACTATTTACTGTGAGTGATGCATGATACATTCATCTCGTGACCACGGCAGATGTTACTTTGTTTAGTATTTATGTAACCTATGTACATACTACTATTTACTGTGAGTGATGCATGATACATTCATCTCGTGACCACGGCAGATGTTACTTTGTTTAGTATTTATGTAACCTATGTACATACTAGTATTTACTGTGAGTGATGCATGATACATTCATCTCGTGACCACGGCAGATGTTACTTTGTTTAGTATTTATGTAACCTATGTACATACTACTATTTACTGTGAGTGATGCATGATACATTCATCTCGTGACCACGGCAGATGTTACTTTGTTTAGTATTTATGTAACCTATGTACATACTACTATTTACTGTGAGTGATGCATGATACATTCATCTCGTGACCACGGCAGATGTTACTTTGTTTAGTATTTATGTAACCTATGTACATACTAGTATTTACTGTGAGTGATGCATGATACATTCATCTCGTGACCACGGCAGATGTTACTTTGTTTAGTATTTATGTAACCTATGTACATACTAGTATTTACTGTGAGTGATGCATGATACATTCATCTCGTGACCACGGCAGATGTTACTTTGTTTAGTATTTATGTAACCTATGTACATACTAGTATTTACTGTGAGTGATGCATGATACATTCATCTCGTGACCACGGCAGATGTTACTTTGTTTAGTATTTATGTAACCTATGTACATACTAGTATTTACTGTGAGTGATGCATGATACATTCATCTCGTGACCACGGCAGATGTTACTTTGTTTAGTATTTATGTAACCTATGTACATACTACTATTTACTGTGAGTGATGCATGATACATTCATCTCGTGACCACGGCAGATGTTACTTTGTTTAGTATTTATGTAACCTATGTACATACTACTATTTACTGTGAGTGATGCATGATACATTCATCTCGTGACCACGGCAGATGTTACTTTGTTTAGTATTTATGTAACCTATGTACATACTAGTATTTACTGTGAGTGATGCATGATACATTCATCTCGTGACCACGGCAGATGTTACTTTGTTTAGTATTTATGTAACCTATGTACATACTAGTATTTACTGTGAGTGATGCATGATACATTCATCTCGTGACCACGGCAGATGTTACTTTGTTTAGTATTTATGTAACCTATGTACATACTACTATTTACTGTGAGTGATGCATGATACATTCATCTCGTGACCACGGCAGATGTTACTTTGTTTAGTATTTATGTAACCTATGTACATACTACTATTTACTGTGAGTGATGCATGATACATTCATCTCGTGACCACGGCAGATGTTACTTTGTTTAGTATTTATGTAACCTATGTACATACTAGTATTTACTGTGAGTGATGCATGATACATTCATCTCGTGACCACGGCAGATGTTACTTTGTTTAGTATTTATGTAACCTATGTACATACTACTATTTACTGTGAGTGATGCATGATACATTCATCTCGTGACCACGGCAGATGTTACTTTGTTTAGTATTTATGTAACCTATGTACATACTACTATTTACTGTGAGTGATGCATGATACATTCATCTCGTGACCACGGCAGATGTTACTTTGTTTAGTATTTATGTAACCTATGTACATACTAGTATTTACTGTGAGTGATGCATGATACATTCATCTCGTGACCACGGCAGATGTTACTTTGTTTAGTATTTATGTAACCTATGTACATACTAGTATTTACTGTGAGTGATGCATGATACATTCATCTCGTGACCACGGCAGATGTTACTTTGTTTAGTATTTATGTAACCTATGTACATACTACTATTTACTGTGAGTGATGCATGATACATTCATCTCGTGACCACGGCAGATGTTACTTTGTTTAGTATTTATGTAACCTATGTACATACTAGTATTTACTGTGAGTGATGCATGATACATTCATCTCGTGACCACGGCAGATGTTACTTTGTTTAGTATTTATGTAACCTATGTACATACTACTATTTACTGTGAGTGATGCATGATACATTCATCTCGTGACCACGGCAGATGTTACTTTGTTTAGTATTTCTGTAACCTATGTACATACTACTATTTACTGTGAGTGATGCATGATACATTCATCTCGTGACCACGGCAGATGTTACTTTGTTTAGTATTTATGTAACCTATGTACATACTACTATTTACTATGAGTGATGCATGATACATTCATCTCGTGACCACGGCAGATGTTACTTTGTTTAGTATTTATGTAACCTATGTACATACTACTATTTACTGTGAGTGATGCATGATACATTCATCTCGTGACCACGGCAGATGTTACTTTGTTTAGTATTTATGTAACCTATGTACATACTACTATTTACTGTGAGTGATGCATGATACATTCATCTCGTGACCACGGCAGATGTTACTTTGTTTAGTATTTATGTAACCTATGTACATACTAGTATTTACTGTGAGTGATGCATGATACATTCATCTCGTGACCACGGCAGATGTTACTTTGTTTAGTTTTTATGTAACCTATGTACATACTAGTATTTACTGTGAGTGATGCATGATACATTCATCTCGTGACCACGGCAGATGTTACTTTGTTTAGTATTTATGTAACCTATGTACATACTACTATTTACTGTGAGTGATGCATGATACATTCATCTCGTGACCACGGCAGATGTTACTTTGTTTAGTATTTATGTAACCTATGTACATACTAGTATTTACTGTGAGTGATGCATGATACATTCATCTCGTGACCACGGCAGATGTTACTTTGTTTAGTATTTATGTAACCTATGTACATACTACTATTTACTGTGAGTGATGCATGATACATTCATCTCGTGACCACGGCAGATGTTACTTTGTTTAGTATTTATGTAACCTATGTACATACTACTATTTACTGTGAGTGATGCATGATACATTCATCTCGTGACCACGGCAGATGTTACTTTGTTTAGTATTTATGTAACCTATGTACATACTAGTATTTACTGTGAGTGATGCATGATACATTCATCTCGTGACCACGGCAGATGTTACTTTGTTTAGTATTTATGTAACCTATGTACATACTACTATTTACTGTGAGTGATGCATGATACATTCATCTCGTGACCACGGCAGGTGTTACTTTGTTTAGTATTTATGTAACCTATGTACATACTACTATTTACTGTGAGTGATGCATGATACATTCATCTCGTGACCACGGCAGATGTTACTTTGTTTAGTATTTATGTAACCTATGTACATACTAGTATTTACTGTGAGTGATGCATGATACATTCATCTCGTGACCACGGCAGATGTTACTTTGTTTAGTATTTATGTAACCTATGTACATACTACTATTTACTGTGAGTGATGCATGATACATTCATCTCGTGACCACGGCAGATGTTACTTTGTTTAGTATTTATGTAACCTATGTACATACTACTATTTACTGTGAGTGATGCATGATACATTCATCTCGTGACCACGGCAGATGTTACTTTGTTTAGTATTTATGTAACCTATGTACATACTACTATTTACTGTGAGTGATGCATGATACATTCATCTCGTGACCACGGCAGATGTTACTTTGTTTAGTATTTATGTAACCTATGTACATACTAGTATTTACTGTGAGTGATGCATGATACATTCATCTCGTGACCACGGCAGATGTTACTTTGTTTAGTATTTATGTAACCTATGTACATACTACTATTTACTGTGAGTGATGCATGATACATTCATCTCGTGACCACGGCAGATGTTACTTTGTTTAGTATTTATGTAACCTATGTACATACTACTATTTACTGTGAGTGATGCATGATACATTCATCTCGTGACCACGGCAGATGTTACTTTGTTTAGTATTTATGTAACCTATGTACATACTACTATTTACTGTGAGTGATGCATGATACATTCATCTCGTGACCACGGCAGATGTTACTTTGTTTAGTATTTATGTAACCTATGTACATACTAGTATTTACTGTGAGTGATGCATGATACATTCATCTCGTGACCACGGCAGATGTTACTTTGTTTAGTATTTATGTAACCTATGTACATACTAGTATTTACTGTGAGTGATGCATGATACATTCATCTCGTGACCACGGCAGATGTTACTTTGTTTAGTATTTATGTAACCTATGTACATACTAGTATTTACTGTGAGTGATGCATGATACATATATCTCGTGACCACGGCAGATGTTACTTTGTTTAGTATTTATGTAACCTATGTACATACTACTATTTACTGTGAGTGATGCATGATACATTCATCTCGTGACCACGGCAGATGTTACTTTGTTTAGTATTTATGTAACCTATGTACATACTACTATTTACTGTGAGTGATGCATGATACATTCATCTCGTGACCACGGCAGATGTTACTTTGTTTAGTATTTATGTAACCTATGTACATACTAGTATTTACTGTGAGTGATGCATGATACATTCATCTCGTGACCACGGCAGATGTTACTTTGTTTAGTATTTATGTAACCTATGTACATACTAGTATTTACTGTGAGTGATGCATGATACATTCATCTCGTGACCACGGCAGATGTTACTTTGTTTAGTATTTATGTAACCTATGTACATACTAGTATTTACTGTGAGTGATGCATGATACATTCATCTCGTGACCACGGCAGATGTTACTTTGTTTAGTATTTATGTAACCTATGTACATACTACTATTTACTGTGAGTGATGCATGATACATTCATCTCGTGACCACGGCAGATGTTACTTTGTTTAGTATTTATGTAACCTATGTACATACTAGTATTTACTGTGAGTGATGCATGATACATTCATCTCGTGACCACGGCAGATGTTACTTTGTTTAGTATTTATGTAACCTATGTACATACTACTATTTACTGTGAGTGATGCATGATACATTCATCTCGTGACCACGGCAGATGTTACTTTGTTTAGTATTTATGTAACCTATGTACATACTACTATTTACTGTGAGTGATGCATGATACATTCATCTCGTGACCACGGCAGATGTTACTTTGTTTAGTATTTATGTAACCTATGTACATACTAGTATTTACTGTGAGTGATGCATGATACATTCATCTCGTGACCACGGCAGATGTTACTTTGTTTAGTATTTATGTAACCTATGTACATACTAGTATTTACTGTGAGTGATGCATGATACATTCATCTCGTGACCACGGCAGATGTTACTTTGTTTAGTATTTATGTAACCTATGTACATACTACTATTTACTGTGAGTGATGCATGATACATTCATCTCGTGACCACGGCAGATGTTACTTTGTTTAGTATTTATGTAACCTATGTACATACTACTATTTACTGTGAGTGATGCATGATACATTCATCTCGTGACCACGGCAGATGTTACTTTGTTTAGTATTTATGTAACCTATGTACATACTAGTATTTACTGTGAGTGATGCATGATACATTCATCTCGTGACCACGGCAGATGTTACTTTGTTTAGTATTTATGTAACCTATGTACATACTACTATTTACTGTGAGTGATGCATGATACATTCATCTCGTGACCACGGCAGATGTTACTTTGTTTAGTATTTATGTAACCTATGTACATACTACTATTTACTGTGAGTGATGCATGATACATTCATCTCGTGACCACGGCAGATGTTACTTTGTTTAGTATTTATGTAACCTATGTACATACTAGTATTTACTGTGAGTGATGCATGATACATTCATCTCGTGACCACGGCAGATGTTACTTTGTTTAGTATTTATGTAACCTATGTACATACTAGTATTTACTGTGAGTGATGCATGATACATTCATCTCGTGACCACGGCAGATGTTACTTTGTTTAGTATTTATGTAACCTATGTACATACTACTATTTACTGTGAGTGATGCATGATACATTCATCTCGTGACCACGGCAGATGTTACTTTGTTTAGTATTTATGTAACCTATGTACATACTAGTATTTACTGTGAGTGATGCATGATACATTCATCTCGTGACCACGGCAGATGTTACTTTGTTTAGTATTTATGTAACCTATGTACATACTACTATTTACTGTGAGTGATGCATGATACATTCATCTCGTGACCACGGCAGATGTTACTTTGTTTAGTATTTCTGTAACCTATGTACATACTACTATTTACTGTGAGTGATGCATGATACATTCATCTCGTGACCACGGCAGATGTTACTTTGTTTAGTATTTATGTAACCTATGTACATACTACTATTTACTATGAGTGATGCATGATACATTCATCTCGTGACCACGGCAGATGTTACTTTGTTTAGTATTTATGTAACCTATGTACATACTACTATTTACTGTGAGTGATGCATGATACATTCATCTCGTGACCACGGCAGATGTTACTTTGTTTAGTATTTATGTAACCTATGTACATACTACTATTTACTGTGAGTGATGCATGATACATTCATCTCGTGACCACGGCAGATGTTACTTTGTTTAGTATTTATGTAACCTATGTACATACTAGTATTTACTGTGAGTGATGCATGATACATTCATCTCGTGACCACGGCAGATGTTACTTTGTTTAGTATTTATGTAACCTATGTACATACTAGTATTTACTGTGAGTGATGCATGATACATTCATCTCGTGACCACGGCAGATGTTACTTTGTTTAGTATTTATGTAACCTATGTACATACTACTATTTACTGTGAGTGATGCATGATACATTCATCTCGTGACCACGGCAGATGTTACTTTGTTTAGTATTTATGTAACCTATGTACATACTAGTATTTACTGTGAGTGATGCATGATACATTCATCTCGTGACCACGGCAGATGTTACTTTGTTTAGTATTTATGTAACCTATGTACATACTACTATTTACTGTGAGTGATGCATGATACATTCATCTCGTGACCACGGCAGATGTTACTTTGTTTAGTATTTATGTAACCTATGTACATACTACTATTTACTGTGAGTGATGCATGATACATTCATCTCGTGACCACGGCAGATGTTACTTTGTTTAGTATTTATGTAACCTATGTACATACTAGTATTTACTGTGAGTGATGCATGATACATTCATCTCGTGACCACGGCAGATGTTACTTTGTTTAGTATTTATGTAACCTATGTACATACTACTATTTACTGTGAGTGATGCATGATACATTCATCTCGTGACCACGGCAGGTGTTACTTTGTTTAGTATTTATGTAACCTATGTACATACTACTATTTACTGTGAGTGATGCATGATACATTCATCTCGTGACCACGGCAGATGTTACTTTGTTTAGTATTTATGTAACCTATGTACATACTAGTATTTACTGTGAGTGATGCATGATACATTCATCTCGTGACCACGGCAGATGTTACTTTGTTTAGTATTTATGTAACCTATGTACATACTACTATTTACTGTGAGTGATGCATGATACATTCATCTCGTGACCACGGCAGATGTTACTTTGTTTAGTATTTATGTAACCTATGTACATACTACTATTTACTGTGAGTGATGCATGATACATTCATCTCGTGACCACGGCAGATGTTACTTTGTTTAGTATTTATGTAACCTATGTACATACTACTATTTACTGTGAGTGATGCATGATACATTCATCTCGTGACCACGGCAGATGTTACTTTGTTTAGTATTTATGTAACCTATGTACATACTAGTATTTACTGTGAGTGATGCATGATACATTCATCTCGTGACCACGGCAGATGTTACTTTGTTTAGTATTTATGTAACCTATGTACATACTACTATTTACTGTGAGTGATGCATGATACATTCATCTCGTGACCACGGCAGATGTTACTTTGTTTAGTATTTATGTAACCTATGTACATACTACTATTTACTGTGAGTGATGCATGATACATTCATCTCGTGACCACGGCAGATGTTACTTTGTTTAGTATTTATGTAACCTATGTACATACTACTATTTACTGTGAGTGATGCATGATACATTCATCTCGTGACCACGGCAGATGTTACTTTGTTTAGTATTTATGTAACCTATGTACATACTAGTATTTACTGTGAGTGATGCATGATACATTCATCTCGTGACCACGGCAGATGTTACTTTGTTTAGTATTTATGTAACCTATGTACATACTAGTATTTACTGTGAGTGATGCATGATACATTCATCTCGTGACCACGGCAGATGTTACTTTGTTTAGTATTTATGTAACCTATGTACATACTAGTATTTACTGTGAGTGATGCATGATACATATATCTCGTGACCACGGCAGATGTTACTTTGTTTAGTATTTATGTAACCTATGTACATACTACTATTTACTGTGAGTGATGCATGATACATTCATCTCGTGACCACGGCAGATGTTACTTTGTTTAGTATTTATGTAACCTATGTACATACTACTATTTACTGTGAGTGATGCATGATACATTCATCTCGTGACCACGGCAGATGTTACTTTGTTTAGTATTTATGTAACCTATGTACATACTAGTATTTACTGTGAGTGATGCATGATACATTCATCTCGTGACCACGGCAGATGTTACTTTGTTTAGTATTTATGTAACCTATGTACATACTAGTATTTACTGTGAGTGATGCATGATACATTCATCTCGTGACCACGGCAGATGTTACTTTGTTTAGTATTTATGTAACCTATGTACATACTACTATTTACTGTGAGTGATGCATGATACATTCATCTCGTGACCACGGCAGATGTTACTTTGTTTAGTATTTATGTAACCTATGTACATACTACTATTTACTGTGAGTGATGCATGATACATTCATCTCGTGACCACGGCAGATGTTACTTTGTTTAGTATTTATGTAACCTATGTACATACTAGTATTTACTGTGAGTGATGCATGATACATTCATCTCGTGACCACGGCAGATGTTACTTTGTTTAGTATTTATGTAACCTATGTACATACTACTATTTACTGTGAGTGATGCATGATACATTCATCTCGTGACCACGGCAGATGTTACTTTGTTTAGTATTTATGTAACCTATGTACATACTACTATTTACTGTGAGTGATGCATGATACATTCATCTCGTGACCACGGCAGATGTTACTTTGTTTAGTATTTATGTAACCTATGTACATACTAGTATTTACTGTGAGTGATGCATGATACATTCATCTCGTGACCACGGCAGATGTTACTTTGTTTAGTATTTATGTAACCTATGTACATACTAGTATTTACTGTGAGTGATGCATGATACATTCATCTCGTGACCACGGCAGATGTTACTTTGTTTAGTATTTATGTAACCTATGTACATACTACTATTTACTGTGAGTGATGCATGATACATTCATCTCGTGACCACGGCAGATGTTACTTTGTTTAGTATTTATGTAACCTATGTACATACTAGTATTTACTGTGAGTGATGCATGATACATTCATCTCGTGACCACGGCAGATGTTACTTTGTTTAGTATTTATGTAACCTATGTACATACTACTATTTACTGTGAGTGATGCATGATACATTCATCTCGTGACCACGGCAGATGTTACTTTGTTTAGTATTTCTGTAACCTATGTACATACTACTATTTACTGTGAGTGATGCATGATACATTCATCTCGTGACCACGGCAGATGTTACTTTGTTTAGTATTTATGTAACCTATGTACATACTACTATTTACTATGAGTGATGCATGATACATTCATCTCGTGACCACGGCAGATGTTACTTTGTTTAGTATTTATGTAACCTATGTACATACTACTATTTACTGTGAGTGATGCATGATACATTCATCTCGTGACCACGGCAGATGTTACTTTGTTTAGTATTTATGTAACCTATGTACATACTACTATTTACTGTGAGTGATGCATGATACATTCATCTCGTGACCACGGCAGATGTTACTTTGTTTAGTATTTATGTAACCTATGTACATACTAGTATTTACTGTGAGTGATGCATGATACATTCATCTCGTGACCACGGCAGATGTTACTTTGTTTAGTATTTATGTAACCTATGTACATACTAGTATTTACTGTGAGTGATGCATGATACATTCATCTCGTGACCACGGCAGATGTTACTTTGTTTAGTATTTATGTAACCTATGTACATACTACTATTTACTGTGAGTGATGCATGATACATTCATCTCGTGACCACGGCAGATGTTACTTTGTTTAGTATTTATGTAACCTATGTACATACTAGTATTTACTGTGAGTGATGCATGATACATTCATCTCGTGACCACGGCAGATGTTACTTTGTTTAGTATTTATGTAACCTATGTACATACTACTATTTACTGTGAGTGATGCATGATACATTCATCTCGTGACCACGGCAGATGTTACTTTGTTTAGTATTTATGTAACCTATGTACATACTACTATTTACTGTGAGTGATGCATGATACATTCATCTCGTGACCACGGCAGATGTTACTTTGTTTAGTATTTATGTAACCTATGTACATACTAGTATTTACTGTGAGTGATGCATGATACATTCATCTCGTGACCACGGCAGATGTTACTTTGTTTAGTATTTATGTAACCTATGTACATACTACTATTTACTGTGAGTGATGCATGATACATTCATCTCGTGACCACGGCAGGTGTTACTTTGTTTAGTATTTATGTAACCTATGTACATACTACTATTTACTGTGAGTGATGCATGATACATTCATCTCGTGACCACGGCAGATGTTACTTTGTTTAGTATTTATGTAACCTATGTACATACTAGTATTTACTGTGAGTGATGCATGATACATTCATCTCGTGACCACGGCAGATGTTACTTTGTTTAGTATTTATGTAACCTATGTACATACTACTATTTACTGTGAGTGATGCATGATACATTCATCTCGTGACCACGGCAGATGTTACTTTGTTTAGTATTTATGTAACCTATGTACATACTACTATTTACTGTGAGTGATGCATGATACATTCATCTCGTGACCACGGCAGATGTTACTTTGTTTAGTATTTATGTAACCTATGTACATACTAGTATTTACTGTGAGTGATGCATGATACATTCATCTCGTGACCACGGCAGATGTTACTTTGTTTAGTATTTATGTAACCTATGTACATACTAGTATTTACTGTGAGTGATGCATGATACATTCATCTCGTGACCACGGCAGATGTTACTTTGTTTAGTATTTATGTAACCTATGTACATACTAGTATTTACTGTGAGTGATGCATGATACATTCATCTCGTGACCACGGCAGATGTTACTTTGTTTAGTATTTATGTAACCTATGTACATACTACTATTTACTGTGAGTGATGCATGATACATTCATCTCGTGACCACGGCAGATGTTACTTTGTTTAGTATTTATGTAACCTATGTACATACTAGTATTTACTGTGAGTGATGCATGATACATTCATCTCGTGACCACGGCAGATGTTACTTTGTTTAGTATTTATGTAACCTATGTACATACTACTATTTACTGTGAGTGATGCATGATACATTCATCTCGTGACCACGGCAGATGTTACTTTGTTTAGTATTTATGTAACCTATGTACATACTAGTATTTACTGTGAGTGATGCATGATACATTCATCTCGTGACCACGGCAGATGTTACTTTGTTTAGTATTTATGTAACCTATGTACATACTAGTATTTACTGTGAGTGATGCATGATACATTCATCTCGTGACCACGGCAGATGTTACTTTGTTTAGTATTTATGTAACCTATGTACATACTACTATTTACTGTGAGTGATGCATGATACATTCATCTCGTGACCACGGCAGATGTTACTTTGTTTAGTATTTATGTAACCTATGTACATACTACTATTTACTGTGAGTGATGCATGATACATTCATCTCGTGACCACGGCAGATGTTACTTTGTTTAGTATTTATGTAACCTATGTACATACTAGTATTTACTGAGAGTAATGGAGGACAGATACATCCCGTGACCACGGCATTTAGAACTCCGCTGAAAATTCTGAAAAATATATAAGTAAACGCGGTGAGCCCAGTACTATTCTACAAAAACTAAGCAGAACTAAGTAAATCTAAACCTCGAGAAACTAACAGTAAAGCCGCGGGTAAAAGACAGCCATAGGAAATATTTTTAAAATCATTTAGCCATAAACACGCTGTATGATGACGAGTATGTCCGCAAGTTGATGATGACGAGTATCTCCGCAAGTTGATGATGACGAGTATGTCCGCAAGTTGATGATGACGAGTGTATCTGCAAGTTAATGATGACGAGTATGTCTGCAAGTTGTTGATGACGAGTATATCTGCAAGTTGATGATGACGAGTATATCTGCAAATTGATGATGACGAGTATATCTG
Source organism: Ypsolopha sequella (assembly GCA_934047225.1). Classification (NCBI taxonomy): domain Eukaryota; kingdom Metazoa; phylum Arthropoda; class Insecta; order Lepidoptera; family Ypsolophidae; genus Ypsolopha; species Ypsolopha sequella. Next base: position 100,507 of record OW204009.1, on the reverse strand, counting down.
CAAGTTGATGATGACGAGTATGTCCGCAAGTTGATGATGACGAGTGTATCTGCAAGTTGATGATGACGAGTGTATCTGCAAGTTGATGATGACGATTATATCTGCAAGTTGATGATGACGAGTATGTCCGCAAGTTGATGATGACGAGTATATCTGCAAGTTGATGATGACGAGTATGTCCGCAAATTGATGATGACGAGTATATCTGCAAGTTGATGATGACGAGTATGTCCGCAATTTGATGATGACGAGTATGTCCGCAAGTTCCGTCATATGATCACTCCGAGTGTCAGTAACAGACGGACACAGACACCCTACACGCGTCACGTGACGCACGTCAGGACTCGACGCGTATCGATTGTGAATTCATTCACTCTCACTCTGAGACGGACGGTTCAGGGTTCCTTTAAGACAAAACCTTTACTGACCGAGTTACTACTTGAACATGACAGAAAGTAAAAATAATGTTTGTTGTGAAACACTTATACTTTCACACAAATTATGTTTACTACTTGCTCTGCTAAACTCATGGAATAAAATATAATATTTTTTTTTTTGCGTAATTTTCGTACATATAAATGTTCTATTAGAAAATTTTGTGATATACGACATTAAGTTAGGTAAGGTAAGGTATTGTAATTTTCTTAAACAATAACTTAACTTAACATTTACACTTTATACATTTTATAAGACAAGATCTTTGCTTTTAAATATGCGACGACATTTTATGTTTGTTATTTATGTAATATTTATTTTATATAAGTAGGTCGTTTATTTAAATTTGCAAATTAAATTTCAAAATTCGTAAATTCATAATAGCTTTTCAGAGAGTAAAAAATTTTTCAAAATGCGTTCACTGGGCTTCAAGCATTGTCACGGGCTTTAATTACGTAAATATATATTTTATAAACAATGTTCACATTGTTAGATGTACCTACGACATACGTGAACCGTTACATCACTATATTACATGACAAGTTGCACTCAGCAAGTGCCGACGATATCTACACTATCTACAATATCTACAATATCTACAATATCTACAATATCTACAATATCTACAATATCTACAATATCTACAATATCTACAATATCTACAATATCTACAATATCTACAATATCTACAATATCTACAATATCTACAATATCTACAATATCTACAATATCTACAATATCTACAATATCTACAATATCTACACTATCTACAATATCTACAATATCTACAATATCTACAATATCTACAATATCTACAATATCTACAATCAACTGTTATTAGAGTATTACAGGATACGAAACTCAAAAGAAACGTATTCTCTAAGAAAATTTAATGTCAGCCACGAACCCGTATCTCTGTCTATCGCGGGCCAGCGAGCAACCTGTCCACTTGTCCACCGAGATGCGACACGGCCGAAGTTTGTAACTAGTTGATACACCGACTACAACTGTACTGTACGTAGTGATGCACATTATATTACATACCAAGTTTGTAACTAGTTGATACACCGACTACAACTGTACTGTACGTAGTGATGCACATTATATTACATACCAAGTTTGTAACTAGTTGATACACCGACTACAACTGTACTGTACGTAGTGATGCACATTATATTACATACCAAGTTTGTAACTAGTTGATACACCGACTACAACTGTACTGTACGTAGTGATGCACATTATATTACATACCAAGTTTGTAACTAGTTGATACACCGACTACAACTGTACTGTACGTAGTGATGCACATTATATTACATACCAAGTTTGTAACTAGTTGATACACCGACTACAACTGTACTGTACGTAGTGATGCACATTATATTACATACCAAGTTTGTAACTAGTTGATACACCGACTACAACTGTACTGTACGTAGTGATGCACATTATATTACAAACCAAGTTTGTAACTAGTTGATACACCGACTACAACTGTACTGTACGTAGTGATGCACATTATATTACATACCAAGTTTGTAACTAGTTGATACACCGACTACAACTGTACTGTACGTAGTGATGCACATTATATTACATACCAAGTTTGTAACTAGTTGATACACCGACTACAACTGTACTGTACGTAGTGATGCACATTATATTACATACCAAGTTTGTAACTAGTTGATACACCGACTACAACTGTACTGTACGTAGTGATGCACATTATATTACATACCAAGTTTGTAACTAGTTGATACACCGACTACAACTGTACTGTACGTAGTGATGCACATTATATTACATACCAAGTTTGTAACTAGTTGATACACCGACTACAACTGTACTGTACGTAGTGATGCACATTATATTACATACCAAGTTTGTAACTAGTTGATACACCGACTACAACTGTACTGTACGTAGTGATGCACATTATATTACATACCAAGTTTGTAACTAGTTGATACACCGACTACAACTGTACTGTACGTAGTGATGCACATTATATTACATACCAAGTTTGTAACTAGTTGATACACCGACTACAACTGTACTGTACGTAGTGATGCACATTATATTACATACCAAGTTTGTAACTAGTTGATACACCGACTACAACTGTACTGTACGTAGTGATGCACATTATATTACATACCAAGTTTGTAACTAGTTGATACACCGACTACAACTGTACTGTACGTAGTGATGCACATTATATTACAAACCAAGTTTGTAACTAGTTGATACACCGACTACAACTGTACTGTACGTAGTGATGCACATTATATTACATACCAAGTTTGTAACTAGTTGATACACCGACTACAACTGTACTGTACGTAGTGATGCACATTATATTACATACCAAGTTTGTAACTAGTTGATACACCGACTACAACTGTACTGTACGTAGTGATGCACATTATATTACAAACCAAGTTTGTAACTAGTTGATACACCGACTACAACTGTACTGTACGTAGTGATGCACATTATATTACATACCAAGTTTGTAACTAGTTGATACACCGACTACAACTGTACTGTACGTAGTGATGCACATTATATTACATACCAAGTTTGTAACTAGTTGATACACCGACTACAACTGTACTGTACGTAGTGATGCACATTATATTACAAACCAAGTTTGTAACTAGTTGATACACCGACTACAACTGTACTGTACGTAGTGATGCACATTATATTACATACCAAGTTTGTAACTAGTTGATACACCGACTACAACTGTACTGTACGTAGTGATGCACATTATATTACATACCAAGTTTGTAACTAGTTGATACACCGACTACAACTGTACTGTACGTAGTGATGCACATTATATTACATACCAAGTTTGTAACTAGTTGATACACCGACTACAACTGTACTGTACGTAGTGATGCACATTATATTACATACGAAGTTTGTAACTAGTTGATACACCGACTACAACTGTACTGTACGTAGTGATGCACATTATATTACATACCAAGTTTGTAACTAGTTGATACACCGACTACAACTGTACTGTACGTAGTGATGCACATTATATTACATACCAAGTTTGTAACTAGTTGATACACCGACTACAACTGTACTGTACGTAGTGATGCACATTATATTACATACCAAGTTTGTAACTAGTTGATACACCGACTACAACTGTACTGTACGTAGTGATGCACATTATATTACAAACCAAGTTTGTAACTAGTTGATACACCGACTACAACTGTACTGTACGTAGTGATGCACATTATATTACAAACCAAGTTTGTAACTAGTTGATACACCGACTACAACTGTACTGTACGTAGTGATGCACATTATATTACATACCAAGTTTGTAACTAGTTGATACACCGACTACAACTGTACTGTACGTAGTGATGCACATTATATTACATACCAAGTTTGTAACTAGTTGATACACCGACTACAACTGTACTGTACGTAGTGATGCACATTATATTACATACCAAGTTTGTAACTAGTTGATACACCGACTACAACTGTACTGTACGTAGTGATGCACATTATATTACATACCAAGTTTGTAACTAGTTGATACACCGACTACAACTGTACTGTACGTAGTGATGCACATTATATTACATACCAAGTTTGTAACTAGTTGATACACCGACTACAACTGTACTGTACGTAGTGATGCACATTATATTACATACGAAGTTTGTAACTAGTTGATACACCGACTACAACTGTACTGTACGTAGTGATGCACATTATATTACATACCAAGTTTGTAACTAGTTGATACACCGAATACAACTGTACTGTACGTAGTGATGCACATTATATTACATACCAAGTTTGTAACTAGTTGATACACCGACTACAACTGTACTGTACGTAGTGATGCACATTATATTACATACCAAGTTTGTAACTAGTTGATACACCGACTACAACTGTACTGTACGTAGTGATGCACATTATATTACAAACCAAGTTTGTAACTAGTTGATACACCGACTACAACTGTACTGTACGTAGTGATGCACATTATATTACAAACCAAGTTTGTAACTAGTTGATACACCGACTACAACTGTACTGTACGTAGTGATGCACATTATATTACATACCAAGTTTGTAACTAGTTGATACACCGACTACAACTGTACTGTACGTAGTGATGCACATTATATTACATACCAAGTTTGTAACTAGTTGATACACCGACTACAACTGTACTGTACGTAGTGATGCACATTATATTACATACCAAGTTTGTAACTAGTTGATACACCGACTACAACTGTACTGTACGTAGTGATGCACATTATATTACATACGAAGTTTGTAACTAGTTGATACACCGACTACAACTGTACTGTACGTAGTGATGCACATTATATTACATACCAAGTTTGTAACTAGTTGATACACCGACTACAACTGTACTGTACGTAGTGATGCACATTATATTACATACCAAGTTTGTAACTAGTTGATACACCGACTACAACTGTACTGTACGTAGTGATGCACATTATATTACATACCAAGTTTGTAACTAGTTGATACACCGACTACAACTGTACTGTACGTAGTGATGCACATTATATTACATACCAAGTTTGTAACTAGTTGATACACCGACTACAACTGTACTGTACGTAGTGATGCACATTATATTACATACCAAGTTTGTAACTAGTTGATACACCGACTACAACTGTACTGTACGTAGTGATGCACATTATATTACATACGAAGTTTGTAACTAGTTGATACACCGACTACAACTGTACTGTACGTAGTGATGCACATTATATTACATACCAAGTTTGTAACTAGTTGATACACCGACTACAACTGTACTGTACGTAGTGATGCACATTATATTACATACCAAGTTTGTAACTAGTTGATACACCGACTACAACTGTACTGTACGTAGTGATGCACATTATATTACATACGAAGTTTGTAACTAGTTGATACACCGACTACAACTGTACTGTACGTAGTGATGCACATTATATTACATACCAAGTTTGTAACTAGTTGATACACCGACTACAACTGTACTGTACGTAGTGATGCACATTATATTACATACCAAGTTTGTAACTAGTTGATACACCGACTACAACTGTACTGTACGTAGTGATGCACATTATATTACATACCAAGTTTGTAACTAGTTGATACACCGACTACAACTGTACTGTACGTAGTGATGCACATTATATTACAAACCAAGTTTGTAACTAGTTGATACACCGACTACAACTGTACTGTACGTAGTGATGCACATTATATTACAAACCAAGTTTGTAACTAGTTGATACACCGACTACAACTGTACTGTACGTAGTGATGCACATTATATTACATACCAAGTTTGTAACTAGTTGATACACCGACTACAACTGTACTGTACGTAGTGATGCACATTATATTACATACCAAGTTTGTAACTAGTTGATACACCGACTACAACTGTACTGTACGTAGTGATGCACATTATATTACATACCAAGTTTGTAACTAGTTGATACACCGACTACAACTGTACTGTACGTAGTGATGCACATTATATTACATACCAAGTTTGTAACTAGTTGATACACCGACTACAACTGTACTGTACGTAGTGATGCACATTATATTACATACCAAGTTTGTAACTAGTTGATACACCGACTACAACTGTACTGTACGTAGTGATGCACATTATATTACATACCAAGTTTGTAACTAGTTGATACACCGACTACAACTGTACTGTACGTAGTGATGCACATTATATTACATACCAAGTTTGTAACTAGTTGATACACCGACTACAACTGTACTGTACGTAGTGATGCACATTATATTACATACCAAGTTTGTAACTAGTTGATACACCGACTACAACTGTACTGTACGTAGTGATGCACATTATATTACATACCAAGTTTGTAACTAGTTGATACACCGACTACAACTGTACTGTACGTAGTGATGCACATTATATTACATACGAAGTTTGTAACTAGTTGATACACCGACTACAACTGTACTGTACGTAGTGATGCACATTATATTACATACCAAGTTTGTAACTAGTTGATACACCGACTACAACTGTACTGTACGTAGTGATGCACATTATATTACATACCAAGTTTGTAACTAGTTGATACACCGACTACAACTGTACTGTACGTAGTGATGCACATTATATTACATACGAAGTTTGTAACTAGTTGATACACCGACTACAACTGTACTGTACGTAGTGATGCACATTATATTACATACCAAGTTTGTAACTAGTTGATACACCGACTACAACTGTACTGTACGTAGTGATGCACATTATATTACATACCAAGTTTGTAACTAGTTGATACACCGACTACAACTGTACTGTACGTAGTGATGCACATTATATTACATACCAAGTTTGTAACTAGTTGATACACCGACTACAACTGTACTGTACGTAGTGATGCACATTATATTACATACCAAGTTTGTAACTAGTTGATACACCGACTACAACTGTACTGTACGTAGTGATGCACATTATATTACATACGAAGTTTGTAACTAGTTGATACACCGACTACAACTGTACTGTACGTAGTGATGCACATTATATTACATACCAAGTTTGTAACTAGTTGATACACCGACTACAACTGTACTGTACGTAGTGATGCACATTATATTACATACCAAGTTTGTAACTAGTTGATACACCGACTACAACTGTACTGTACGTAGTGATGCACATTATATTACATACCAAGTTTGTAACTAGTTGATACACCGACTACAACTGTACTGTACGTAGTGATGCACATTATATTACATACCAAGTTTGTAACTAGTTGATACACCGACTACAACTGTACTGTACGTAGTGATGCACATTATATTACATACCAAGTTTGTAACTAGTTGATACACCGACTACAACTGTACTGTACGTAGTGATGCACATTATATTACATACCAAGTTTGTAACTAGTTGATACACCGACTACAACTGTACTGTACGTAGTGATGCACATTATATTACATACGAAGTTTGTAACTAGTTGATACACCGACTACAACTGTACTGTACGTAGTGATGCACATTATATTACATACCAAGTTTGTAACTAGTTGATACACCGACTACAACTGTACTGTACGTAGTGATGCACATTATATTACATACCAAGTTTGTAACTAGTTGATACACCGACTACAACTGTACTGTACGTAGTGATGCACATTATATTACATACCAAGTTTGTAACTAGTTGATACACCGACTACAACTGTACTGTACGTAGTGATGCACATTATATTACATACCAAGTTTGTAACTAGTTGATACACCGACTACAACTGTACTGTACGTAGTGATGCACATTATATTACATACGAACATTCACGAGGGCGTTGTATTAATAAAATTATGTGTTCAAAGTAAATAAAGACAATTTATGTGCTTCGTGAACCACGTGCTAATTGATTATCGTATAATGTGACGCTGTGTTATAATAAATATTGAAATAGTTGCACTATTGGTACTGACAGAACTGAAACAGTTGCACTATTGGTACTGACAGAACTGAAACAGTTGCACTATAGGTACTGACAGAACTGAAACAGTTGCACTATTGGTACTGACAGAACTGAAACAGTTGCACTATTGGTACTGACAGAACTGAAACAGTTGCACTATTGGTACTGACAGAACTGAAACAGTTGCACTATAGGTACTGACAGAACTGAAACAGTTGCACTATTGGTACTAACAGAACTGAAACAGTTGCACTATAGGTACTGACAGAACTGAAACAGTTGCACTATTGATACTGACAGAACTGAAACAGTTGCACTATAGGTACTGACAGAACTGAAACAGTTGCACTATTGGTACTGACAGAACTGAAACAGTTGCACTATAGGTACTGACAGAACTGAAACAGTTGCACTATAGGTACTGACAGAACTGAAACAGTTGCACTATATTGGTACTGACAGAACTGAAACAGTTGCACTATAGGTACTTACAGAACTGAAACTTAACATTTGCAGCCATAAAATAAGAGTCGCTGATTCTGAATTTGTTTGATTTTGAGTGCTCAAATCTTGAAGTTGTTTAAGGTCATTTAGCTTTTATAACCTCCTCTTAAAGAATATTTCTCAATGCATGTAATTATTAGAGTTCCGTATTACCTAAAATGTACAAAAGGAACCGTTATGGTGAGACTCCGTTGTCCGTCCGTCCGTAACTATGTCACAGCCTCATAACTTTAGCACCGTTAAAAATAAAGACATGAAATTTAGCACAAAAACAGCATAAATTTGCCCACATATCACGTTGTATTTCTCATTCTAATCTCTATAGTTTTCCTGTAATTGGCCAGTTATGATCTATAATCGTATTTTTTTTTCATATTTTTCGGTCTACCAGTTTCGGAGATAAGGGGGGGGGCATACATATTTTTGTAGTTTTGTAAAGATTTCTCGAAACCAGTGTCAGTAAATATAGTAAAAGTATTTATTTTTGCAATTAACTTTTTAATATCTACAATTAAATACCCATGTTGTATTTAAGGATAACATTTTTTATTTTTCTCATTTTTGTTTTGGAAATATTTTGAACAATTTCAAAATTTTCATATTTTTTTTTACACCGTGATATATGGGAAAATTAATGCTATTTTTGTGCAAATTTCATGTCTTTATCATTAACGGCTGTGAACGGAGTCTCACCATAAAGGTTCCTTTTGTACCTTTTAGGTACTATGGAACCCTAAAACTCATAATAATACATGTGTTTACGTAAAGATTATAGGAAAAATAAAGTGGTTGAAAAATTACCAAATAAAATTTATCATCCACAATACGAAATCTTAGGTACGCGAGTCTGACTCCCACTTCGCCTGTTTTTTTTATTTGAAATAATGTAATAATGAATGTGTTTTAATTTTTCCATCAAAAAATTCTGAATTTTAGTTTAAATATATTTCCATGAACAAGTTTTGCCAGCACTAAAAGTAAATCCTTCAACATCTGTCAACTCAGTTGACGTAGAGAACAGTCAGTTTCTACTTTAGACATTCTAGCTCGTCGTAATATCTGAAGGTTTTAGGGATTCTAATTCGGAAAAAAGAGAAGGGTTCGGTAGAAGTGGCGGGTGTCGGAGAAAAATGCGGAAAATTAAAATTCATTAACGAAGTAATAGCCCGAAGCGGGGTCAGGGGGAATGTGGGGGGGGGGAGTACAGTACGTGGGATTATGTATCCACGATTATATATATAGATACGTATACCTGACTAGAGTTGAGTAAACACAGGTGAGAAGTTCAGCAATGGAAAATATTGCCATCAGATAGTCTCTCAACTACTGTAAACTACAATAAAAGATGAAGTTTTTGCTGGACTATTTAGAAACAGGTTCACATTGCACCTCTTTTAAAACGATTTAAGTTTTACAAAACGATGTCTAACTATAAGCGGTTTAAACTTCATAAACGAGTTTTGGAAAATTGAAGTTGCGATAGTTTTATAGGCTTTTATTTAACTACCCTTATTAGGTAGTTATTGAGTGTGTCCGGGTCAAACTTTGTAACTAAATGTTGAACCAGTTCACCAACTAACTGATTGAGCTGAAGTGTTGCACGACGTTTGGTTTCAGTGACAATACATGACATACAGTGACAACACATAGTAACAATACATGACATACAGTGACAACACATAGTAACAATACATGACATACAGTGACAACACATAGTAACAATACATGACATACAGTGACAACACATAGTAACAATATATGACATACAGTGACAATAAATGACATACAGTGATAATACATGACATACAGTGACAATAAATGACATACAGTGACAATACATGACATACAGTGACAATACATGACATAGAGTGACAATACATGACATACATTTTAAATTAGCCCTTTTAAGTTAGTTTTAATTTTATTGTAAGTTTTAATTTTATTTTATTTCTTTTGCATGCATTTTAAATGTATATATAGATCTAAACATTATATTTTACAGTATCTCGTTTGTATCTCGTCGAGGGGATATGACACTGTGACCCTAAGATTCAGGATTACCTAAACTAGGGAACAGGGTAACTCCCTGGGTACTTAAGATAATAACTAAGACATAGACTAAAATATATCAGTCTTGTACCTAATTTTTTAAGAATATTTTTGTTACGAAATATTCTTAAAAAATTTAAGAATAAATAAAGAATTATTATTATTATATTATATTATTATTATATATTACAGTGACAATACATGACATACAGTGACAATACATGACATACAGTGACAATACATGACATACAGTGACAATACATAACATACAGTATATTGTAGAAAATAGCAATATGTAGCAATATATGTGTATATATATGTAGTAGCAATATGTTAGAAAAAATGTTGCGTCTCTCCCGAGGCTTGGTGAGCAACATTGTAAGGAAACCAGAAATAAGTATAAACTGGCTTTTCCAAAAATCAGACTCGCCAAAGTGAGTACCTCTTTCGTAGGACATGGTATAAGATTTTACAATAAACTTCCAAAAGAGGTCCTTACTTTGTCAGAGAATAAGTTTAAACAGTATATTAAGCAGGGCCTACTGAAAAAGGCATATTATAAAATAAATGAATATTTGGATGATGGTGAAGCATGGTGTTATAGTGATACTGATTTTGATGATAGTAGGTAATAATTTAATTAATTAATATAATTTCCTAACTTTTGATTCCTCTTAAGAGTTAACATTAATTAATTACAGACTGTAAAAGGAAATAGACTGTATGAGACAGGTAGGCAAAGATATATATGTTTTTCTTTTTTCATTAACCTGAATTCCTGCTGTCTTGTATTTTCTTATCCCTTGGTTAAAGTAGATATAAGTAATTCAATGTATAGTTTAAGTTTATGTTAAAAAAAAGACATGATCTTGCCAAGTTTCTTGCCCGTTCTTCTTAGCAAGACTAATCGAATGGGCGGAGGTAGGCATGTATTTATATACGTAACCTATTACTATGTAGTATATAGGATGGGATTTGGTCGGCCGCCTGGATTCGTGCTGGGGGCTCGGTTGGTGATCATTGAACCTTGTTCCTGCCCCCCTATTGTGTATCTTTAGTTGCCAACTGCACGAGGTGCCTATCATCAAAAACATAGCTAAAAACTGAAATTTCAAAATTGCCTTTAGTGGGTATTGAACTATTAACAATCTGTGTCGTCACTTCAAGTGCGAAAATATCCTTAGGACATCAGAATTCGATAGTATATCTATGTTTTTGATGATAGACACCCAGTCCAGAAGGCAACTAGAGATACACAATAGGCCCGCTGGTCCCTGGCCGGGTCTCCGGTATGGGTTCGGGCGGTTGATTGGATTTCACCTTGTATAATAATATTTTACCTATAATTTTAATTGTATATATATTGCTACATAAATTAAATAAACATTTAATCTAAGTAGTTCATGTACATTTATTATTTTATTACATATATTTTTATAACATTAAAATTTGACTTGTGAAACGTGTATTATATATACCTACTTTGCAAAATAAACTTTTTGAATTTTGAATTTTGATACCCAAATTTTATATTTAGAAAATATTTTTTAAATTTATTTTACTTCTTTTTTGTATTTCTCATTTCAATATCAATATACAATATCAATCTCACTCGGTAACTTAAAGTTACCGATAACATTTCAATCTCACTCGGTAAGTATTTTAAAGTTAGTGAGCACCAAAAACATATCAATCTCACTCGGTAACTTAAAGTTACCGATAACATTTCAATCTCACTCGGTAAGTATTTTAAAGTTAGTGAGCACCAAAAACATATCAATCTCACTCGGTAACTTAAAGTTAGTGAGCACCGATAACATATCAAATTAAAGTGTTCAATATACTCGTACCAAGCGTGCTTTTTTTATAAATGGCCTTTTATGATACCCACATGACACAACCTTCGAACGAGCTCCGAGTCAACAAGATGCGACACAGACGGACAGCACACTCTCTGACGCAACCCTGGGGCTGTGATATAGCTCGACGTCGCGTGTCAAGGTTCCACAACGACTACACATTATTAATTACTATAACGCTACAACCACAGCGGCTACAAAGCTCATTATAGATTAGATACGGTCACTTGTTTAGTGATTAAACAATTTGTGAGCCAATTCGCTAAGTGGACTGTTTGTAGATGATACATTATTATGTTGATTTTTAGGATTCGCCGGACTTAGGAAACCCTTTTGTGTTTGTTTAGCTGCAGCATACTACATTGTATACAATTTAAACAGTGCTTGTATGTTATATGTATACAAGACTTGTGATAGATGTGTGTTTTATATCGTACATTTGTTTGTTGCTTGATGGAACGCGTCGATAAGAACTAAGATGAACCGCGCTCGCTTAGAAATCAGGAGAGCCGAAGCAGGTGAGGTGGTTATCAGTCTGTCCAGAGTCGGTAATAGACGAACGAATACGTCATTACGTACTGCCACTGCCACTGCCATGACTAAACATGACGTCATGTCATGGAACACGACGAGTCGCTTGGGGGCATTGTTGCGACCATCAGTAAATAGGTGCACGTCCTGTCTACAGACGGGGCCATGATCCGATGACCTATGACCCTCAATATTACAGAGACAAGGTATATTGTTGATATATCTACATCTTTACAATCCCTTAGTCGCCTTGTACGATATCAACACGGAGTGACAATGGGACTGATTCGGCGCAACACAACTGACAAGACTAACCTTATTTTGAGCGTCCCGTCTTTGTCTTTTCGATACAGAAAGAAAAGGACAGAACACTTAAATTAAGTTTAGTCCTGTCAATTAAGTCAAGTTGTGTTGCGCCGAATCGGTGTTAATATTAATGTTTACGTGGTGTTGATTACAAGAGTTATTGGATTGATATAACAATATTAATGTTTACGTGGTGTTGATTACAAGAGTTATTGGATTGATATAACAATATTAATGTTTACGTGGTGTTGATTACAAGAGTTATTGGATTGATATAACAATATTAATGTTTACGTGGTGTTGATTACAAGAGTTATTGGATTGATATAACAATATTAATGTTTACGTGGTGTTGATTACAAGAGTTATTGGATTGATATAACAATATTAATGTTTACGTGGTGTTGATTACAAGAGTTATTGGATTGATATAACATTAAACTAGAGACTTCAGAAGTAAGCAGAAACGAATGTCACAGCCTCATAACTTTAACACCGTTTTACACCATGATATGTGGACAAATTAATGCTATTTTTGTGAAAATTTTCATTTCTTTATCTACTGTGCTAAAGTTATGAGGCTGTGACATACGAACGGACGGATGGACACCGGAGTCTCACCATAAAGGTTCCTTTTGGACCTTTTAGGTACTATTGGAACTCTAATAAACACTTTTCTTCCTGACACTACTTCAAGGTTATTTTATTGTTTCAAATGTAGTGGGACGAGTTGGGAACGGAAAAATATTTATTTATGGGACGAGTTGATGAACGAGCCTATCTGTTTACGTGTCAATGAAGATTATACACATATATATACATGCAAATAAATGTAAAGGCATATTATGATTTATTTCCTATCCCCCGGTAAGTTTGGTGGAGGTAAGTTAGAACAAGCGTTCGGAACTAGCACCGAAGTCCTTATGGATTCTCGACGGATCCCTAAAACATAGAACATTAACAAATAATCAAATACAATTCACAGGAAAAATTCATCCCATTCCTGCGTGTTTATAATTTGTGAAAAACTCTGCAATTACTCGTGAGTTGGGGGGTCGCGACGACCCCGCCGGGACCGCGGGGGGTCAATCCGGGGTCTGTTCGGGGTCAAACAGACCCATTTAGGTGTTATATATTGTTAATAGCTCACTGCTGTTATGTTTTACTGTTTTTACAGTTCCGTCTTAAAATGGAAACCCTTTTAAGGCATCGCAGTCTGTTTTTTAACAATTGGATCGACTCAGCTATTTAAGTATTATACAGCTGGAGGATTTTGTACCTAACAACTTTCGTTCTACCGCGGAAAACAAAATATTCAAATTTAAATATCTACTTCGTACGGCAGGGGGTTGCTTTATAGCGAAAATTAAATAGTTTGTTACATTTATCTCAGAATCAAATTTATTTGCAAGATAAATTAAACGAGCAATCGAAGTTCTCAGAGTCTGCTTGAATAGTCCGGCGTTTGTATGTATGTATGTATGTTTGTATTCATGTATGTATGTATGAATGTTTGTCCGACGATAACTCGAGTACCATTAAACGTAACGTCATGAAGTAAATGAGACAAAAATAATGTTTAATTTCGAACATTTGAATTTTAATCGGTCAAGGGGTGGCCGAGATATGGCGTTGGGGGTCCGGGAGTTGACAGTTTGGGGCGAATTACTTTCTTTCGACTTTCGATGACTTTCTAATTTTTTGTCAAAACTTACAATAGAAAAACAGTTTATGAAAGCTAAAATTTATTTTTGACTCTATAATGCCTATCCTATATTTTTATGAAAATTTTTGGACCACCCGTGTGGGAGGAGTAGGCCTTCAAAGACAGGTCCAAATTGCAGTTGGCGTATCCATTCGCCCTTTAGTGTTCTTTCGTCTTGCGGATGCACTCCTCATGACCGCTTTAGTAACTCATCAACGGCTTCAAGACAAGGACGCTTGCGAAGTGCGAAGAAGCAAAAATGCAAAAAATCGTAAGTTACTGTCTGACTGAACTTGGATGGTACTATAATTATGTACCTATGTACTAGTACATAGACATACAACGATATTCAAACTACCGACTTACTTGTCTTGTTCTTAGTTCTTCTTCTCAGCAAGACTAATCATATATTTAATATATGTATTGCATACATTTATAATATTATTAATTCCTTATGAACATTATATCATTCACTATTCCTTATTCCTACATTTTTTATTATGTATTTCCCCAAATATTATTTATTACATAAAATTATTACCTATAGATTATTTACATTAAAACCGACCTGGGGACCTAAAAAATCCAACTTGGGTGAATTATGAAAGCATTTGAAAGTAGGATAGAGACATAGTTTCTTGATGCGTGTAAAAGAGACGGCATTACAACAGAATATTAGTATTTTGCTTTTAATTTAGTTATTTTCTTTTTAATAATAGTTAGCATGCTGTGCGTGCGCGTTTTTGGGTGACAGTCTAGCTGCTAACCTTTATAATTATCTATTGTCATATCTCTGATATATTGTCATATACCTGTTGTGTACGTCAAATAAAATAAATAAATAAATAAGAATTATAATATGATTCATCCAAAGCGGCCTTTTTAGAGGACCTGTAATGTGTATCTGATATACCTATCTGATATAAATAAACATATTTATATTTCATTAACAGCTGTGGTAGAGATAACGTACATAGTGTCGTCAATCTCTATCTGGACATAGGCCTCTCCAATATTTCGTCACTCTTGTCAGTCCTGCGTCATCCACATCCAGCCGCTACCCGCAACGTCCTTCAGGTTGTCGGTCCAGCGAGCATGATATCGGCCTACACTACGCTTTGCTGTATGTGGTTTCCATTCCAACGCCTTTCTATTCATAGGTTGTATTTCGTCGTCGATATATCATGTGACATTTACAGCTATGGTAGAGATAAAGGCAATCTGATGCACAACAACTACCTACTAAAACACGCCCTAGTTTTTTCTACAGAACCCTGAAGCACAAACAAGCCAGCTATTTAACAAAACAAACGCTCGGGTAAAACCCTCACATGCAACCTGTAAACCAATAATTATTTTTCAATTCCCTGTTACAAATAATAATGGCAACAAAAAGTTTGAACAATATTGTTGTGTTGTGACGACGACGTCGTCGGTTCGTTACATTTTTAATTATAAATGTTTGTGAAAAATTACCTTTCTTCGGTTAGTTACTTATCTTATTAATTTATATTATACACTAACATATCGTCACGACATGTATTCCCGAGGGAGTGTCACAGGTATTTTCGTTTGACAAATGTCACTGGAACAGTTATCACTTTTGAATATCTTCTTTTTGCCGACGATGTTTCCATCCCTACGTCGCTGCTCCTCGGGCACAATACTGCTCCTCGGGCACAATACTGCTCCTCGGGCACAATACACGCTGACAATATTAGTCGATCTATACACGCATTGTACCAGGAAAATAGATTTTGTTTACTAATTTTTAGGGTTCCGTACCTAAAGAGTAACCAACAGGGGCCTAAGACTCTGCTGTCCGTCCGTCTGTCTGTCCGTCTGTCTATCCGTCTGTCACCAGGCTGTATCTCATGAACCGTGCATGATAGTAGACAGTTGAAATTTTGACAGATGATGTATTTCTGTTGTCGCTATAACAACAAATACTAAAAAACGGACTCATACAACAGACATGTTTTTTTTGCTGTTTTTATAGATAATGGTTCGGAACCCTTCGTGCACGAGTCCGACTCGCACTTGGCCGGTTTTGTTCATATTCTCTATTGTAGGCAAAAGAAACATAATATTTACACATTGTACTTAGATATATCATGTACATAGACGAGTTTATCTCTAAAAAGACATTTCTTCGAGCAAACCCAGATTGTTATATGTAAGTCAAAATTAAAAAGTAGACATACATACGTACGTGTACAGTTAAATATGTTTATATTTATACACTATATTATATACATGTATATGTTTGTGTAAAACTAACACAACATGATGTTATCCTGATTTGCAATATTTATTTAGCAGCGCACTATATTATATACATGTATATGTTTGTGTAAAACTAACACAACATGATGTTATCCTGATTTGCAATATTTATTTAGCAGCGCACTATATTATATACATGTATATGTTTGTGTAAAACTAACACAACATGATGTTATCCTGATTTGCAATATTTATTTAGCAGCGCACTATATTATATACATGTATATGTTTGTGTAAAACTAACACAACATGATGTTATCCTGATTTGCAATATTTATTTAGCAGCGCACTATATTATATACATGTATATGTTTGTGTAAAACTAACACAACATGATGTTATCCTGATTTGCAATATTTATTTAGCAGCGCACTATATTATATACATGTATATGTTTGTGTAAAACTAACACAACATGATGTTATCCTGATTTGCAATATTTATTTAGCAGCGCAACGCTGGTCAACTACAGCCCCGCACACAACTTTTTGCTGGAAAAGCAAACAATTAAAAAAAAATTAAAAAATTAACTTCATTCTATTGCAAAAATATTTGGATGACTTGAGTATGTTATCAAAAACATGAATGTGAAATGAGAGCCAAGTTCAAAATTATGATATGTGCCTTGGTTGTTGACTTCAACGACAAAAAAATTGAGATTAGGATATTATCACCACACCCCCGACACTTCATAGTCAAGGCTCAAGTTATTTACCTACACTCTCACGCGCGCATCTGGCTTGTCCGCACACGCTTGTGTGTGTGCGTGAGCTAGTCTAGGGCTGGCAGCAATCGTGTGAGCGTCGTCGCCCGAGAGGGACACAATATAAGTCAGCAACTTATGTGATTCTCTTCCTAAATTTTAGCGTAGTCCAATTTCTGGTTCCCCGTGGATTAATCAGTATTAAAAAAATATATGTATATATACATATATATACAAGGTTAAATTCAATAAGTTGGTGAAATTTGAAACATATGTAGAACATGTCCATATGAATAACTTTTTTTAATAGGATAGTGAAAAATTCTTAAAATTCGTTTTCACCTTTCCATATTGGACGAGTCAGCTGATCGGAGCAATTTGTATAGGAGGAAGTGAAAAAAAGTTAAGAATTTCGCTTAGCTCTCATACAAACAGTTGTCCATATAGACTAGTACTACCTTTGTTTTGAGTTTCGCCAAATAATGTTATTTAACCTTATATATGTATATAAATCGTTACGACCTGAATGCCCCGGGGGGTGTCGGATGTGTTCCGAATGTGAACTTTGAAATGCAAGTCACAGTCCACCCACACTCGGTAAACCCGCGTTTCACCTGCAAATATTACGTCCCAACGTGATGGGTGGTGAGCCCTATCATCGTTCTTCGGGCACAAATACACTCTTTTTAGGGCATGCAGGTTTCCTTACTATGTTTTCCTTCACTGTTCACAAGTAGTAAGTACCTATTAGCAAATACTATGCACATTATGTAAATTCCGAAGAACTCATTGGTGCATGCCCGACCGGAGATCGAACCTTAATCTCAAGATTAAGAGGCCAGCGTTCTACCCCTGAGTTACCGCTGCTTTTTCGTTACTTTAAAAGTAAATATATATATATATATATATATATATATAGTATGCCTAAGCTTAGTAGGTACCTATATAGTTTCGTATGCATAAATGATCATCATATAATTAACAACTACTCAAACATAAATTTTGGAAAAAAAATTAAAACTTGTCAAAACATGGAAAGTTATAAATACTGATTTTATTGTTCCAAATGCGTTACTGAACGAAATTGTAAGGTTTGATCACGCAATTCTAATTTTTGAAAAAAGTTTTCCAGGCATCCATAAACACTGCAATAACGCACCATACTGATTAAAAATCAGTATCGTGATAAAACTTTGTAACAAAACACGCGCGCAGCAAACGAGTGGTAATCGAGCTCTGCCTGACTCCAGATTTCCACTAACTTGCGGGGGACCGCGGGGGACGTTAAGGGAAGAGCGCAAGACTCCGCGGCCATACAAAACGATTTAGCTTCTCATTTGTACGCTAATGCATTAAATCAAATAAAACTTTGAGTAACTTCATCTTTTTCACAACCTACAAGTCCGATTTAACTTTAAATTTCAGATAATCAACACGCTTAGGAAATACAAGCACTTGGAAATCTATTTTTTAAGCTCCAAAATGTTACATTTTCATGTTCGATTTTCTTAAGCATTTCTCAAGTAAAAACAATTTATATTGAATTTCGGACCCGTGGTAGTTCATAAATATTTAGAAAATGCAGTTATTTCGTATGTAGAAAGTATAGGATTTCAGTAAATAGCTATGGGCTGGCATTCGAAATCGCGGGCGCAAATTACGTAAATCTAGAATTTCATTCTGTCGCATCAGGGGTGGCGGAGGCGTGCGGGGGGAGAAGACGGGACGAGCGATGGGTCACTCGTTTCACTCACCTTACTTGTTAAAACGGTGCATTATCAAAGAGTTTTGTACCAGTGTATGGTAATGGAGAAGTTATTGAGTATGGTGGTAAGATTTTTCGTGCAAAAATGGGTGAGTACTATTTGTATTTTTTACCTTATAAATACAATGTATTTCGTTTATAAATTAGGTCATGCATCTTGGATTTGGCCATTAATTTGATTGGTCTGCAACTCCTTATAACTATTATCCTGCCTTTGCCATCTAACACGCAATGAGAGGCCACGCCAAGTGTTCACTGTGGCGGCGCGGCGCTACGGCTTTTATCAAAGAAAACGCCGCCGCGCCGCTGCCGCTTCAGTCACGTGTCGAATAGTGGGTGGCGCTTCCGCACTTTAGTACATTCGTTTTGGATATAAACAACTAAAACTTCATATATTTGTTCTCTCCACACATCGCAAAAAGCTCCTCATGATGACAGACAGCAAGAAAATAACAGACAGATAGGCAACAAAGTGATCCTATAAGGGTTCCGTCTTTTTCATTCTGAGGCACGGAACCCTAAAAAGTATTTCATTATAGCCTCTGTTACAAAAACTGTTCATAACGACGATTAGTACCTATGTCTGTTTTAGGTTTGCAAAATAATTTGATCATATACAGGAGTAAAAATAATTATGTAGTCCCTTTTTATTCTGAGAGATTATTCTATGAAACTAATAGATCACATAGAAAAGTGAACTGCGGAAATAAAGGTTATATTCAGATAACTACTACTAGGGCTAAATTTAATAACTATCTATTAAGGATGATCGGCAAAGTTCAAAAGCAGACTTTCGTTTATCTGCAAAGTTATTTGATATTTATATATTATATCGTTTATCTGATAAGTTTATCTGCTTTTTTATTAACTTTTTAAAAAAAAAGGTTATTCAAATTATAATCAGAAGTATAGGATTATTAAATATAATAATAAACGAAAATTTTAAATATTAAATTTACATAAGGACATATTATAATTTGACCCTATACAGGAGTTAAAATATTTATGCTGCCGCTCCTGAGAGATTTTTTCTGTTTAATCAAAAGATCATATACAAAACAGTAAACTAAGAAAACATAAGCAAAATTCGGATAAATAATACTGGTACTTAATTTTATTACTATGAATTTCAGATGATTATATTGACGAGGTAAAAAAAGGAAAGGTACGTTTATCAGCGAAACGAAAAAAAAATATGTAAAAAAGGGTTATAAACTTAACAAGTTAGTATAAATATGTATATATAAGATAGGGTTTTAAAAAAACCTCCAAAGTTGTGAGCCTTTTGTCCTACCGATCAAGCTTTTGATGCGAAAACCTAAACATTTTTAACGCTCATCACATTAAATTTCAGGCGTATATCAAAAGAAAACAGAACACTCAGCAGTCAACCAAAGCACTGTAAGGCCGATGTTGAAAGCTTAAGGTCAAAATTATACAGGTAAATATTTATTAGGAGAATACACAGATAAAATCGCGCCACCCATGACTTTGAAAAGTATACCGGTCTAAAGGTAGATCAAAGTGGTCATTTGTCGATCCTGTGGATGGTTTTCTGGCAGCTAGTCCGGATGGACTCATAGGAAATGAAGGACTTGTAGAAATAAAATGCCCATTTGTAGCCTCGGAAATGAGTCCTGCAGATGCAATTCAAAAGGGATTGATCACATTTTGTAAGGTGACGACTCAAGGCATATAACTGAAAACAGAGCATAACTATTATTATCAGGTCCAAGGTCATCTTCATGTGTCACAATGGGCTTATTGCTATTTTATTGTTTGGAGTTCACATGGGTTGCTTTACCAAATAATCAAAAGAAATGATACATTTTATCAAGAAAAAATGCAAACACCTCTAAGAAACTTTAACATGCACTGGAGTATCTAGAAATATGCCTGCAAGAGAATGTGTTATTATTAGGTAATTTAAAACAGAAATTATTAAAAAATCATCATAACATCACATTTTTCATTTATAATGTTATCCTCGTAAATTATTATCGGCACTTGTTAGAATTTCCAAAAAATGGTTACTAAAAATACTGTATATCCCATAATTACGTTTCCTTAACTAAATATGCGGCCGGTTCCGCATAAAAAAATGTCAAGGGATTACATAAAATAGTAAAAAAAAAAAATTCAACATTCCGATGTTATTATGTGCAATAACATCTGGATAATAAATAATTTTTATTCTTTTTGTCTTTGAGCAAATCTAGCTTTTTAGAGTATTTTTGAAAATTATTCTAACGAAACCTATGTAGATTACAACGTAATTAATAAACTGAAAAATTACAACATCAATCAGCTCATTGTTACCTATTACACTTATTGATAAAAATAATATTTTATTAACTCTATGATGTCTTGATGATTGTTAAATTAAAAAAAAAAAAAACAGCCAAGTGCGAGTCAGGGTTTCGTATTATGGATGATAAATTTAATTTTGTCATTTTTTCGGAAATTTCTCAACCGCTTTATTTTTCATATAATCTTTACGTAAACACATATTACCATGATTTTTTCCATAAATGTTTTTCAATTTATTTCACTTTTCCTTCAGTCAAAACATATTTTGGGAAGCACATAATTGAATTTACGGCCTGTATAGTTATCTAGAGAAGAAGAGCACAAAATAAAGCGTAAAAATTGTTCGTTAGACGAGTATTACCACCAGTTTCTGTTTCCAAAACCAATTGAATTTCACAGTAAATATCCATTTAGTTACTCATATAACACAGTAATCGTCCAAAATATTTTACATACTATTATATTGTGTTCGTTAGATAAACAGGAACAGGAGATCATTCATTTTTTATTTTGCATGTTGTTTCTTTTGAATTAAATAACCAAAGGCACTAAAAACGAAAGTACGAAAGGATGTCCTGATCTGAGTAAGCTGTGAGTACAAAATGAACAAGTACGGAGCAGGGAGCGGGGCGCGGGGGGAGCACGCGCGTGCCGGCCGCGAATGACCGAAACAGCTACAACAATTGTGAGAATCCAAATCTCGCGCGCGTAAGTTTTACCGTCTAGCCTTAAATTCGCGCGGGGAGGTCAGTGTCGCTTCTTTACGTAGTAATACTTTATATTCTCTGTTATCACACTGCTCAAGGAGACCGACCCTGGCGACGTGCCGACGTTCGTGGTGAAGGACTTAAATAAGCTTCCTCGTTACCTTCGACCACGTCGATGTAACGAGCCTACTGAAGGACATTGTGCTTCTGAAGGCCAGTCTCGCGGATGTGCTGGCGAAAATGGATGCATCTCAAAAAACTGTCGCAGATTTGCGTAAAGAACTCGTCGATCTACGCAAACCTGTAGCGGCAACTAGGTCATTAATCGATGCGTCCTACGTAAACACACGTCGCGGAGCCGGGCTCGTTATATCATCGTCAATCTCCGCGTCAGCAGTTTCGTCGCCAGCGCATTCCACAGCCCCACACCCGACCCCGCGACCCCTCCACGCAGCGCCGCACGAACCCCTCGCCCCGCCCCGCTGCCCGTGTCTGCAGCTCCAGCGAAGCCTCATCATCGAGATTTCACCAACGTCACCGCGAGCGCTCCTGCCGCTCCCAGTACGAAGCCCGTGCCAGAAAAGGCACTGAACCGGGCTAATAAGGATCGTTTCGTGACGGTGCAAAGGAGGAAGCAACAACCGCGAGCCACCCAGAACTGGTGTGGTAAAGCTCCTATAGAGTGCAACCTTAAGTTGCGTGCCGCTAAGCCGAACACGCCGGTGTACATCTCCCGCCTGCACTACACCACTAAGGCGGATTACATCGCGGAGTACGTGCGCCAAAAGACAGGGTACCCGCCGAGGCTGCAGTTGCTGGAGTCGCACCACAACGTCAACTTTGCACCTCGTCATGGCGGATAACTTTTGGTCGCAGGGCGTGGTGTTCCGTCGTTTCCGCGGACAAGTGTCACAGGACAGTAGAAAGTGAAGATTTAGATAATGTTGTAATGTTTTTGTATATATACTGATCAAAACAAAATAGGGGCCACTAATTAATTTATAACTTATACGTATTTTATTTAACAAAACTAAATGATAATTAGCAAAATATTGATGTTACGAACTCTTTATTATCTGAACTCTTTGCTTGTGGTATTTGAAACCAGATGCTGGCCATAATTTTCAGTAAACTTTAAATTTGAATTCTTTATAGCGTTTTGTATGGATTTTTGTTTTAGCTTGGAATCATTTTAGCGTTGATTTTCAGAAAGGAATCGTAATTTTTTTGTGCAATTATCTCTTCAAGTGAACAATGCTAAGAGTACGAAGGCATTTGGACACAATTACTGCAACCAGAGCCATTACATTGATTCAAGAAGGACATTCACAGCGTTCAGTGGGGTTGCTGGGTTTTTCTCGCAGAGCTATCCAAAATGCTTGGAATCGTTTCCAAGAGACAGGCACTGTTGCCAGGAGACCTGGTTCGGGGAGACTTTGGGCTACAACTGCTTCAGAGGACCGATACATACGCTTGAATGCCCGTCGAACTCCAACAATGACGGCTCGGAAATTACAAACTCGTCTTCGGCTGACAACGGGTACCCGTGTCAGTGACCAAACAATCCGAAATCGGTTGCATGAAGATCAGCAAAGATCAAGACGACGAGTAGGTCGAATCCCTTTGACCAGGGCTCAATGTGCAAACCGTTTAAGGTTCTCTCGTCAACATTTGGACTGGGGTATAAACCAGTGGGGCAAGGTGCTCTTCACGGACGAGTGCAAAATGAAATTACTTAGTGACGATAGGCGTATTAGGGTGTGGAGACGATCTGGCGAGCGATTTACGGATGACTGTATCCACGAAGTTGACCGTTTCGGTGGTCCCAACTCGATGATTTGGGGTGGGATTAGCTTACACGGCAAAACTGAGCTCGCCATTCTGAATGAAGGTAGCGTAACTGCACAGAGTTACATCGAGGATGTCATCAGACCCCATGTGATCCCATTTGCACAGCGAGTAGGTCCTGGGTTCATCCTGATGCAAGACAATGCCCGTGCACACACAGCTCGAGCAACCCAGTTTGTACTGGAAGGCTCTCATATTCAAGTGTTACCGTGGCCAGCGAACAGTCCGGACTTAAATCCGATAGAGCATATGTGGAATCAATTGAAACGAAAGGTCAGAGAGAGTGAGCAAGAGATCCACAACCAACAGCAGCTGATTATTGCATTAAAAACTGCCTGGGAAGAGATTCCAGCTGAAAATGTGAGACATTTGATCGAGAGCATGCAATCCAGGCTTCGGGAGTGCATAGCAAAGAGAGGAGGGCATACCCATTACTAAAAGTTATGATAAGTGCAGATTTAAAAAAAAACAGTCACTTTCCATTGTTTGTTTTTCATAAAAATTACATACTTTGCCTTAAGTTCATTTATTTTTTATTTTTAAGCATTATTTTAAATAATCATTAGCCTTAATTATAAGCAAGAACATTATTTTACTGTTAACTAAATAAAAATTGTTATTAATTGTATTGTTTTTATGCTACATCAAAAATACTTAGTGGCCCCTATTTTGTTTTCAGTAGTATATTTTAGTTTGTAATGTATTTATCTATGGGCCACAGATGTAAGGTATTTATCTATGGGCCACAGATGTAAGGTATTTATCTATGGGCCACAGATGTAAGGTATTTATCTATGGGCCACAGATGTAAGGTATTTATCTATGGGCCACAGATGTAAGGTATTTATCTATGGGCCACAGATGTAAGGTATTTATCTATGGGCCACAGATGTAAGGTATTTATCTATGGGCCACAGATGTAAGGTATTTATCTATGGGCCACAGATGTAAGGTATTTATCTATGGGCCACAGATGTAAGGTATTTATTTATGGGCCACAGATGTAAGGTATTTATCTATGGGCCACAGATGTAAGGTATTTATCTATGGGCCACAGATGTAAGGTATTTATCTATGAGCCACAGATGTAAGGTATTTATCTATGGGCCACAGATGTAAGGTATTTATCTATGAGCCACAGATGTAAGGTATTTATCTATGGGCCACAGATGTAAGGTATTTATCTATGGGCCACAGATGCCTGAATAACAAATGATTTGATTTGATTTGATAGCTGTTAATGTCAAATGATAGATCGACAACACTAAGAACGACTGTAAAGTTGTGTCTCAAACAGCTTCCCAATAAGAGAACCATGATTGCGCTGATTGAGATACAAGTATATCCTTACTTGTGATATGAGTAGTACGGTAACTATAAAGTTCGTCGCACGTTCACAGATGCTGTACACAATTATACATATGCTTATACTCTGTACACAATTATGCAGAGGCTTGTGCTCAAAACACAATTAGGGGCACGTATTACCCAGAAACATATTTAACCTAAACATCCACCTTAACGGCGAGGATTCACTTAAACTTAGTAAAAGAGAGAACATAAAACTGTTGGAGTCACTTAGTGGGGAAGGGTTATCGTGTACATAATGGATGAGGCTTGTTCACGACGTTGAGGGAGAGCTGCTGCTAGGTGATGGCTAAATCTACACATATTAAATAAAAATGAAAAAAATACATCATCACGACACAAATCCCCGAACGGGTACTTTCGAGGGTAGACTGCGATAGAGGTGATGAGCCCTATCGCCAAACTTTCGAGGGTAGACTGCGATAGAGGTGATGAGCCCTATCGCCAAACTTTCGAGGGTAGACTGCGATAGAGGTGATGAGCCCTATCGCCAAACTTTCGAGGGTAGACTGCGATAGAGGTGATGAGCCCTATCGCCAAACTTTCGAGGGTAGACTGCGATAGAGGTGATGAGCCCTATCGCCAAACTTTCGAGGGTAGACTGCGATAGAGGTGATGAGCCCTATCGCCAAACTTTCGAGGGTAGACTGCGATAGAGGTGATGAGCCCTATCGCCAAACTTTCGAGGGTAGACTGCGATAGAGGTGATGAGCCCTATCGCCAAACTTTCGAGGGTAGACTGCGATAGAGGTGATGAGCCCTATCGCCAAACTTTCGAGGGTAGACTGCGATAGAGGTGATGAGCCCTATCGCCAAACTTTCGAGGGTAGACTGCGATAGAGGTGATGAGCCCTATCGCCAAACTTCTGTCACAAATATGAGCCACAGCTAAACGTTTCTTCCAAAGCTTGTCGATCGAACACGTATGTGCTTCTAAGGGATTCGAACTCGTGACTTTGGAGTACTCGCACCACTAGATCGCCAATAGACCAATAAAGCCGGTTCTGAAGGCTTTCATTTTAGATTCAGTTTTTTTTCCTTAAACTAAACTTTCTACAAAATAGTCCTTAAGAGTTAGGATTAGAAGCAAAATTTCTTTGGAAAATTTTAAGCTTTGACAGCACTAAAACTAAAATTAAAGCATTCAGAATTGGCTTTATTAAGTTATTGAACAGTGACCTTCCTTCCTTCTTTAATTGTAATTAATGCCTCACTGCTGAGGATCGAACAGTGGTAACCATACCAAAACTCGTTCAGTAGTTTTTGTGTGATGCATGAAATACAGACAAAAATACCGCTTTTTTTATCAGTATCCTACACCGCAATTTTTTTTTGGAATATAACTTATGTATAGACAGATAGACACGGTTCTATTACAGCTGCTAATGATATTTTAAATACTTAACTTTACAATTTTCAGTTATAATAGTGGTAAAAAAAATATTTATTTATTATAACTGTTGCCCGTGACTTCGTACGCGTGGAATTTAGTGTTATCTTGCACCACTTAGAATTATGAATATTGTAATTTGACAGTAGAGACAGTCGTAGTAGTTTTCTTGTGTTCACAAATGACCTTCACTTTTATTTCAAGCTTTGGGCGAATAAGCCTCTAGTTTCAGCTACATTAAAGATTTTTTTTATACACAACATTAACCGTTTTTCCATCTTGGGCTAGCATGAAAATATTGTTTGCATTACTGACCCGCGAGCAAGCCACACATACAGTTGGCCGTGAGAAAAACAATCAGACCTTAAGTCGACACCAGCAGCCTTAAGGGTCTGACCCTGGGACTTGTTTATAGTCATCGCAAAGCAAACGGCTACTGGAAACTGCGCTTGTATTCGAACGGGAAGTTATCGGGGATGAGTGGTATAGGCGGTATATAAACAGTTTCACTGAGCCACATCCTGTAAGAATCTCAGCTTCAATAATTTTTCGTTGTAAAGCAGTCAAGTTCTATTGCACAAATATTATGCTCGAATCAAATAATTGCGCGATGTAATTTACTTGCAGTGCCATCTACTTTTCAATTCCAGAACTAACCATAATAATTCAGATCTTAAAGGTAAGACTAAAAATATGACGATTATAGATCATAACTGGCCAATTACAGGAAAACTATAGCGATTAAAAAAATTGAGCACAAATGAGAGATATAAAAAAGAAGAAAAATAAATTTAAAAAAATATTTAGAAAAATATAATATGGGTATCACCTTTTAAAAACCTGATTGTAAAAATATATAGTTTGGCTATATTTAATTGCTTCTATTTCGTGAAATCCTTGAAAAACCATAAAAAATAATAAAAGAATGTGTTCTTTGCATTTTTTATTTTAATTTTTGTGTATATATTATTGTTAAACTACTATTATTATATAAGTAATTAATTAATGTATACTTAATATTGCTTGTTCTTTAATGTTTAGCATATTTTTAGTTTATTCCGTCTAGTTTAATTGTGTTCGAAAATTTTCTATAAGTGTTTCACTTTTATGGGACTTTAGGTCTGTTTGTTATTCTCTATTTATTTCTTATTATATGTAAATGACTGTTTGTTTCCTAAATAAAAAAAAATAAATAAAAATAAAATATTAAAAAAAAAAAAATGTATGTCCCCCCCCCTTATCTCCAAAACTGATGGACTGAAAAATATGAAAAAAATCATGGTAATATGTGTTTACGTTTACTGGAAAAATAAAGCGGTTGACAAATTCACAAAAAAATTACAAAATTAAATTTATCATCCACAATTCGGAACCCTAGATACGTGAGTCTGACTCGCACTTGGCCGGTTTTTTCCTATATATATGCTATAAGATCTGAATTTCAATGAACGGAATTTCAAATTTCTAAGAAAGCTGGAAGTGCCTCAGCCTTCCATGGTAAGTCAATTTGCAAATTGACTACGTAAAGGACTAATGTTTGTGTACTAAAATTTGATACGTTACATACTTCTAACCAAAGATTTTAACACTCATTCGTGACTTCTATACGACTTTAACTCTAGTAATTATTATTTGCTATGTAACTTCTAACAGTAAAAAAGTAATTTCCTAGAATCGATAAATGACGATAACTTTTTTTTCCGTCGTTCGATTTTAATAAAATAAAGCATATATTCTGCTCCAAATTGAGCTTCGTCCAACTGTGAAAAGTTCAACAAAATCCGTAGTAGATAGTACCTACTGTACACACGTAGAGATGCGTCGTCCTCATGTCGCTGCAAACATCCGTAGTAGATAGTACCTACTGTACACACGTAGAGATGCGTCGTCCTCATGTCGCTGCAAACATCCGTAGTAGATAGTACCTACTGTACACACGTAGAGATGCGTCGTCCTCATGTCGCTGCAAACATCCGTAGTAGATAGTACCTACTGTACACACGTAGAGATGCGTCGTCCTCATGTCGCTGCAAACATCCGTAGTAGATAGTACCTACTGTACACACGTAGAGATGCGTCGTCCTCATGTCGCTGCAAATATCCGTAGTAGATAGTACCTACTGTACACACGTAGAGATGCGTCGTCCTCATGTCGCTGCAAACAACTAGAGCGTTCATTTATTACTTCAATTATTGGTTCATTTATTATTGGTTACCATTATTATTACATTAAGAGCGAACAATTAATTATATTTTAAATTTATGTTAGTACTGTTCAAGCAGAGGAGCCGAAATAAAACTTGTTATCACTTCCAGTCTCCAAAAGCTTTTACAAGCCAACATGTTTGTACCTGTAAGCATACAGAGACTGCAGAGTGTTCATATAAATTATATGTGTTACTAGCAAAACATGATTTTAGGACAAACTAATTTTTTGTAAATCCTTTAGTGCAGACTTTTATTAACATTGTAAAGCTACTGTAAGTGCGACTATTGACATTAACAATCCGTCTACAGAATGAACATTAAAAAAATAAAATACCCGCCATGATTCTTTATTTTAATAATAAATTACCCCAGAAATGTGAAATATTACCTTCACTCGGGCAATTTGGTCAGTAATCGCACTTCGTAATCCGGGGTAATCTCGGCGAGGGGTAATTGTGGCTTTCTAAATTATTAAAGTAAAATAGTAAAAAAAATCTGTCATGCGCACGTCGTACACAAGGTACAAAAATGGTTTGATGAAAAAGAAGTGTTCTTTATTTACAGGATTTTTAGGGTTCCGTAGTACTTAAAAGGTACAAAAGGAACCTTATGGTGAGACTCTGTTGTCCGTCCGTCCGTATGTCACAGCCTCATAACTTTAGCACCGAAATTTACCACAAAAATAGCATTAATTTGCCCACTTATTGGGTGTAAAAATAATATAAAAATGTTTAAATTGTTCAAAATATTTCCAAAACAAAAGTGAGAAAAATAAAAAAATATTAGCTTAAAAATACAATATGGGTATCAAATTGTAGGTATTAAAAAGTTGATTCTAAAAATATATACTTTTAATATATTTGACACTGGTTTCGAGAAATCTTCAAAAAACCCCCAAAATGCGTATGCCCCCCCCCCCCTTTATCTCCAAAACTGGTAAACCGAAAAATATGAAAAAAAATGCAATTGTAGATCATATTACAGAAAAACTGTAGCGATAAAAAAAAAATCAGCACAAAGAAGTAAAATAAATAAAAAAAATATTTATAAAAATACAATATGGGTATCAAATTATAGGTATTAAAAAGCTTATTGTAAAAATATATACTTTTGATATATTTACTGAAACTAGTTTCGAGAAATCTTTAATATGTATGACCTCCCCCCCCCCCCCCTTATCTCCGAAACTGGTAGACCGAAAAATATGAAAAAAATGACAGTTATAGATCATAACTGGCCAATTACAGGAAAACTACACCAATTAAAAAAATGCAGCGCTAATGAGAAATAAAAAAAAATATGTAAAATAAATAAAAAAGTATTTTATAAAAATACAATATGGGTATCAAAATGTAGGTATTAAAAGTTGATTGTAAAAATATATACTTTTAATATATTTACTGACACTGGTTTCGAGAAATCTTTAAAAAACCCTAAATATATGTATGTCCCCCCCCTTTATCTCCGAAACTGGTAAACCGAAAAAAATTAAAAAAAATTCTATTGTAGATCATAACTGGCCAATTATAGGAAAACTATAGCAATAAAAAAAAATCACCACTAATGAGAAATATAAAGAAAGAAGTAAAATAAATAAAAAATATATTTTATAGAAATACAACATGGGTATCAAATTGTAGATATTAAAAAGCTGATTGTAAAAATTTATACTTTTACTACACTTACTGGCACTGGTTTCGAGAAATCTCAAAAAAAAAACACAAAAATATGTATGTCCCCCCCCCTTATCTCCAAAGCTGGAGGACCAAAAAATATTTAAAAAATTATGGTAATATGTGTTTACGTAAAGATTACAGGAAATATAACACGTTTGAGAAATTCACGAAAAAATTACAAAATTAAATTTATCATCCACAATACGGAACCCTAGGTACGCGATTCGGACTCGCACTTGGCCGGTTTTTATTTTAGTATCCAAGCAAAAAACGTCCGCAGCATCACTGATATTATATCTAACATGAGAACAACTTTAAGCTATCTACGATATAATAAATGTAACGAGGATATACGTTTGTTGACAAACTGTATATAGAAGTACATACTCGTATTTAGTTATTAAGTTATCTATGATATAATAAATGTAACGAGGATATACGTTTGTTGACAAACTGTATATAGAAGTACATACTCGTATTTAGTTATTAAGTTATCTACGATATAATAAATGTAACGAGGATATACGTTTGTTGACAAACTGTATACAGAAGTACATACTCGTATTTAGTTATTAAGTTATCTATGATATATTAAATGTAACGAGGATATACGTTTGTTGACAAACTGTATATAGAAGTACATACTCGTATTTAGTTATTAAGTTATCTACGATATAATAAATGTAACGAGGATATACGTTTGTTGACAAACTGTATATAGAAGTACATACTCGTATTTAGTTATTAAGTTATCTACGATATAATAAATGTAACGAGGATATACGTTTGTTGACAAACTGTATACAGAAGTACATACTCGTATTTAGTTATTAAGTTATCTATGATATAATAAATGTAACGAGGATATACGTTTGTTGACAAACTGTATATAGAAGTACATACTCGTATTTAGTTATTAAGTTATCTATGATATAATAAATGTAACGAGGATATACGTTTGTTGACAAACTGTATATAGAAGTACATACTCGTATTTAGTTATTAAGTTATCTACGATACAATAAATGTAACGAGGATATACGTTTGTTGACAAACTGTATACAGAAGTACATACTCGTATTTAGTTATTAAGTTATCTATGATATAATAAATGTAACGAGGATATACGTTTGTTGACAAACTGTATATAGAAGTACATACTCGTATTTAGTTATTAAGTTATCTACGATATAATAAATGTAACGAGGATATACGTTTGTTGACAAACTGTATATAGAAGTACATAATCGTATTTAGTTATTAAGTTATCTATGATATAATAAATGTAACGAGGATATACGTTTGTTGACAAACTGTATATAGAAGTACATACTCGTATTTAGTTATTAAGTTATCTATGATATAATAAATGTAACGAGGATATACGTTTGTTGACAAACTGTATATAGAAGTACATACTCGTATTTAGTTATTAAGTTATCTATGATATAATAAATGTAACGAGGATATACGTTTGTTGACAAACTGTATATAGAAGTACATACTCGTATTTAGTTATTAAGCCAAACTACTCCATATAATTTCAGAAATCGTTCAAAGAAAAGATATATTTACAAAGAGATCCTTCATGCTAATTGAAAAAATAAATTATAATTAATGTCACAATGTAGATAAATATTCACAATGCATGATATTAATTATATATTTTTTTTGTTCCATTCACATATTTTAATTTTAATTTATTATATTCACAACTTATTAATAACTACGTACGAACCTTCACTTCATCCATGACACATGACACATGACACATGACACATGACACATGACACATGACACATGACACATGACACATGACACATGACACATGACACATGACACATGACACATGACACATGACACACGACACATGGCCCATGAATGTTCCCGGGGGTCTATGGAACACGTGAAAGAAGGAATTTTCCAAATCGGTGCTGTTCAGCCACTTTTTTACATTTTTCGTCTTATTTACTGGACATTGTGTAATCTAGGGTTTTGATTTTGGAAAACATGTTTGGATAAATTTTCCTCGATAGAAATAACAAAAGTGTGGTTGAAGAGCTCATTTCAATAATTATAATAATTTGTATTGGAACGAGGTCTTCGAACACACTTTTTATTCTGTTTTAAGAATTTCAAACATATTTTGTTAGACGGATTTTAACAATATGTAACAATACATAATACATATAAAAAATATGTTTTTTTTCTCTTTCGCCCTGATCCTCTCGCACTGCCGTTTTGTTCGCTTGGAGTCATGAAATGAAATGAAAGAAATGAAACCAGTGCTCCTGGATGGGATGATATCTCTACAAAGATCGTTAAAACATTTAATGAATATCTCATAATACCCATCCTACACATTTGTAACCTCAGCTTTTCGACAGGGATTTTTCCTCAATTATTCAAAACAGCAATTATTGTTTGTCCCATTAGAAGGTGAGGTTTGGTCACCTGACTTATATAATATATAATATAAAGAAATGTGTAGGTGTCTTTCTGGATCTCCAGAAGGCATTCGATACAGTTTCTATCCCAATACTACTTTCGTGTCTTGAAAATGTTGATATCAGGGGGTTGACCCATTCATGGTTTAAAAGTTATCTTACTGAGAGGCAGCAGCATGTAATGATAGGCAACATCACTGGCGATCTAACCTACTGTTCTTATGGTGTTCAACAAGGAAGTTCTTTAGGCCCTACATTGTTTCTTGTGTACATTAATGAGCTCTGTGGACTTAAAATGAAGTCGGCTGACATAATCATGTTTGCTGACGTTACCGTATTGCTCTTTCATGAAAAGTCTTGGGATTGGGTGAAAAATGTGACTGAGCTGGGATTGCGTAAAGTTACATCATGGCTAGTCTGTTGTCTCTAAATGCAGAAAAAACTAAATATTATGTGCTTTAGTTTGACTGAGGCATGTAACCCCAAGGACTTTAGACTAACTTTACATACATATCCCTGTGACCACACTACGGATAAAATCCAAAACGCTTGCCAGTGTAACTTTTTAGAACTAACTCCATCCACTAAGTACCTTGGGATTGTAATCGATGACAAGTTTAATTGAAGTTCACACATTTTAGCGTCCTCTAGAATAAGAACGCTTATTTACATATTTAAGAACTTACGTTTAGTTGCGGACCATCAGCTACTCATGCAGACTTATAAAGCACTCTGCCAGTGTATCCTGTCGTACTACATCTCTACATGGGGTGGTGCAGTGAAAACTATCCTCATCGAAATTGAAAGTGCGCAGCGCGCCTTATTAAAGGTGCTCGTGTCTCTTCCGTTTTGGCATCCCCCCACTCTAGTATATAGTCAAGCACAAGTACTTTCAGTACGAAAACTTTACATTTATCAGATTCTTCGCAAATATCACCAAACAATGGTTCCTAAAATACCAGACACAAACAAACGAATCGAACGATGTCCTATTCCATTTGTTAAATTTGAATTTGCCCAGACATTTTAATAAATGGCACCAAGACTCTACAACAAGTTTTTTAATAATAATATTGCCATAAACATTTAAGCAATTTTAAAATGAAAAAGTATGTAACAGATTGGCTCAATAAATTTGATTACGATGATACCGAAAATTTAATTAAATAGTATTTAAGATTTTAATTCTTAGTTACTTATTTTCCTGTATTTCTCCTCTAATGTTATATACCTATACATTCCTAACATCATACAACCGTTTAAATAACCCTCCATCACAATTATTTCTAAAACACAAATTCCCCCTACACTTACACAAACACAACATACAACTACACTCACTCATCCAAAAGTAAATATTTAATTTTATTTTTAATTAACTATTGTTTTATTTTTCTCTTTTCTTAATATCGCTAACTTTTAGCTTAATAATATACATACTAGTAAATATTTGTAACTTGACTAGGTTGAGCCTAGCTCTCACACAACAATGCAAATAAGGGTGGGAGCTAGTGCACTATGGTATTAGGGTGGGAGCTAGTGCACTATGGTATTAGGGTGGGAGCTAGTGCACTATGGTATTAGGGTGGGAGCTAGTGCACTATGGTATTAGGGTGGGAGCTAGTGCACTATGGTATTAGAGTGGGAGCTAGTGCACTATGGTATTAGGGTGGGAGCTAGTGCACTATGGTATTAGGGTGGGAGCTAGTGCACTATGGTATTAGGGTGGGAGCTAGTGCACTATGGTATTAGGGTGGGAGCTAGTGCACTATGGTATTAGGGTGGGAGCTAGTGCACTATGGTATTAGGGTGGGAGCTAGTGCACTATGGTATTAGAGTGGGAGCTAGTGCACTATGGTATTAGGGTGGGAGCTAGTGCACTATGGTATTAGGGTGGGAGCTAGTGCACTATGGTATTAGGGTGGGAGCTAGTGCACTATGGTATTAGGGTGGGAGCTAGTGCACTATGGTATTAGGGTGGGAGCTAGTGCACTATGGTATTAGGGTGGGAGCTAGTGCACTATGGTATTAGGGTGGGAGCTAGTGCACTATGGTATTAGGGTGGGAGCTAGTGCACTATGGTATTAGGGTGGGAGCTAGTGCACTATGGTATTAGGGTGGGAGCTAGTGCACTATGGTATTAGGGTGGGAGCTAGTGCACTATGGTATTAGGGTGGGAGCTAGTGCACTATGGTATAAGATTGTTACTTTTGTGAATATATTTAATTTTAATTTTTTAATTAAATTAAATTCACAGTGATGAAATAAAATTTACATAGCCTGTCAACTAGCCTGTCAACAGTTCGCTGCAAAAATTTTAACCGTACGTGATTATTTTATTCGTTGCAAATTAAAAGGTTACGAACAGACAACAACTAAGATTTTATTAGTTTGTGTAGTACCTAGTACAAACAGTTTGTGTAGTACCTAGTACAAACAGTTTGTGTAGTACCTAGTACAAACAGTTTGTGTAGTACCTAGTACAAACAGTTTGTGTAGTACCTAGTACAAACAGTTTGTGTAGTACCTAGTACAAACAGTTTGTGTAGTACCTAGTACAAACAGTTTGTGTAGTACCTAGTACAAACAGTTTGTGTAGTACCTAGTACAAACAGTTTGTGTAGTACCTAGTACAAACAGGACATGTAGTTAATGGAACCGAAATCATATCACTTCTCTCCAGGGAGATCTCTGTAGAGAGCAACTTGTATTATATTTATTTATAACTTAAAATTCAATTTGTTTCGCTGAAATGGGATAGTAAACTGTGACGTTCACTGGAATATAGACCTTATTACACTGTCTTAGAGTAACAATTCACTCGCTGAGCCGCTAGAGGATATGACGTATCGATCAGAGGAGATACAAGGGCAAGGAGGGTGCCACTCTATTTGAATGAAAACGGAAAGTTAATTAAATATTAAATAATATCTAGGTAGACTATATAATTGAATGGCGGAGTTAGGCATGATATTCATTTATTTTACGTATTTGTATTTATTTTATTGCATTACATTTATTTCTTTATTTTATTTTTGCAAGTACATCATTTTATTAAATTTAAGTAATTTAAGTAGGTAAGCCAAACTTTGATTATTTTCAACTGCTTTTTCTAATATAATACTATAATACTACAGTCCACATAGATATACATACCTGCAGTGTATCATGTATAATATACATATATACATGATACACTGTATACTGTATATACGAGGACGGCCTAGACCCTGATATGTGTTGATGCCATGGTCACCCTGTAGGTGACGTAATGGTTCTAGTGCTCCAATAACACGGGCTTTGTCTGTAATTTACTTTAATAATTGACGAGATCAGCCCCAACACACTCGATACATGTGTTGTATGTAGAGAGTCGTTCATTGTGATGTCTTGATAACGCTCGACGACCGCTGCGTCTCCGATAGCGCTAAATATAAGTTAATAATGCTCTTTACATGGACGCGATGGAAGGAAAAATATTACATAATCTATTTTACTAAACTATACTTTCTTTAACTTTTAAAATGTTTATACTGTTGATTATGGACACTTGGTGGAACTTGGAATTCATTATGAACAGAAAATCACTTTTAAATTTTAAATTAAGATCTATTACTATAAGTACTATTAACTCTGGAACTGAGTAGTTCTAGAAACTATTTTTTAATTATTTTTTATTTTATTTTTAAATTAACCTATTTTATATTCAGAAAGCATGATTTTGATGACTTTGCATAGTAAATTTGTAACATTTTATAAACCCCAGAATAAAACTCATGGTGTTTCATGAAAGTTATATTTTTATTAGCAACATGTATTTTTTTTTAGAACTTGTTCCGCTGAGGCGTTCACCCATTTTCAGTGGAGACTATTTCAATAATAAATGCTTGGAAGAACCGCTTTAAGGTAGTGCACCTCATTGTGCATCAAGTTGAATTGACCTTTGTAAAGTTTCATTATTGTTTAAAATGACGAAAACCGCAAAACCGCGCGCTCTCAAAAAGGAACCATTTTTCACGTAAAAGAACGTTTTCATGGTAACATTTTTAAGCAAGATTTCAATTAATTTCAGTACTAGTTCAGTACTAGTGAACTTACTATTTAAAATAATTACTAAATTACATTTTTATAACCTGCAATCAAAGAGCTATTTTTTCAAAACGAAAAAGTTTTGAAACACCGATAAAGTTAAGGATAAAATTACACAACACGCGGGTTTAAGTCAGAATATAACATGAAAGACATATAATGATTGTACTATACAATGATTGTACTATACGTGCTTCTTTTTGTAACAAACATACAATGATTGTACTATACGTGCTTCTTTTTGTAACAAACCGTGGTCGCTAGCAACATAACTGGCATGTATGTATTAGATAAGTACTATTACATTACGTTTAAATTTACATAATATATGAATTTATATATCCATATTTACATAATGTATTATGTAGCATGTACTAGTAGGTGTAAACTAGTATTTCAACGAAGGAAATGCTATTTGCTAGACTTGAATAAGAAAACCCCTGAATGCTTTCATGTAACTCTATATCTCACACTTGATACTCGTCCAGCTATTGTTGTGATAGCTCTCTACAATAACTTATTATATTACATTACCTCGTTCTATCGTTTAGTTGTGGATATAATCTACTACAAGGAAATGACCTTTTAACAAATGTCCATCAGACAGACTCCAGCAACAATACCCTGACGTGACAAACTGAACGTTACCTCGAGTGAACCAGCCTCGAACTGCACCAGATCCTCGAACTGCACCAGATCCTCGAACTGCACCAGATCCTCCACTGTCACTGTAACTAGCGAGAACACTCACATACTAGACACCCGTAGGATCTGTAGCCATATTGGGCTTAACCGAGCCTCGCAAATATAACTATTTTCACTTCGACAGCTACACTTTGAGCGCAAATAAAACTAATATATTGATAACAAAACGCGATCGAGTGACACCGATAATGATTTTAAGGCGTTTTCACGGAAATGCTCGGCCTTTTTGTGGGAACAGTGACCGTGGACGCGTGTACCCACCGCGCGCCGCGCCGCCGCTTTCAGGACTTCGATTTTCAGTTCTAGGGGATAATGGAGCAGGGCAGCATGAGATGTGCGACAGAGACGCACGTACAGGGAAGTTCTCGCTACGGGATATCGGAACATTGGAGCGAAGGTTCTACTGGAAGTTGTACACTCACGCCGGAGGTTCTACACCGACGTTGGACGTAAATGTTGGATTACGAATCGTGTTCGGGAGAAGGAAATAATTTTTCGTCGTTCCTTGATTGTGTTTATGATTCCTATTTGTTTGTATTATTATAATTATGTTGTTTTTACACGGAAATTGGTTTGTTATTTTAGGATTTCTGCTTCGGTTGAAAGATTCGCGTTTTATTTATAAATATATACAGCGGCGATGATTAATAATAATACGTGTTTAAAATAACAAACTGTACTAAAGAAGAAGAAAACCTCTATGACAGTATCACCGCTTTTGAGATATTTGGACTTTTTTTAATGTCAGTTTTTATGGTAGGTACTATTCATTGAAGTAAAAAAAAGGCGGACGGAGTTAAGAGGCCTATTATGAAATTTTAAAAATATCTCCTGTCTTTTTGCGTTTTTAGGGTTCCGTGGTACCTAAAAGGTACAAAAGGAACCTTATGGTGAGACTCCGTTGTCCGTCCGTCCGTCCGTTCGTCCGTATGTCACAGCCTCATAACTTTAGCACCGTTAAAGATAAATACATGAAATTTGGCAAAAAAATAGCATTAATTTGCCCACATATAAATGTGTAA
Source organism: Ypsolopha sequella (assembly GCA_934047225.1). NCBI lineage: Eukaryota > Metazoa > Arthropoda > Insecta > Lepidoptera > Ypsolophidae > Ypsolopha > Ypsolopha sequella. The sequence continues at coordinate 61,037 of OW204009.1, read as the reverse complement.
AAAAATGAAAAATTTTAAATTGTTCAAAATATTTCCAAAACAAAAGTGAAAAAAATAAAAAATATTAGCCAAAAAATACAACACGGGTATTAAATTGTAGATATTAAAAGATATACTTTTACTGTATTTACTGGCACTGGTTTTGAGAAATCTTTAAAAAACCCCAAAAATGTGTATGTCCCCCCCCCCCTAATCTCCAAAACTGCTGCACCAAAAAATATGAAAAAAATCATGGTAATATGTGTTTACGTAAAGATTAAAGCGGTTGAGAAATTCACGAAAAAATTACAAAATTAAATTTATCATCCACAATACGGAACCCTAGGTACGCGAGTCTGACTCGCACTTGGCCGTTTTTTTTTTTAAGAAATGAATATTATTTACATACATGTTATAAAGACCATTCCAAATCGAATCGAATAAGTGGACCACTTTTTCAATATCTTTGTTTAAATCAGTACAATCTACCTCAATTTGAAAACCGTTTTGCCAAATTTCGCTGTAAGGGCCTTAAATATTAAGCTGTTTTCAGGAGATGTCATAGTTTAAATCAGATGTATTTTTGTCATCTGATTTAAACTATGACATCTCCTGAAAACAGCTTAATATTTAAGGCCCTTACAGCGAAATTTGGCAAAACGGTTTTCAAATTAAGGTAGATTGTACTGTGTATAAGTCTTCTATGGAATAAGTGAAACCTTTTTTTCTAATTTACTATAAAATTATAGAAGAAAAAAATAATCAAAACAGCAAAATTTTCGGAAAATAGCGCAAAGTAGTCATCTTGCTATCAGAGCATTATTTAATTAAAATTTAAATAGTATAATAATAGCGCAAAGTAGTCATCTTGCTATCAGAGCATTATTTAATTAAAACTTAAATAGTATAATAAATATGAGTTCAAGCACTATTCACATATAAACAAATTAATAATACATATACATGTCAAACATTCAAAAACATCAAATCTAAACACTTAAAAACACAAACGCGTGAGCCTAAGTAAGTAAAGTGTAAAAAATGTTTTTTTATTTTTGAAAATTAAAGAAATGGGAGGCTATCAAAGTTGTCATTTTTAGACCATTTTTAGGGTTCCGTTGTACCTAAAAGGTACAAAAGGAACCTTTTTGGTGAGACTCCGTTGTCCGTCCGTCCGTATGTCACAGCCTCATGACTTTAGCACCGTTAAAGATAAAAACATGAAATTTGGCACAATAATAGCATTAATTTTCCTACATATTAGGGCGTATAAAAAATTTCAATAATTTGAAATTTTTCAAAATATTTCCAAAACAAAAGTGAGAAAAATAAAAAATAAATTTCCTAAAAATACACATGGGTATCGAATTTTAGATAAATAAAATAAATATAAATAAATAAGCCGTATTTATTTATTTATTTATTTATTAAGGGAAAAACAACAGAAGTAAACTGCAGAAATAACTAAAAGGTACTAAAAATATTGACAAATACTTAAATATAATTTGCTTCCGCCTGATTTGACAGATGGATGACAGATGAGAAGACAAACAGAGGCAGACCACTTTTTAGGGTTCCGTAGTACCTAAAAGGTATAGTAATATATAAATATATAAATAAACAGTTGATTGTAAAAATATAAACTTTTACTATATTTAATGGCACTTGTCCTCCCCCTTATCTCCAAAACTAGTGGACCGAAAAATATGAAAAAATAACCGGCCAAGTGCGAATCGGACTCGCGCACGAAGGGTTCCGTACAAAACGGCAAAAAAAAAAACATGTCTTTTGTATGGGAGCCCCCTTAAATATTTATTTTATTCTGTTTTTTAGTATTTGTTGTTACAGCAGCAACAGAAATACATCATCTATGAAAATGTCAACTGTCTAACCGGGCATTTTTCAAAAAAATATTACATTAGCAAAATGGCGTGTCCCAAGCATACAACAATTTTTTATTATTTGATAATTTATTGTTAAGAAATGAATTGTGTTAAATATAACCGTATACTTATTCAGTGAAGAAATTTATTTTAAATTGTGACTTAAATATCATTAATTTTAAAATATAATGAAAGTTAGCAACCGAAAAGTAAAAATCTCAATGTCCCACCTACATTTTCAAACTTTCAAGTCGCATTTAAGGTAGGGTTTATTAGACTGACGGATATTTCTTCAAGGTCTATAGACGTATAAAGAACTGAAAATTACGATTTTTTTGCTCCACTTCACCGAAATTGGACTTAAAATTGCTTATAATAATAAAATTATACATTATTTGCTGTCCCAAGAAAACGGGGGTCCCGGAATTCCGGTATAGCGTCACGGTGATTTTTCAATACTTCCAGCCAAAATATGTTACACCAAGTGGCTGTTTTTGATTCCTGGCAACATTATTTTGTCTATGGAATCCACCATTTTGTAGCAAATGTCTTTAGTGTCAACAAGATCGGTGACTAATGAAGCCGCGTAACGACGGTTCAAAAATTGGTTCCGGTTGACTCACGGCAAATAATTAGATAAATATTATTTTTCAAGTAATTTTGATGTACAACAATTATAAATAATATTGTTGAGTATCGTAAAACGAGTCAAAAGTTTCCATGAAATGCAAACAAACCATCTTAATTATTTATTAAATGTTTGTTGATGTGAATTCGTCACGTCCGGGGAGTCACGTTGTGTATAGCTGGAATCATTTCGTGATGCACAAGAACTATTAAGCTGAGGTTACATTTACGAATTATTAATATTTAAAAACTAACCAAAGTAGTGAATAGTAATTTGTTTACACGCCACAATTTGTTTTAGACTGATTAAAATATATTTTGTAATTATTAAACGTGTATGTTTGTATGTAAAAGCTTGAACAATGTTTATCTGTATATAAGGCGAAATTTAATCAACCGCCTGAATTCTTACTGGAGACTTGGTTAGTGATCATAAACGATGTTTCATCATACATCATGAACAACAATAGATGTTTCGAATAAAATCAATGACTGAAGACTTTATAAATAACATATTATAGTACTTAGTACATACTTGAACATTGTTGTTCCTATAAATGACTGACTACAAATAAATAATATTAAGCTAAGCTACTTCAACTTACTAATTCGATAAATAAGATGTAATAAGACGTAAAATAAGAAATTTGTGTAAACGTTGGTTAACTTTTTCCGAATTTTTCCGACCGACACTCAGACTTCAGTGTCGTCACTGTCCTATAAAGTTACCTGAACAAAAACTAATCTTATTTCATAAATGTTTATTTATTTGTTATTATTTAACTAGATATTAATAGAATTAAAGAACACTTCGTTATTAAATGCAATCTCAAAGTTAAATTTCTTCAAGAAATGATAAAATAAGATAGCTAAGTACAAAAGAGCCTACTTTGACGATCTCGAAATAGAAATGCTTGTGACACGTTGATTATTGTAAATTAGTATTACTTAGGTGTTGTATTTGAAAGATTTATTAGATTTTGAACGATTAATAAAAACAAATCAATAAAGTTACTTATGGTTTTATTTTTATTGTTTATATTTTATATATTTTATTGTTTATCTTTGAAGAAAAGTAACAATAACTACGGTGTTTTCGTTGGTACTGCAGAATTTTTGTTCTTTTCATAATTAAGATTTTATTTTTGATCCGCTGAGATGAAAAAATTATAACGAAACCCAAAAATTTCCGGTAATTTCCGGTGCGTAATTTCTACAAATTTTTTGAAAAATGCCCAATTAACACGGTTCATGAAATACAGCCTGGTGACAGACGGACAGACGGACAGACAGACGGACAGCGGAGTCTTAGTATTAGGGTCCCGTTGGTTACCCTTTGGGTACGGAACCCTAAAAATCATGGAATATGTGTTTACGCAAAGATTATAGGAAAACAAAAAGCGGTTGAGAAATTCACGAAAAAAAAATGACAATATTAAATTTATCATCCCCAATACGGAAACCTAGGTTTGCGAGTCTGACTCGCACTTGGCCGGTTTTTGTTACGGGCTTTATCTCAAAGACCAAAGTAGTTAGGAATTTGTAATTTTTGTATATTTTGTACAAATAATTATGTATTTAAACAACAAATACTAAAAACGCCGATTTATGATGTAGTTTTAGGGTTACGTCCCCGAATACTCAACCAACTTAATTTTGCAGTTTTGTTTCATACAATTTGTAGGTAGTGATAAGTTTGTAATTTCTGTTCAAATTATATAGGTACACGGGCCGAAAAAAAGCGGGTCTGTTATAAAAATCTCAATAACTTCTAAAATACTGGAACTAGCTTTATGAAATAAAGACTAAATTAAAGTTTATTTTGTTACAAATGTAGGAAGAAGTAAAACCATTTTATTAATTTTTGGTGATTGTAGTAAAAACCATAAATAAAAAATAAAGACGATTTTTAAAATTTGAACATCAATTTTGAAACCATTTGTTTTACTTTTGTTTCTATTCTCTCATATAAATATGGTATTTCTTGTGCAGAAATTCAATATTGCGTTTAAATTCAATTAAAAACATACCACTTGTTCACGCCACCAGCGTGACGTTCGGGCATGCGCATGACTAATTTCGCGGCGCAGCGCTGGCGCCACCTGACAGCGCCAGCGACTGGTGCGCCGGCGGTTCGCTCGCTCTCTTCCGCACGGGACATCGTCCGAACCACACGTGTGTACACACTCGCGCCGCCAACACGCCGAAATCTCGCGTATCCTGTGTTCCTACCAGTGTTGTGTTCATACCAGTGCTGTGTTTATTACTCCACCAACCAAGATATACTGTTCATCCCTGTCCAAGATCAGCCCTGTCATCATCAGCCCGACAAGGAGTACACCACGCGGCACATTGTCAGCCCATCCACAGACATCCAAAACAGGTCAGTGCACCCACAATTCTCCAGTGTCAATCCTCAAATCCCATCAGCTCTGCATTCCTGTAACCTCGCGGTTACATTTTGGTCACTTCGAGCGGAAAATTTTTGGTTTTTGGCTCTTCGGGCCTTTGAACCACCCCCCGCCTTCCCCCCGCCGGCCCGTAACTTTGTTTGAACCAGCCCCCGTCGATTTACTACAGTCCATTTTCACCCGGTTACATATTTTGACCCCCTCCCCGGCCCTTTTTTCCAAAAAAAAAATATTTTGTGGTCTCGAATACCTATTGCGGGTAGGTAATTACCGCGCCCGCGCCGCCTAGAACATTCCATTTATCTGTATAGAACCGGCCCCCCCCGCCCCCGGCACACAATAAACTCACTTTCATCCCGTTTATTATTATTATTCAGCTCAGATAATATAATTATATCCATTCAGCCCAATTGTTTATTACAGTCCACTATATTTCTTTATTAAACCCCCCGACCCGACCCGACCCAATTTACCTATTTTTACCCAATTTTTGCCCGCGGAGAGGTGTAAATCTGCCCATTGTCAAAGATAGTTTTCATATCTTGCGAGATATTTTTTTGGTGCGAGTATAAATTCGCTTTATTTCGTGCACTTACATACGTTACATATATACATAAGTTACGTATGTTGAGTACATACGTATACATTATAATATAACGTTATTACGTTACGTATTACCAAAGCTTGATTTGCATCATTGGATTGTCCACTCATTTAGAACTGATTTCGGCCAGGTAAATACATTCGTTGTTGTTTACGCACTCAAAGAAGTAGGTAGGTATTTTGTTCTATAAATAGAATTTTCGACGACTGATGTTTTTGTTGTAAATATACTATCGTGTAAGCAAGAACTAACGCGTATTGTCGGCACATGATTTCAAGGCAAATAACATAAAAGTGAACAAGCTCATCAGCCCTTTTCGATATTTTGTGTTGCGGTAATCTCGTGTCGCAGTAATAGTTTGCCGGACAGTTTTTTCGTGTTATTGCCTGCTCTTTAACCGGGTGCATATAGCACAAATATAGTAAAACATTTTTTTTTTTCTTCTCGTCTCTGCTCTTATTGTTTATGGTACACATATAGGGTGTTCCACGTTGGTTTATCAGCTCATATACAGGTTGTTTAAAAAAAAAAAATTTTTTTTCTCTGTCGTGTTTATTTAAGAGTTCCGTGTTCCGTTTGTACATAAATTTTGTTACTTCGGCCCGCGCAAGTTACAAGCTATCCGCACGTTAGAGTTAGTAACGCTCAAGTTTTAATAACTCATTTTCAACATTAAAATGCCTTCAAAGAAGCAAGCGGCCATATTTCGCGAAGCAGTTAAGGCTATTGCCAACTTGAAGGAAATAGGCCTAGCTGTCACGGCGGGCGACAGAACTAAGTAATGTGTCAAAGATTTTACGGGACGGTATCTTAGACTAGAGGTGTACCGGAAGAAACTGGAGGATGTGTATTACGACATTCTCGAGGACGAGGATCTGGCCATAGATATTGAGGCCGCTTATACGGTGAATTATCAGACGGCGATAAATGACTACGAGGAGGTCGTAGTAGCATCCCAGCGGTTGAGTGTGGCATCAGCGCTTCCCGTCACAGCCTCTCCATCCAGCCCAAGTACCTCAAGCCTATCGTCGACGGTCTTGCCCAAGATCTCAATGCCCAAATTTTCGTCCAAAATAGAAGATTGGCCTTCATTCATAGCCATTTTCCGAAGCCTCATCGGAGAAATGGCTACTGTTTCTGATGCCGTCAAGCATCATTATCTGCTCGGCTCTCTTACAGGTGAAGCACTCAGCATGGTGTCTCACCTTCAGCCCACTAATGAGAATTATGCAGTGGCGATGGAAATTCTCAACAGGCGCTATGAGAACCGTCGTGTTCTCATAGATCGATTTGTGGATATAATTCTAGGGCTGCCAGAAATTGACGCCCGTTCAAATATCCGCGCTTTATTTTTAACACCGCTCATATCAGCGCAAAGCGCTCTTTTAAATTTAGATCTGCCCATGAAGGAGTCAGATTATGTCTTCGTATCTATAGTGGTACGAAAACTCCAAGGTGAGCTCCGTACTCTCTTCGAGCGGAAGTACGGATCTCAACCAACTCTGCCCACTCTGGCTAACCTCATTGAGTTCTTGGAAGAGCACGCGCGCTGCAAAGAGAATGAGTCTTCGTCCCTTGCGTCACAGGATGCTCATTCATCAGCACGGCTCGGCCCTTCAGGAAGGCTCGCTCAGCTCAATCAGCTGGTTCAGCCCACTCGAGGTTCCCGTCAGCCTTATACGGCTACTCGAGAATTCCGCCCCATAACTCCGCTTAGGAGCCGGCAAGAATATCGCTCTCCTCAACCTGCTCCCCATAGGCCGTTCTTGGCATTCGGTGACGCCCTAACCTACTCGGCCCAACCGTCCTCATCATCCGCTCGTCAGCTAGTTTACTCGGCCCAAACATCCCCATCACCCACTCGCCAACAAAATTATTTGGCTCAACCTTCTTCCCCTACTGGTGGTATGCCATGCCCATACTGCAAGAATAGGGGACATAAGCTCATCGCCTGCCCACAATTTAATAACCAACCGGTTCAAGGTCGGTGGGATTTTGTGAACTCACGCAACCGGTGCCGACGCTGTTTGGGTCCTCACTATGAGAACGAGTGCAGGTCTACACGTGCATGCAAGGAGTGTGGGCGGACTGACCACCACACTTCACTGCATCGCCATGGGGCCATGTCTCCGACACGCTCATCTGCTCATTTGCTGCCTCCGTCTCTACGTGAGCAGCCCAGACAGCGCTCAGCGCATGAGCCTCAACACCATTCGGCACATGTTACACAGGCACACACGTCCCATCCCAACTCGCCCACTCAATCGCGATCGCCAAGTAGGTCTCGGGTAGGTAGGCAACAGTGACTACCTACAATAACAGAGCACTATGAAGGCGAGGACGACCATCACTCAGCACACTCATCACACATTCACTCATCACATACACACTCAGCTCATTTTCACTCCATGACTTCAACTCCAACAGAGAATTACTGTAACTCCGCACAACGTGTAGTGAACGTCACTAACACACCAATTTTGTTGCCAACCGTCTCAGAAAAGGTTCCAGATCTCGCTCAGTTAACAGGTCACCCACCGATTCCTCTTGCTGATCGAGAATATCACACACCAGCTCCGGTTGATCTAATACTAGGATCTGACGTTCTTGGTCAAGTGTTAGACGGAACCAAGGTTTCGCTCGGCCCTGGCAAGCCCATAGCCTTCGGCACGATATTTGATTTTACATTGATAGGACCTTTCGAAAGTTTACATACCTCACCCACGAATCAGGTCAATTCAGTTCACATTGTCGGCTCTCACACGGACTCAGAGCATTCAACTCATGACATTCACAAAAGTCTTGAGAGGTTTTGGGAATCCGAGGAACCCCAAACCTACAAGCATACCAGCCCATTAGAGGAACAGTGTGAGGACATTTTCCGCACCACAACTACTCGTGAACCATCAGGTCAATATATGGTTACACTGCCCTTTCTGCACAACGCGCCGACATTAGGTTCCACTCATGCTATTGCGCTACGCAGGTTTCTCAATTTAGAGAAGAAGCTGCTAGCAAACCCGCCCTTCCGCTCGAAATACGTAGAGTTCATGTCAGATTACATAAAATTGGGACATATGTCGCCGTGTCACCCCAATACCTTTGCTCATAAATCCCATTTCTATATTCCACATCATGGCATATTTAAGCCAGGATCAGAAAAGTTACGCTGCGTCTTTGACGGAAGTTGTAAAAGCTCAAATGGCGTCAATTTAAATGATTGTCTTCATACAGGTCCAGCTCTTCAACAAGATATTGTTGACATTATCATGTCCTTCAGGATCCACTCACAAGTTTTCAGCACTGACATCCGAATGATGTTCAGAAATATCCTCATTCACCCAGAGCAAAGACCTTTTCAACTCATTCTCTGGCGGTCTTCACCCGACCAGCCCCTGTTCACGTATGCCCTTAATACCGTCACATATGGATTAAGGTCCAGCCCATACCATGCCATCCGCACTTTACTCCAATTGGCTGATGACGAAGGTCATCGCTACCCCCACGCTGCTCAGATCCTCCGCAAATCAATATTTGTGGACGACATTCTCTCAGGTGCAGATTCTGTGGAATCTGCTCAGTCGCTCCAAAACGATCTGATCGAGTTACTCGCCCTAGGTGGCTTCCAGCTCAGTAAATGGACCTCCAACTCGCCTCAGCTCCTTGAACGGTTCCCAGATGACCAGTGCGACATGCCCAAGGACTTTGATTTCAGTCCCGACTCTAATTCCATTAAAGTTCTGGGAATACAGTGGATTCCTCAAACTGATGAGTTCACTTATCGCATTTCTCTGCCCACTCATGCTCAAGTCACAAAGCGCTCCATTCTCAGTACAGTAGCGTCTCTCTATGACCCCAATGGCTGGGTTACTCCAGTCATCTTCCGCGCAAAGATTCTTCTGCAGAAGCTTTGGCTTCTGAAAATAGGATGGGATGAGCCTATCTCTGAAGAAGTCCACACAGAGTGGCAACACATTTCAGAGGATCTTCCTCAGCTCTCAAACCTCCGTTTACCTCGACACATTTGTAAGTATAAGCCCACGTCTACTTACTCACTTCACGGGTTCGCGGACGCATCAGAGGCTGGCTTTGGTGCCGTTATCTACCTTCATGAGCGCAATACCACTGGACATGTCAATGTACACCTAATCATTGGCAAGTCCAAGGTCGCACCCATTAAGACTCGCCTCTCAATCCCGAAATTGGAGTTGTCAGCCGCGACTCTTTTATCTCAGCTCATGACTCGAGTGTCAGCCCAACTGTCAGCTCATATAGCCATTCAAAGACACACATGCTGGTCAGATAGCACAATAGTGTTGGCATGGCTCAATTCCCCACCTCACCGATTACAGACTTTCGAGGCCAATCGAGTGGCTAAGATCACAGCTACTTCAACTAGCAATACGTGGAGGCATGTGCCCACGAACCTCAACCCTGCTGACTGTGCAAGCAGAGGCATGTCTACCCAGTCTCTCTCACTTCATGACCTTTGGTGGTCACCCAGTTGGCTCAAAGAACCTACCTGCACTTGGCCCAAGTTGCCACCCGCTCTAGGCCATCATGCTCTCCCAGGCCTTAAGCCCAAAAAGGTACCAGCACACATAGCAGTCCCAGATATCGATCTGGACTTGCTCACTCGCTACAGCTCACTTGACAAGCTCGTTGGAGTGACGGCTTTTATTCAAAGGTTCATATTCAATTGTCGGCACAGCCCAGATGCACGGCGCTCTGGTCCGTTGACAGCTAATGGACGCAGGGATGCTCTGTTGCACTGGGTCCGCTCTGTTCAGCACAATGAGTTTGCTGAAGACATTAATCGTATCCAGACTGATAAGGTTTGTCCCGTTCGGCTCCAGCGCCTCTCGCCCTTCATAAAGGACGGCCTCTTGAGAGTCGGTGGTCGTCTCTCTCACGCGTCAATTAGGTATGACGCTCAACACCCACTCATTCTACCCAGCTCAAGTCCGCTCGTAGATCTCATTATAGACCACTATCACAAAATACACTGCCACCCTGGAGCTGACACATTACACGCCATATTACGCCAGCAGTACTGGATTCTGTCCGCTCGTCGTATTATTAGACACCGCGTGTTTAAATGTATTAGATGTTTCCGGTGCCGCGCTCAGCCCAAGGCTCCGCTCATGGCTGATCTCCCAGTAGACAGAGTTACTCCTCAGCCAGTTTATAGTCACGTCACGACGGACTTTGCTGGCCACTTCTTCGTTAAATCCAGCACGTTGCGGAACGCAAAACTCATAAAGGCGTATTTTTGTATTTTCGTTTGCCTCGCAACAAAGGCGGTTCATTTGGAACCAGTTTCTGCACTCACAACGGAAGCGTTCTTTGCGGCATTGCAACGTTTTATCTCACGTCGCGGTACTCCAGTTCTCATTCGCTCAGACTGCGGCACAAACTATGTAGGTGCTAGGAATCAGCTCATTGAAGTTCAGAACTTCCTTAGGTCAAACAATGATGCAATCACTCACAAGCTCGCGAATCAGCACATAACTTGGTTACTGAACCCGCCTAAAGGGCCTTGGTTCGGCGCTCTGCACGAAATAAACGTAAAATCCACCAAGCAACTACTTTATCGCGTGATAGGTGAACAGCACCTCACTTTTGAGGAATTCTCTACCCTTTTGGCTCGAATTGAGGCTGTACTCAACTCAAGACCCCTCTGCCCAATTTCATCCGACCCTACGGACTTTGAACCTCTCACGGCCGGACATTTCATTATTGGTCGTCCGCTCACCGCTCTACCTGAGCAGTCTTTTGATGACAGACCCATATCTGCTCTTAAACGCTTTCAACTCATTCAAGCGCTCTCTCAGCGCTTTTGGACTCTATGGTCCAGATCCTACCTCCATACCCTGCAAACCCGCTCCAAATGGCTCTCCCCTTCTTCCCCTCCTCAAGTAGGTGAACTGGTCCTCATCAAAGAGGATGACCTGCCTCCGCTCCAATGGAAGTTGGGGAGAATTCTCCGCACGATACCTGGCAAGGATGGAGTGATCCGAGTTGTGGATCTGGACACAGCCCATGGAAATCTGCGACGACCTGTGTTCAAGATAGCCAGGTTGCCGTTGGATTCAGCTCAAGAGGAGTCGCAGCCCCGGCCCCCCCAGGATGTTCACGCCACCAGCGTGACGTTCGCGCATGCGCATGACTAATTTCGCGGCGCAGCGCTGGCGCCACCTGACAGCGCCAGCGACTGGTACGCCGGCGGTTCGCTCGCTCTCTTCCGCACGGGACATCGTCCGAACCACACGTGTGTACACACTCGCGCCGCCAACACGCCGAAATCTCGCGTATCCTGTGTTCCTACCAGTGTTGTGTTCATACCAGTGCTGTGTTTATTACTCCACCAACCAAGATATACTGTTCATCCCTGTCCAAGATCAGCCCTGTCATCATCAGCCCGACAAGGAGTACACCACGCGGCACATTGTCAGCCCATCCACAGACATCCAAAACAGGTCAGTGCACCCACAATTCTCCAGTGTCAATCCTCAAATCCCATCAGCTCTGCATTCCTGTAACCTCGCGGTTACACCACTTACCCCTAAAGAGTGTACCAGAATTCTGGCAATGCTTGAAGTCGGGCGCAGTCATACAGCGAGAACTGTGTACTTTATATTCTCTGGTGTAGGTGTGTCGCTATCAACCGTTCAAAGAGTGCTCCAGCGATTTGAAGAGACTGGATCCAATATTTGTAGACCAGGAACAGACTGGATCCAATATTTGTAGACCAGGAACAGACTGGACCCAATATTTGTAGACCAGGAACAGACTGGATCCAATATTTGTAGACCAGGAACAGACTGGATCCAATATTTGTAGACCAGGAACATACTGGATCCAATATTTGTATACCAGGAACAGACTGGATCCAATATTTGTATACCAGGAACATACTGGATCCAATATTTGTAGACCAGGAACAGACTGGATCCTATATTTGTATACCAGGAACATACTGGATCCAATATTTGTAGACCAGGAACAGACTGGATCCTATATTTGTATACCAGGAACATACTGGATCCAATATTTGTATACCAGGAACAGACTGGATCCTATATTTGTATACCAGGAACATACTGGATCCAATATTTGTATACCAGGAACAGACTGGATCCAATATCCGTAGACCAGGAACAAGCCGAACAAGGTACACAACAGCGCGGGAGGATCGCTATATGGCTTCAAACGGCTGCTGAAGTCAAAAATCACCTTCTACGTGCTGGCTGGTAAAGCAATCCTAGCTCGTGTACAGTGCCTCGGCGTCTTGTTGAAGCAAATTTGAAGCCATTTAGACCCGTAAATGGTCCAAAACTCGAAAGGCAGCATCGACATTAAAGGCTGAGTTACGCAAGAGAATACATAAATTGGACTCTGGATGACTGGTCAAGACTAATGTTTTCGGACGAGTCGAGGTGATATACTCGCACGATGGGAGGCAAAGAGTCTACAGAAGACCAGGAGAGCGCTATAACCAAGCTTGCAATGAAGAGAAAGTGCCATACGGCGGAGGCTCCATACACGTGTGGGCTGGAATTTCTTCCGAAAGCAGTACGTTGGCCCATTTTTAGTAAACATGGGCGACATTTATGGCTCGGAACCCTCACGGCGCACTTGACCGATATTTTTAAAATGAGTCGATCATATTAATATGTCACGTGAAGACAATATCAATTGATGGTCGTAGGTCATTGTGTGCAACTGAACATAATTAGACATTGGGACACTCGTGCTTGTTGACAAAACGAACGAAGTGAGTTGTATTACAGTTGCACAAGATACTATTATTATAAAGTATTGTGTGCAACTGAACATAATTAGACATTGGGACACTCGTGCTTGTTGACGAAACGAACGAAGTGAGTTGTATTACAGTTGCACAAGATACTATTATTATAAAGTATTGTGTGCAACTGAACATAATTAGACATTGGGACACTCGTGCTTGTTGACAAAACGAACGAAGTGAGTTGTATTACAGTTGCACAAGATACTATTATTAAACTTAAAATAAATATTTTGTATTTGGCTATTTTTGCTTTTCATTTAATTTGATCTTTGATTATTTAATTTGATAGGTACTAGTAAACACAAGAAAAATCACAATTAAGGTATTTTCGATATATATTTCTGCCCACTTTGAGGTCAACATTTGTCGAAATTAAACTTAGTATTTTAAGAAAAGCCATTAAAAAAATTAAAAGAACATTGATTTTCGGCTCTTTGTGAAACTTGCAAACTTGGACAATGTATGGAGAATTTCATCTACAAAATCCTTGATGATGGTACAATTACGCAAAATATCAAAATACCAATAACTAGTTATATTATTTATTAATATGCTTCGACACACGTCAACTTGATTGCCAAATATTATTATTGTTTTAAAACAATAGAAATACGTTAATTGTCACTTTTGAAAATTTAGAATTTTACAGCTTTAACAAGAAGATCATAGTTACATTATTAAACAATAAATAGGTACATAATAACAATAATTATTATCATTAGGTCATATTAGCTTCAGATTAGAGATAAAAATGAAATCATATAGGAAGGGTTTAATACTAAGTATATACATTGAAAAGCACTGCACTAGTTGACCTGGGGATGCCACGGGTCTGAATCAAAGTTCCCATTATACCCCCAGGGGTGTCATCCAGGGGTGTCACGGGTCCGGAAAGCAAAACCATAACTGATCAGTGTTCATCATTCATCACATCATATACAACCTTATACAACAAAAACTATTTAGGTACCTACAGCCTGTGCTACAGAGCCATCTCTGACACAAATGGGACATCAATGAATGGCGACATCTAGCGACAAGTTGCGATACCTCTTGAGTTGTTCACCCACACTAAGGAACAGGGATACATACACAAGCAGTTTGCTTAACTGTCTATCAGAGAGCGCTGCTTTCATTGTCGAAATATTCTTTCCTTATTCAACAGAAGATGGATGTTTTCAGCATTCTGTTTGCCGTGCTAACTGTTAACAACAGTAACTTGGGCTTTTGGTGAAATGGGTATAAAATTATTGTGTGTTTGTTTTGTAATCTACATCTACATGGAGCACATTGAGTATTGGAACAATACCTTTGCAATTTTTTGATAATTTTTTGCCGGAGCACAATGACGATGTTTGAGCAAAAAGTTGGTTGGGTTAAGTTTTTTAGGATTCCGTAGTACCTGTACAGGGAACTGTTCAAAAATTGTTATTTTGTAATACTTTAGCGTAAGCATTTTATAGTTTACTTATTTTGCAAACAATCATCATAACATCAGTGAAATATACGCATTGCACATTAGCGGTTGTTTTCTTCATAAAAACGCCGCTCTTTATTAATTCAATCATATATACAACTGTAGAGAGAAATCCCTACTTTATGGTCCTTCAAAACTACTGTGACTTGGTGTTTGCTGTTTGCTCTTAGTGTCTTAGCAATTGGTTAGCTGGTCTCCCACAAGCGGGTCTCCCCAGTCAATTAAGAAGGTGCTTGAATCACACGAAAGGGCTGCGGTGGCGCTCTGTCGTACAGTGAGTTACAGTGATCTGCGTTCGACAGGTGGTTCACTAGCATCTATAGGCATCTGCAGTCCAAAGCATCATTCACTCCAGCATTCTTCAGGTAGCCACAGCATTCAGTTAGCCTACCTGAACATTCAATCAAAACAAACTACGTTAAGTCAGTCTGGCTTCACTCCAGCATTCATTGGGTAGCCGCAGGATACAGCTGAGTCATCAAACCATTATACACCAATCAAAACATCATCTTCGCAGCAAGCTCAAGTCAGTCACTCAGTTATCTTGGCAGATGTATTATTCAATCGTCAAGGTGAAATTCTCCGAGAGATTGAGAGCATCAACACCAATTTCAAGAAGGACATTGCTGCGAGAAAAATCACAGAATACCTCATCAAGCGGGTGGACACACTGGATCTCATCAAGCGGGTGGACACACTGGATCTCATCAAGCGGGTGGACACACTGGATCTCATCAAGCGGGTGGACACACTGGATCTCATCAAGCGGGTGGACACACTGGATCTCATCAAGCGGGTGGACACACTGGATCTCATCAAGCGGGTGGACACACTGGATCTCATCAAGCGGGTGGACACACTGGATCTCATCAAGCGGGTGGACACACTGGATCTCATCAAGCGGGTGGACACACTGGATCTCATCAAGCGGGTGGACACACTGGATCTCATCAAGCGGGTGGACACACTGGATCTCATCAAGCGGGTGGACACACTGGATCTTCTGTGGAGAGAATTTGACCTCAATAACACTAAACGTACGAAGACAAAACCTGCGACTACTTTTCCCGCAACATCTATGAAGAGTTGAAAAGTTTATGTGAAAAAAAACCAGCCAAGTGCGAGTCAGACTCCTGTAATATTTTACGTAAACACATATTAAAATGATCTTTTTCATATTTTTCGGTCCACCAGTTTTGGAGATAACATACAATTTTTATGGTTTTTCAAGGATTTCTCGAAATAGATGCAATTAAATATAGCCACACTGAATATTTTTACAACCACCTTTTTATGACCTATAATTTGATACCCACATTGTATTTTTAAAAAATATTTTTTTTATTTGTTTTACTTCTTTTTTCATTTGTGCCCAATTGTTTTTTATCAATATAATTTTCCTGTTATTGCCCAGTTATAATCTATAAACGACATTTTTTTCATATTTTTCGGTCAACCAGTTTCGGATATAAAGGAGGGGGGGACATACATATTTTTGTGATTTTTTAAAGATTTCTCGAAATCAGTGAGAGTGAATATAGTAAAAGTTTATATTTTTAAAATAAATTTTAATTATTTACAATTTAATACCAAAATTATATTTTTAGGATAATATTTTTATTTTTCCCACTTTTGTTTTGGAAATATTTTGAACAATTTCAATTTTTTCATATTTTTTTTTACAAAACATCATTGTGACAATTACACCGTGATATGTGGGCAATATTATGCTATTTTGTGCCAAATTTCATATTTTTATCTTTAACGGTGCTAACAAAGTGAAACAATTCAATCAAATCAATTTTAGGCTTTCATTTAGACGGTTAATATGAAATGGTGTATATCCTTGATTTTTTCACAAACATCGCGTTAAAGACTAGAAAAATATTTGAATAATAGGTTTTCGCCCTAAACTCGAGTACTTTTACGAGGCTTCGTTAAGTGACTTATGAACATTTAACAAGCAAAGTAAGCACATAGATTAGGTTAGGTTTTTTTTTCTTTTTTTTGGTTAAAATCAACTTTTCTGAATAGGTTAGGTTAGGTTTTTTTTTATAAATGAAAGATTTTGCTATGGGATAAGATGTCCCATACCATTTTTTTTTGTTGTTAATTTTTTTTATTTTAGCAGGTTATTTAGGTAAGGTTAGGTTAGGTTAGTTTTTTTTTTATGAGAGCGTCTCTCTGCTCTCCATCTGCAAAGATCTCCGGCAGCTTAACATGGTGTTTAACTCCACTTCCAAGTTTGCCCTCCACAGACCGCACCTCGGGCAATCAAAGATTATGTGCCATATTGTTTCCTCCACCTCAGGATCAGATACGCAAGCAGGTTAGGTTAGGTAAGGTTTTTTTTTTTTTTTTTTATAAATGAAAGATTTTGCTATGGGATAAGATCTCCCATGCCATTTTTTTGTTGCTGTTTGTTTTTTGTGTTTATTTTATTAATTTTCGCTCCTTAAAACTATAAGATACATGCTTCTACCGTAAACAAAGACCCTTATATATACATATATAAAACTTAAGAACTACGTATAAAGATATCTATATACTTTTTTTTTATTTTTTTATCTTATTATTTATTGAGTTATTAATATTATTATTATTATTATTTTTTTTTTTTAAACATGTTTAATATTAAGAGATAATTGAGAGGTTATATACCAGAAAGCTCAGAAGTATTTTTGGTTGACGCTAAACCATCCGCTGCTCAGGCGCCCGTGTGTCACGTGCGCCGCTCTTTAGCATCGCGTCAGCAACAGCCATGTCACTGTTTCGCATAGCCATTTTTAAGTTATATTCTCGGATTTTACCGGTCTCCGCTGACAGGGCGTTCAAGATGATGTGAACTATGGCGTCATTTTCGCGGCGAACTGTGTAGTACACACAGCTGCCGGTGTGTCTGGAAACCGCCACGACCACGTGATTGACGCTGCTGTGCAGCTGCAGGTTCTTTTTTGCAGTTCTTACGATAACCACTCTCTCCCACGTTAGTCCCTGAGCTTCATGGATTGTGTGGAGACGCGATCCTTGTTGCTTCCCGAACCCTAGACCTTTAAGGAGCTCCTTCTCGGCTTGGGTGTGGACAAGGTAGGGCGTGTTTGGCTCGTCTTTTGGGAGTCGCGTCTCTTCGTATGTTTCCAGTGTCAGGGACCGTGCTTGAGCCTTGGATGAGTATATGCCGCTGTAGATCTCCCTTAGGGCATATGCTACATCCATGGGGTTTCGATGTGTGCACAGCAGTTGTTTTGTGATGTTTCCGTACGAGCTAGGAGTTTTGTACTTCATCGGGAAGAGGTTTTCTCTGTAGATGAAAGGTACTTGGTTCCGGTCACCCAGGAGAAGAGCCTTGCTGGCGCCGGTTATTCTTATCGCTAACACTATGGCTCCAAAATGGCTCATGAGAGCTTCATCGATTATCAATCGACCGCAGCTCTCGCCCTCGCCTAAGCCGTTAGCCAGTAGCGACGCCATTGACGGCACCTAGATTAGGTTAAGTTTTTTTTTTTTTTAGATTATGTTAGGTTAGGTTAGGTTAGGTTAGGTTAGGTTAGATTAGGTTTTTTTTTTTTTTTTTATTTTTTTATTAATCAACTTTCTGATTTACTAGGCACTCCTCTGACGTGAGTAGTCAGAGGCCTTTGTTATTTAATTTTAATTGTGTGACCCGTTTTAAGGGGATTTTTGGGGAGGGTCCTCCGTCTTAAATAATTTTAGGGTTACATCAAAACTTAAATAAATTACTAAATAAGCAATTCGGTTCTTTTTTCTTTTTGATATTTTTTTTTTTTTTTTTTTTTTTCATTTTTGTGTTTCCTTTTTCTTTTTTTATTCATTTTTATTTTTATAACTGTATATATATTTTTTTTTATGTTTATATATATATTTTTTTTTTGTTATCTTATTTTTTTTACATATTTTTATTTGTTAACTTTACACATATATTCATATTCATATACTTATATTAACTATACTTATATTAACATGGACTGAGGAGCCTCCCCGAGACTATTTTTCTTATCTACATAACAGTTTTCTAATTTTAACATTAAATCAATTAAATAATACAAAATAATTTAATAATATCAATTCAATTTAGACATAAAAATATATAAATTCAATTAATTCAATTCGTATTACAATTTCAAATAACAATAATTAAAACAATTTTTATTAATACTAATACATAAAATCTTAAATCCTATTTATTTCTTTTGGACGCACATCTTACTACCGCATCTAAAAATTTTAGGAGAGCATCCCTCTGCTCTCCATCTGCTATTATCTCCGGCAGCTTTTCTTTCTTAAATGTAGTGTCAATTACCATCTCCAGGTTAGCCCTCCACAAACCGAACCTCGGACAATCGAAAATTATGTGCCATATCGTTTCCTCCACCTCAGGGTCACATACGCAAGCAGGACTGTCCTTCAGTTTGAATCTGTGCAGGTACGACGCAAAACCTCCATGCCCTGTGAGGGCTTGTACGATCGGGGGAGTTAACTTGACCTTCCTTATGATGCTATGTGCTAGAGCCACATCTGGTAGGAAGGCCTTTGTAACTCCCCCCGTACTTGTGGAGTCGTACCTGCACTGCCACTTCAGGACAGTCCCCTCCCGTATGGTCCTTTTGATATAGGAGGTGGGGATGGCATCATAATCGGCCGAGGACTTTTTGCGGAGGGCAGCGTCTTTAGCCAGCTCGTCCGCGCGTTCGTTTCCAGGCGTACCGACGTGTGCCCTCAGCCAGAACAGTCTCACGTCACGGCCCTCCTGCCGGATGTCATGCACGCATCGCTCAATGCTGTGTGCCAGGGGGTGTAATACCTCCTGGCTTCGGAGCAGGTCCAACGATGATCTGGAGTCGCTCAGAATGTTTACGAGCGGCTCCTTTCCGTTCCTGACCTGCTCCACAGCCCTGAGCAACGCGTACATTTCCGACTGAAAGACCGTGCAGTAAGACTCGAGGCGGAACTTCGAGTACTTGGTCTCCCTACCGTCCTTCCACCACGTGAGTGCCGCTCCGACCTTGCCCTGTATTTTACTACCATCGGTGTAAATACAGGGCCCCGTGATATTATGAGCGGCAACTGTGGAAGGTGTGAGATCGTCCAGGCACTCGAAGTCTGCGTACAGCACAATCGGCTCTATCACCGACACGTATATCGTCCTGATGATCTCCTGGCTCAAACCCCAACTCACCCTTGCCGCGCACGCCAGCTGCTTGTAGATGTCAGTGACTTTTCTACAAACAGCCGATACGTGCGCATTAAAAGTGAGTTTGTTATCTATGATAACACCTAGCAGGCGGATTTCCTGCACGAGCGGCAAAAACACTCCAGCCATGCTTATGACTGGGGGCTCAAATTTTAGCTTGCGCGTAAGAACCATCGCAAAAGTTTTTTGCGCCGCGAAGTTAAGCTTATTTTTGAGCCCCCAGTCCCGCACTTTCTGGAGGGCCGCGTTGGCTCTCGCCTGCAGGGGGCCCGTGGTGAACTCGGAGAACACCAGGACAACATCGTCTGCGTAGGCCTGACAGTACACCCCTTCCTGCTCAAGGAGTGTGAGCAGGGGGTTGAGAATCAGGTTCCAGAATAGGGGGCCCGCAATCGATCCCTGGACACAACCCTTGCTGGTTCCTTTTTCCCAACTTTCCACTCGCATAGTTGACCCTGACCTGACGGTCCTCCAGGTACGAGGATACCAGTCCGTAAATATTTGCAGGGCATTTGTGTGCGAGGAGTTGGACTTTCAGAGCCGGCCACCAAGCATTGTCGAAGGCCCCCTCTATGTCCAGCGAGACCATAAGTACGATCTTCTTGTTTTTTATTTCAGATCGTACGTGTCCCACCAGATCATAGAGGGAGTCCTCAGTGCTTTTTTGTGGCACGAAACCGTATTGACTGCTGCTGAGTGAAGGTAGTATATGCCATCTTATTCGGGTTACCAGGAGTTTTTCCACAATTTTGCCCATAACAGGTAGAAGTCCAATCGGCCGATGTGCCCTCGGGTCCGAGTAGTCCTCCTTCGCGGGCTTTCTGAGTATGCATACGTAAGCTAACTTCCATCTAACCGGAAAATGGCCCAAAGCCAGGCATTTATTTGCGATGGCCAGGAACACTTCCCGGTCGCAACGGATTGCCCGCTCACATATGTCCGCGGTCCACCCATCCGGGCCTGGAGCCTTCTTAGGGTTGAGGGTTCTCAACACCGCTTCAAGCTCCGCTCCGGTAAAAGGTGGATCATCGGTACTCAGTTGGTCCTGAAGTTCGAGGACTGAACTCTCCGATATCGCACGTATCTGGCGCTGGTCTGCGGACTCGGCGTCCACAGGGTCATCCGGGAAGAACGTGAGAGCCAGTCTCTCTGCCGACTCTTTCGGACTTAACGTTCCGTTTTGGTCGCACAGAAGTTGGTCCTCTCTTCTTTTTACAGTTCTTCGGATTACCCTGTTAGGTTAGGTTAGGTTTTTTTTTTTTTTTTTTTTTTTTTTTTAATAAAACGCAAGTGCTATGGACATTGATCGCCATACCTTTTTTAGTCATGTTTAATTTGTTTAATTTGTTCTTTACTTCTCCTTTTCGCTCCTTACATAAAATATATTACTTTTTAGGTGATATAAATTTTTCTCGTTGCTCCATGGTTTCGACCGAGTGGCCGGTGAATGTTAGAACTACGTCGTCCGCGAAAGCCTGCGCATGTACTCCTTCCTGTGCCAGCTTGGCCAACAGCGGATCGAGTATGATGTTCCAAAAAGCTGGTCCTCCGATGGATCCTTGGACGCAACCCTTTGTAGTATCCCTCTCGCTTGTTGCTCTGGCATAGTTGACCACTATTTTTCGGTCTTGTAGATAGGAGCACACCATCGCGTATATGTTTCGCGGACACTTCCTTGTGGCTAGTTGGTGCTTCAAAGCCGGCCACCATGCGTTATCGAAGGCTCCCTCTATGTCCAGCGAGATCATGAGAACTATATTTTTACTTTCAAGTTCTGATCTTGTGTGCTTAAGAAGGTCATAGAGGGCGTCCTCGGTCCCGCGTTGTGGCGTAAACCCATACTGGTTGTGGTTAAGTGTGGGCTGCACGTGCCATTGCAGCCTATTAACCAAGAGTTTCTCGACGATTTTCCCGATTACTGGCAGAAGTCCAATGGGTCTGTATGACTTGGGATGTGTGTAGTCATCTTTGCCCTGTTTCCCGAGGATGATTACGTGCGCCATTTTCCACTGAGTAGGGAAATATGCAAGCCCTAGGCATTTGTTAGCCAGAGCCATGAATACCTCCCTCCCCGCTTCGATGGCCATCGTGCATATGTCCGCGGTAAGCCCGTCCGGTCCCGGTGCCTTTTTTGGATTAATGTCGTGGAGGACTGAATCCAATTCGGCTTCCGTGAACGGTGGGTCGTCTTCCGACAGATCTTGGATATCCTCGGGGTTGGAGTCCGTCAGCTCTCGGAGATGTTTGTGGAAGGGTTGGTCGGTCAATGCAGAGTCGTCAGGGTAGAACGTGCTGGCCAGGAGATCGGCCGATGCCTCGGGACTGAGTGTCTCGCCCTTCTCGTTCCTCAGAAGCGGGTCTTCTCGCCTCTTAGTTGTTCGCCTTATTACTCTGTATATCCCATCCCACATGCTCTCCTTTTCCTGCGTCGAGCAGAACTCTTTCCAGCTTTGGGTTTGGGCTTCACTAGCCTTTTTTTCGTAGTCCAGCTTGGCGGTGAGGTACTCTCCAACCACGTGTTCCCGTCTAGTGGGTGCAGCATTACGGATCCTTCGCCTCCTTCGATTAACCTCTCTTTTCAGATCAGCGAGGTCTTTGGACCACCAGGGGGGTGCTACCTTGCCTTTGTAGGCGCCTAGTTTGGGAATTGCTTTGTCGCATGCCTTTTGAATGGCGTTGGTGTATGCGACAAGCATTTCATCCAGTTCCTCGACACTCGAGATGGAGTTGATGTTGTCCAGGGAGATGTTACTCTCGGCTAAGCCAGACTTCACGTGGAGTTGGAATTCTCGCCAGTTTGCCTTCTTGACGTTAAACCTGCGAGTGGTAGTGGGTTCTAGAGCCACTAACTCTCTGTCCAGTCGCAAGGCGAAGGTAATGGCATTGTGGTCTGACGTTGTCATACCACGGTCCACTCTCCAGTTTTCAATCCTGCCTAGCAGAGATTGACTACACGCAGTAACATCCACTATACTGCTGTATAGTCTACCTCCCCTGTATGTCTCAAACGTGGGGGTTTCCCCCCTGTTGAGAACATGGAACTCCATCTCGTCGAGGAAGGCGCTGTAGGCTATTCCCCTGGGGTCGTCGTGCTTGCTACCCCACCAGAGGCTCCACGCGTTTACGTCCCCGCCTATGAGAATGTTGCTGGTGTTGAGCTTTTTGCATTTTTGTTCAACACTCTGCAAGTTCACATTGATGTCTTGATCCCCCTCGAAGTACACCGATAGCACTGCTAGCTGGAGGCTGCCCGCCACCAGGGTCACCGCTGCCTCAGTCTCGGTCACCAACTGTGGGTCGTGAATTACCCTCAGTTGGTCTCCGAAAATGATGACAGCAGCTTTAACTGGTTTTGTGCGATTAAGGGTGCACTGAATGACTTGTGCGCCGGGGTAGGTGCTCATATTGCCACTACGTCCCACATAGGGTTCCTGTACCAGGGCAATAGAGACCCCGCGTCCCTTGGCTGCCTGTATCAGCTCCTGCGTCGCCAGTTTGTTGCGCTGCAGGTTAGCCTGAATTACTAGCAGTTTGCTATGGGAAGCACTCGGGGGGGAAGAGGTGAGGGTGGTATCGTTGCCCTTAGCAGTAGCTCACACGCGAGCGAGCTATGGCGTCCATCTTTTGTTTTTCTGGACACTCATTGTCGTATGCTGCGTGCGCTTTTGATGTTGGGGTGTGGGCCTGTTCACAGTTTTTGCATTTCGGGAGAGCATTCTCCTTCCTGCTGCGACATTTCTCCCAGGAGTGATTTCCCCCGCAGAATCCGCAGAGGTCCTCCTTCTCCCGGCAGAGGCTTTTTGTGTGGCCGTATCCCCAGCACCTGGAGCACTGGATTAGGGGCGACTGATCCTCGACGGGGCTCCGTGAGAGGCCGATGTAGACTTTTTTAGCCTCCATCAGCCTCCCATAAAGCGCCGCCGACACCTCGAAAACTATATGAGCTAGCAGGGGGTTTCTCGCTTTCTTTCTGTATTTGACTCTGACGAGATTGTCGTCTTTCTCCAGGCCCATGAACAATTGTTTATTTTGAGCCCGGAATTGCTGCGTAATCTCGTCATCCTTCTGATAGGTGAGGACATTTTTCACTATTACTAAGGGATTATTCACGCGAGGCTCCTCCACTTTCAGGGTGTTGTTATTTTTAACTCTTGTCCTTACCAGGGCCAGGTCTTCTTTAGACCCACAAGTAAGGACAACCTTTTGGTTTCTCGCCTTTCTGACCCGATCCACCCGTGCACCGGTTTTTCCCATGTCCAGCGCACCGATTATCGTCTTGATGACATTTTCTCCGGTCTTTGTGGCGTCCGTCGAGGAGACGATAATGCTGTGGTTCGGTCTTGGTGAAGGCGGTGTGGCTGGCTGTCTCTCCGGCTTGCGCTTCCGCTGCACTACGGTCCACCCGCTCGCCTCAGCAATCTCGGTCTCTAAGCTGAGTTGCGGCGGGGGTGTGCGCATTCTTTGTTCGCGCATAGTTTTGAGCTCCGAAGAGACTGCCTCAAGCCTTTCGGTGAGCGGCTGGAGGTGCTCTGTGAGTTCCGAATTTGTGGGGTTCGCTTCGTTGGTGGTGATTGCCTCGCGTAATGTGTTTTTTATGTAAGTGTCGAGTTGTGTCAGCGTTTCCCTCACATCCTTTACCTCCTGCTCTAAGCGGTCGGTCTGTGGTTGTGAGGGTTCCGTGATTGGAGTTGTATCCGCCCGGATTGCCATCCGTTCGTGCAGCTCTGTTGTCCTTTGGGAGAGAGTAGTTGTTTCTCTCCTCATTGAGTCTAGTTGTCTGGAGAGCTGCTCTATACTGGTGGAGAGTTTGTTGTAATCTCCTCTGAGAGAGCTCTCCGGACAACCGGACCCTTCAACTGACAACTGGGCTAACTGGTTCGATAAGCCCTGCACAGCTTGGTCGATGGCGGCCAGGCGGTCCCTAGCTTCCCCTATTTGTCCGTATGGATCCCGCGTTTCATACGCTAGCCATTCTCTCACTGCCTTTGTTTCCCGGAGACCCTGTCCTACTTCCTCCATTGTTTTTTGGAGGTTGATGGTGAGGTTGTTGGTCACCTCTGTGAGCTGTCTAGTGTGGGCACGCTCCACTCTGACGAGTTCCAGAGCGTGCCGGCTTCTTTCCTTCTCCAGGTTGGATTTGTGCCGTGATCTGGAGTCGGAAAGAGACAGCACCGTCTCGTACAGGGTCTGCAGGGATAAAATGGCCGTGGTTTTGAGCTCCGTCTTCAGGTTCCTTGCGGCCTCTAGAGCCTCTTTACCTTTGAGGAGCATGTCAGTGGCTAACTTGTTCGCAGCGTCCATTCGGACCCCACTCCTGAGGTCCCTGTTTGTGGTGGCTACAAAGCTATCCCTTCGGTCAATCGACTCCGACAAAGAGTCTTCGTCCGAGTCGACTGGCCAAGGTGGTGATAGTGCGGCGTGGAAGGTGTCAGGGGCCGATGCAGCCACCCTGTGCTCCGAAGCTGATGAGACCGACTCCCCGTCGGAACCGGACTTGAGGCTATTTCTGAGGAGTCTTTCCCGGAGCGGACGTTGTGGCCGCAGAGGGGGCACCCCAGTCGTAGATGACTTGGCGACTGAGGTTCTGGGGTTTTTCGGGATGTTGGACATATTGATGGGGATTTTATTTACTTAGAATAAGATGAGTATCAACTTAACTTAATATTAATTAAAATAAATATTTAAAACTATACTAAAAATTACCAACTAACTACAAATAAGGGTCTTGCCGTAGATGTTGATGGCTTCCGGATGCTGGTTTTGTTGCTTCACGGATTATTTGTGCGAGTAAACTGCTTGATGTGCCTGCGTAGTTGTTGTGCTCGACTATTTGTGTGAGGTACACTCTAAGGGGGGAAGATAGAAGTGGCGGATAGTTTTTCCGATCTAATGGCCAAGGGAAGCAAGGAATCAGTGATCCGTGGGAGCCAGTTTGTAGCTGAGGCTCTTCCGGTTAATTTGAGCCCAAGCTCGATATTGTCAGGCCAAGGGGGACAAAGTTAGCCGCCGGGGTGTGGAGGTAAGAGGGTGGGGGGAGTATAAAAAGGTTTTTTGGATCTATCACCCCAACCGGCAGGGCTATCAAAATTCTGACAGAGCCAAAGTACTCCTTTTGCTCTCCCGAGAAGTTTGAGCCCAAACTCGGGGGGTCTAGCGGGGCAAGACGGGCCCTTGCGGGGGTGAGGTCGAGGGAGAGGGGAGGGGGGGGGGGGTTTGGGGGTTTGGGGGTTGGGGAAGGGGGAGTTGGGACTGGGGACGGAGAAGTCGGGATCTGTGAAGGGGGAGTTGGGTTTGGGGAGGGGAGTCGGGGTAGGGGTAGGGGGAGCTAGTATTGGGTTAGGGGAGTGTTGATGGTTGGGTTGGAGGTCGGGGGAAGGGTAGGAATCAAGAGCCGACGATTGGCAGGGGGTCCGTCTTGCCCCACTTGATAATGGGGGGGGGGGTGAAACCTGAGAGGGGTAGGCGCGGCGTACGTCAGGTGGTGGGCGGGGATCAATGTGATCCGCGCGGCGGGTGACCAAGTTTTGGAGGGGGGGCGCAAATTTGGGGGGGTCCAAAAATTTGGGGGAGGGGGATGTTTTGGGCCTGTGCGGAAAGGACTGGTCGTCCCGATATCAACAAGCCCAAGCTCGGGGGGAATAGGACAAGGGGTTCAGGAGTTCCCTAGGTGTACCTCTGGTCTCCGAGTGTCCTCAGGAAACTGCTCCTCATCAGCTAGACGAAGTCCTCAGGTGGGCAGAGGTGTCTTCAGCGATGGCTGTCTGGCTGGTACGTCACTAACACGCGCCAAGCCCGGCACGTGTAACCTAGATAACTAGGTCAGAGCGATTTGTATGGGAGCTTTGTTGGTAAATAACTCCTGTTCCTGACGACGGATCTCCGAAATTCCTTCAATTCCAGATAGAACTTAGCAAGAGCTACGCATTGAGATTTAACTCACTGTTTTAGGTGCTTCTTGCGCCGGCTTATGCTGCTCCAAAGTTGAAGGTCTCCAGAGTCAGATCCCGTTGGCCGATTTTGTTGCCAACACAAATCCTGGTGAGTCGTACACTTAACTATCACTGCACAACACTTAAACTTTGATATTTAAGTTTTTTCTATTTTTAATGACTTTTTGTGTGGAGCGACGAGGTGTATTTTACGGAGTTTCGAGCAGTACTGGGTTAGGTTTTTTTTTTTTTTTTTTTAATTAATGACCCCACCAATTGTGGGGTCCGACTTAAGGTCCACGAATATTAATTTTCGTGACTTTGTCACTCTTTTATAATAAAAGTCGTGACCCAGATTACTGGGCTAAAGAGGATGGGAAGGGTCCTCCGTCTTACATCCATATATCATCCATACATCTCAAGATTAGATTTGGGTTCTTACTTTTTTTTTTTTTTTTTTGTTTTCATCATTTCTTATTTTTTTTTTTTTTCTTTTTTTATATTTTATTTCTCTTTTTTTTTTTTTTATTGTATATATACTTTTTTCTTTCTTTTCTTTTTTTCTCATATTGATACTTATTTCTTTTATCTGTCTTAAAACTATTTTGACGGAGGAGCCTTCCTTAAAGGTCACATATTATATTTCATTCGTAATTAAATTAATCAAACTATAATTAAAAACATATACATTATTATCCAAGAAACATTTAAATAAAGTTGTAAAAATAAAATCAATTAGAACAAAAACAAAACATTAAAATCATAGTTGTAGTTACTTAGAAGAATTTGACAACTATCATATTCTATTTGTTGCGTACTGCCGCACATCTCATTACTTTTTCTAAAAAGGCCAACATTACTGCCCCGTCATCCTTATCCTGCAAGATGACTGGCAGGTTTGCTTTATTGAAGCTTTTATCGATTTGTACCTCCAGGTCAGCCCTCCACAAACCGAACCTCGGACAGTCGAACACGACGTGCCATATCGTCTCCTCCTGGTCGGGATCGCATACGCAGGCTGGACTATCCTTCAGCTTAAAGCGATGAAGGTACGATGCGAGCCCCCCATGCCCTGTTAGAGCTTGCACATGTGTGGGGTTAAGTTTGACCTTCCTTAGGACGCTGTGCGCTGCAGCAACGTCAGGAAGGAAGGCCTTTGTAACCCCACCCGTGCTAGAGGACTCGGACTCGGACTGGGTTAGGTTAGGTTAGGTTAGGTTTTTTTTTTTTTTTTTTTTTTTTTTTTTTTATTAATTCAATCAACTTTTCTGATTGGCAGGCTCTCCCCTGACATGGAAAGTCAGGGGCCTTTTTATTTTAAAAATTATTATTTGTGACCCGTTTATTTTTAGGTTTCTGTGGGTGGGGTCCTCCGTCATATTACACATCTAAAGGTTAAAAAAGGAACAAAATCGAATCTTCATATATTATTATTACTATTTTTTTTTTTTTTTTTTTTTGTTTTGTTTCTCTTTCTTTTCGTTTCTTTCCTCTTTTCAGTTTTTTTGTTTAACTTGTGCTGTTTTGTTACGTTTTTTTTTTTTTTTTTTTTTTTTTTTATTATTATAGTGTTTTTTTTTTTATATTTTTTTTTTTTTTTTTGCTATCACATTTCATCTTAACTAATATGAAATCTCATTACAATATTCTTAATAAATACTTAAAACTTGACGGAAGAGCCCTCCCGATCCTATAAAATTATTTGATAATACAAATTATTAAAATTTGGTAAATTCAATAAAATTATTAATTAAACTATAACTAAATAATTATAAAAATACAATTTTAAAAGAATACATTACATTAATTAAATATCAATAAAACTACAACTTAAAATATCTCTTCTCTATTTGTTTCTTTTGGCCGCACATCTTACGACCCTCTCCAAATATTTAAATAGAGGGTCTCGGTTTTTTGCGTCCACTATTATGTCCGGCAGCTTGTCTTTAGTAAAAACATTGTCTATTTCCATCTCCAGGTTAGCCCTCCACAGACCGAACCTCGGGCAATCAAAGATTATGTGCCATATTGTTTCCTCCACCTCAGGATCACAAACGCAAGCGGGACTGTCCTTCAGTTTAAATCTATGCAGGTACGACGCAAAACCTCCATGCACTGTTAGGGCTTGTACGATCGGGGGAGTTAATTTGACCTTCCTTATGACGTTGTGGGCTTTCGCCACGTCTGGAAGGAAGGCCTTTGTAACTCCCCCCGTACTTGTGGAGTCGTACCTACACTGCCACTTCAGGACAGTCCCCTCCCGTATGGTCCTTTTGATATAGGAGGTGGGGATGGCATCATAATCGGCCGAGGATTTTTTGTGGAGGGCAGCGTCTTTAGCCAGCTCGTCCGCGCGTTCGTTTCCAGGCGTACCGACGTGTGCCCTCAGCCAGAACAGTCTCACGTCACGGCCCCCCTGCCGGATGTCATGCACGCATCGCTCAATGCTGTGTGCCAGGGGGTGTAATACCTCCTGGCTTCGGAGCAGTTCCAACGATGATCTGGAGTCGCTCAGAATGTTTACGAGCGGCTCCTTTCCGCTCCTGACCTGCTCCACAGCCCTGAGCAACGCGTACATTTCCGACTGAAAGACCGTGCAGTAAGACTCGAGGCGGAACTTCGAGTACTTGGTCTCCCTACCGTCCTTCCACCACGTGAGTGCCGCTCCGACCTTGCCCTGTATTTTACTACCATCGGTGTAAATACAGGGCCCCGTGATATTATGAGCGGCAACTGTGGAAGGTGTGAGATCGTCCAGGCACTCGAAGTCTAAAACCTCTCGTTCCGCTGGATGCGACTTTATGTCGTATGGCACACGTCGTTCCGCCCTTCTATCGTCAGGTATCTGCGCTACGTTTTCTCCTCGCTTTGCCCTGTACAGACTAGCAGCCTCCTGGATCCTAAGATCGAGGGGGAGTGCATCTGCCAGCACTAGGGCCGATGATAGAGACACCGTGCGGTACGCCTTGCACATTTTCTGTGCAAATCCCCGTTGCAGAGACTCTAGCTGGTTAATAACCATCAGCTTTTCCGCAGCGGAGGCCCATGCGCTTGCCGCGTACAGCACGATCGGCTCTATCACCGACACGTATATCGTCCTGATGATCTCCTGGCTCAAACCCCAACTCACCCTTGCCGCGCACGCCAGCTGCTTGTAGATGTCTGTGACTTTTCTACAAACAGCCGATACGTGCGCATTAAAAGTGAGTTTGTTATCTATGATAACACCTAGCAGGCGGATTTCCTGCACGAGCGGCAAAAGCACTCCAGCCATGCTAATGACTGGGGGCTCAAATTTTAGCTTGCGCGTAAGAACCATCGCAAAAGTTTTTTGCGCCGCGAAGTTAAGCTTATTTTTGAGCCCCCAGTCCCGCACTTTCTGGAGGGCCGCGTTGGCTCTCGCCTGCAGGGGGGCCGTGGTGAACTCGGAGAACACCAAGACAACATCGTCTGCGTAGGCCTAACAGTACACCCCTTCCTGCTCAAGGAGTGTGAGCAGGGGGTTGAGAATCAGGTTCCAGAATAGGGGGCCCGCTATCGATCCCTGGACACAACCCTTGCTGGTTCCCTTTTCCCAACTTTCCCTCGCATAGTGGACCTTAACTCGTCGGTCCTCCAGGTATGAGGCCACTAGTCTGTAAATGTTCGCAGGGCATTTGTGTGCGAGGAGTTGGACTTTCAGAGCCGGCCACCAAGCATTGTCAAAGGCCCCCTCTATGTCCAGCGAGACCATAAGTACGATCTTCTTGTGTTTGATTTCAGATCGTACGTGTCCCACCAGATCATAGAGGGAATCCTCAGTGCTTTTTTGTGGCACAAAGCCATACTGCCTACTATTGAGTGAAGGTAGTATATGCCATCTTATTCGGGTTACCAGGAGTTTTTCCACAGTTTTGCCCATAACAGGTAGGAGTCCAATTGGCCGATGTGCCCTCGGGTCCGAGTAGTCCTCCTTCGCGGGCTTTCTGAGTATGCATACGTGAGCTGACTTCCATCTAACCGGAAAGTGGCCCAAGGCCAGGCATTTATTTGCGATGGCTAGGAACACTTCCCGGTCACAACGGATTGCCCGCTCGCATATGTCCGCGGTCCACCCATCCGGACCTGGAGCTTTCTTAGGGTTGAGAGATCTCAACACCGCTTCAAGCTCCGCTCCGGTAAAAGGTGCATCGTCGGTACTCAGTTGGTCCTGAAGTTCGAGGACTGAACTCTCCGATATCGCACGTATCTGGCGTTGGTCTGCGGACTCGGTGTCTACCGGATCATCCGGGAAGAACGTGAGAGCCAGTCTCTCTGCCGACTCTTTCGGACTTAGAGTTCCGTTTTGATCGCACAGAAGTTGGTCCTCTCTTCTTTTTACAGTCCTTCTGATGACCCTGTACACGCCGTCCCACAAACTCTCTCTATCCTGTTTTGTGCAAAACTGCTTCCAGCTGGCATTTTGCGCTTCTTGCGCCGCCTCTTTGTAGCGCTGTTTT
Organism: Ypsolopha sequella; assembly: GCA_934047225.1. NCBI lineage: Eukaryota > Metazoa > Arthropoda > Insecta > Lepidoptera > Ypsolophidae > Ypsolopha > Ypsolopha sequella. The sequence goes on along the minus strand of OW204009.1, from coordinate 29,624 downwards.
GCCTCCAGGTAAGTGTCAACGACAAGTTGCCTTCTTCGATCCGCTGCACACCGGATGCGCCGCTTCTTGGTTATAGCGTCTCTTCTGAGACGCTCCAGAGCGGGGCTCCACCACGGCAGCGGATGTCTTCCCTTTCGGACTCCCACCTTGGGTATGGTCTCTTCACAAACGTGAGAGATTTCCGTTAGGTAGGAGTCAAGAAATGTTTCCAACTCCTCAGGCGTTTCAATGGACTCCACTCGCGAGGCGGTCAGGTTGCTCTCTTCTAATCTGGAGCGGACAGAGCGGTCGAAAGCCAGCCAATCGGCCTTGCCAGTGTTGTACACACGTGTCGTCTGGGGTCTCAGGATTTCGAGTTCTTTCCCCAGACGTACGTGGTAGGTAACGGCATTATGATCCGATGTAATTAGCTCTCTGTCGACCCTCCATCCGTCCATCTTATCTAAGAGCTGGAGGCTGCAGGCCGTTACGTCGACTCTGCTTGTACACATACGGCCTCCCCTGTATACCTCGAAAGTGGGTACATTACCTGTGTTCAGGATCTGGAAATCCATTTCATTAAGGAAAGAACTGTATTCGGCTCCCCGGTGGTCTTCGGAAACACTTCCCCACCAGGGACTCCATGCGTTGACGTCCCCTGCCAAGATGACATTCCTGGTCTGCAGCTTAGAGCAGACAAAGCGGATTCTGCAAAGGTAAGGTTCCAAATCTTCATCTCCCTCCAGGTATATGGATAGCACGGCCAACTTAAGTTCCCCAGCCTTTAGCAAGACAGCCGTGATGTTCTCGGTGACCAGCTGAGGGTCATGAATGACCTCCAGCTCCCCACCAAAAACAACGACAGCTGCCTTGACAGGCTTTTGGCGACCTGCTGTGAGCTGAATCACCCTTGTATCCGGGTACTGTTTTAATACGCCCTTGGTACCAACGTACGGTTCTTGGACAAGGGCGACGGATACCCGGTTAGTGTGAGCCTTGCTCATTAACTCCGCAGTCGCCAGTTTGGAACGTTGTAAGTTGACCTGGATGATTTTTAACTTGCCATCCCTAGTTTTACCTGAGAGGGAGAGGTCACTTCCATTTGCCATGGTGCCCTCAGCAATACGCGACGCGTGACCTCGCTATGGAGTCCCACTTTCGCCTTATCGGGCACTCGCCATCAAAGGCATTGTGTGCCAGATCGGCTTCGGGGAACTTTGCCTTCTTGCAGTTAACGCAGATGGCCTGCGATGCCTTTGCAGAGCAGTCAACATAGGTATGTGCTCCGCCACAGTGACTGCACGAGATGTCCTTTTGCTTGCACAGTTTCTTTGTGTGCCCGTATTCAAGACATCCCGTGCACTGCACCAGTGGCGAGTGGTCCTCGATCGAGCGACGCTGCAGACCTATGTAGACCTGCCCCGCTTCTGCAAACCGCTGGTAGAGAGCGGGCGTAAGTTCCACGATTAAGTGGCACTCATGAGGGTTGCGCGCCTTTCTACGGAAAGCAATTCTGAGGGTCTCCGTCTTAACGTCTATACCCTTCAGTAGGTGCTGATTCTGAGTTAACAGTGATTCAGCTACAAACTGGTCTGTACGATGGGACAGAACGTTGCGGTTAGGTTAGGTTAGGTTAGGTTAGGTTAGGTTAGGTTTTTTTTTTTTTTTTTTTTTTTTTTTTAATAAAACGCAAGTGCTATTGACATTGATCGCCATACCTTTTTTAGTCATGTTTAATTTGTTCTTTACTTCTCCTTTTCGCTCCTTACATAAAATATATTAGTTTTTAGGTGATATAAAATTTTTTTGTGAATTAAGTTGTTACAATTGAGATTAAATTGACCCTTACTTATAACTAGTTACAAATATAAATAAATCTATTTATTATTTTTTTTATTTTTTTTTTATTTTTTTATTTTTTTTATTTTTTTATTTTTTTTTAGTTGTTAATGTCATTATTATTATTATGATGATTTTTTTTGTTTTTATGTATATATATATATATATTTTTTTTTTATGAATATTAAATATTATACTACTACACGATACATATTTTATTTTTAAAATAAGTTGTCACTACAATTATACAAAATTTTAATTAATATGGATATGAAAATTTTACAATTATGAAATTACAAATACTACAAACAAACACCTTTATTGTAAGGAGGTGGGACGCACAACTTTACCCGGCTCAGACGACTGGGGTGCCGCCCGTGCCGCCACTCAGCATGGCGTCAGCCACTGACGTGTCTCGGTTCCTCCAGGCCATTTTTAAATTATACTCTTTGATCGTGCCGGTCTCAGCTGCCAGGGCGTTCATTATTAGCCGAACTATGGCATCGTTCTTTCGGTGAGCCGTGTAATACACACAGCTGCCTGTATGCCTTGACACCGCCACGACCGCGTGATGGATGCTGCTGTGCAACTGCTGGGTGACTTTCGCAGTTCTTATGATCACCACTCTCTCCCACGTAAGTCCTTGAGCCTCGTGGATTGTGTGGATACGCGACCCTTGTTGCTTACCATAACCCAGACCTTCTAGGAAGGCTTTTTCGGCCTGGGTGTGTACAAGGTAGAGCGTGTTATGCTCGTTTCTTGGAGGTCGCGTCTCTTCGTAGGATTCCAGAGTCAAGGACCGTGTTTGAGCCTTGGACGAGTATATGCCACTGTAGATCTCCCTTAGGGCATATGCTACGTCCATGGGGTTTCGGTGTGTGCACAGCAGTGGTTAGGTTAGGTTAGGTTAGGTTAGGTTAGGTTTTTTTTTTTTTTTTTTTTTTTTTTATAAATGAAAGGTTTTGCTATGGGATAAGATCTCCCATACCATTTTTTTGTTGCTGTTTGTTTTTTTTGTGTTTACTTTATTTTATTAATTATCGCTCCTTAAAACTATCAGATACATGCTTCTACCGTAAACAAAGACCCTTATATATACATACATAAAACTTAAGAACTACATATAAAGATACCAAAAAATTGTTTTTTTTTTTTTTTTTTTTTTTTTTTTTATACTATTTGTTTAGTTATTATTATTATGATTTTTATTATTATATATTTTTTTAAAAACATGCTTAATATTAAGAGATAATTGAGAGGTTATATAACATTAAGCTCAGAAGTATTTTTGGTTGACGCTAAACCATCCGCTGCTCAGGCGCCCGTGTGTCACCTGCGCCGCTCTTTAGCATCGCGTCAGCAACAGCCATGTCACTGTTTCGCATAGCCATTTTTAAGTTATATTCACGGATTTTACCGGTCTCCGCTGACAGGGCGTTCAAGATGATGTGAACTATGGCGTCATTTTCGCGGCGAACCGTGTAGTACACACAGCTGCCGGTGTGTCTGGACACCGCCACGACCGCGTGATTGACGCTGCTGTGCAGCTGCAGGTTCTTTTTTGCAGTTCTTACGATAACCACTCTCTCCGACGTTAGTCCCTGAGCTTCATGGATTGTGTGGAGACGCGATCCTTGTTGCTTCCCGAACCCTAGACCTTTAAGGAGCTCCTTCTCGGCTTGGGTGTGGACAAGGTAGAGCGTGTTTGGCTCGTCTTTTGGGAGTCGCGTCTCTTCGTATGTTTCCAGTGTCAGGGACCGTGCTTGAGCCTTGGATGAGTATATGCCACTGTAGATCTCCCTTAGGGCATATGCTACATCCATGGGGTTTCGATGTGTGCACAGCAGTTGTTTCGTGATGTTTCTGTACGAGCTAGGAGTTTTGTACTTCATCGGGAAGAGGTTTTCTCTGTCGATGAAAGGTACTTGGTTCCGGTCACCCAGGAGAAGAGCCTTGCTGGCGCCGGTTATTCTTATCGCTAACACTATGGCTCCAAAATGGCTCATGAGAGCTTCATCGATTATCAATCGACCGCAGCTCTCGCCCTCGCCTAAGCCGTTAGCCAGTAGCGACGCCATTGTGCGCACCTTGAACTTTGCGGCTCTGCCAAGTTTAGGCTCCAGTTTTCCGCGGAGGTGTCTTGCTCCTTCCAGTGTGAGTGTCGTCACCAAGTCCCTTTCAGCGTCAAAGTTGTTTACTATGGAGGTTGTTTTGCCGCAGCCTGGTACCCCGTTTACCCAGTCCATTGTTAATGTCGACATTTGTGCAATAGCTTCGGTGGATTCAGAATCCCATCGCAATTTGCTTGCCATTTCCAGGATTCTTTCCTCCAGCATTATTCTCGTGCACTTAGCGACAATAACAATGGGATCGTTTGGTGGAGTGGTAAACACTGGTTTGCCTTTCCGGGTTGACTCGTCACTGTCAAGTTCCACAAAACCACCAGTACCATTGAACGCGACCATGTACTCTCCCGTCATGATTCCACCCAAAACTTGGGAGGTGGCGTTATTGTACACCGCCGCGTCGCACTCCTCGAGTTTGACATTAAGCAATCGCTCATTCCCCCGACGATAGGCTTGGAGGATTGACCGGCAGGTTTCTTGTTTTGAGACGATTGTGCCTTTGAGCATTGCCATGTACTCGAGAAGTGCGTTGGACAAGTGGTCCGATGGATCCACAGGTGTTACGAGTTCCGGAAGGTCGACCAGGCCCATGTTGGCCTTTGTTGGTGTTTTGCGGGTAGTTATTCCATCTTTTCCCGATGAAGGTGTGATTCTTGGAGAAGTGCCTGTGTGTGTGTGTTTGTGAATTTTGGATGCAATGTGTGTGAAACAACCGATTGCTGCCTTGGTCATGGACGCCAACACTCCCTCAGAATCCTCTGCACGACGCGTCGGCTGCCTCTCACCTGCTATTTTCTCTTGCAACCTTTCCGAACCACTAAGCTCCGGGCTTACTATGGGGTGGCCCCAGCTGTCGATGGGGTTGGAAGTTCCATCGAGACGGTACGGTTTCAGGTGACTGAGGTTTTGGCCCCTGTCCTCGTAGACCACCATCTCGTGTTTACTTGAAGCTCTGACGATGCCCAAGTAATCTTCCGCTTCAGCTTTAATGTAAGCCACCACCATAGCATCCACACTGATTTTCTTAGGCGGTCCGTCAATGGCTGCTAGGCTGGAAAGCATCGAGCATGCCTGGGCGAATTCGGAGACTTCGTCGCCGGCTACGAATAGTGCTATTATTTTGTTGTTTGTTCGCACTATTCTGCAGCGGTGACCTGCTGCAGTGACTACTGCGAGTGCTTCGAATACCTTCCGCCTCATCGTTGCCTTGAAATTGCTCCCCTTCAGAAGGAGAGCTAGGCCAGGTGAGATTGTAACGGTGTTTTTTGCCATCGCGTTGCAAAAGCAGACTCCGAGTCTCTCGGTGCTGTCGTCCATGAACGTCGCTACCCCTTTGAGCCTTATGCCAGGGACACCTGCTTCACCGGAATTTAGAAGCTGGTACTCCACTGGCATCGGGTAGTCTATCGGTTGTTGTGGTTGTTGTGTGAGTTGTGTTGGTTTTATGGGGGTTAAGTCAGGTGTTGAGTTCCTCTTGGCCGCGATTCGCATGGTGTTTTCTACGAATTCAAGGAAGAGCGTTATGTTGTCTTTATCTGCGATGATGTTCCGCAGTTCGGCTTTTTCCAGCTTGGTGTTCAGCCGGTATTCTAGTTCCATTCGGGCAATCGCGAAACGAGGGCAGTCCAGTAAGAGATGCCATATCGACTCACTAGTGTCAGGGTCGCATTCACAGCCGGGACTGCTTTTCAGCTGAAACCGGTGCAAATACTCCGCCATGCCCCCGTGTCCTGTCAAGGCTTGCACTTGTCTGTGTGTCAGTTTTGTTCTCCGGACGATACGGAATGCTTCGTTCACGTCCGGAAAGAACACTTTGGTGACGGATCCAGTGCTGGAAGAGCTGTACCTATCTTGCCACTTGCGTACAGTTTCCTCTCTGATCTTTTTCTTGACGTAGGATACGGGGACTTCACTGTAGTCTGGGTCATCAGTTGACTGCAAGGCCGCCTGTTTGGCCAGTTCATCCGCTCTTTCGTTTCCGACTGTGCCGACATGCGCCCTGAGCCAAAAGAGCCGCACCTGCCGACCTTGTGCTCTGATTTCCGCTACGCACTCTCTGATGTTCTTAGTAAGGGGGTGTGATGACTTGGGATTTCCTAGCAGTTCGAGTGACGATCTTGAGTCACTCAAGATGTTTATTCGGTCACTCGCGCTATTTTTGGCCAAGTCGATCGCCCTGTGGAGTGCATAGAGCTCTGACTGGAAAACAGTGCACGCCGGGTCCAGGCTAAAGGTGTGAAAACTGGTCTCCGCTCCTTCCTCCCAACACGTGAGGGCTGCTCCAACTTTGCCCTCAATTTTGCTGCCATCAGTGAAAACTTGTGGTCCAGCAATGTCGTGGGAGTCTAGAGTTTCGGAGTCCATGTTTTCTAGGAGCTCATACTCAGTTGTTATGAGTTGTGAAGGATGTGGCTGTTCAAGGTAGCCCACCCTTTGCTCCATGTTCCTTCCTGGTGGCAGGTAGTCTACATTGATGCCTTTTTTGGCCATGTACAGACTCGCGGCTTCCTGTATTCTTAGGTCCAGGGGCAGAAGGCCCGAAAGAACTAGTGCCGACGTGAGCGAGACCGTTCTGTACGCTTTGCAAATCTTTTGTGCAAATCCTCGTTGCAGTGCATCCAGACGATCTCTGATCATCTGGAGCTCCGTTGACCGGTGCCATGCACTTCCTGCGTACATTACGATCGGCTCGACAACCGCTACGTATATCGTCCTGATAATTTCACCGTTGAGGCCCCATGTCACCTTCGCTGCGCGCGCTAGATGTTTGTATATTTCCGCGGCTTTTTTGCAGATTGCGGTCACGTGCGCTTTGAAGGTGAGTTTTCGGTCGATGATGAGACCAAGGAGTTTTATCTCGTTGACGAGTTCGAGTCTACTCCCTGACATATAGAGATGTGGTTCTTCGTACTTCAGTTTTTTAGTAATCAACATCGCCTTGGTCTTGTGTGCGGCGAAGTTGAGCTTGTTCTGAGTACCCCACTCCACTATTGTCTCCAGTGTCGAGTTGACCCTTTCCTCCATGTCTGCAACCGATTGGCCGGTGAAAACCAGGACTACGTCATCCGCGAAAGCTTGCGAGTGTACTCCTTCCCCTTCCAGCTTGTGCAATAGCGGGTCGAGGATGATGTTCCAAAAAGCTGGCCCTCCGATAGATCCTTGGACACAACCTTTGGTTGTTTTCCTCTCGCTTGTTGCTCTGGAATAATTGACCACTATTTTTCGGTCTTCTAGGTAGGAGCAGACCATTGCATAGATGTTCCGCGGACACTTCCTTGAGGCTAGCTGGTGTTTTAAAGCCGGCCACCATGCGTTGTCGAAGGCCCCCTCTATGTCCAGTGAGATCATTAGAACTATCTTTTTGTTTTCAAGTTCTGATCTAACATGCTTAAGCAGGTCACAGAGGGCGTCCTCGGTTCCGCGCTGGGGCGTAAACCCGTACTGGTTTTGGTTAAGGGTGGGCTGTATGTGCCATTGCAGCCTGTTTACCATGAGTTTCTCGACGATTTTTCCGATTACTGGCAGCATTCCGATGGGTCTGTATGACTTTGGGTGTGTGTAGTCATCTTTCCCATGCTTTCCGAGGATAATTACGTGCGCCATTTTCCACTGGGTGGGGAAATGTGCCAGCTCTAAGCATTTATTTGCTATAGCCATAAACATTTCCTTCCCGGTTTTGATGGCCATCGTACATATGTCTGCCGTCAGCCCGTCCGATCCTGGTGCCTTCTTTGGATTCAAGTCATGTAGTACTGAATCCAGTTCGGCTTCCGTGAAAGGTGGGTCATCTTTTGACAGACCGTCAGTATCCTCGGGTTTGGCGTTTGTCAGTTCTCGGAGATGTTTGTGGTAGGGTTGATCTGTCTGTGTAGAATCATCAGGGTAGAACGTATCGGCCAGGAGATCGGCCGATTGTTCAGGGCTCAGTGTCTCGCCCTTGGCGTTCCTGAGAAGCGGGTCTTCTCGCCTCTTAGATGTTCTCCTGATGACTCTATAGATCCCATCCCACATGCTCTCCTTTTCCTGCGTCGAGCAAAACTCTTTCCAGCTCTGGGTTTGGGCTTCGCTAGCCTTTTTCTCGTAGTTGAGTTTGGCTTCGAGGTACTCGTTTACGACGTGTTCCCGCCTGATGGGTGCAGCATTTCTGATCCTGCGCTTTCTGCGCGTGACCTCTTTTTTGAGGTCTGTCAGTTCTTTGGACCACCAGGGGGGTGCGGCTTTTCCTTTGTAGGCGCCTATTTTTGGAATTGCTTTGTCGCATGCTTCTTGAATGGCGTTCGTATATGCGACAAGCGTGGATTCCAGTTCCTTGATGTCCGAGATGGAGTTTACGTTTTCCAGGGAGATGTTTCTTTTGACTAGGCCGGATCTTAGTTGTGTTTGGAACTCTCGCCAGTTCGCCTTCTTGATGTTATACTTGCGAGTGGTGGTGGATTCTAGAGCCACCAGCTCTCTGTCCAGTCGCAAGGCGAAGGTGATGGCGTTGTGGTCAGACGTTGTGATGTCGCGGTCCACTTTCCAACTTTCGATCCTGCCCAGCAGGGATGTACTACACGCAGTAACGTCTACTATGCTGCTGTATAGTTTCCCTCCCCTGTAAGTCTCAAACGTGGGAGTGTCCCCTTTGTTGAGGATATGGAACTCCATTTCATCAAGGAATGCGCTGTAGGCCACTCCCCTAGGGTCGTCATGCTTGCTGCCCCACCAGAGGCTCCACGCGTTGACGTCCCCGCCTATTAGGATGTTGTTCGTTTTAACTTTTTTGCACGTTTCTTCAACGCGCTTCAGATTTTCTTTTATGTCTTCGTTCCCCTCAAAGTACACCGATAGCACAGCCAGCTTTAGGCTGCCCGCCACCAGTGTCACTGCTGCCTCGGTCTCGGTCACCAACTGCGGGTCGTGAATTACCCGCAGTCGGTCCCCGAAAACGATGACAGCTGCCTTTACTGGTTTTGTGCGATTCAGGGTGCACTGGATGATCTGAGTGCCGGGATAAGTGCTCATATTGCCGTTCCGCCCTACATAGGGTTCTTGTACTAGGGCAATAGAGACCCCGCTTCCCTTTGCAGCCCGGATCAATTCCTCCGTTGCTAGCTTTTTGCGCTGCAGGTTTGCCTGAACGATTAGCAGCCTGCTCGCGATAGTACTTTGGGGGGGTGAGGTGGGTGTCGTGTCGTTGCCCTTAGCAGTAGCTGACACGCGAGCGTGCTATAGCATCCATTTTTTGTCTTTCTGGACACTCTGGGTCGTACGCTGCGTGTGCTGTGGATGAATGGGAATGGGTTTGCTCGCAGTTTTTGCAGTGTGGAGGTCTGTCCTCCAATCTGCTGCGACATTTCACCCAGGAGTGAGTCCCTCCGCAGTACGCGCAAAGGTCCTCTTTCTCCCGGCAGAGACCTTTGGTATGCCCATAACCCAGGCATCTGGAGCACTGTATAAGGGGCGACTGGTCTTCGACTGGACTCCGCGAAAGGCCGATGTAGACCTTTTCGGCCTTCATGAGCCTTCCGTACAGTACGGGCGAGACCTCGAAGACGGTGTGGCACTGAAGCGCGTTTCGAGCTTTTTTCCTGTATTTAACTCGGAGAAGATCGTCATTTTTGTTCAGGGCCGTGAACAGATGGTTGTTTTGGGCTCGGAAGTGTTGGACGATCTCTTCGTCGTTTTGGTAGGCGAGGACGTTTCTGACAATGACTAAGGGGTTATTTTTTCTAGCTTCCTCCACCTTAAGGGTGTTGTCTGCTCGCATTTGTGATCTGACTAGTTCCAGGTCTTCTTTGCTGCTGCAAGTCAAGACCACTTTCCTGTTTCTCGCCTTCCTTACCCTGTCCACTCTGGCGCCGGTCTTGCTCATGTCTAGCGCATTGATGATTGTCTTGATGACGTTATCCCCTGTCTTAGAGGTATCCGTCGATGAGACAATCACCGTGTGGTTCGGTTTCGGTGAAGGTGGAGTAGGCAGTGTGGCTGGCTTCTTTTCTGGCTTGCGCTTTCGCTGTACAACAGTCCATCCGTCAGCTTTAGAAAGCTCAGCCTCGAGGTTTGCCTGTGGTGGTGGCGTGCGTGGCGCGCGTGACTGTTGCTCGCGCATGGTCTTCAGCTCAGATGTGACAGCTTCGAGCCTTTCATTGAGCGGTTCGAAGTGCTCAGCGAGTTCCGAATGTGTGGGAGGTGTTTCGGTGGTGGAGAGGGCGTCTTGTAGCGTGGTTTTTATGTATATGTGTAATTGCGTGATTGTGTCCCTCACATCCCTGACCTCTTGTTCTAAGCGTTCGACCTGGGGCTGTGAGGTTTGAATGTGTGTTGCAGTGTTTTCATCCTTCGTCACCATTTCTGCATGTTTCTTATCTGCTTCCCTTCTCATGGAGTCCAGTTGCCTGGAGAGCTGCTCTATACTTGTGGAGATCTTTGTGCTATCATCCTTAAGAGAGCTTTCCAGATGACCGGGCCCCATGGCTGTGAGTTGGTTTACGGAATAGGATAAGTCCTGCATCGCTTTAGTAATGGTAACGAGGTAATTCCCGTTATCTTTAATTTGTTGGTGGGGTTCCCGCGTTTCAAAAGTTAGCCAGTCCCTGATGGTTTTTGTCTCCTGCAAACTTTGGCCAATGTCCTCAATGGCCTTTTGTACGTTGACGGTGAGCTGCGTTGTTATTTCTCCTATTTGTTTTGAGTGGGCACGCTCCGCTCTGATAAGCTCCCGAGCGTGCTCGCTCCTTTCCTTCTCCAGATTGTACTTGTGTCTCGATCTGGAGTCGGAGAGGGACAACACCGTCTCATACAGCGTCTGCAGGCTTTCGACGGCCGTTTGTTTGTACTCACTCTTGAGGTTTTTGGCTGACTCTAACGCCTCCTTCCCCTTGAGGAACATTTCGTTGGCTAACTTATTAGCCGCGTCCATGTGGACCCCCCTTTGCAGGTTCCTGCTCGTGGTGTTGATTAGGCTGAGTCTTCTTTGTGGTGACGTGGAAGACTCCCTTTCTGAATCAATCGGCCGTGGCGGTGAAAAATCGGCTTTGGTACTTGCAGGATCCGTCAGAGTCGGCGATCCGCTTCGCTCCGAGGCAGTGGAGACCGGTGATCCGTCTGTCCGTTGTGCGTTTTTGGTTAGGACCTTGTCTCGAAGTGAGCGGGTTGGCCGTGCGGGGGGAACCTTAGCAGAGGATGGCGCGGCGTCCGTGGATTTTGTTGGGAGTTTGGCAGGGTTTTGTTGTTTGGAAGACATTTTAATATACCTTAAAGTTAATACCTTATTTAATACTTAATCTAAAAAAAAAAAACAGTCTTATTTGTTACTATTGCTAATTCGACACGCTAAGAAGAAGAAGACTATTGCTAATATATATATATATATATATATATATAATTATGTAACTATTTTAATAAAGGTCCTTATTGCCGTAGATGATGTGTGGCTCACGGCTGCTGATGTTGATGCTGCTACGGGGTGGTATTAGCGAGTATCTGCTGCAGTGTGTGGCGGTGGTGTTTGATTCTTTGATGAAGAGGCACACTCTAAGGGTGAAGTGGGAAAACAGGGGTGTGGGAGGGTTTCGGAGACTTTTGGGTTCACCTGGGCTGAGCGGGTAGAGATTAAGAAAATCTGACAGGGTCAGAATCTTCCTTTTATCTTCCCGAAGAGTTTGAGTCCAAGAACGAAGTTCCTAGGTCAGGAGGGACTGAAATAAGGAGAGGGGGGGGAGGTAAAATTTTACGGGGCGTTGTAGGGGGGGGGGGGTTTAATAACTAATGAGGGGAGGGGCAAGTTAGCGATGGGATAGGGAACACGTTTTGGCTCCTGTAGGCTAAATGGGTTGGGATATCAAAATTCTGACAGGGTCAGAATGTTCCTTTTGAATTCCCTGTGAGTTTGAGCCCAAACTCGATGTTCCTGAGCCAACAGGAACAAAACTGGTGAGAGGGGGGGGGTGAGGTAAAAATTTGCGGGGGGGTTGGGGGGGGGGAAGTTCGTGGGAAAGCTATTGAGGGGGGGGGCAAGTTAGCGATGGGATAGGGAACACTTTTTGGTTCCTGTAGGCTAAACGGGTTGGGATATCAAAATTCTGACAGGGTCAGAATGTTCCTTTTGAAATCCCTGTGAGTTTGAGCCCAAACTCGGTGTTCCTGAGCCAACAGGAACAAAACTGATGAGAGGGGGGGTGAGGTAAAAATTTGCGGGGGGTTGGGGGGGGGGAAATTCGTGGGAAAGCTATTTAGGGGGGGGGGCAAGTTAGCGATGGGATAGGGAACACTTTTTGGTTCCTGTAGGCTAAACGGGTTGGGATATCAAAATTCTGACAGGGCCAGAATGTTCCTTTTGAAATCCCTGTTAGTTTGAGCCCAAACTCGGTGCTCCTGAGCCAACAGGAACAGAACTGATGAGAGGGGGGGTGAGGTAAAAATTTGCGGGGGGTTGGGGGGGGGGGGAAGTTCGTGGGTGAACTATTGAGGGGGGGCCCAAAAAAGCCCCAGGGGAAAGGGGTTTTGCCCAGTGGATGAAGGGTGGGTCAGTAGCACATGGGCGTGCGCGGGTTGAGGAAATAGGGGAGGTTTAAATTTAAAGGGGGGTTGGGGTTAAGGGTGGTTTGGGGTGGGGACGTTTGGGGTGAAAGGTCTGGAATTTCCAAGACCAATGAGCCCAAACTAGGGGGGGGGTGGGATAAGGGGTTCAGGAGTTCCCTAGGTGTACCTCTGGTCTCCGGACGTCTTCAGGGTGCTGCTCTTCATCAGCCGGACGAAGTCCTCAGGTCGGCAGAGGTGTCTTCAGCTCGGGCAGTCTGGCTGATACGTCACATACACGCGCGAGGTTTGGCACGTGTAACCTACTTATCTGGGTCAGAGCAGTTTTGTATGGGGGCTACAGATGTTAATAACTCCCGTTCTTGAAGGCGTATCCTGGAGATTTTTTTTGCTCTGGACAGCTCTTGGCGCGGGCTACAGTCTGAGATTAAACTCACGGTTTTTAGTCCTTTTGTCGCCGAACTGCGCTGTCCCAAAGTTGAGGGTCTCCAGAACCGGAACCCGTTGGCAGATTTTGTTGCCAACACGAATCCTTGTGAGTTGAGCACAACTTAACCACAACACAACACTTGCACAATTGATTTCCGATGGTAACTATTTTTTCCGAATTTTTGTTGCGGAGCGACGTGGTGTTTGGTTGGAGTTTCGAGCAGTACTGGTTAGGTTAGGTTAGGTTAGGTTAGGTTAGGTTAGGTTAGGTTAGGTTAGGTTAGGTTAGGTTAGGTTAGGTTAGGTTCCCGTGGGAGTTGCTGGTCTTCTATCGGGCGCGTCCCCCGGTGGCGGATAGGGGAATGCCTCCCAGATATGGGAGGTACCGGTTCATCCGGCGCGGACCAAAACCAGCAGGGGGGGAGTCACTCTTCGCATTCCTCTGCCTATCAGAGGAAGCAGAAGAGGTGACTGAGTGCGGCGGGCTTGACCAGTGTCACTACTGGCAGGCGTGGCTGTCGGCCACCGTCGGACAATCCGTAAACCCACACATGTGGGAACGGAGGCCTTATTCTATAAGGCCACGAGGAAGACAACCTCTATAAAGAATCACCCTAATCTCAAGGTGTCCCGTGCCGATGGGATGAATGGCTGGAAGGATTCCAGTCCCAAGCGGGAAGGGGGACCCCTCCCCCTCTCAGAAAAGGAAACCTCTTATGATGGCGTCTTGTGAAAAGAAACTACCCCAGGAGGGTACCGGCTTGACCGGAGAATCCCTCCCCGAGCATAGCTCGGGCAGCCCCTCGTATTCTGGGGGGGGCAACAACCGCCAAAAAGAAAATATCGTTGGTACGCCCGACGACAGCGACTGTCAGCCAGTCGCAAATCCAGAAGTAGTTAACTCGGCTTCTGGAGAGAGTGATGCGGAAGAAAACGGAAAGCCTGGTAGACTCTGGCAACGCCAGAGTCGAAGACGTAAACGACCCTCTTCAGGCTCGGGTTCGGGGAGCGGCACGGGCGGGAGCTCAAAACCAGCCCCCCCTAAAGTAGCGACAGCTAGGAGAGGACGAGGCCGGCCACTGACTACTGGTCAGTATGTGGGCCTGGCCAAGTCCAAAGCAGAGTATGCTAAGGCGAAAGAGGAGGAGCTGCAGCTCCGACTGCAAGAAAAGGTAGTGGACCAGGTCCTGGAAGCCCGTGCGAAGCGCTCCACGTGCCTGGATACCATGATCTCAGAGGAGGATGATAGCAGGTTGACGACCGACCTGCAATCAACCATAACCGACAGCTTGGCCATCGTTTTAAACGTGGCCAAAGCTTCGAAAAACCTGAAGGGCACTTTCGTAAAGGCCCTGAAGGAATCTGCCGATGCGATTGCTGTAGCTTCTAAAGCACTCAGCAGTCGCACGGCAAGTGAGGAAGTTACCAAACTTCAAGCTGACAACAGCCGCCTGCAATCCGAGGTTGAGCGGTTGAGGCGGGAGAATGAAGCTTTGAGGGTAGAACAGGTGGAACTCCGCAGAGAGTTCCAGACTCTTCGCTCGGAGATGGAGGCTGCCAGTCGGCGCAGAACTTCTCCCTCTCCAGCTCCCTCGGAGCCGCAAATTGAAGTTTTGGCTTCTTCGTCGCCAAAGGGGGTGGCGTCTGTGCCACCGCCCACACGCAGCCAGCCTGTTCGGTCTAGACCGGCAGCGGAGGAGATGAGTCCGGATCTTGCAAAGTTTGCGCGGACCATCATGTTGGAAGTGGGGAGCATGGTGGACGCCAAATTTAGCTCGCTGGAGTCCAGGCTGTTGCCCGCCGCACCTTTACGTCCTCCACTTGCTGCGGATAAGAAGAAGGCTGCCCAGAGACAGAGGCCAGCAGTTGCCCCTTCAGCCGTAGAGGGGGCAACAACTGTAGAACCATCACCGAACGTGGCCAAATCCAGGCGCCGGAGGAAGAGGGCTGGTGACGCAGGGGCTCCAAATGTAGGTCCAGGGGGTCCTTCTGAGGGGGCGGCCCCGAGCAACAGTGGCGAGACGTGGACCACTGTTGTAGGGCGTGGAGCCAGTAAAAAAGCTGAAGCTGCGACACGGCCACCAGCCAAGGCAACTAACAGGCCACCCGCCAGGGCTCCGGCTAAGCTCCGGTCTCCGCGTTCTGAGGCTGTGGTGGTTACCTTGCAGCCACAGGCAGCAGAAAGAGGGATCACCTATGCGAAAGTCTTGGCGGAGGCGAAGCAGAAGGTGAACCTTGCCAGCCTTGGCGTTACCGGCTTGCGGTTCCGTCGAGCCTTAACGGGAGCTCGTATTTTAGAGATCCCGGGGGCGTCAAGCAAGCCGGCAGCTGACGCATTAGCGGAGGAACTCCGCAAAGCGCTCAATGCTGAGGAGGTGAAGGTGTCCAGGCCCACTAAGTGCGCGGAGCTTCGCGTCTTTGGTCTGGATGACTCCACAACCTCAGATGAGGTCGCCTTTGCGGTTGTCCAGGCCAGCGGATGCTCCAAAGAGCAGGTAAAGGTTGGTGAGCTGCGCCTGAACCCTTCCGGATCCGGCAGCTTATTGGTTAGTTGCCCGGTCGCCGCTGCAAAAAAGCTAGCGCAGGGCCGACGTCTCCTGGTTGGGTGGGTCTCGGCAAAAGTTAAGCTGCTGCCGCCAAAGGCCATGCGGTGCTACCGTTGCCTTGAGGCTGGGCATGTCGGCCTGTGCTGCAAGTCAGTGGTGGACCGCAGCAACGACTGCTACCGCTGTGGGCAATCTGGCCACAAAGCCAAATCGTGTGCCGCAGACCCGCACTGCTCTGTCTGCGCTGCGGCTGGAAAGCCGGCGAATCATAGGGTGGGAAATAAAGCCTGTATCCCACCCTCCAAGAAGCAGCAGAGGAAGGCTGTGGGGGCTTCACAACCTGCTCCTCAGCTTCCCAACCCCTCGGCTGGAGTCGAGGCTGCAGCGGCGGCGGACTCAATGGCCACGGATTGAGTATGGCCCTGCGAATCCTCCAGGCGAATATTAACCACTGTGCCATCGCTCAGGACCTCTTGTTTCAGAGTATGGCGCAGTGGTTGATACACGTGGCAGTGGTGGCTGAGCCTCTTTATGTGCCTCAGGGCTGGGTGTCAGACCAGACCGGCACGGTGGCACTTGTTTCGCGAGGGGCCGTTGGCTCCCCTCCCTTTGAAAATGTGGCAAAGGGTAGGGGATGCGTGGCGGCGCAGCTGGGTGAGTTGGTGATCATTGGGGTCTACTTCTCACCCAGCCGGAGTGTTTCAGAGTTTGAACATTTCCTTGCGGAGCTGGGGTCACTGGTGCTCCGGAGTCAACCGCACCCAGTGCTGATTGCCGGAGACCTAAACGCCAAATCCGAGGCTTGGGGTTCTCCGGTGCGCAACGAACGTGCTGAGCCACTGGAGGATTGGCTGGGGCAGATGGGCCTGAACGTGTTGAACCAGGGGTCGGCTTGGACCTGCGTGCGTCACAACGGGGCCTCAATCGTGGACGTAACGTTCGCGAGCCCCACGTTGGCGTCCCGCGTCCAGCGTTGGGGTGTTATAGAGGACGTGGAGTCGATGTCGGACCATCGCTACATTAGGTTCGATGTCTCCGCTTCTCTGGATGCCACACGCTGGACCAACATTTGTGACGCTGGACCTCGCTGGGTTCTGCACCGCCTGGACAGGGAGGCACTGGAGGAGGCGACGATCGTCCAAGCCTGGGCGTCGTGTCCGGATAGCCTCGTACAGGTAGAGGATGAGGCGAATTGGTTTCGGGATGCCATGACGCAAATATGCGACGCGGCTATGCCCCGAGCCAGGCCGATTCCTCCCAAGAGGCAAGTGTATTGGTGGTCCGCCGAAATCGCAGACCTACGTTGCGTTTGCGTGCAGGCAAGGCGCCAATACACTCGGCACCGGAGACGAAGGAGGGAAAGAAATAATGACCTTCCAGATACCGAGGAGGAGGCTCTCTTGGCCGCATACAAAGTGGCCAAGAAGGCACTGCGTGTCGCGATAAGCCAGGCAAAGGAGGCTGCCCGACAGGAATTGTTAAGGACCCTGGACTACGACCCCTGGGGACGGCCGTACAGGGCTGCCAGGAAGAAGCTCCGCCCCTGGGCCCCTCCGCTAACGCAGAGTCTTCGGCCGCAGCTGGTGGATGAGGTGACGTCAGCCCTCTTTCCATCTAGAGCCCACCATGTGCCCCCGCAGATGGCAGCAGACATCGCAAGTTACCCGCGAGAAGACTCAGCTCCACCAGTCTCAGAGGAAGAGTTTCGAGGAGCTCTGGTAAAACTCCGAGCTCGAAAAGTCGCCCCCGGGCTGGACGGCATCCCTGGCCGCGTTCTGGGCCTGGCTCTTAAAAAGCACTTCGGGCCGAGATTTCGCCGCTTCCTCTCGGTATGCCTGGAGCAGGGGCATTTTCCGCTACAATGGCGGACCGGCAAACTGGTGCTGCTTCGTAAGGAGGGGCGCCCTGCCGAATCGCCATCGGCGTACCGTCCGATTGTCCTGCTGGACGAGGTTGGCAAGCTCTTTGAGCGTATAATTGCCGGCCGAATTATTGACCACCTCGAGTCAGCAGGACCAGATCTATCGGACAACCAATTCGGTTTTCGGAGAGGTAGGTCCACTATCCACGCCATTTTGCGGGTGAAAGCCTTGGCAGACCAAGCAGTGACTCAGGGTGAGGTGGTGCTGGCGGTGTCTCTAGACATCACCAACGCTTTTAACACCTTGCCCTGGTCCTGCATCAAGGAAGCCCTCAGGTACCACAAGGTGCCTGAATATCTGCTGAAAATAGTGGATTCCTACCTCTCTGAGAGGTACATTAGGTACCCAGGACGAGAGGCATGGGGCCAAAGGGCAATGTCGTGCGGTGTTCCGCAGGGGTCAGTTCTCGGGCCGCTCCTGTGGAATATCGGTTACGACTTGGTGTTGCGTGGCGCGAACCTCAGGGGAGTTGAGGCTACGTGTTATGCGGACGATACCCTGGTCACTGCTCGAGGGTTCACCTTCAGGGACGCTGCCATCCTCGCCACGGCCGGCGTGGCCCACGTTGTGCGGCGTATTAGGTCGCTGGGACTGGAGGTGGCCCTCCACAAATCGGAGGCCCTTTGCTTTCATGGACCCCGAAATTCTCCACCTGCTGATGCGGGGATAATGGTCGGGGGGGTACGCATTGCTGTCGGGTCGACGATGAAGTACCTGGGCCTCATCCTCGACAGCCGGTGGAACTTCGCTGCCCATTTTGAGCGGTTGGTGCCAAAGCTCACCACCACGAGTGCGGCGCTGAGTAGGCTCCTGCCTAACCTCGGAGGGCCAAAAACATCCTGCAGGCGGCTTTACATGGGCATCGTGCGGTCCATGGCCATGTACGGTGCCCCTGTGTGGGCCGACACCCTGACGAGGTCGAACATCACCCTCTTGCGAAGATCGCAAAGAGTGATGGCCTCTCGGGTGATTCGGGCATACTGCACCATTTCCGCAGAAGCTGCCTGCGTCATTGCGGGATCCCTCCCATGGGACCTAGACGCGAGTGCCCTCTCGTCCGTGTATTACTGGCGAGAGGAGGCGCGTCAACAAGGTTTGCGATGGGCTCCGAGGGAGATAGAGGCGGAGCGAGAGCGGATTCGTGGCGAGGCTGTAGAGGACTGGGCGATGAGGCTCGCTGAGTCCACATATGGCCGGCGTGCTATTGATGCCATCCAGCCCGTACTGCCGCAGTGGCTAAGCCGAGAGCATGGCGCGCCTACCTTCCGTCTGACGCAGGTGCTTTCCGGACACGGTTGCTTCGGGAAGTACCTGTGCCGGATCGGAAGGGAAACATCTGAGGCGTGTCATCACTGTGCCGCTGTGGTGGACTCCGCAGATCACACCTTGGTGGATTGCCCAGCCTGGGTGGAGGAGCGCAGCGCTCTTCGTGCGATTGTCGGGCAGGATTTATCACTGCCTGCAATTGTGGGGGTGGTACTTGCCGACAGATCGGCCTGGCACGCTTTTGCCACCTTCTGCGAGATGGTAATTTCGCAGAAGGAGGCCGCAGAGCGCGAACGTGAGAGGGTGGACCCAACTCGCCGTGCGAGACGGGGCCGCCGACGTCGAGGTGACAGGCCGTAGTCACCTCGATGCCCTGTAGTTCCGGGCAGTAGAATAGGGCTACGGTATCCCCTGCCTGCGGTAAGAGCCCGCTTAAAGGGGTATCGGGGTCGCAGGTGCGCGGGGCGGGGGGCCCTTAGCGCACCACCTCGCGACTCCGGGAGAGGCGGCGACACGTTTGTGGTGCGTGCCGCCGCAGCACCAGGGTGGTGCGGGGGGAAGTTTCTACCTCCCCCAAGGGGGGGCCACTGCTTCGGCGGTGGCGGGCGCGGAGGGTACCGGAAGTATGCCACTCGGCGGTTCCCGGGACCCCTCCAATATATGCGCCAACGGTGACCACCGTGGGGTTTTAGTCGGTAAGAGTCCGACATAACACCACCATCCCCCCCGGGTGGTGGTGTACCCATGAGGGTTTCCCCACGTAAAAAAAAAAAAAAAAAAAAAAAGGTTAGGTTAGGTTAGGTTAGGTTAGGTTTTTTTTTTTTTTTTTTTTTTAAAAGAAAGGTTTTGCTATGGGATAAGATCTCCCATACCATTTTTTTGTTGCTGTTTGGTTTTTGTGTTTACTTTATTTTATTAATTATCGCTCCTTAAAACTATCAGATACATGCTTCTACCGTAAACAAAGACCCTTATAAATATACATACATAAAACTTAAGAACTACATATAAAGACATCTATATACTTTTTTGTATTTTTTTTTTTTACAATTTTTTTTTTTTTTTTTTTTTTTTTTTCCTATTTATTTAGTTATTATTATTATTATTATGATTTTTATTATTATTAATATGTATATATACACTTTTTTTTTAATATGTTTATATATTTTTTTTAAAACATGCTTAATATTAAGAGATAATTGAGAGGTTATATAACATTAAGCTCAGAAGTATTTTTGGTTGACGCTAAACCATCCGCTGCTCAGGCGCCCGTGTGTCACCTGCGCCGCTCTTTTGCATCGCGTCAGCAACAGCCATGTCACTGTTTCGCATAGCCATTTTTAAGTTATATTCACGGATTTTACCGGTCTCCGCTGACAGGGCGTTCAAGATGATGTGAACTATGGCGTCATTTTCGCGGCGAACTGTGTAGTACACACAGCTGCCGGTGTGTCTGGACACCGCCACGACCGCGTGATTGACGCTGCTGTGCAGCTGCAGGTTCTTTTTTGCAGTTCTTACGATAACCACTCTCTCCGACGTTAGTCCCTGAGCTTCATGGATTGTGTGGAGACGCGATCCTTGTTGCTTCCCGAACCCTAGACCTTTAAGGAGCTCCTTCTCGGCTTGGGTGTGGACAAGGTAGAGCGTGTTTGGCTCGTCTTTTGGGAGTCGCGTCTCTTCGTATGTTTCCAGTGTCAGGGACCGTGCTTGAGCCTTGGATGAGTATATGCCACTGTAGATCTCCCTTAGGGCATATGCTACATCCATGGGGTTTCGATGTGTGCACAGCAGTTGTTTCGTGATGTTTCTGTACGAGCTAGGAGTTTTGTACTTCATCGGGAAGAGGTTTTCTCTGTCGATGAAAGGTACTTGGTTCCGGTCACCCAGGAGAAGAGCCTTGCTGGCGCCGGTTATTCTTATCGCTAACACTATGGCTCCAAAATGGCTCATGAGAGCTTCATCGATTATCAATCGACCGCAGCTCTCGCCCTCGCCTAAGCCGTTAGCCAGTAGCGACGCCATTGTGCGCACCTTGAACTTTGCGGCTCTGCCAAGTTTAGGCTCCAGTTTTCCGCGGAGGTGTCTTGCTCCTTCCAGTGTGAGTGTCGTCACCAAGTCCCTTTCAGCGTCAAAGTTGTTTACTATGGAGGTTGTTTTGCCGCAGCCTGGTACCCCGTTTACCCAGTCCATTGTTAATGTTGACATTTGTGCAATAGCTTCGGTGGATTCAGAATCCCATCGCAATTTGCTTGCCATTTCCAGGATTCTTTCCTCCAGCATTATTCTCGTGCACTTAGCGACAATAACAATGGGATCGTTTGGTGGAGTGGTAAACACTGGTTTGCCTTTCCGGGTTGACTCGTCACTGTCAAGTTCCACAAAACCACCAGTACCATTGAACGCGACCATGTACTCTCCCGTCATGATTCCACCCAAAACTTGGGAGGTGGCGTTATTGTACACCGCCGCGTCGCACTCCTCGAGTTTAACATTAAGCAATCGCTCATTCCCCCGACGATAGGCTTGGAGGATTGACCGGCAGGTTTCTTGTTTTGAGACGATTGTGCCTTTGAGCATTGCCATGTACTCGAGAAGTGCGTTGGACAAGTGGTCCGATGGATCCACAGGTGTTACGAGTTCCGGAAGGTCGACCAGGCCCATGTTGGCCTTTGTTGGTGTTTTGCGGGTAGTTATTCCATCTTTTCCCGATGAAGGTGTGATTCTTGGAAAAGTGCCTGTGTGTGTGTGTTTGTGAATTTTGGATGCAATGTGTGTGAAACAACCGATTGCTGCCTTGGTCATGGACGCCAACACTCCCTCAGAATCCTCTGCACGACGCGTCGGCTGCCTCTCACCTGCTATTTTCTCTTGCAGCCTTTCCGAACCACTAAGCTCCGGGCTTACTATGGGGTGGCCCCAGCTGTCGATGGGGTTGGAAGTTCCATCGAGACGGTACGGTTTCAGGTGACTGAGGTTTTGGCCCCTGTCCTCGTAGACCACCATCTCGTGTTTACTTGAAGCTCTGACGATGCCCAAGTAATCTTCCGCTTCAGCTTTAATGTAAGCCACCACCATAGCATCCACACTGATTTTTTTAGGTGGTCCGTCAATGGCTGCTAGGCTGGAAAGCATCGAGCATGCCTGGGCGAATTCGGAGACTTCGTCGCCGGCTACGAATAGTGCTATTATTTTGTTGTTTGTTCGCACTATTCTGCAGCGGTGACCTGCTGCAGTGACTACTGCGAGTGCTTCGAATACCTTCCGCCTCATCGTTGCCTTGAAATTGCTCCCCTTCAGAAGGAGAGCTAGGCCAGGTGAGATTGTAACGGTGTTTTTTGCCATCGCGTTGCAAAAGCAGACTCCGAGTCTCTCGGTGCTGTCGTCCATGAACGTCGCTACCCCTTTGAGCCTTATGCCAGGGACACCTGCTTCACCGGAATTTAGAAGCTGGTACTCCGCTGGCATCGGGTAGTCTATCGGTTGTTGTGGTTGTTGTGTGAGTTGTGTTGGTTTTATGGGGGTTAAGTCAGGTGTTGAGTTCCTCTTGGCCGCGATTCGCATGGTGTTTTCTACGAATTCAAGGAAGAGCGTTATGTTGTCTTTATCTGCGATGATGTTCCGCAGTTCGGCTTTTTCCAGCTTGGTGTTCAGCCGGTATTCTAGTTCCATTCGGGCAATCGCGAAACGAGGGCAGTCCAGTAAGAGATGCCATATCGACTCACTAGTGTCAGGGTCGCATTCACAGCCGGGACTGCTTTTCAGCTGAAACCGGTGCAAATACTCCGCCATGCCCCCGTGTCCTGTCAAGGCTTGCACTTGTCTGTGTGTCAGTTTTGTTCTCCGGACGACACGGAATGCTTCGTTCACGTCCGGAAAGAACACTTTGGTGACGGATCCAGTGCTGGAAGAGCTGTACCTATCTTGCCACTTGCGTACAGTTTCCTCTCTGATCTTTTTCTTGACGTAGGATACGGGGACTTCACTGTAGTCTGGGTCATCAGTTGACTGCAAGGCCGCCTGTTTGGCCAGTTCATCCGCTCTTTCGTTTCCGACTGTGCCGACATGCGCCCTGAGCCAAAAGAGCCGCACCTGCCGACCTTGTGCTCTGATTTCCGCTACGCACTCTCTGATGTTCTTAGTAAGGGGGTGTGATGACTTGGGATTTCCTAGCAGTTCGAGTGACGATCTTGAGTCACTCAAGATGTTTATTCGGTCACTCGCGCTATTTTTGGCCAAGTCGATCGCCCTGTGGAGTGCATAGAGCTCTGACTGGAAAACAGTGCACGCCGGGTCCAGGCTGAAGGTGTGAAAACTGGTCTCCGCTCCTTCCTCCCAACACGTGAGGGCTGCTCCAACTTTGCCCTCAATTTTGCTGCCATCAGTGAAAACTTGTGGTCCAGCAATGTCGTGGGAGTCTAGAGTTTCGGAGTCCATGTTTTCTAGGAGCTCATACTCAGTTGTTATGAGTTGTGAAGGATGTGGCTGTTCAAGGTAGCCCACCCTTTGCTCCATGTTCCTTCCTGGTGGCAGGTAGTCTACATTGATGCCTTTTTTGGCCATGTACAGACTCGCGGCTTCCTGTATTCTTAGGTCCAGGGGCAGAAGGCCCGAAAGAACTAGTGCCGACGTGAGCGAGACCGTTCTGTACGCTTTGCAAATCTTTTGTGCAAATCCTCGTTGCAGTGCATCCAGACGATCTCTGATCATCTGGAGCTCCGTTGACCGGTGCCATGCACTTGCTGCGTACATTACGATCGGCTCGACAACCGCTACGTATATCGTCCTGATAATTTCACCGTTGAGGCCCCATGTCACCTTCGCTGCGCGCGCTAGATGTTTGTATATTTCCGCGGCTTTTTTGCAGATTGCGGTCACGTGCGCTTTGAAGGTGAGTTTTCGGTCGATGATGAGACCAAGGAGTTTTATCTCGTTGACGAGTTCGAGTCTACTCCCTGACATATAGAGATGTGGTTCTTCGTACTTCAGTTTTTTAGTAATCAACATCGCCTTGGTCTTGTGTGCGGCGAAGTTGAGCTTGTTCTGAGTACCCCACTCCACTATTGTCTCCAGTGTCGAGTTGACCCTTTCCTCCATGTCTGCAACCGATTGGCCGGTGAAAACCAGGACTACGTCATCCGCGAAAGCTTGCGAGTGTACTCCTTCCCCTTCCAGCTTGTGCAATAGCGGGTCGAGGATGATGTTCCAAAAAGCTGGCCCTCCGATAGATCCTTGGACACAACCTTTGGTTGTTTTCCTCTCGCTTGTTGCTCTGGAATAATTGACCACTATTTTTCGGTCTTCTAGGTAGGAGCACACCATTGCATAGATGTTCCGCGGACACTTCCTTGAGGCTAGCTGGTGTTTTAAAGCCGGCCACCATGCGTTGTCGAAGGCCCCCTCTATGTCCAGTGAGATCATTAGAACTATCTTTTTGTTTTCAAGTTCTGATCTAACATGCTTAAGCAGGTCACAGAGGGCGTCCTCGGTTCCGCGCTGGGGCGTAAACCCGTACTGGTTTTGGTTAAGGGTGGGCTGTATGTGCCATTGCAGCCTGTTTACCATGAGTTTCTCGACGATTTTTCCGATTACTGGCAGCAGTCCGATGGGTCTGTATGACTTTGGGTGTGTGTAGTCATCTTTCCCATGCTTTCCGAGGATAATTACGTGCGCCATTTTCCACTGGGTGGGGAAATGTGCCAGCTCTAAGCATTTATTTGCTATAGCCATAAACATTTCCTTCCCGGTTTTGATGGCCATCGTACATATGTCTGCCGTCAGCCCGTCCGATCCTGGTGCCTTCTTTGGATTCAAGTCATGTAGTACTGAATCCAGTTCGGCTTCCGTGAAAGGTGGGTCATCTTTTGACAGACCGTCAGTATCCTCGGGTTTGGCGTTTGTCAGTTCTCGGAGATGTTTGTGGTAGGGTTGATCTGTCTGTGTAGAATCATCAGGGTAGAACGTATCGGCCAGGAGATCGGCCGATTGTTCAGGGCTCAGTGTCTCGCCCTTGGCGTTCCTGAGAAGCGGGTCTTCTCGCCTCTTAGATGTTCTCCTGATGACTCTATAGATCCCATCCCACATGCTCTCCTTTTCCTGCGTCGAGCAAAACTCTTTCCAGCTCTGGGTTTGGGCTTCGCTAGCCTTTTTCTCGTAGTTGAGTTTGGCTTCGAGGTACTCGTTTACGACGTGTTCCCGCCTGATGGGTGCAGCATTTCTGATCCTGCGCTTTCTGCGCGTGACCTCTTTTTTGAGGTCTGTCAGTTCTTTGGACCACCAGGGGGGTGCGGCTTTTCCTTTGTAGGCGCCTATTTTTGGAATTGCTTTGTCGCATGCTTCTTGAATGGCGTTCGTATATGCGACAAGCGTGGATTCCAGTTCCTTGATGTCCGAGATGGAGTTTACGTTTTCCAGGGAGATGTTTCTTTTGACTAGGCCGGATCTTAGTTGTGTTTGGAACTCTCGCCAGTTCGCCTTCTTGATGTTATACTTGCGAGTGGTGGTGGATTCTAGAGCCACCAGCTCTCTGTCCAGTCGCAAGGCGAAGGTGATGGCGTTGTGGTCAGACGTTGTGATGTCGCGGTCCACTTTCCAACTTTCGATCCTGCCCAGCAGGGATGTACTACACGCAGTAACGTCTACTATGCTGCTGTATAGTTTCCCTCCCCTGTAAGTCTCAAACGTGGGAGTGTCCCCTTTGTTGAGGATATGGAACTCCATTTCATCAAGGAATGCGCTGTAGGCCACTCCCCTAGGGTCGTCATGCTTGCTGCCCCACCAGAGGCTCCACGCGTTGACGTCCCCGCCTATTAGGATGTTGTTCGTTTTAACTTTTTTGCACGTTTCTTCAACGCGCTTCAGATTTTCTTTTATGTCTTCGTTCCCCTCAAAGTACACCGATAGCACAGCCAGCTTTAGGCTGCCCGCCACCAGTGTCACTGCTGCCTCGGTCTCGGTCACCAACTGCGGGTCGTGAATTACCCGCAGTCGGTCCCCGAAAACGATGACAGCTGCCTTTACTGGTTTTGTGCGATTCAGGGTGCACTGGATGATCTGAGTGCCGGGATAAGTGCTCATATTGCCGTTCCGCCCTACATAGGGTTCTTGTACTAGGGCAATAGAGACCCCGCTTCCCTTTGCAGCCCGGATCAATTCCTCCGTTGCTAGCTTTTTGCGCTGCAGGTTTGCCTGAACGATTAGCAGCCTGCTCGCGATAGTACTTTGGGGGGGTGAGGTGGGTGTCGTGTCGTTGCCCTTAGCAGTAGCTGACACGCGAGCGTGCTATAGCATCCATTTTTTGTCTTTCTGGACACTCTGGGTCGTACGCTGCGTGTGCTGTGGATGAATGGGAATGGGTTTGCTCGCAGTTTTTGCAGTGTGGAGGTCTGTCCTCCAATCTGCTGCGACATTTCACCCAGGAGTGAGTCCCTCCGCAGTACGCGCAGAGGTCCTCTTTCTCCCGGCAGAGACCTTTGGTATGCCCATAACCCAGGCATCTGGAGCACTGTATAAGGGGCGACTGGTCTTCGACTGGACTCCGCGAAAGACCGATGTAGACCTTTTCGGCCTTCATGAGCCTTCCGTACAGTACGGGCGAGACCTCGAAGACGGTGTGGCACTGAAGCGCGTTTCGAGCTTTTTTCCTGTATTTAACTCGGAGAAGATCGTCATTTTTGTTCAGGGCCGTGAACAGATGGTTGTTTTGGGCTCGGAAGTGTTGGACGATCTCTTCGTCGTTTTGGTAGGCGAGGACGTTTCTGACAATGACTAAGGGGTTATTTTTTCTAGCTTCCTCCACCTTAAGGGTGTTGTCTGCTCGCATTTGTGATCTGACTAGTTCCAGGTCTTCTTTGCTGCTGCAAGTCAAGACCACTTTCCTGTTTCTCGCCTTCCTTACCCTGTCCACTCTGGCGCCGGTCTTGCTCATGTCTAGCGCATTGATGATTGTCTTGATGACGTTATCCCCTGTCTTAGAGGTATCCGTCGATGAGACAATCACCGTGTGGTTCGGTTTCGGTGAAGGTGGAGTAGGCAGTGTGGCTGGCTTCTTTTCTGGCTTGCGCTTTCGCTGTACAACAGTCCATCCGTCAGCTTTAGAAAGCTCAGCCTCGAGGTTTGCCTGTGGTGGTGGCGTGCGTGGCGTGCGTGACTGTTGCTCGCGCATGGTCTTCAGCTCAGATGTGACAGCTTCGAGCCTTTCATTGAGCGGTTCGAAGTGCTCAGCGAGTTCCGAATGTGTGGGAGGTGTTTCGGTGGTGGAGAGGGCGTCTTGTAGCGTGGTTTTTATGTATATGTGTAATTGCGTGATTGTGTCCCTCACATCCCTGACCTCTTGCTCTAAGCGTTCGACCTGGGGCTGTGAGGTTTGAATGTGTGTTGCAGTGTTTTCATCCTTCGTCACCATTTCTGCATGTTTCTTATCTGCTTCCCTTCTCATGGAGTCCAGTTGCCTGGAGAGCTGCTCTATACTTGTGGAGATCTTTGTGCTGTCATCCTTAAGAGAGCTTTCCAGATGACCGGGCCCCATGGCTGTGAGTTGGTTTACGGAATAGGATAAGTCCTGCATCGCTTTAGTAATGGTGACGAGGTAATTTCCGTTATCTTTAATTTGTTGGTGGGGTTCCCGCGTTTCAAAAGTTAGCCAGTCCCTGATGGTTTTTGTCTCCTGCAAACTTTGGCCAATGTCCTCAATGGCCTTTTGTACGTTGACGGTGAGCTGCGTTGTTATTTCTCCTATTTGTTTTGAGTGGGCACGCTCCGCTCTGATAAGCTCCCGAGCGTGCTCGCTCCTTTCCTTCTCCAGATTGTACTTGTGTCTCGATCTGGAGTCAGAGAGGGACAACACCGTCTCATACAGCGTCTGCAGGCTTTCGACGGCCGTTTGTTTGTACTCACTCTTGAGGTTTTTGGCTGACTCTAACGCCTCCTTCCCCTTGAGGAACATTTCGTTGGCTAACTTATTAGCCGCGTCCATGTGGACCCCCCTTTGCAGGTTCCTGCTCGTGGTGTTGATTAGGCTGAGTCTTCTTTGTGGTGACGTGGAAGACTCCCTTTCTGAATCAATCGGCCGTGGCGGTGAAAAATCGGCTTTGGTACTTGCAGGATCCGTCAGAGTCGGCGATCCGCTTCGCTCCGAGGCAGTGGAGACCGGTGATCCGTCTGTCCGTTGTGCGTTTTTGGTTAGGACCTTGTCTCGAAGTGAGCGGGTTGGCCGTGCGGGGGGAACCTTAGCAGAGGATGGCGCGGCGTCCGTGGATTTTGTTGGGAGTTTGGCAGGGTTTTGTTGTTTGGAAGACATTTTAATATACCTTAAAGTTAATACCTTATTTAATACTTAATCTAAAAAAAAAAAACAGTCTTATTTGTTACTATTGCTAATTCGACACGCTAAGAAGAAGAAGACTATTGCTAATATATATATATATATATAATTATGTAACTATTTTAATAAAGGTCCTTATTGCCGTAGATGATGTGTGGCTCCCGGCTGCTGATGTTGATGCTGCTACGGGGTGGTATTAGCGAGTATCTGCTGCAGTGTGTGGCGGTGGTGTTTGATTCTTTGATGAAGAGGCACACTCTAAGGGTGAAGTGGGAAAACAGGGGTGTGGGAGGGTTTCGGAGACTTTTGGGTTCACCTGGGCTGAGCGGGTAGAGATTAAGAAAATCTGACAGGGTCAGAATCTTCCTTTTATCTTCCCGAAGAGTTTGAGTCCAAGAACGAAGTTCCTAGGTCAGGAGGGACTGAAATAAGGAGAGGGGGGGGAGGTAAAATTTTACGGGGCGTTGTAGGGGGGGGGGGGTTTAATAACTAATGAGGGGAGGGGCAAGTTAGCGATGGGATAGGGAACACGTTTTGGCTCCTGTAGGCTAAATGGGTTGGGATATCAAAATTCTGACAGGGTCAGAATGTTCCTTTTGAATTCCCTGTGAGTTTGAGCCCAAACTCGATGTTCCTGAGCCAACAGGAACAAAACTGGTGAGAGGGGGGGTGAGGTAAAAATTTGCGGGGGGTTGGGGGGGAGGAAGTTCGTGGGAAAGCTATTGAGGGGGGGGCAAGTTAGCGATGGGATAGGGAACACTTTTTGGTTCCTGTAGGCTAAACGGGTTGGGATATCAAAATTCTGACAGGGTCAGAATGTTCCTTTTGAAATCCCTGTGAGTTTGAGCCCAAACTCGGTGTTCCTGAGCCAACAGGAACAAAACTGATGAGAGGGGGGGTGAGGTAAAAATTTGCGGGGGGTTGGGGGGGGAGGAAATTCGTGGGAAAGCTATTGAGGGGGGGGGGCAAGTTAGCGATGGGATAGGGAACACTTTTTGGTTCCTGTAGGCTAAACGGGTTGGGATATCAAAATTCTGACAGGGCCAGAATGTTCCTTTTGAAATCCCTGTGAGTTTGAGCCCAAACTCGGTGCTCCTGAGCCAACAGGAACAAAACTGATGAGAGGGGGGGTGAGGTAAAAATTTGCGGGGGGTTGGGGGGGGAGGAAGTTCGTGGGTGAACTATTGAGGGGGGGGCCCAAAAAAGCCCCAGGGGAAAGGGGTTTTGCCCAGTGGATGAAGGGTGGGTCAGTAGCACATGGGCGTGCGCGGGTTGAGGAAATAGGGGAGGTTTAAATTTAAAGGGGGGTTGGGGTTAAGGGTGGTTTGGGGTGGGGACGTTTGGGGTGAAAGGTCTGGAATTTCCAAGACCAATGAGCCCAAACTAGGGGGGGGTGGGATAAGGGGTTCAGGAGTTCCCTAGGTGTACCTCTGGTCTCCGGACGTCTTCAGGGTGCTGCTCTTCATCAGCCGGACGAAGTCCTCAGGTCGGCAGAGGTGTCTTCAGCTCGGGCAGTCTGGCTGATACGTCACATACACGCGCGAGGTTTGGCACGTGTAACCTACTTATCTGGGTCAGAGCAGTTTTGTATGGGGGCTATAGATGTTAATAACTCCCGTTCTTGAAGGCGTATCCTGGAGATTTTTTTTGCTCTGGACAGCTCTTGGCGCGGGCT